>CM070747.1:18215654-18815654 GCA_036346245.1 Bonia amplexicaulis | reverse complement strand
TTGAATTTAATACAGTAAGTAAAGACAATGATTTAAGCAAATTAATACCGTTATCATAGGCGCCGACCTAACACTAACCTAATCACGGGTATCCTACCCAGACCATCTCACTCTAAAAAGATTCCACATCCAAAGCCATTTTATGAAAAATAAAGTCTAATTTGTGAAAAACTTTACTCAGCATGCTCATGACCGTGGACATGGCTATTTAGGATAGTTTATACACTCTGCAGAGGTTATACAATTTTACCCACAAGATATGATTAGCTCGTGTTGTCGGCCACTACACGTTTTTGTATGCGTGCGACTGAGTAATCATAACAAGGCCTTTACAAAGCAAAGCCATCAACCTGGTCATGCCTCCACTAAGGTTTCACTCCAATAAGGAATCCACTAGATCGGGGCCCCCTTTTGTGCCATATGAGACTTCTCATGGCCCACGCCATGCTCACATTCATCATGTAGCAAGACTCAGGTTGGGACCCTCTAATTAGGCAGTTAGGACTATCCTATAACAGCCTTGTGATAATACGATAGGGATTTGTAGCAGTAGCTCACAGTCTGATCCTTAATTGACTTAGGAACTATCCACATACCCCTTGTGCCAGGCATCAACATTGTGTCACCAAACAACAACGTGTGCCCACAAGCACCCACCTCCTAACCATTTATCTAAGTCTAAACCAAGTTTTATAGTTTATTTTGAAATATTCCATAGACTTTCTTAACTCACCGAAGTCAAGAGTACATTTTAAAAGTGCATCATTTTATGTGAAAAAAGTGTCTCAAGCCTAGAGTTATATCTATGCAGGTTTAAGCATTTGCTACAAAATTTTTCAGCTATACTAGTATACTAACAAGAGTTTTAATCTAGGGTGACAAGGTATAGGAATTTGCAATGCCAAAGGTGTCACAACAATTGGGTATGAACTAAAGTAAAATAGGAATTGAAATACTATGAAAGCAATGCTATATATTTTAAAACAAGATAGTTTCATTTTTAAACTGAGATCAACATGATCAAGGTGTGTAACTTGCCTTATTCCACTGACTTGTGTGTATCGTTGTAGAAGAATTTCTCAGGATCATCGTAGTCTACACATGAAAATAGTCCACTAAATTCAAATAAGTTCGAATATACTACAAAAATTTGAAAACATTGTAGATTTGTATAGATCATGATTTCAGATGAATTTAGAAATTTGAATGAGTTCAATCGGAGGTAGGATGAAGGAGAATGGGCTCTTGGAAGTTTAAATTCTAAAGAAATTAAAAAAACTAGAATTTCTGGAATTATTCTAAAGGAAAGGATATTTATGAGTCAGTATTGAATTTTGATTTTTGGCCGAATTAAATTTCTAAAGAAAAATTGAATTTATGACATCATGCTAACGTCAGCCCTTGATTTGAATTACAAGCCCGAGGTTGACAAGTGGGGCCCGGTCCTCGTGGACAAAATCCATGGACCAACGAGTTGCTAAGGTGGCTAGGGGTGAGGCGTGGTGCCCGCATGGCCCTCGAGTGCTGACGCGGTGCACACGAGTGAAAGATTAAGCTCTATTTAAGTTATTTTTTGTGATAATGACAAATACTATTATGAGATTTTGGTGATAATGATAAATAATATTATGAGATTTTTGTAATAATGACAAATGTATTTGTTCACATGGATGAAAAGGTGAATCCATTGAGGTATACATTCGAAATTACATTCTCATATATTAGTGCATTCGTTGGATCCAAAATATAGTTTGAACTTCACAAATAGTCTAAAATGAATGTGTGCATATGTCTTCATTATACATACTTGTATGCACACATTTAGGGGGAGTTCATTCTATGTTTTGTGGTTTCATAAGTATTGATCCATGTTTCCTTTGATATGCATATTTAGGATCTTTACTTTAAAATACATCCTTTCAGAATATATATAGCTTGTGTAGTTTATATATACTCATTTGCAATCGAGTTGTCATTTAACTTCTCCATTATGTGTTAATGGTTGGATGATTAATGACAACCGGATAAATAAGCTTTGTTTAAAAAGCTTATCTTAGAGTATACAAGTATTATGTACTAGTCAGTACAATCTTTATCTCGTATTTTGTTGAGATTGTCATGAATTACCAAAAAGGGAAGATTGTTAAATCTAGTCCCTCCATTATATGTTAATGGTGAAGTTTGGTAGTTGATGACAATTAATTTGTAGACCAACATTTTTAATGAGTTGGATGAATAGATTAGATGCCACAAATGAGCATGACTTGGGACGACTTCATGTGTTGAAGATCATCAAGCCTAGATGGAATATGGCTTTATCTGTTGAAGGCTATTAAGAAGAAGATGCATCATGAGTTGATGCATATCAAGACAATGACATAAGGCAAAAGTATGACTAGTTAGAGCTAAGGATATGTTCCTAGTCTTTTACCGGTCTTGGCGTGTGGTTGAAAGACCGGATTGCTAGTATAGGTTGCCGTACTATTAAGAGGGGTCATGTCTAGTAGTTTGAGTCTCATCACGTGTTGGTAGCTCAACCTCACCCCCTATAGCTCATCTTGGCATGAGGCTTATATTTACGAATGTGTTTTGCAAATAATTAAAGCTCATGTATTGAATTCTTGTAACATGAGATTATGCATTGTAAATATGTTTTGCAAGTGCTTGAAGTCCATGTTTCTATTCTTTGTGAAATGAGACTTGTATTTGCAAATGTGTTTTGCAAATGGTTGAAGCTCATATTTAATCCTTGTGTCATAATTCTAAAAGTGTGCAAATGTGTTTTACAATTTGTTGGAAATCATGTTTGGTACTTGTATACATGATACTAAAGTTTACAAATGTGTTTTGCAAAATCTGGTGAAGTATCTGCATTCCTCAAGATAATCGGAACTACCGCAGTATAACCTGTGGTACTACCGCGGACCGAAAATACCGACATTGTAATCACGTAACTACCGTGTGTGTTGGTGGTCGAAGATCAAGTGGTTGAAGGCCAGAGTAGTCAAGCCCAAGTGGTCGAACTGACTTGGTCGAACCAACGTGGTAGAAACCGTCATGGTTGAGATCTGTGTGATCAAAACCTTGGTGGTCGTAAACCAGCGTGGTCGAAACTAGCGTGGTTGAAATCAACGTGGTTGTAGGCCTTCGTGGTCGTAAACCAGTATTGTCGAAATCGACATGGCCATTGGCCTTCGTGGTTGTAAACCAGCGTAGTTGGAATCGACGTGGTCGTAGACCTTCGAGGTCGTAAACCAGTGTGGTCGGAATCGACGTGGTCATAGGCCTTTGTGGTCGTAAACAAATGGTCAAAATCAACATGGTTGAAACAATGTTATTAAAACAACGTAGTGAAAGATCAATGAGGAGGTCAGAGACATGTGTGATCGAAGATTAATGTGGTCGAAGATCGACATGGTCGACGTGGTCGAGACCTAAGTGGTCGAAACCAACGTGGTCGGAGACCAGTGTAGTCGGAGACCTGTGTGGTCGATCCGAACAACGTGGTTAGAGACCAACGTGGTCGTGGACCAGAGTAGTCGACAATCGGAGTTTTTGACCAGCTCTGTGTGAGCGGTCTGATCAGCTTTGAGTGAGTAGTCCGATCGGCAAGCGGAAGTACCGACTCTATGTGAGTGGTACTACCAGTGAGCGGAAGTACCGGCTTTGTGTGAGCGATACTACCAGCGAGCGAAAGTGCCGGCTTGTGTAGCGGCATATTTTTCCAGAGAGACACCTGTGTAGAGTCTTCTCGTCCCTGAGGAGATCGGTTGTTCCGCATGAGTGTAGCGGTACTTCCGATAATCGGTAGTACCGGACTTTGCACGTCAGAACTACCGGATTTGTCTACAACGGCTAGGGGAGCAAAAGTACCGGCCCTAAGTCGGTGGTACTTTCGATAATCCTGTTTTTCAGGGATTTGGCTCCAACGACTAGTTTTCTTGTGTGGGGTATAAATACCCCCTTGTGGCCAGTTGGAGAGAGTGTTGCTGGACCCATTTCTATTCCCTTGAGCTAGTGTGAGGCTCTCCACTTAAATATGCATGTGTTGCACTTTGTGAGCAAGGAGAAGGGATCTAGATTGCATGTGTTACATCTAGAGGTAGACTTAGTGTCCATTTGAGCTTGTGGATTCGTTGCACATGGTGAGAGTCAAGCGAGGGGCTTGACTTGTTACTCTTAGAGTTTGCCGACTCCTAGGCGGCGTTGGAGATGTCGTGCATGGTTATCTTCCCAAAGAAGGTTGTGAGAAGACCTAGCTAAGTGTGAAGGTTGGAGCTCACCTACCCAGAGCGGAAAAGAGCTACCACTAGTGGATTTAAGGTGGAAGGCTTAATTCGTGGAGCCGATCCAATTAGTTTGAGCTTACCTCAACGTGGACTAGGGGAGACGGCAACTCTCCAAACACCATGGTAAAAAGAGACTATGTCTATTGTGGTTTGATTTCCTGTGCTCAATTTAACTTCAAGCAATTTACTTTCATAGAGTTAAATCGATTGCTTGTCATCTAAAATTGCACACCTTGGCATAACCTAAAATTGTTGGTGCACCTAGGTGAACTTAATTGATATAGGCATTGTTTGTGCTAAACCAAATTGATTTAAGCTTCTATATTGTTTACTTGGTTTAGACAAATAGAAAAGGTCTTGAATTGTTAATAATAATTAGAAGAGGTTTTTAGACTGCCTATTCACCCCCTCTAGTCAGCCTCCTCGATCCTACAACGAGGCAGCCATGTTAGCGGCTAGGCTAAGGTAGCTCGCTGGAGAGGAGTAGCGTGCAAATTCCCATGGTTGTTGGCGTTCCGGTGCACGGTGGTGGCTAGCGTGATGCGCAAAAGCAAGATGGGAGAAAGGAGAGACGATCTCACATTTGTACAGGGCCCAGGGATGATCAGAGGTGGCTGTCAGTGAGCGGGGGCAACGACGCGGTTTGGGCCTTCGGCGGGGAGGGACTCTGGTGATGCTCGGGCTCGATAGACCCATGGGCGAGGATGGCGAGGGCATGACGATGCCGAAGGCAGAGACGGCGAAGCTCGAGTAGCTCCGGAGTGTTGGGAAAGCCTCGTCGGAGTTGTCCTGAACTCAGAGGCGGAGGTGCACGACACTGAGAGTCCTTAGAGCTCCGGATCGGGAGAGAGAGCGAGGGGATGTGATGCGGGTGAGGGGAAGCTTGGAGGGGCTTTTATAGGGGCGAGGGAGAGGGGCTCGGTGGCGAATTGCTCATCAAAAAGTAGGGGAAGGCAACAACGGTTGCGAAGACATAAGGCGGAGCGGGCACGAGGAAAGGGGAAGAGCGTGTGTGAGACGTGCGGGAGGGGAGAAAAGGGGTGGAGGCGGCCGCACGGGGAGGAGGAGGCGGCGGATGGCGGCGTGTATGACCATGGCGGCAGAGGGGCATGGGGGAGAAAAAAGGGGGCGGAGGTAGAAGACTAGGGAGGGCCCACTTGCCAAAGAGAGAGGGGAGAGAGAGGTGGGTGGGGCAGGGCGATAAGAGAGAGAACAGTGGGGATGGGCCGCCGTAGGGCGGGGAAAGATCTGGGCTGGCCACGTGTCGGCCCAGGAGAGAGGGAGGGAGATTTAAAATTCAAATTTTATTTTTGATTTTCCAGAAACTCCCCAAAAACAAAGAAAAGCCTAGAAAATAGCATAAAATTCCAAATAAATCCCAACAATTCTCAAAAATTCTCAAAAATTATAGAAATTACAAGGAGATGAAAAATGAAATCAACCTAATTTGACCAGAATTAAACACAATTTACCATAAATCTTACTCTAGAGGTAAAATAATAAGAGAGAAAATAACTTCCATAAAAATTCAATAAATTTCAATTAAATTGAAATAAAATTTTGGGATGTGATACATGGCCCTTTCTTCACCTTTTCTTTCCTCTTGGCTGGCGCGCTGTAGTCTCGAGAAAAGGCAACGTGCAGGCACGCGTGGCCAAAACCATGTGCACACATTGTCTTGGTGGGCAACCTGGCGACAGCCGGTACGTGGCATGTGGGAGTGATGTGCATGCAAGCATTTGGGCACGGGCACATGGCAAGTAGGGGTGGATATCGAGCCGGCTCGGCTTGATAAAGCTCATTAGCGAGGAGGCTCGGCTCATTAAGCTAACGAGCTGAAAAGGTAGCTTGGCTTAGCTCGGTAGCAGGCTCGAGCTTGGCTCTATAGGCTCGGTAGGAATACTAATTCTCTCAATTAAACAATAGAAAAAAACCAAATTACACAATGACTAACAAGCAAAAGGCAATGACTAATGAGTTGATTAATCAATGATGGTTTCATTTCATACATAACAGAAAAGACTACTAAAAGCTAGTGAATCCCATTGCTATTTACTATTTCCTGGCAGTTACTACCGGTCCAATAATCTAGCAACACAACAAATCTGGTTGGTTGATCATTACTACCTAGTTTTGCATTTGTTACAGATAAGAACAAGGTGGTCATTATCTTGCAATAGTATGAGAAGTAGCATAGCAAGAAAAATTTCAAGAACAAGTTTTACAATGCACCTACCACCCTTAGCTTTGTATATCTCACATGCATATGCACCAGGCGACCAAGCCTAATGAGCCAGCGAGTGGCACGCGAGCCAGCTCTGGCTTGGCTCATTAGGCGGCCGAGCTAAAATCTTGGCTTAGCTCGACTCGTTTATGACGAGCCGAACCGAGCCAGCTCGCGAGCCTCGAGATTTTTTGCCACCCTAGTGGCAAGCAGGCGACGCTAGCGATTGGCGGTCAGTGGATAGAACGAGTGAACGCAAGCACATGGCCTTGCGTCATGCATGGGCACTCGTTGTGGGTGGGCGCCAGCGACGCGTGGGCAGACGGTTGAAGCAGCAACACGCTGGTGAGGGAGCAGACACGTGGCACAGACGCAGAAAAACAAGCGTGTGATGTCGAGTGGATGTAGGCAAACACGCGAGGGACAGCCTAGTCTGGCGAAGGGTAGATGGCATATGACACCGGAGGAAAATGGAAAAACTAGGGTTTTAGGTTGTTCTCTCTCCCACGATCTCTTTTATCACGATAGAGTTTTAATCCATTTCTAACTGTGGCTATACAACTTGTTCCAGAAAATGACTCCTCTAAAAATCCCAAACATCCTATTTTCATGTATCTCCTTTTTCTATTTACAAACAGGTCCTTAAGAGGGGGTTTTTAGGATATTACATTCTTTTGGCTAAAACATAATTTTATATCAAGTATGAGCTAATTAAAAATATTTTGCACAAGTCAAGGCCTAAATTCTCTATGTCTTGCTAATGCATCACAAACATATATCTAGACAAGATACAATTCTGGCTAAACAAATAAATCCAGTAATTGCTAGAAATGTAACTGCGAAATGTAAAGGCAAGAGGATTAAACCATAAAGATGACACGTGATATTTTTCCATGGTCTCGAAGACTTATCGATCTCCTCTAATCCACATTGAGGGAGCTTGAACTATTCAAGCTGGCTCCTTGCATAATCTTGAGCCTTTTCTCAATCCACTATGGTAGCTCTTTCTCGCTATGTGATGTGAGCTCCGACTTTTCACAATCATGTTGGGCCTCTTCACAATTTTCTTTGAAGAGATCATCACACAATCTCTCTCAAGCCGTCTAGATGTCAGCAATCACCAAGAATAATAAGTCAATAATGCTTACTTAAAGGTTTTTAAGTGCCACAATGATCAACTAGATGATGCAATGAACATGAATGCTCTTAACAATCTCAAAATGAGAAAATAAAGCAAATAAGTTGAAGAGAGTGGTAAGAGCTCAAGTGTACTCAATGAGGTCCAAGAGTTGCTGCTTGCTGCTAGTGGAGAGATATTTATAGCCTTCACCCACCGGGATGACCATTGGGGTCGAAATCCCCAAAAATCAATTGATTCGGTACTACCGCGCTTACTGTTCAATGACTATTTAAGAATCATTAAATGCATATAAACTAGCCGTTAAATCAAATTTCAGTAGTATCACACTCACATGCCCCAGTAGTATGGTTTCTGTGGTAGTACTGCACCTCAGGTGTGGTAGTACCGATTTCTAGATGAGAGAATGCTCCAAAAATATATCTCTCTAGAAATTAGCTACCGGCAACTAAAATACGGTAATACCACACTCTGACAGTACTAGACACCAAGTGTGGTTTTAACGTTGTAGTACTACTAGCCAACAAATGCAGTAGTACCTTTCTAAGGTAAGATTAGAAATGCATCTCTCTGAAAATAACGTACCGACATGTAATGGCCGATAATACCGATGTAGTGGTACTACCGCTGATACAACTGCAGTCATACCGGATTTCAAATAAAAGATAGAGAATGTTCTAAAATAAAATTCTAAATGCATGCATGAACCATGCTTGATCAAAGTGGCATATGATTAACTTCAACTACTAGCCATGATATCTTCTTATAGTACGACATCTATTCTACCAATTTGGTCCTTTTCACCAACACTGAGATCAGTAAAAGCTATAAAAAGAGGTTCTTAGCCTATAATATACCTTTGCCTTGGGCCATGTCTTGATCCATGTCAATCTTTGATCATTTTTGCATGCTTTTTCCATGCGTCACCAAAATCCAGGATTAAACCTTTCTATCATCTTAACAAATATATTAGTCCCTTCAAATATTATCATCATTAATTACAAAAATTATTTTTAGGGGTCTAAATGCTTCAGACTCATGCAAGCTCCCCTCAACCCAGCTATTTAAGCAGCGCAAGTCTTCCATCGCCTCCCCATCTCTGCCTCATTCCCTCCCCTCCTTGTTCTCAGTCTTAGCTAAGCCCAAATCGAGCTCACCGTCACCACCACATCCACCTCTTCGCCTTGCCTCCGTCACCCTATTTGGTTTCGTCCACAAAAGCTTGTCGACGCTATCATCACTATCATCTCTGGCCACTTTGCCGCCCTGATAATCCGGCACGTCCCCATCCAATTCGTGTCGGCTAGAGTGACCTTACGCCTTCCCCTTCGACCTCGCTACAGACCACCCCAGCCCACCAGTGCTGCGGTCCTTCATCGCGCCACCTCATGTCATTATCATCGGACTGCCTCAAGCTTCCCAGAAATTCGCCAACCCCACCGGTAAGTTCACATCATCCTAGATGCTCTCCATGCCATCAATTCCTTCTCCACGCCAACGCAAACCTCAGGTGCCATGGTGGCCGATTGCAATCATCGCCGTGCCATGGCAGCTCACCACCAGCAATGCCAGCGCCACCCATGGGTGTGGTGTGACCCCGACAACTCATTTTGGGTACCACCGACCACTGTCGCTGCCTTCCTCGTCAGCGACGAGCACGACAAATCTGCACTATGTTAGGGTGAAGGAGAATGCACTGTAGCTATTTAATTAAGTGTTTATGATGTCCTTAAATTGTAATCAAGTTAGTATTAATGAAGCTCATAATTAGTGTTAATCAGTCACTGACATATGGACCCAACTCATTAAGACTTCTAATTAAAACCAGATTTTGGTTGTGAGTCACTAACAAGTGGACCATCTTTACTGTGTTGGCCCCACCTATCTGTTGGATCGGAAATGGCAACAGAGAGGGGGGGGGGGGGAATGTTGCTTATAAAAATTTTACCCTCAAAGTATCTACACCAAACTCCTCTCCGATAGCTACGAAAGCTATGAAGCAAGAAGTGAAAAATACTCACTAGAAACCAAGATCAAACTGAGAGCGACTTTACTGAAGGAACGAACTGAAACAGAACTAGAAATTTGATTGAAGTTGAGAACTTGATTTTCATCAAGAAAAGATTAAAAATCTTGCTCAAAAGGCAAACTGCAAGTGACTGAAAAACTGCTCACTAGCAGTGACTGAAACAGCGGATCTGAATGCTCATTTCTACTGTAGAGTTAATGCTGAACTGCTCATACAGAGAATACAAAATGCTGCTTAAAAAGGCTGCTGAAAACTACGCAAACTTGTTTTCAAATTGATTTCAAACTGAATCGCAGAGAGAGAATGGCAGCAAGAAGATTCAGTTTTGCTGCTGCTGAAAATTACAGATTTTCATGCTGATTTCACTCAGTCAAACACCAAGCAAGAAGTGCTGAATTTTGGCAGAGAAAAGAAGAAAGGAGCAGCAGCCAAACACTGACTAGAAATAAGACTCGAACACTGGACTGCAGCAGCGAACTGAAGATGTACTGCTACAGTAATTACTGCAACCAAAACTGCAATCAAAAACCTGAAACCATAGCAAAATAAAACTGCCAGCCGAACTAAAAAGCCGAGAAACAGAGATAGCAATCTGCAGAAACAGTGAGCTGCCGAACACTTAAAAACTGATCTGAAGATAGGACCTAAATACTGAGAAAAACAGCACTCGGCTGTGAGAACTGAAGAGGAGAACTGAGCATGTGCAGTTATCTGAAAATGTGCAGTTCGGCAAAGAGAAAAGGGCAGCAAACCGAAAATACTCTGAAGATACTGTTGACTGCCGAAAATCTGAGAAAATAGTTAACTAAGTGCTGCTCTTCTCATGACAAATGTTTGGAGCTATGAACTAAATAGCAGCTTGGTCTTGAGGACTAAGAAACTTCGGACCAAAAGATAAAGGGTTATGATCTGGACAGGAAACCGAAGGAAGAACAGAGAGACCAAAAAGAAAATAACAGGGAGCTGCTCCAAACTTCAATTTCTCCTCAACCTTTGATCCTTTGGCAATGAAATTTTGAGGGTATGTTAGCAATTGTCTCAGGACTCTACAACCCAAATTTTATGCCAATTCATAAAGAGAAACAAAAACTAGCTCAAACCCTACAAAACCCAAAACAAGAACAGAGAAGGCTCAAATTCTTAAAACTGAAATTAGGCTTGGTTTGCTCTTTGGATCAACTAGCCAAATGGCTTTTGAACATCTCCCATGTCATAGCAACCCATTTTGGGGCTTCCCAACAAGAAACAACTTGAAAACGAGAATATTACAAATCTACCAAAAGAACCATCGAAGGAACAGAAACAAGAACAGGAAGAAACTTTCAGATTTTCATTCCAAGACTCAAGAGGATTGCAAAGGAGTTCCCATACGCCTGTACGTTTGAACAAGAAAAGAAATTACATGAAGGATCACTCAACACTCTTCCTCTCCATCTCTCATGAACACATGAGCCACTTCTTGGAGAAAACAGGAACCAGGGGAGGAGAAGCTACGTGAGGAAACTCACACCCATGTTGTGATTGCCCTTGCCTCCTGCTCTCTCCCAACTACTAAGGCTTAAAAGCAAATAAACTTCTAAAGCCTCTTTTGACTCAATTGAAACCCTAATTCTCTCTAGAAGCCATGAGGAGGCATGCAGCCCCTCTCCTCTATTTATAGCCTTGGCTAACGGGTCTCCGCCCCGTTACGCCCGCTAAGTCCAACGGCGCCCGCTCCCGCTTTTGCAGTTTTGCGAAATTCCCGTTTCGCCCCTCCTGCACCTTCCGGGAAGCTTCCGCGCTCCTTGCCTCGCATGCCTCGCAACCACCTTGAGTCCACGTCGTCTTCGACACATCCCGACCGTTCTGACCTCAGCGACACCTGCGCCTAGTCCGGTCCACCGTGTCTCGCCACGACTCCGCC
Source organism: Bonia amplexicaulis (assembly GCA_036346245.1). Lineage (NCBI taxonomy): Eukaryota > Viridiplantae > Streptophyta > Magnoliopsida > Poales > Poaceae > Bonia > Bonia amplexicaulis. The sequence continues at coordinate 18,804,071 of CM070747.1, read as the reverse complement.
TCGACGTCCCGCAACACACGGACAAGAAACACGTCAAATAGCACCGCTCGATACATGAAAGCGTAAACAGAGATCAAACCTATCGAGTCATCAGAATATGCAACCTAAACCCAAACGACTAGCTTCGACCAAGTCCGACCGAGCCCGTTACACCACGTAACGTCAAGGTCCGAACCAACCAACTCAAACTCGACTTTTTGTAAAACGATGTCAATTACTCATCATACACAATGGGATGACCTCCACATGGTCTCTCTATCTCCCCCTTGATGAGTATATTAACAAACCCAGAAAAAGCATGAAGTTGAGTTTGAAGAGTACAACATGGTCCAAAGAAGGAAATGAAACTCATGACCATGTCGACAGAAGGAATCATTAGAGCAACTCAAGAAAGAGTAAATTGATCTCCAATCTCTAGATTCCCAAAAGACTTTTTCTCCAATCTATTCTCCCCCTTTTGGAAATAAACACATCAAAAATGCAAAAGAGAGAATAAGTCAAGATGATGGATGAAATGGCTGAAGTTTGTTTATTCTAAGCATTTAGAGCCATGAGAATTATCCAAAATGACCATAATGTATTACACCAAGCCATATCATGACAAAATATATATATAGACAGCTAGAAGCAACTAGATGACAATATGAATTTTAGTGCATTTCATGAACATGTCAAGTCATCAATAAGCAAAGTCTAGCTAGAGATATCCAAAGATGATGCAAGCCATGTCAATCAAGCTAAGCGGAACCAAGAATCTAATATTGAGCCAAAATAGAGTATTATATACTCAAGAGTGAAATAATGGTTCAAGTACTTGATTCTTTTGATAACTCAAACAAATTGAGCACAAATGACATTTTTCTTTCGAAATTCATGGTCGTTTCCAACGAGTATTTTTATCATGTGCTAGATCTCAAGCCGTGCTGCGACTACTCCAAGCATGACGCTTAAGAAGATAGTCTAGGTCATCCAAAACTCCCCCCAAGTTCATGCCTAGTGCAATGGCAAGCCGTCTCGTGAGAAAGAATTGGTGAGATCAGTTTTTTTCGCACAAAAAAAGATCTTTTTGCTTCCTTTTTTTTGATAAGTTGTACTAACTCATGTTACATTAAGAGTTTAAGACAGCTCAAACTAAGGCTCAAAAGAGATTCAACGCTCAACTCAGCCTATTTGACATGGTATGAATCATAAAAGGATAGCTCAAGAAAGACTAAACTCGAGTGACAATCATGACAAGTTTTTAGTTTAAATTGAGCAAGTTTTAATTAACTCATCATGGCAAAAGCTAGTCTACACATATGAAGTCATGATAAATGTAGCAGATAAGCACAAGTCATGGCAGGGTGTAAAGCATTGTAAGCATGTCATAACCGGATAATAATCAAGGCTCAAATGTAGTTATAATGCAGAATGACATGCAGAAAATCCAGCTCCCCCTCAACATGTGATGCAACTTTTAGTTCAAGTTGAGTTATGTCAATATTAAGCTCCAGAAGCTCCCAAATGAACTCCCCTTGAACCAAAGCAATAGGAACGAGAAGCTGGCAAAGAAACCAAAGAAGGCAGTCCTTAAAGCATAGATAAGATAGAGAATACTAATGACTCAGACTAACTCTTATCTACCCCATATGACTCCAGGACAACAGCTGTCAAGAAAAACACACACTAGAGAGCAAACACGCACTGCCACACCCGAGGGTGGCCCAACCCTCGCTAGAACCTACAAGAAGTGAGTGAGCTCAACCTAGTGAGATAAGAAACAGCTATCCGAAAAGCACAAGATAAGAGCAAGAAGTCTAAGCAACTCAGCAAGAGATACACTCTAACCTATGCTAGAAGGACTAAACCCAATGCACCCGAAAATGCGATGCAATAGTAAGGATACAGAAGCATAATTAATATGATAAAGCAGTAAAGCCCAAAGCTCCCCCTCACAATAGTCCGTAAGGACAAACCACCCCAAGCTCTCCCCGTAGAGCTGAAAACCTTGTGCTATCCAAAGGCTTGGTGAAGATATCGACCAACCGATGGTCACTCTCCACAACCGAGCACGATGTCACCCTCTCCACATGGTCTCAAGAAAGTGATATCGATATCGATGTGCTTAGTCCGAGAGTGCTTTGCGGGTTCTTAGCAATGCTAATCGCAGACGTGTTATCACGAAGGACACAGCTACGACAGCGGGCTGCAGACAACATACTCGGCCTCTGCGGTGGACTGTGCAACACCGAACTGCTTCCTCGAAGACCAAGAAACGAGAGAAGTGCCAATGAACTGGCAGGTGCCCGAAGTGCTCTTCCTATCTATCCTACACCGCAAAGTCTGCATCCGAATAGGCTCTAAGGGATGAGCAGGATGAGGAAGAGTACCGATACCATAGTCAATGGTAGCTCGAAGGTACCGAAGATGCGCTTCACCGCTGGCGGTGAGACACGCGAGAGAAGCTCGAACCGAGCACATAGACACACAGAGAAGTGTATGTCCGGTCTCGAGGCAGTGAGGTACAAGAGGGAGCCAATCATGCTGCGGTACTCCTTCTGATCAACTGACTCACCATCCTCATCAGGGTCAAGAGAAGCTGTAGAAGCCATCGGAGTTGACACCGACTTTTCATCACTCATGTCAAAGCGTCTCAGGAGGTCTCGAGTGTACTTGCCTTGATGCAAGAAAGTACCCTCCCGAGTCTGCTTGATTTGGAAGCCAAGGAAGAAAGTCAACTCACCCATCATGCTCATCTCAAACTCGGTGCTCATGACATCCGAGAACTGTGAAACTAGAGCATGAGAAGAGCCGCCAAAGATAATGTCATCGACATAAATTTGGACGAGCGAAGGTCATTGCTGCCGTGCGAATGAATAAGGTCTTGTCAACTTTACCCATCTCGAAATCATGCCTCAAAAGATAGGACTTAAGCCTCTCATACCAAGCTCTAGGGGCCTGCTTAAGTCCATACAACGCTTTGGAAAGCTTGTAGACATGATTAGGGTATTTGGGGTTCTCGAAACCTGGAGGCTGTCTGACATAGACTTCTTCCTCAATGAAGCCATTGAGAAATGCGCTCTTGACGTCCATCTGGTAAAGCTTGAAACCCTTAGAAGTCAGAAAGGCAAGCGAATTCTAATGGCCTCAAGACGAGCTACGAGGCGAAGGTCTCCTCAAGTCTAGACCCTCGACACAGGAGTACCCCGAGCAACCAGCCTAGCCTTGTTTCAATGACTACCCCATCCTCGTTCGCTTGTTCTTGAACACCCACTTGGTTCCAATGATATTGTGACCTCGAGGGGGCTCAACAAGCGTCCAGACCTTGTTTCTTTCGAAACTTTCGAGCTCCTCATGCATGGCATTGACCCAAGACTCATCAGATAAAGCATGACAAACATCCTTGGGCTCAAAAGAAGCTACGAAGGTAGAGTGGAGACAGAAAAGCGACACGCCAGACTTGGAGTGTGTGACTCATTCAAAGAGATTTCCAATCATCTGCTCAGAAGGATGAGATTTTGAATATGTCTTGGAGGTCCTGGATGAGATGAAGAAGTGGCCTCTACCTCGTTACCTGACGGGGTAGGAACAGAGCCACTAGCTCCAGAAGAAGCAGAAGGTAAGGGCTGATCACCTCGAGGTGCGGTGGAAGAAGGCACCTCAAGGGTGGATGAGGGACCGGATCGGGTAGACAACCCTCATCTCCATCATCCTCATCATCCACGAATATGGTCCCGGACTGCTCTAGTGAACCTGAGATATCGGGCCTAGTCCCTGACCGGCCTCATCAAGGTTACCTCACTGAGTTTCTAACATTTTGCTAGACTCAGGTTCCTGACCTATAGGCCCGCAAAGAAGTCGAGTAGCCTAGAAAGAGTCCATCACAAGAACGTGACTCGAACTTATCTAGGTTCCCATACTTCAGAATAAAACACTTGCAACCAAACACACGAAAATGGGAAACACTGGGCTTTCGCATGTATCTCAACTCATAAGAAGTGCGGTGCAAATGTGCAAGAAAACTCGTTCGAAACATGGCACGCGGTGGCTATAGCTTCAGCCCAAAACTTCCACGGTGTAGAGTATTCATCGAGCATCGACCTGGCCATCTCGACCAAGGTACGGTTCTTCCTCTCCACGGCGCCATTCTGCTGTGGGACGTGCGGAGAAGAGAACTGGTGCTCTACACTGTCTCACCACGAACCTCTCAAGTAGGAATTCTTGAACTCCGTGCCATTGTCATGCGGATCGCTCGTAAGGCACCGGAAGCTCAACAGAAAGCCTCTTGAAAAGACCTCGAAATGTGTAAACGTCTTATCCTTCGAGGCCAAGAAAACACCCAAGAATACCTCGAAGTCATCGACCACGACAAGAACATACCACTTCCCTCCTGCAGATCGCACTCGAGTGGTCCGATTGTGTCCATGTGGAGTAGCGTCACGGTGCATCGGTCATAGTCACTGTGACCGGAGGGTGAGAAGCGGCAACCATCTTGCCGTGCCGGCATGGAGTGCAAACAATATTTTTGATCATCTTGAGTTTCGGCAGACCACGAATAAGATCGTGGCCGCTAACTCGAGTCAAATGGTCAAATCCAATACGACCAAGTCTCCTATGCCAGAAGGAAAGGTCGCGGGACTCAGAAGCAACCAAACACCGGAGAGGATCACCAGAAGACTCAATAAAATCAGCACGAAAGATCCTCCCATAACGAAAATCCATAAACGGACTACTCAAGAAACAACAATTTTGCGGCGTTTTCTTAAAACTTACCTCGAAACCGTCATCGGTGGTGAGAAACCAAAGCAAATTGTAATGCGTTTACTCACCAAGGCAACATCTTTTAAAACAAATGAGTCATTAACGCGCACGTACCTTTGGCGATGGCGTCGACGAAGAGTCTCCAAAGGTGATAGTCTCATCACCTGAAGCTCAGGCTAGGGAAGAAAACCAACGTGAATCTCCGGTCATGTGTCGTGAACACCCGGAGTCTACAAGCCAAACTTTTTCCTTCCCTGCCCGGCGAACCTGAGTCAAACAGAGAGTAAAGTCTCAGTACTGGGGTAAATTAACAGTGATTTTGGCACCCAATACTGAGTAACACGTCGAGCAGATGAAGTAGTCAAGCACGACCGACCTCTATCTACCCTCGCTCTCCGCCGCAAAGAAGCGGAAGGTCCGTGTGCGACTTGAAGTCATTCTTTGGGTCCGACCGCTATGGAAGAGCGAGTCGGCACCCGGTAAAGTCGATCACGCCGTGGGTAGGCATCTCGATGGGAAGCGAGATCTACCCTCGAGCAGCGGAAGTCACGACCGGAGGGAGCATGAGAACGAAAAACAGAAAACTCAGAAGAACCAAGTCCTCGATGCTGCCCAAACCTACCAACAGTAGCAAGCCTAGACCTCGTGTTGGTCTTAGGTGCACTCAAAGTCTAGGGCTGACCCTGAATACGCCTAAGAGCTGCAACACGATCTCTACGCGCGATCTTGGCGCGCTTGAAGCAATGGTCAAATAAATGTCCATCCTTCCGGAAGGTGCAATGATACCATTCGAGAGGTCAAGGCGCGGTGAAATCACCTTGTTTGTCAAATCCCTTGGACAAAGCCCGATTTAAATTGAACTTTCTTGTTCTTGGGCTTGACCTCAATCACACCTGCGCTACGGTCCGAGCACGACGGTGGATGTTTCCTACATCCTCACGGAGATCATATCCTAGACCCTGTTTGAACTTGCAAATCTTTGATTGGTCTAGAATAAGATTGAGATTCTTCTTGCCTCCTACAAATTTCTCGAGAGTGTTCATAAGGTACTGACACTCCCGAAAGAGAGAGGTGCAAGAAGAGCAAGGAGAAGAAGAAGAGACAGCAGGAGGAGAGGAAGGAGAAGAACCAATAGTAGAAGAGCGAATAGCACGTGCATATTTCTCCTTATGCACGGCCACCTCAACCTTGAGGGCTTCGCAGACACACAGGGGCAGCCTAATCCTAGCCATTTGGTTCTCGTAACTCTTCCTAAACGTCTCTACCATGTCCTTATCCTTTTCAAACACTTGAAAGACGAAAGCACAAGAAGGATGTGATTTTCTAGAAGGTCCTTAGTTAGCTTGACACATTTTTCATCCAATGCAATTAATTCAGATTTTAGTTTATTACAACTATTGCATGGTGAGCTAACAGGATCCTTAGTAGCAAATTGAGCCATTTTCTTGTTATAATCAACCATCTCTTAAAATTGCTTAGAAACCAATTCAAGCTCAAAGGTTAATTTAGGACAGTTGGTACAAGAAACAATAGGCTCTAACAGGGAAGCACGCAATTCAGCAATTTTATGGTCCGCCTGCTTTAAGTTCATCTTGATTATTGCAAGTTTCACAAGATTCGGGCGAGATCAAGTAGCATGGCATAAGGTCCTCTAGCAGCAGTGTCCTTATCCTCACATGAGGTGGGAGAAATAGTCCCATCAGTAGTAAGTAGGGTAATAGCCATCCTACTCAATTCTAATTCAGCAAGTAGACTAACATTCTCCACCTTAACAATATCAAGCTCGGAGGACACACTATCATTCGAGATCCTTAGTTTCTCCATGTCACCCAAGATAGCACAGCAAGTATCACAATCATCATTTGTGGGAGCAGATGTAAGAGCAATAATCTCTAGAGACAATCTATCTACTTTCTTCTCTAACTCGCTACACCTAGTTTTAGCTCTAGCATGAAATCCTCCTAGTTTAAGAAAAGCTTCATTAAGTTGGTCGTAGGAAGGAAATACCTCGTCGAGTCGAGTACTCATTGTCGCTCGATTCGCCCTCAAGGGCCATGAAGCACATGCTTGAGAAGTCGCCGCGCCTTTGGGTTCTTGATCACCCGTCACGTGCCGTCGTCGCTCCATCCCTCCACCTCGGCCGAGGTCGAGGTCGTCGAAAGCGTGAGGACGCGGTGGAATAGCTTCTTCGCCTTCCCAAAGTTGCGGAACTTCTTCTTGCCTTGGACCGTGCTTGAGGGCTTCGAGTTGCGGTTCTTGTCGGTGTAGTCGTTCTTGCCCGAACCGCCGAAGTCACCTTTACCCTTCCCAAGCTTGGGACGGTTTGCTCGGATGTGGTTGGGGCCACCACACTCAAACAAATCACGGGTCCTCCTCTTTCCATCCCTCCTCCTCTTGTAAGCATGAGAAAATCTCCGTGCTAGGAGGGCTAGTTGTTCATCCGCAAGCTGCTCTAACTGATCATCACTTATGTCACAGAGAGCAGCGAGGGAGAATCCGCACAAAGGCTCAGCAGAAGAAGATCCGAGCGGGATCGGTGACTAGCGCCATCGATCGTGACTTCGACCGACGAGACTATGTCAATCTCGTGAGTCTTGAGGCGCGAGTAAAGCGCGTCAAGAGTCAGGGTCGAGAGGTCCGTGGTGTCCTTGATGGTAGTCACCTTCATCTCCCAAACCCAAGATCAAGTGCGAAAGGATTTGTCGGCGTTATCCGAGTCGGAGTATGTGAGACCGACGGCTCGGAGGTTGCTCAAAATTTTGTGAAAACGCGAAAAGCACTCGTCAAGGACTCTCCGGCAAGCATCTCGAATTTCTTCAGATTCGCTTGAACCGGTCCTGTCGAACCGTCGTGATCTGGGTGGTGCCCTCATGGTATGCATTGAGGGTCACCCAGATGTCGTAGGCGGACGACAGGTGAGAGATGCGATCGAACTCGCTTCTGCTCAAACCCTGAATGATGATGTTCCTTGCCTTTGCATTCACCTCAACATCAGCCATATTTCCGACATTGATGTTCTCATCGGCAGGAACAACAACCGAATCTTCACCTTCCGCGGATGGCATACCCACGAGCACGGATGTAAGTTTTCATTCGGCTTTTCGGAAGGGTAATCCAGGCCATCGAAGATGGGCGGCTTGGTGGAATACTTGTCTGTCGTCATGGCTCGCAGACCGGTTAAGATCTATAGAAAAGAGCTAACCGGCTCTGATACCAATTGTTGGATCGAAAATGGCAACAGAGGGGGGGGGTGAATGTTGCTTATAAAAATTTTACCCTCAAAGTATCTACACCAAACTCCTCTCCGATAGCTACGAAAGCTATGAAGCAAGAAGTGAAAAATACTCACTAGAAACCAAGATCAAACTGAGAGCGACTTTACTGAAGGAACGAACTGAAACAGAACTAGAAATTTGATTGAAGTTGAGAACTTGATTTTCATCAAGAAAAGATTAAAAATCTTGCTCAAAAGGCAAACTGCAAGTGACTGAAAAACTGCTCACTAGCAGTGACTGAAACAGCGGATCTGAATGCTCATTTCTACTGTAGAGTTAATGCTGAACTGCTCATACAGAGAATACAAAATGCTGCTTAAAAAGGCTGCTGAAAACTACGCAAACTTGTTTTCAAATTGATTTCAAACTGAATCGCAGAGAGAATGGCAGCAAGAAGATTCAGTTTTGCTGCTGCTGAAAATTACAGATTTTCATGCTGATTTCACTCAGTCAAACACCAAGCAAGAAGTGCTGAATTTTGGCAGAGAAAAGAAGAAAGGAGCAGCAGCCAAACACTGACTAGAAATAAGACTCGAACACTGGACTGCAGCAGCGAACTGAAGATGTACTGCTACAGTAATTACTGCAACCAAAACTGCAATCAAAAACCTGAAACCATAGCAAAATAAAACTGCCAGCCGAACTAAAAAGCCGAGAAACAGAGATAGCAATCTGCAGAAACAGTGAGCTGCCGAACACTTAAAAACTGATCTGAAGATAGGACCTAAATACTGAGAAAAACAGCACTCGGCTGTGAGAACTGAAGAGGAGAACTGAGCATGTGCAGTTATCTGAAAATGTGCAGTTCGGCAAGAGAAAAGGGCAGCAAACCGAAAATACTCTGAAGATACTGTTGACTGCCGAAAATCTGAGAAAATAGTTAACTAAGTGCTGCTCTTCTCATGACAAATGTTTGGAGCTATGAACTAAATAGCAGCTTGGTCTTGAGGACTAAGAAACTTCGGACCAAAAGATAAAGGGTTATGATCTGGACAGGAAACCGAAGGAAGAACAGAGAGACCAAAAAGAAAATAACAGGGAGCTGCTCCAAACTTCAATTTCTCCTCAACCTTTGATCCTTTGGCAATGAAATTTTGAGGGTATGTTAGCAATTGTCTCAGGACTCTACAACCCAAATTTTATGCCAATTCATAAAGAGAAACAAAAACTAGCTCAAACCCTAGAAAACCCAAAACAAGAATAGAGAAGGCTCAAATTCTTAAAACTGAAATTAGGCTTGGTTTGCTCTTTGGATCAACTAGCCAAATGGCTTTTGAACATCTCCCATGTCATAGCAACCTATTTTGGGGCTTCCCAACAAGAAACAACTTGAAAACGAGAATATTACAAATCTACCAAAAGAACCATCGAAGGAACAAAACAAGAACAGGAAGAAACTTTCGATTTTCATTCCAAGACTCAAGAGGATTGCAAAGGAGTTCCCATACGCAGACGCGTTTGAACAAGAAAAGAAATTACATGAAGGATCACTCAACACTCTTCCTCTCCATCTCTCATGAACACATGAGCCACTTCTTGGAGAAAACAGGAACCAGGGGAGGAGAAGCTACGTGAGGAAACTCACACCCATGTTGTGACTGCCCTTGCCTCCTGCTCTCTCCCAACTACTAAGGCTTAAAAGCAAACAAACTTCTAAAGCCTCTTTTAACTCAATTGAAACCCTAATTCTCTCTAGAAGCCATGAGGAGGCATGCAGCCCCTCTCCTCTATTTATAGCCTTGGCTAACGGGTCTCACCTGCTTCGCCCGCTAAGTCCAACGGCGCCCGCTCCCGCTTTTGCAGTTTTGCGAAATTCCCGTTTCGCCCCTCCTGCACCTTCCGGGAAGCTTCCGCGCTCCTTGCCTCGCACGCCTCGCAACCACCTCGAGTCCACGTCGTCTTCGACACATCCCGACCGTTCTGACCTCAGCGACACCTGCGCCTAGTCCGGTCCACCGTGTCTCGCCACGACTCCGCCTCGACGTCCTGCAGTCACACAGACAAGAAACACGTCAAATAGCACCGCTCGATACATGAAAGCGTAAACAGAGATCAAACATGTCGAGTCATCAGAATATGCAACCTAAACCCAAACGACTAGGTTCGACCAAGTCCGACCGAGCCCGTTACACCACGTAACGTCAAGGTCCGAACCAACCAACTCAAACTCGACTTTTCGTAAAACGATGTCAATTACTCATCATACACAATGGGATGACCTCCACATGGTCTCTCACTATCAATCACTCTTTCCTTTCCATCAAAGAAAGTAATTTGAAAAGAAATTAAAATCTAAGGGCTCCACATGTCAATCCCTGTTAAGTTTTTCTTAAGAAAAATAATTCAAAAATAAAATTAAAAGTCGGCTAGCACCACATGTCGGCCTTTGATGTATTTTCAAATAGAAAATAAATCGTACAATAGATTAAATTTGTGGGACAATGAGACACACTATCTCTCCTCTGTTTAATTTTAAGATTTTTCTTGAAATTAAATTTTGGAATGCCCGTTCTCACTCGTTTTTAACTTCAAATCAAACGAAACTTATTTCTGAATTCATCTAAAATCAAGATATTTCCAACGGGGTAAAATCATGAATTTTGGAGTTCATCTAAATTTCCATTTAGATTTATTTGCATTCTTTGATATTTATTCGATTCTCGCTGCGATCGCTTGATTAGATTACGAAGACCTAGAAGAGCAGTAGTTCAAGCCCAACTAGGACCAACAAGTTTGTGAGCTAGACAAGTCAATATTTTGATAATTTTGCACCATTTTGAATACAACATATGTTGATTTAATTTATCAAATTACATGCTTTAATTTATTATGTAAATTATATTCATGTTAAGCTCATAGTTAAGTCCCAATTAATAATTGTGCTATTACACCCAACTCCTTAATTTTGGACATAAAACCCTGTCATCCTAGAAAATAATGGCAAACATACTAGTGATAAGTCCATATCTAAACACAGTGTTTAGTCTTGCTTAGATATTCAGGAACATTAAATTGCCATGACATCATTTCAAATGTGAAAAATGGTATTTGGACAATCATTGGATGAAAATGGCTGGTAGTTGAAATAAAATGATATTTTAGATTCCAAAACTCTAAACTTGCTTAAATATCTAGGTGGATGGTAAGTGGGGCTAGTGCGGAGGGAGCATGAGAGTGTGGAATGTGGTAAAACCACCCAAATAACTTTAAGGATTGAATCTTGTGATGACCTTCTAATATAAAACAATATAATCATAAGTCTATAATGGGTCAACCTGACTAATTAATTTACATCAACCCAACATGGGTGCGCCATCCGGAGGAACACGAGTCGTGTCATTGGTTTAAGCTGCCATGCGACGCACGAGAGGGCCTTTGGTGAGGGTGGATAGAACCCAATAGTAGGTGGAAACAGCGGGGTAGACTTGATGGGAGATGCATTATAAATGCCTTATAGTGATCTTCTTGATTTACATGTCTTAGGAAATCTGTGGAATATGGTAAGTTGGTTATCTCATATGGGTAAAGTGTGTAACCTCTGCAGAGTGAAAACTGTTCGAATAGCCGTGCACACAGTCATGGACAGGTTTGAGAACTTACTCGAGTTAGTGTCTATTTACAAAAGAATTTATGTGGGTAGGATGAAAAAATACGAATGGTGGATAGAACCGCTAGTTGATTTCTTCTGGATGGATATGATAACAAGTGGATGGAAACCTAGCAATAAAATAGCATATGGTGGATGGAATCTGCACCTCAATTATTATTGCATATTTTGACAATATTTAGAAACATAGCTTGGTTAAAAATGTTACGTCTTAGGATTCATATTTACTATAATTCAATTGTGGCATTTTGCAAATAAATAAACCCGAACCATCTTTTGTTAAGCTTTGTATCTATAATGTTATATTCCATGTGTTAGCTCGCCGACCACAGTTGTTTGTACTCACCATCGCTCACTAAAATAACTCAGAACTTTTGAATCAAGAGAACTACGCCTACTACACCGCTCCAGGACCAGACGGAGAAGAAGATGATGGAGGTTAGGTCGATCACTAACAGTTTAGTCCTTACCTTAGTTAGGTAGACTTTGATGATGATTGTGTGCATATCTATTATTCAGATTCTTAGAAAGTAGTATGTTATCTTTTACCACTAGTTACTTGCTTGTGGCAATGTGTGGCCTCACCCTTTTACTTTTCACTTTCGTTTCCACTGCTGTTTAACTATAATGAAACATTTGGCCTGATCGGTCCGTTATGTAAAACACTATCCGATATGGGTTATTTAAACTCAGTTATGTAATATTAATGTTGGTATAGTTTGTGCGATGTATGTTTGATTTAGTAATGTATCTGTTAGTATTATTTACTAATTTAGATAATAGTACGGTGAAATCATAGATGGTTCTGGATTGCTAATCCGGGGTCTGACAGAGAAACAACCATATCTTTTTTAATGTAATTTGCCAAACATGTTGCTTTTTTGCATAACTGCCTTTCCACCATAACTTTGAAAGTAAGTGCAACGCAGCACATCTCACTAACCAAAATTGGCTCTTAGTCACCTAGCATCCTCTTTATCTTTTTTTTTCTTATTCAAATTCCAACCAACAGCTCACTCCCACCTCGTAGGTAGTGTTATGAATATTGTGTGTGTGTATTGATATGAGACCCAAAGGGTCATATATATAGGAGAGTACATGGGGATATGCCATATAGAGATAGGGCATATATGGAATAGAATCCAAACTATCATAATACAACTCTATCTCCTTAACACCATATATGGAATAGAATCCAAACTATCCTAATACAACTCTATCTCCTTAACACCCCCCGTCAAATGCAAGGCGTATGCAATAGCATTGCATTTGAAAAAAGAGGTTGACATTAAAACAAAATAAATCCGAAGTCCGAGTCTTGATGATGTTGTCGTTGCGTGCAGCCTTGTAATAAACTGTCAAATCAAGCCGAAGAGGAATAGATAGAAGCATGACGGCGCAGATTGAAGCCTGAGACGGCGGCGACGCAGTGCACAAGAAGCGCAACGGAGGCGCGGTGCAGAAGAAGCGCGACGACCTTAAGGCGGCTGCTGTCATGCAAAAGAAAAAATTCCTACACTTCTATGACTGACAATAAATTTGTGGACTCGCACGGCTGAGACGAACTAAAAAATTAAAACTACGGATTTTGGATGGACGCAACGGAAGACTTACGAGAAAAATAACTCGAAGACCGACTCAAAAGAAAATTGATACTCGCGAAGAGGCCGGATCGACCGACGGAGAGGCCGGTTCGGCGGCGAAGAGGCCGGATCCGACCGGCGAAGAGGCCGGATCCGACCGGCGGAGAGGCCGGTTCGGCGGCGAAGAGGTCGGATCCAACCGGCGGAGAGGCTGGTTCGGCGGCGAAGAGGCCGGATCCGACCGATAGAGAGGCCGGATTCGACCAGCGGAGAGGCCGGTTCGGCGGCGAAGAGGTCGGATCCGACCGGCGGAGAGGTACCGGATCTGGGCGCGCATGGAGCCGCGCGCATCGAGGCCGAGCAGACGTGAGCCGCGCGCGAGACCTCGAGGCGAAGCTCGCCGTGACGAACGCCGACGTGGAGGTCCTGCAGGCCGAGATGGAGCTCGTGCGTGCCATGGAGAAGAATCACGTCAAGAACAATGAGACAGCAGAGGCCACCGCGAGGCAGCCGAGATGCAGCGAGATCCAGCGGCGGCGACGAGCTGGAGACTTTCCAGAGCCACAGAGCCACGCGAGGGCCGGCGAAGACTTTCCAGAGCCGAGGCGAAGTGGCACGCGGAGTCCGGAGCGGAGTCCGCCACACGAAGCCAGTGGCGAAGGTCGACGTCGTGGTGCGTATGATGGAGGCATGCATGCGCCTTGCTAGCAATGCATACATGCATGCATACGCGCATGCGGCTTGCTAATAATGCATGCATGCATGTATACGTGCATGCGGCTTGCTAATAATGCATGCATGCGTGTATACGTGCATGAAGCAGAGGGATCGCCTGGACAAAGACGAGGTCGCAAAGGCCGGCGAAGACGGCGGAGGCCCGGCGTGGAGGCGTCCAGCTCGCGGCGTCGGCGTCTCGGGCCGGCGGTGATGCCGTGGAGAGGCCGGATCTAGTCTTGCCGACGGTGGAGGTGGTGGCGGCTACGGCCAGTACCGCGACGGCAGCGGCTACGATGGTGGCGACAGCCGTGGAGGTGGCCACCCCCGGGAGCGACGAGATTGATCCTCCCGGGGGCAGCAGCAGCAGAAGGACAAAGGTTAGGGTTTGAACCTTTGCTCTGATACCATGTTATGAATATTGTGTGTGTGTATTGATATGAGACCCAAAGGGTCATATATATAGGAGAGTACATGGGGATATGCCATATAGAGATAGGGCATATATGGAATAGAATCCAAACTATCATAATACAACTCTATCTCCTTAACACCATATATGGAATAGAATCCAAACTATCCTAATACAACTCTATCTCCTTAACAGGTAGCATGCTTTTGAGATAAAAAAATCTGCATAATCTGTTCTATTAACTATCTATCCGAAAATGGGTGGCTTATTTCTCAGAACTCATCGCCGATTTTTCAATGGTGCTTTTTCAATCACCTAAACACAGTTTTTTTCGACACATCAGGCATATTTCAAGAACCATGCATACACTTCGAGCTTGGTGCCGCTAACCATTATGTCGCATCCTCGTCGTCAGTCGTGTTGCGGTAAATTGGTAACGCCTCGTTCGCTCCACCTTCGAACAATTGCTACTGCATGTTGTTCACAACATCGTTCCCTCTGATTACCACCGGCAAGTCTGCAACCTTCGCCACACTAGGACCTAGTTCCCAATTGCCATGTCGCCGCCCATGCTGTCGATGTCTCGGTCAACCTTCCTATCGCCCACCACCACGCCCGCCGCCGCACGGGCACGGCGCCACCGCGGTCTCACTGCAGGGGTTGTGTTGGGCCTAGGTGAAATTAGAGATGGTGCACACATCTCAGTCAATTGAGTGGGTTCCTTGTTGTTACGGCTGATGCTTATGGCTACGGAGAATGGTTTTTAGCTTTAGCGTTTATGCAAATGAATCGAATACCGATAAACTATTTTGAAAAAAGCTGCTCTAATAAATCGATCTAAAAAAACAACAGAGACACCGCACCATTTATTCGAAGAACCATAAACCCAAAACTGCAAAAAGATAAAAATAAATTAAAACGGCAAAGAAATGGGACATAGCTTGTCACCATCCATCTAGAGGTGGGGGCCTTACCGTGCCGGTCCACGGCCCGATACAGTTGGCCCAACCCAAACATAGCACAACCTGTTTAGCTCGCGGGCCATGCCGGCACGGTCCCGTGCCGTGCCTAGGGGTGGAAACGGATCGGATACAGTCGAATAGTCTCAAATACGAATACAGATTCATGTTTTTAAAACGGATACGGATACGAATTCGAACATTCTCGAATACGAATACGAATCGAATGTCGTAACGAATACGAATTCGAATCGGATATATACTTAATTCGGTCGAATACGAATATCCTCCTACGAATGTCGTAATTGATCGGTTTTTTCGATTAGCGGTTTTAAATTCAAATTTTGACATTTGAAATTTTCTCCAAATATGATTTCCACAGTTCATATTTCTGACACCATTGTTTATTCACACATGTAGCCTACACGGTAGCAATTGTATCCATCAACGCTTACTAGAATCCGTACCGACTATACAATTACAAAAAAAACCACAAGTCAACCATATAGGTGAAGCTTTTCGATCAGAAGTACCTCGTATAAGGAACTGGTTTACGCACCCATTACCTTATTATGAAGCCTTTGAAAAATGAAAATCGAGTATTCTGCTCTCCCAGGCTTCAATCTCCGATAAAAGTCATTGAAGCTACTTCATCTCCTGCTAAGCAAAGAGTAAAGAGTAAAGACCTATAGTCATTTGCGATGAATCTGAAAGGTGCGTGCACACATAAATTTTTTCATATCGATATATTTCTTTCTCCCAGGCTTCCTCGAATATATATTTTTAGTTTGAATAAAAAAAGAGAAACAACCACTCACAGAGCAAGCAAATATTATTGAGCTCGAATGGAAGTTTGCCAGTTTTATAGCAGAACAAATCTTCATATGACTTTTGCCTTCGCTGAGCTTCCCCTATAGAACAAATACCACATCGTGAGAGTTAATATTAAACCCTGGGAATTGTTGAAAGAAAGATATCAATGTTTTCATACTTCTTGCTTTCTCAGAACCCCAAATAATCACATATTGATGTAAGGACGAGCATCTTTCCAGCAGAAGTGGAATTAGCTCTCCATTTCTATTATGTTCTCTAGCCATACACCAGAACTACCATGTAAACTCCCAGATTAAAGGGCATAGGACACAATAGGCCTCCTTGCAATTTTCCCACTCACAATTTTGCGTGGAATTTGTCGTGACTCCCATGCGTGACTGCCTTTAGTTCCCATGTGCCCGCCAATGCGGCTATCGGGCTGTGCCATTCGCGCCATGCCGATTTGGCGATTGGCGAGCCGGCGCCCGGCGGCAATATGAATATAAATACGAATACGAATACAAATACGAATGTTCTCGAATACAAATACGAATACGAATATTCTCGGATACGAATACGAATATTCTCGAATATGATGCGAATACGAATATTCTCAAATACGGATACGAATATTATCGAATACGAATACGACCATTTTCGAATACAGATTTTTGCTTACCACATTCACGTTTTCTCAGATACGAATATCGGATAAAACGAATTATTCGTTACCGTTTTCCACCCCCTAGCCGTGCCTAGGCCGAGAGGGCGGCACGGCATGGCTCGGCCCGGTTGGCAACAGGCGTAAATGGGCAGTGCCGACATGGCACGACACGGCCTGTCGAATATGCCAGCACAACACGGCCGGTCGAATATAGCCGTTTTTTATCATTGGGGTGTAAAAAATTCAAAAAAATAGCAAAAAATTTAAAAAATGTAAATTTTTCTATAAATAGGAGGCATCCGGCCTCCATTCTTCACACTTCAAATTTGACTCTCATCTCTCTGTTTAGCTGTGAAAACTCCAGTAGTATTTGCGCAAATTTGGCAAAATTAGTGAGAAATTCGTGCAAAATTCAGAAAATTCAAAAATCTTCAAAGAATGTTCTGAGAGCTGCAAAATAGGTAATAGTAAGTTAATTGTTGATTCAATAGTAAGTTAATCATTCTTTACTATTTCAATTTGCAGTTGATTGAATAGAGAACTATGATTTTCACTCTCCAAATTTGGCCTCTCGGTGGAGGATATGCAATCCTTTCAAGAAGGATATCCATCTGCAGAAGGTTCACATCCACAACAAACTGAAGAGCTAGAAGAAGCGACGGTCTCGGTGGCACAGGGTCCAATCGATCCATCTTCTGCTGGCTTAACAAGTGCATCCACAACCCATAACACGGGTGAAAAAAGAACAAGAGCTACTACATCAGGAGTCTAGAATGATTTCAACAAGAAGTTCAAGACCGACAATGAGGGAATTCACTGATGTATGCTGTTTGTAAAATTTGTGGTAATGAATTATCTGCAAAATCTTCAGGTGGGACGGGTCACCTGTAACGGCACGGTGCAAGCTACAAAAGAAAGCAAGGAATACAAATACGCCAAACGTAGTTGTAATATAACCCCGACGGCTCGATACGTACTTGGGAGTACAATCCAGAGGTAGCCTGGGAATCTCTTTGTAGATTAATTGCTTCTCAAGATTTACGTTTAATTTTTGGTGAGTCTGCTGCTTTTTAAAAATATATTAGGACTGCTCATAATCCTCGATTTAGTGTTGTATCTAGGCAAAGCACAACTAGAGATTAAATTAAATATTATAACAATTGTTGTGAAAAAATGAAAGAAATGTTTCACACCTGCACATTCTCTATTGCTTTGACATCAGACATATGAAGTGGTAGGGCTAGGGAGGATTATATTAGTCTTGTTGCTCATTATGTTAATGATGACTGGGTAATGAAAAAAAGAATTATAGGATTTAAATTAATTAATATTTCGCATACTGCTGAAAATATTGCAGAATGTATTATTAAAATTGTAGAAGATTTTGGCCTTACGGATAAGATTTTTCTATAACTTTAGATAATGCAGCTGCAAATACTAAAGCTATGAAAATTCTTACACCTTTGTTTAATACTTATGCACAATCTTTTTTACTGCATCAACGTTGTGCTTGTCATATTATTAATCTTATTGTTAAATCTGGTTTAGAAAGATTAAATGCTTCTATTGATTCTTTTAGGAATGCAAGTTCATATATTAATTGTTCTAACCAATGAATGGCCGCATATAATAGATTCTTCGTAGCAATGAACTTCCGTTCTAGAAAATTTAGCTTAGATATGCCTGTTAGATGGAACTCTACATACCTTATACTTAAACATATATTGACATATAAGAGCACCTTATCTGTTTTCCTTCACACCCAAGGTCATCAATCTCGTAGCTCCTTTAGTAGAACCTAAGTTAGAGACCCTGAACTTACTAAGGAGGATTGGGTTGTTGGTGAAAAACTATTTTCTTTTTTAGAATTTTTTTCATAAAGTTACACTTTGTTTTTCTAGAGTATACTATCCAACATCTCTTTTAATTGTTCATAACATTCTTGAAATTGCCACTCACCTAAAGGCTTTTGAAAATGATCCTATACTACGGGATGATGTAGTTGCCATGAAAACTAAGTTTTTAAAATATTGGAGGGAAATTTCTATTTTATATGCATTCGTTTTTATTTTGGATCCTAGGGCCAAACTCCAAGGATTTATAAATGTATTACGACTTTTAAGTGATGCTACCTGTTTAGATTATTGTATATACTATAGAGTAGTTAAGGATAAATTATATGATGTATATAGGAATTACGAAAATAAATTTGGGTCAGTGCGTTTGGAAAGACCTTTGGTAGCCCCTAGCACCTCTAGGAGGACTATGCAACGGGGCAAGATTTTTTGTTCTTCCTCTAGAGATTCTCGTACAGGTGGAGGTACACATCAGTCAAGAGGAGAAGGTGACAAAGCACTGGATACCTATCAAACTATCTCAACAGTGATAGTGTCAACTTTGAGCAAGAGTTGAACATCCTCTTATGGTGGCAAGCCTAGAAAGTAACATATCTAGTGCTATCCATATTAGGGCAGGCTGTGTTGACTATTCCTGTCTCTACAGTCTCTTCGGAGTCAGCCTTCAGTCTATTTGGAAGAATAATCGAGGAGCGACGAACAAGTCTCTCAAACGAGATGGTCGAAATCCTTCTGACCATCAAAGACTGAGAATAAATTGAATCAAGACTCTAACATACTACAGAGAGTAGAGACTTAGAAGAATCTTTTGAGAGTTTATATCTAGATAGCAATGAATAGGATTTTCAATATTTTTCTTCAGATGTAGTCACTAGTGAGCTTTATAGGCTGTACTCTTTTTTCTTTACCAAAGTTTTCTCAAGTTGAGTTTTTACTTGGTAAAGTTTTTAACGAGAAAGCCATCCAATTAATTTAACAAGTTAATAAAGCTTATTACATCATTGAAAATAATTATCTTGATAATTAACAATGTCTATAATTTTTCTGAATTTTTTCTGAATTTTTTATAATTTTCCGATTTTTTTCTTTTTTCCTAGCTTAACGGGCCGACCGTCCGGCATGATCCGTTAAGTCCTAACCATGCTTGTGCCAGCACAGCACGGTCGTCGTGGACCATGCCTGGATCCAAATCGTGGTCCGTGGGCCAACATGGCATGACCTGTGGACCGATACGGTATGATCCGTTTATTTGAGGTCTAAACGCATCGTGTAAAAATAATTTGTGCTGCGCCGGACCTGTGCCATACGGGCCTGGCGCGGCCTATTACACAGGTGCATCCATCCCTCGCGCAATGGGATGATGGGCCGTTCGTAGTTGCAAGAAAAAAAAAAATCTTTGGGGAGCCTCGACGCGGCGACCCCTCCAACGCCCCCACCTCGGTCTCGCCGCCGGCGCCACGTTATCACCACCGGAGCCATGAGACCTCTCCTCTCCCGCCTATGCACTTTCACTTACATTGTCATGGCCTCCCCCTCATCCTCTCCGTCTCGGCGGCTTGTCCACCTCACACGCCACCTCCTCAACTCCTCCTCCTTTTCTTCCGGCGAACA
Organism: Bonia amplexicaulis; assembly: GCA_036346245.1. Lineage (NCBI taxonomy): Eukaryota > Viridiplantae > Streptophyta > Magnoliopsida > Poales > Poaceae > Bonia > Bonia amplexicaulis. The sequence continues at coordinate 18,783,837 of CM070747.1, read as the reverse complement.
CTCCTCGGTGGGCGCCCCTGCCGCCGCCGGCCCCGCCCGCCCGGCCGCCTCCAAGGGCTACGCCGCCGTGTTGGTCTGCCTCTTCGAGGACCCCCGCGGCGACCCCCGCGTCCTCCTCACCAAGCGCGCCTCCGCCCTCTCCTCGCACTCAGGTGGAACACCGGTTTCTTGGCTTAAACCTGTGACCTTTGTGGAATTTTCTTGCCGAAGATCGCATCTTGCTGTTATCCATGTCGCCCGATTCCGTCACTGGAGTTATTTAATTTCTTGACCAAATTGTTAGGGGAAGTGTCGTTGCCAGGAGGGAAGGTGGAGGAGGGGGATGCGGATGCTAAGGCGACGGCTCTGCGGGAGGCGAAGGAGGAGATTGGGCTGGACCCAGCGCTTGTGTCTGTCGTGACAGTTCTTGAGCCCTTCTTGTCCAAGGTAAATAAAAATTTCTTTGGTCGCAAAAAAAAAAAAATTCTTGTTTCTGGTATGGTCTCGAAATCTCGGCAGTTGCTGTGAGCTTTTACCTATGGATTCTTGAGCTTTGCGTATGCTTTCGTTAAATAATAGTCTGTATGTATTGAAGTGAAGCTATTTTTGAGTCAAGAGGATCGGTTAGTCATTGTAGTGTAAATCCTACTGAATTATATATGCAGTGGCAATAGCAGGAGCAGCAGCTATATAGTATGACATCTGACATGTTGCAAGCCAAATTCTGATATGGATGGAGATTTATCTGAGAAATTTGTTAATTGATTTTTAGCCTCAATCATAATATGTTGAATGGTTACTCAGATTGAATTGACGAATGACTCGATGGAAGAGATGATGTGCTGTTTCTTGTTTTACTTGTACACAGCATGTGTTCTTCTGTACGTACCAAGTCAAAGGTTATTTTCCTGGGCGTTAGCTAGTGATAATGAAACTAGAAGGTAGAAGCCAATATGGCAAGCAACGATGAATGCTGGCTTGTGATGCATTTTGGGATTAGAACTCCAGAAAGAGATAAGTTAAGATACATCAATACGCGATACGGGTACGGCAATACGGATATGGTGATACCATGATACGATATTTTGCAAAAACAAGGATATGTCAAGTTTATATGTATTTAAAATTAAAAAAATGTAGACAGGCTACGAAAGAGCGAGAAACTGATATTACCTTGATGAATACTATATATTCTATTATCCTTGCCTCCCTCAGTCGCTACTTTCAGTTATGGACTGCATAACTGACATTGTTAATGAATCCTAATTCACAAAATATCTACAGATAATTTAAGATATGACATATAACCTTGTTATATGACTCACCTAGGTTTCAACCATAGAGTGTATGATAGACTGTGGGTGAATCACAATCTCAATGTTATCGTATTCAGCACTAAATAATTAATGTGCTTCTAAACTTTATAAGAATCGAGTTGTCACTTTAGTGCTTAATACAACTGATTAAGATTTCAGTAAATTTCAGAAAATTTGAGGAAACTCCTAACACCTTGTTGAATAACAGAATCTACTGTGATATTCTTCCCCATATTCCAGTTTGGGTGCTTTAAAGCATCAGCAAGACAACAACTTTTACTTCTTTCAGCCCATCGACTGGCCAGTCCCTGTCATCATCAACTGATACAGGATGGAGTCCAATGCTTCTAGAACTAGTACAACATATATAACACATATAACAGTAGACTTACCTGAAAGCACCACCTAATGCAGTTAGAATAATGCAAACTCATATCACTTGAATCTCGATCAATAACCTTGAACACGATAAATCTTACCAAGAAAAGCATTAGTGAACAATAAAATAACGGATCATAGAGAATTAGTCCATTATATATAGTCATATACTCATATAGATAGTCCAGCAACAATGCAACATAACATAACATCGGATGATAGATAGGAACAGGTTACAAGGCATGATGCCAAATTTAATTGTTCCAAGGTTGCATCATAGAAAATACTAATAGGACTGAATTAAACTAATAATTGATTGCTCCAACTCAAATGGTCATTGTCCTTCCTCGTCTTCACATATGAACCCTTCAAATTTTGGCTCTAGTGTGAGATCAACTGCTTCAAGAACGCCAACACCACTAAAGTACTCGAAGCCATCTCCCCTAACATCCTACATTCAGTTTGGCCTCATGGAATAATCATCAGAGTTTCTTAATAGGAGACGCAAGTTGTTATGCATAAACACTAAACCCTCGTCACGTTCGGGAGTGAGCCTATTTCTCTTTATGCTATGGATAAAACCATATGTACTCCAATTTCTTTCACAGCAAGAAGAAGATGATGGCTGCCCAAGTAATTTGAGAGCTAATGCTTTCAGCTCTAGGGTCTTAACTCCATAAATACACCACCATTGCTTTGGTTCAAGATGCGCTCTATCATCAATTGAATCAAAATCATCGTAGCCTTTCCCAAAGAGAGAGAGATTAGCAAATTCTTACTTAATTTTTTTAGGTTCTCCACAATAGGAAAAACTTTCTAAAGCATTTATTCCTCATTTCTGATATGTCAATGTCCTCATGGGGGGCTACACCGCCGCAGTGTGGTGACCTCCAGGCGGTGGGAGCGGCGGCGATGTGGTGACCTCCAGGCAGCGGCGGCGAGCGAGGAGCACTGGTGCGGCTCGGTGCGATGCATAACTGCGATTAGGGTTGGGAATTGGGAGTAGTAGATGAGGGAGTGGGTCGGCTTGTGGCTGTTGGGTCAGGTGAGGTGGGATGGGCCAAAACTTATCGAAGAAGTATCGCCAAGTATCGGAAACGTATTGGTTTTTTTCTATTTTCTTTTTGGCTGAAATATACCGATACTTGGCCGATACTGTATCACCATGTATCAGCACGTATCGCTGTATTGGATACGTATCGAGCACGTATCGCCATATCGGATACGTATTGAGTACGGGAACAGCAGTTCAACGGAGTATCAGTGCTTCTTAGGAGATAAGCAGTAAATATGCTTGTTAGTTCATTTGATTTCTTTTACCAGTATTATCTGGTGCATGTATTGCAATTTGCAAATATGCTGTGCTCGCATTTCTCATCCCAATACATGTTGTATAATTAACTTATGAGAATAGTGTACATGCATGTGTCCACTTGGGAATTGGGACACACTGGTGTTAGTATTGCTGGTTTGTTAAAAGAGATACTCAAATTAATCAATCAAATGCATGAGTCCACCTAAGTGCATCCAAATTACTTTGAATCACCCAAGCTTCTTCATTCTAGTCAAGCCGGACTGCTTTAACTGCTACCTGTGCCAATTGATTATGGTAGCCAGCTGGAGGAAGCTGCCAGTTTTTGGAACCCTGTCTTTGTGCATCAGGCTTCCCTCAGTAACTTTCAAGTAATCATCTATAGCTGTAGTCTCATGCTCCAACTCCACCTTTTGGATCATTGGAAGAGGGAAATTTTGCAATTAAAAATATCATACGTAGATTGAACCACTGAGCATATCAGCTTGTTCGATGGCTCTAATTTCGTAATTAGTGACATAGCACATTCTTTTACTCATTCAATAGAAGTGCAAACTGGCCAGAGCTTATGTTTTAGTCTTTGTTTTGCAGAATGGTCTCAATGTTACTCCTGTAATCGGCATTCTTTCGGATAAAACTTTATTCAAGCCTGTCCTGAATAAAGCTGAAGTGGAGGACATCTTTGACGCACCTCTAGAGATGTTTCTGAAGGTACTCCTGTGATGTCTAAATGTTCCTTTTTCTCATCTTAAAATCTTCATCAGCTTCTTGTGTTGTAAGGACATTGCATCGCTTAGTTCTCACCTCTATCATATCTCCAGGATGATAACCGGAAAACACAAGAGATGAATTGGATGGGCGTGAATATTCCGGTCCAGTTTTTCCACTACCAGGCAGAGGACAAAAAGTTCGTGATATGGGGATTAACTGCACACATTCTGACCCGTGCAGCATCAGTCATTTTAAAGAGGCAACCATCATTCGTTGAACTTCCCAGACCCAGATATACAAGTTCGCCCGTTGCTAGCACGAATGAACCGAAACCCTGACGACATTGTAGCATTCCCCCCTCCATTTATTGGTAGAAGAGGATACCAAAAGTCTAAAACTAGAGCTGCTTGTGTATTTCTATACAGATGCAAATTGTACTTTATGTATAGCACACCAAATAATATGTAGTCACCTTTGTCATTCTGATTGTGAGATTCAGGTAATTAATGAACATTCTGTGTAAAAGGACGATTGTTGCTATAAGAGTACAGAAAATATGGTCATTTCTTTTCACTGTAGAAAAGGAAAGCAATTGTATATGATGCACGGAATATCATCCAGTTTATAAATAAACTAGATAGGGTAGTGCATTACGTTGCGCCGAATAAAAATACATAGTTTAATGCATTCGATTAGGCGAGAAATATTACTTGATGAGAAGTCGTATCTATCACCATCACAGCACCCACTTTGTTAAAGGAATCCTTCACAATACTGGTAGATTTAAAGACAATTTATCTTATTTCAGATTTTACTTCAAATTTATCAGGTTCAAAAAACTTAACAACCTTAGGAGGATTATTTTTGGTATGCTCAATAAAATTAAATCTTAAACTACGATTTTTCACACTTGCTTTTGACTTGTCTATAATCATTTTCAAATTCTTCTTGCCAAAAGAAAATCACACTTTTAACCATCAATAAACACAAACCAAATCATCAACGATCTCAATATCCACACTTTCCAAAAATCAACCTCAGACCACTTGGTACGACCGGTCCGACCGCCATGCAGACGCCAGTCATACCACTGGCCCAACAGACATGAGTACTCATGGTATTCGAAGATTACAAGAATTGAAGCACTCAAAGGCTACAAGTATCGACCATGAGGCCTATAGCAATCGATTGCAAAGCCTACAACTGTCGATCACGAGGTCTACGACAACCGATCGCAAAGCCTATGACTACCGATCACAAAGTCTATAACAACAGATCGTGAAGCCTACGACTACTACAACAGATCGTGAAGTCTATGACTACCGATTACAAAGTCTATAGCTACTGATCACCGACCAGGCACTTTAGCAAGTGTCAACCAGTTACTGTAGCTATAGACTATCGACCAGGTACTGTAGCAACTACCACCGACCGGTTCATTGTACCTTATGACTGGTTCACTGTGGCTTACAACCGGTTCACTGTAGCTTAGATCGGTTCACTATAGATCATATCGATTCACTGTAGCTTCGACCGTTTGTGGTCATTCTTTCATGGTCATTCAGTCGTGGTCGTTCTGTCGTACCCGACCTGTAGTGGTCATCATGCCGATTAGACCTGCCGATCGGACCAACCGATCGGACCATCCAACACAAGGCTCATCGGACTACCGACTACCAATCGTGGTCCACGTCTCTGACTACCATTCGTGGTCGAAGCCTGTGATCAGACCACCCAATACAAGGCAGTCAAACCGCTAATCCTGAATATTGCAGCAATTCTAGTTTTACAAAGGAGTATCGACCAAAACTTTCATAAACGCAAATTTCTATATAACCCAAAAATCAATTATTCATTATCACTATGTTCATGATCTATCCATATGGTCTAACTGTTTTTGAAAAAAAAATCATCTTTTTTAGTTTCCTAGTTCTCTACCAAATCTTCCTCATATTCCTTAATTACATTGTGTAGGTGGACGCCCTCATACCCTTGCCCTATCCCTCTTATGTTCTAGATAGAATATTCATGAAGAGTTATGTTGAAGAGAGAAACTGGAAGAAGATTCTATATGAAGTGAGAAATTGGAAGAAGATATTTCAACAAGAACTTGAAAGTTCAAAGTTATAATGGATATTTTGCATGGCATGTTCTAGAAATGGGAATAAAACAAAAATTCTAAACAGGGATATTTTCACCACGCATGTACATGTAGAATATTGTAGAACTGGTATGGCAATAAAGAGGGCTGAATAGTGCCTTCAAAAATTTTCCCCAAGTACTTCACTCAAATAACTACTGAGCTATTGAGATTAGGATTGGAGGCCAAAACCCAAAACAAATAGCACACGAAACCGAAATATGGATAATTCAGGCTTCAGGCGGTCAGACAAGCTCCTAGTGGCAGTCTGACCGGAGCCTGGTGGTCAGACCGTTGGTACAAGAACTGTTGACATTCATTTGAAAAAGCTTAAAACCCTTAGACACCATGAATGCTAGCACGATGTGAATGGCTTCTAATTTAGCTACAGGTGCAAATGTGGCTTTAAAGTCTAAGCCCTTTACTTGAGAAAAACCTTTGGCTACAAGCCTAGCCTTATTGTGAGCTACTAACACATCCTCACTTTGCTTATTTTTTAAAACCCGGTTTGTACCAATTACATTATGATTTGAAGGAGGTTCAACTAAGGTCTAGATTTGTTTTTTTGCAAAGTTTTCAAACTCTTCATGCATGGTATTGACCTAAGAGGAATCAGATAAAGTATGAGTGACATCCCGGAGTTCAAAAGATGCAATAAAAGCAGAATATGCATGAGAATATGAAGACATAAACCTAGAGCAAGTAACTCACTCCTGAAAATCCCCAGTCATCTGCTCCTGAGGGTGTCTTTGCTGAATATGAAGAGAAGGTCTTGGTAGGAGTAGAGCTACTCGAAGCGCCGGTGAAGGTGGGATGAGGCTACTCTACTGAAGCTGGAGTAGTGGAAGCAGGCTTTCCAACTAACTCAGAAGTGACTAAAGGAGGGATTGAGTACTCATCCTCTAAGTCAGTGTCATCGTCAATGAATATGCTTTCCTGATCACCGTGTACCTATGTACCTGCACTGTCGGGTTTAGTACCAAGACTAGATTCATCAAAAGTGACTTCACAAGTCTCAATGATTTTGTTAGTATCCAAATTAAATACATGAAAGTCATGAGAATGAGCAAAATATCTAAGAAAAATACCATCATAGTATATAGATTCAAATTTATCAAAGTTGCTATATTTAAGAATGAAACACTTGCAACCAGATGTCTTGAAATAAGAGACACTAGGCCTTTGACCAAATATAAGCTCAAAAGAAGTCTTTCCTATAGAAGATCTTAAGAAAACCCTATTGGACACATAGAAAGCGGTAGAAATCGCCTCAATCCAAAATCTCCTAGGAGTGCTATGCTCATCTAGCAATAGTCCTAGCCATATCAATAAGGGTTCTATTCTTTCTTTCTACAATCCTATTATGATGGGGGACTCTAAGAGAGAAAACTAGTGCTCTAATTCTCTCTCAGTGCAGAATGTAGAAAAGATGAGTTCTTGAATTCTATATCACTGTCACTCCTAATGGCTCTTAAGGCTCCTAGGAGGTTAACTGCTAGTCTAAACGCTAACTCTCTAAAGCAGCCAAAGATTTCATCATTAGAAACCAGAAAAAACACCCAAGGATACCTAGAGAAGTCATCTACAATGGTAAGCACATACCACTTTTCTCTTGCAGACTGGATTCTAGAAGGGCCAACTATGTTTAACTACAAGAGTTGTCTAGGGTCATCAGTCATTACTAAGGTAGAGGAGGATGAGAAGTAGAAACCATCTTACCATGTCTATAAGGTTTGCACACTAGGTCTCTACAACTCTTAAACATATGCAATCCTCAAATAAAGTCCTTGCTACTGATTCTAGTCAAGTGATCAAAGCCTATATATCCAAACCTATGATGCTATAATACTAGATCATGAGAATCAGAAGCCAAAAGACACCTAGGACTAGAGCTGGAAGAGATACTGAAATCAGCATTAAAGATCCTCTCAAATCTAGAGATACCGAAGACAAACTTACCTGAGAAGTGTAGAACTCTACACTCTCTACTCTTGAATACCACTTCTAGACCCTCATCAAGAAGCTGGGAAACAGATAGCAGATTATACTTTAGCTTACTTACCACAGCGATGTCCTTGAGTATGAATTTATTGTTGACGTGCACTATACCCTTTGTTGTCACGATCTCGTAGAAGCTTCTCCAAATATTATCAACTTGTTACTGGATGTATGAGTGAGGGAGAAGAACCATCGAGAATCTCCAGTCATGTGTCGATAACACCTAGAGTTAACAAGCCACACGCCCTCCTTCCTTGCTCGACGGACCTCATAGGGGTCATTGTAGGGCTCGTCGTCGGAGGAGTTGACGTCGGTGCTTCCCTTGGCCATGAAGCACATATCAGTGAGGTCTCGGGTCTTCTTCTTGTTGCGGGAGTCATATTCGTCGTCCTCCATTCCCGAGTCCACATTGCTCATGTCGAAGTCATCTTCAGGAATCTTGTCTAGCCGCTTATCGTAAAAAGAATACAAAGCTGACAATGAAAATCTAGAAGAGTCAAAATCCAAAGAACTTGAAAGCTACTCTGAGAAGGGTCAATCACAAGTGCCATTGACTTTCTCTTAGGGAGACGTGAGATAAAGTCAATATAATGTGTCTTCAATCTCGAGTAGAGTTTATCTATGGTAAGCTCACTCATGACTGTGTTGTGATTGATGGAAGTGATCCTCATTCCTAAACCTTCACATCAAGTGCACCCAACATCTGATGTGTATTTTTGAAATCTGAAAAGGTCAAGCCAACATAACAGAGATCATGAATAATCTTGTTGAACTTTCCTAACAACTCATCCAAGGATTCACAAGGCTTTTGCTCAATCTTTGAATATTCTTTCTTCAGTTGGGTTTGTCTCACTTTCTTCATCACGATAGAGCTCTCATGGAGGTCGGGGAAGGTATTCCATATCTCATGAGCAGATCTCAAGTGAGCAACTTACTCAAACTTAGATTGGCTAAGCCCTTGAATCAGAAAATTATAAGCCTTACTGTTTGCCTCTACATCTAGTGTAACCTGATCATCGGCTGGCACAACATAAGGATTCTTGACTTTTATTTACATTGCTTTCCCTTGAGAATTGATCATTGCTTTCCCTTGAGCATTGATCTAGAATTGCATACGAGCCTTCCATAGGAAAAATCAACTCCATCGAAAATAGGTGGCTGGTTGAATACTTGTCTGATGCTATGGCTCCTAAGACCGGTTAAGATAAAAAGACCAGATTTGTATAATAGTGTCGTACTATAAAGAGCAGTCATAGCTAGTAGCTTCAAGTTTAACCTATGCCACTTTGATCAATTTAGTGTTCATGCATGCATTTGAAGTTCATTGGAACCTTCTCTGTTTTTCCTTATAGAAATTGGCATGACCTCTTGTCATTGACGATAGTAGCGTTGATCGGTACTACCGACCTTTACATGCCAGTAGATAATTTCCAGAGAGGTATTCTTTTGGCATTCCTTGAATCGGTACTACTGCATGTTTTGCGCAGTAGTATCGCATAACGGTATGGCCATATGATTGGCGGTACTACCTAAATCAATAGTACCAAAATTTACATGACGGTGGCTAATTTCTAGAGATGTATGTTTTGGAGCATTTTTTCTACTCTGGAATCGGTACTACCACAATTTGGGAGCGGTACTGCATGATCAGTGCTACCGGACCTTGTGAGACCTGCAGTAGTACCGGCCACTGCATAGTGGTAGTACACTAAATCCTCCTTTTTGGAGAATTCGACCACAATAGTCATCCTGGTGGGTGGAGGCTATAAATACCTCCCCACCAGTAACAAGGGCTCTCTTATTGACTTCATTAAATACCCTTAAGTTCTTTGTGCACCCTCTACAACTCATTTGCTCATATTTTACATTTTGAGGTACTTGAGAGCATTCAAATGTAGTGCATTATAAGCTGATCTTTATGGCACTTGATAATTTTTAAGCAAGCTCTGTTGTTCATTACTATTGGTGGTTACTGACATCTACACGGCTTAGAGAAGTTGTGCGGTGACCTCTTCAAAAGAAGATTATGAAGAGGCTTGGCACCATTTGTGAGTAATGTGGTGCTCGCCATCTTCGGAGTGGAGGAAGAGTAACCTTAGTGAATTGAGGTCTTGAGGCTTAATTCGTACAGCTGGTCCAGTCCATTTGGGCTTACTCAACGTGGATTAGTGAAGACCAGTAAGTATTCCATGGCACAGGAAAAACATCGTGTGTCTCCACTATGGTTTACTTCTTTATCTTTACTTTCTGCATTTACATTTCTAGCACTTATAATTGATTTGAATTATGTAGCTAGAAGTGTATTTAGTATTGACATTGTTTGTTTGTGCCTTAGTGAAACCTAGACAATTTAGGCTTTAATTATGCAAAAGGCTTTTGATTAAGCTCATTCTTGCTAAATATTATGATTTAGCCAAAACATTTTAAATACCTCAAATTCACCCTCCTCTAGTCAGTGTTCTAGAACTAAAAATTCAGCTCAAAGCGTTGCAACTCCAAAAATCCAAGTCCAAATGAAGTAAAAATTTTCACACACCTTGTTTAACATCTCAGAAACCTGTTTCAACTAAGGATCACAAGAATCCAAGTCAAAGTTCAAATCTTTCTCAAAATCAAGCAAGATTGCACCAAAAGTGGGCAAACGAGAAATATGACTTGCTCGTGGATAGAAGATAGCCAAGATGGCTCTTGATGCATTTCCGCAAATCACAACAAGCAAGAACTCGCAAGAATTAGAGGCAAAAACACTGGAATCAAGAAATCACAAGGAGAGGTCAAATCCAAGCAAAACCAGGCAACTTCGTGAACTCGTCAAACCTGATGCCGAGATAGATGGGAATTGATTTCCATGATACATATCCATCACTTACTCATTCTTAGCACCTAGCAATATCAAGAAGAGGAGAGAGAAGATCAAAATGAACCAAATCAAAAGCAAATCAACCAAAATAAGAGGGATCCATGATAAATGAATAAAGTTGTTATATTGCTACTTAAGGATGAATATTTTACGGCCAGTCCACCTGAAGGACAAGAGAGCACACCATAGCAATCACACTTCTTAAACCCTAACCCTAGAACACTTGGATTCAATGATTAAAGCTAGGATGGTTGGCAGGTTAACTACCAAGTTTTCATCCCAACTGTAGGACCGAAATGGCGACAGAGGGGGGGTGAATGTCGCTCTCTTTTTTAATTAAATCGCCCCAAGTATTCCGCAAATGAATCTTTTCTCCGATAGCTATAGAAAGCTATGAAGATGAAGAAACAATGCTTACAGAAAATCAACGGAGATCAAAGAACTTGAGTGGAAGACCTTCCACAGAATAATACCACTAAGAGCCCACCACAGATTGATCGGCAAGGAAACTGCAGTAATATATTGCCACGGCAGAGAAGCAGCTTAAAACAATGGCATGACAAGACGCTGCAGCACAAAGACGAAAACAGCGGAAAATGACTGCCACGGCAAAGAAACAACGGCTCAAACTTTGTCACCGCGAGATACTGCAGACGCAGGAAGAAAACCTCAAATAACCTTGCCACGGCAGAGATTACTTAGCGAAAACGCTATCACGGCGGGAGCTCGAAGACCAAAGGAAAAACAGGATTGCTCTCCCGTCGAAAGCACAAAAGAGGATCAAGCCAACTGCTCCTGCTGATTTTTCTTTGATTGAAAACAGTGTGGACTGCTGAAAAACAAAGTAACTTTGAGAAAGGCAGCCAAGACTAAAAGAGAAAGAGAGATACAGACTGAGGTCTGCCAGAACACAAGAGAAAGTATTCAACAGCCAAAAGAAAACAACAGCTGACTAAAAACTGACCGAAAAAGCTAAAGAAGCAGTAACCACCACAGAAGGGATGAAAACAGGAAAAAGAAATAAGATCTGCTGCTCTTCTTTAGAAACCAGAACTGAAATCTAAATCAAACAATGTAGCTGTCCTCCGACAAGAAAACACAAGGTAAATCCAAAGAAATGGAGAAAATTGCTTTTGCCAAGAACAAACAATAGGGAAGGCAAGATCCTCATTTCTTGAGAATTCCTCATCTTCGAGCACAGAACCTTAGATTTCAACTTGAAAAGATTTCATACTAGAGATTGGAAGGGAACAGATTTATGAAAGTTGACACATGAGTAAAGTCTAGGAACAAGGCTACCAAAACAAAGATTGATTGTTCTTTAAAAACATTGTCCCTTGCTGCACTGATTTACTGCCAAATGGGCAAAAGAAAACCGAGAATCAAAAGATCACAGAACTGCTTGTTAGCGGCTAATTGATCTGAACAGCAGGGAATGGAAACGAGCACATCTAGAAAGAAATGCTGCCGAACTGCCGAAACCATACCAGATCAAACAGAAAATGCAGACTGCAGCAAACTGAGAAGAAAACAGCACGGTAAGTATTCAGATGCTCATTTGGCCGAAAACAAGGACTGCATACTCCCAACTATCCATGATTAAAAACAAGGCAATCACACTACATGGTTCTCTCAATCCATCTCTCCCTCTCAATCCTCAAGAACACCAAGAGCCTCAATTGTTCTTGGGAGGAACACACACACACATAAGAGAAGAGCTCTCAAAACCCTTGTGGTACACCTTGTTATCCTCAAAGGGGTATGCAGCCCCCAACCTCTATTTATAGTCCTTGGCTAACGGGTCTCCAACCCGTTACGCCGGCCAAACCCTAACGGAGCCGTCTCCCGCTTGTGCAGCCTTGCGAAATTCCCGTTTCGCCCCTCCTGCACCTTGATGAGTATATTGACAAACCCAGAAAAAGCATGAAGTTGAGTTTGAAGAGTCCAACATGGTCCAAAGAAAGAAATGAAACTCATGACCATGTCGACAGAAGGAGCAAAAGAACAAGTTTTCCTCAAAGCTCCCAACGTGGCTTTTTCTACCACTAATTTCTCCCCCTTTTGGCAATAAACCCATCAAGAATGCAAGAAGGAGAAAAAGTCATGAAAATAGATGAAATGGCTGATTTGATCATTTTTAAGTATGTAGAGCCATGTGAATTATCCAAAATGACCGTAATGTATTATATCAAGCCATAACATACAAGTATGCTATAAAGATCATGACTAAGTATGTAAAGTGAAGCTAAGCTACATAAGGTATAAACTGAATTTTAATTGAAGTGCTTAGCAAGTCAAGTCAAATATGATTTTAGTCTAGCTAAAGGTATCCACAAATGATGCAGGCCATGTCAATAAGCTAAATGGAACCGAGAAGCTAGTGTTGAGTCAACTAGAGTGCTACTAGTTCAAGAATGATACATTTGTTTAAGTACTTTGAAATTTTTGCAATTGAGCACAAATGATATTTTTCTTTAGAGATCACATGGTTGTTTTCAATCATCTTTTTTTATTCAGTCATGTGCTAGACCTCAAGCCTTATGCGACCATTCCAAGCGAGAAGCTTAAGGAAATGATCTTGGTCATCCAAAACTCCCCTGAGTTCATGCCTTGTGCAATGGCAAGCCGTCTCATGAGAAGAAATTGGTGAGATCAGTTTTTTCGCACAAAAGAGATCTTTTTACTTTTGACAGATTATACTAACTTATGTGTCATCAAGAAACTAAAATAGCTCAATCTATCGCTCAACAATGATTCAAGACTCAACTCAGCCTATTTGACATGGCAAGAATCATAAAAGATAACACAAAGTCGACTAGTCTCAAATATGAACATGATATGAATTAGGTCAAATTTAGCATTTTAATGAACCTATCATGGCAAAGACTTGACTACACATATAAAGTCATGATCAAACTAGCAATAGAGCATAATTCATGGCAAGATGTAATATAATGAAAACATGTCATGAAAGGATAATAATCAAGGCTCTATTAAGTTATGTTACAAATACAAAAGAAGAACATCCAGCTCCCTTTTAACAATTGATGCAACTTTCAGTTCAAGTTGAGTTATGTCATCATTAAAATCTAGAAGTTCCCAATGAACTCCCCCTGAACCAAAGCAATAAAAATCAAGAGCTGACAAATGAATCAAGAAAACAGGCAGTCCTTAAAGCATAGATAAGATAGAGAATTCTAATGGCTCAGACTGACTCTCATCTACCCCATATGACTCCAGGACAACAGCTGTCGAGTAAAACACACACTAGAGAGCAAACACGTACTGCTCACCCGAGGGTGGCCCAACCCTCGCTAGAACCTAGAAGAAGTGAGTGAGCTCAACCTAGTGAGATAAGAAACAGCTATCCTGAAAGCACAAGATAAGAGCAAGAAGTCTAAGCACTCAACAAGAGACACACTCTAACCTATGCTGGAAGGACCAAACCCAATGCACCCGCAGATGCGATGCAATAGTAAGGAAACAGAAGCATAATAAATATGATAAAGCAATAAAGCCCAAAGCTCCCCCTCACAACAGTCCATAAGGACAAACCACCCCAAGCTCTCCCCGTAAAGCTGAAAACCGAGAGCTATCCAATGGCTTGGTGAAGATATCAGCCAACTGGTGGTCACTCTCCACAAACTGGAGCACGATGTCACCCTTCTCTACATGGTCTCAAGAAAGTGATATCGATATCGATGTGCTTGGTCCGAGAATGTCTTGCGGTTCTTAGCAATGTTAATCGCAGACGTGTTATCGCAAAAGAGCGGAACACGATCGATAGCAAACCAAAGTCCCGCAGTCGAGACCATCCAAAGCACTTGGCTACAAAGAATCGGCTGCAAAGAACATACTCGGCCTCTGCGGTGGACTGTGCAACACCGGACTGCTTTCTCGAAGACCACGAAACGAGAGAAGTGCCAATGAACTGGCAGGTGCCCGAAGTGCTCTTCCTATCTATCCTACAGCCGGCAAAGTCTGCATCCGAATAGGCTCTAAGGGATAGACAGGATGAGGAAGAGTACCAGATACCATAGTCAATGGTAGCTCGAAGGTACCGAAGATGCGCTTCACCGCCTGGCGGTGAGACACGCGAGGAGAAGCTCAAACCGAGCACATAGACACACGTAAAAGTGTATGTCCGGTCTCGAGGCGGTGAGGTACAAGAGAGAGCCAATCATACTTCAACTCTTTTCATCAACGGCTCGCCGTCCTCATCTGGGTCAAGTGTGGCCGTAGAAGCCATCGGAGTTGACACCGGCTTTCCATCACTCATGTCGAAACGTCTCAGGAGGTCACGGGTGTACTTGCCTTGATGCAAGAAGGTACCCTCCCGAGTTTGCTTGATCTGGAAGCCAAGGAAGAAAGTCAACTCACCCATCATGCTCATCTCAAACTCGGTGCTCATGACATCCGAGAACTGTGAAACTAGAGCATGAGAAGAGCCGCCAAAGATGATGTCATCGACATAAATTTGGACGAGCAGGAGATCATTGCCAAGCCGGCGAATGAACAATGTCTTGTCAACTTTACCCATCTCAAAATCATGTCTCAATAGATAGGACTTAAGCCTCTCATACCAAGCTCAAGGGGCTTCCTTAAGTCCATACAACGCTTTGGAAAGCTTGACGACATGACTAGGGTATTTAGGGTTCTCGAAACCTGGAGGCTGTCTGACATAGACTTCTTCCTCAATGAAGCCATTGAGAAAGGCACTCTTGACATCCATCTGGTAAAGCTTGAAACCTTTAGAAGCTGCAAAGGCAAGCAGAATTCTAATGGCCTCAAGACGAGCTACAGGGGCAAAGGTCTCCTCGAAATCCAGACCCTCAACCTAGGAGTACCCCTGTGCAACCAGTCTAGCCTTGTTTCGAATGACTACCCCATCCTCACTTTGCTTGTTCTTGAACACCCATTTGGTTCCAATGATATTGTGATCTCGAGGGGGCTCAACAAGCGTCCAGACCTTGTTTCTCTCGAAACTCTCTAGCTCCTCATGCATGGCATTGACACAAGACTCATCAGATAAAGCATGACAAACGTCCTTGGGCTCAAAAGAAGCTACGAAGGCAGAGTGAAGACAGAAAAGCGACACGCCAGACTTGGAGCGTGTGACTCGTTCAAAGAGATCTCCAATCATCTGCTCAGAAGGATGAGATTTTTGAATATGTCTTGGAGGTCCTGGATGAGATGAAGAAGTGGCCTCTACCTCGTTACCTGACGGGGTAGGAACAGAGCCACTAGCTCCGTAAGCGAAGGTAAGGGCGATCACCTCGAGGTGCGGTGGAAGAAGGTACCTCAAGGGGTGGATGAGGGACCGGATCGGGTAGACAACCCTCATCTCCATCATCCTCATCATCCACGAAGATGGTCTCGGATCGCTCTAGTGAACTCGAGATATCGGGCCTAGTCCCTGACCGGCCTCATCGAAGGTTACCTCACGTGTTTCTACCATTTTGCTAGACTCGCAGCCTGCACCCTATAGGCGTGAAGAAGTCGAGTAGCCTAGAAAGAGTCCATCACAAGAACGTGACTCGAACTTATCTAGGTTCCCGGACTTGAAATAAAACACTTGCAACCAAACACACGAAAATGGAAACACTGGCTTTCAGTATCTCAACTCATAAGAAGTGCGGTGCAAATGTGCTCAAGAAAACTCGTCCGAAACATGGCACGCGGTGGCTATAGCTTCACCCAAAACTTCCGCGTGTAGAGTACTCATCAAGCATCATCCCGCCATCTCGACTAAGGTGCGGTTCTTCCTCTCCACAACGCCATTCTGCCGAGGGACGTATGGAGAAGAGAACGGTGCTCTACACTGTCTCACCACGAAACTCTCAAAGTAGGAATTCTTGAACTCCGTGCCATTATCATCGCGGATCGCTCGTAAGGCACCGAAGCTCAACAGAAAGCCTCTTGAAAAGACCTCGTAATGTGTAAACGTCTCATCCTTCGAGGCCAAGAAAACACCCAAGAATACCTCGAGAAGTCATCGACTACGACAAGAACATACCACTTCCCTCCTGCCGATCGCACTCGAGCCGGTCCAACCGTATCCATATGGAGCAATGTCCGGTGCATCGGTCATAGTAATCGTGACCGAGGATGAGAAGCGGCAACCATCTTGCCGCGTTTAAGGCATGGAGCGCAAACAAGATCTTTGACCATCTTGAGTTTCGGCGCACCACGAATGAGATCGTGGCCGCTAACTCGGGTCAAATGGTCAAATCCAATATGACCAAGTCTCCTATGCCGAAGGAAACATCGCGGGACTCAGAAGCAAGCAAACAACGGAGAGGATCACCGAAGACTCGGAAAAATCAGCACGAAAGATCCTCCCAAAACGAAATCCCGCAAATCGGACTACCAAGAATCAAGAATTTTGCGCTTGTTTTCTTAAAACTCACTTGAAATCGTCATCAGAAGTCGAGAGACCGAAAGCAAATTGTACCGCAGCTTACTAACCAAGGCAACATCTTTTAAAACAAATGAATCATTAATGTGCATCGTACTTTGGCGATGACTCGCCCGGAAGAGGCGTCTCCAAGGTGATCGTCTCATCACCGGAGCACGGCAAGGAAGAAAACCAACGGAATCTCCGGTCATGTGTCGTGAACACCCGAGTCTACAAGCCAAACCTTTCCTTCCTCGCCCAAGAAACCCGAGTCAACAAGAGAGCAAAGTCTCGATCGGGATAAATCAACATAGATTTTGGCACCCAATCTTGAGTCACACGTCGAGCGTAAGAAGTAGTCACACACGATCGACCTCTAACTACCCTCGCCTCCGTCGCTCAAAGAAGCGGAAGGTCTATGTGCGGACTGGTCGCTGTTCGGGTCCGATCGCTATGGGAGAGCGAGTCTGAGCACCGGCGACGACGATCACGCCGCGGTAGCTATCTCGATGGAAATGAGATCTACCCTCGGGACGGCGGAAGTCACGACCGAGAGGGAGCATGAGGACAAAAACGAAAACCCTAAGAACCAAGTCCTCGATCTTGCCCAAAGCTACCAACAAGAGCAAGCCTAGACCTCGTGTTTGTAATGACCAAATTGCTTATTTCAAATTTTGGAGAAAAAAATTTTAAATTATTAAATTAAATTAAATTAGTTTAAAATAAAAATAAGAGTTTTGTTTGTGTGAAATTTGAATTTTGTTTGCCCTGATTCTCTGCTTTTAGAAAGCTAGATTTGAAAAGTAATTTAAAGTAAAATTTAAAAATGTTATTAAATAAAATGATATTTTGATTTTCTGTAAGAATCCTATGTCAAATTAATTATTTTAATTTATTTGGCCTTTATTTGGTGTTCTGAGTTTTTCTGGAGTTTTAAAATTCCATTTTTAAAATAAAAAGTATTTTAGGTATGAAATTTAAAATACCAAAAGTAGTTGGAAATATTTTTATTAAGTCCAAAATGTCTCCAGGAAGTTCTTTGAATTTTACTGGAATTTTTGGATGTAATTTCATATTTTTTTTTCTGAGCTTTACTGAATCTTCTGGTGTTTTCTGAAAATCTAAATCAAATTTAATCCTCCGCCGTCCGAGCTAATCTCGTGCGTCCATCTTCACTTAAACCGTTCTCTCTCCATCTGATGATCCCGATTTTCTCCTTGCACCACATCGCTCATCCGATCGTCCGCTCTTTCCTCTCTCTCTTCTCTCTCGTTGATAAACTGGTCCCACCTGTCAGTGAATAAAATTATTTTTCTTTACAAAATAATTTGGCGGAAAATCAAATTCTTCGACGTCATAAAATTATTTTTCGCAGAAAAATAATACATTTCAAAATCATTACCCTTGATGACGTCATAATTTGATTTTTCGGTTCAAAAATAATTTCAAAATCGGTTTATTCTTTTCTCTCTTTTCAAACTTCCGAGAGCTCGTTCTCTTTCATTTTAACTCCGATTGAGCCCATTAAAATTTCTGAAATCATATAAAATTCTAATCTATCCATTTATACCCTATTTTCAAATTTTTGAAAATTTTGAATTTATTTGGTTTAAACTAAATCTTAATTAGAATTTTTATTTAATAAAATAAAATTAAATATTAATATTTGCTAAAATATTTTATTTGAGTTCTTTGAGCCTCAAGGAAGTTTCGAAATTTATTTTAGAATTTTCGGAGTTTGTTTGAGCTCAATTTCAAAATCTCAAACAAAAATACAAAAAAAAAAGAGAGAATGAACAGTACCTCGCGGTACTGTTCATTCATCTTCCCAGTCGCTCCAGAGCGAGCGCTCGCGACGCGCCGCCGTGACTGATTCTTAAAACTTTAATTCCCATTGATTTTCTTGACCGTTTTTCGTGAAATCAAGTGCATTCAAATCCTCACATCAAGAGCTATCAATTCCCCACCGTTTCCCCTCCCATTTATGAGTATTTACACGGAATTGAAACCGGTGCTCTAAATGGCATGGCCGTTGATCTCCCTCTCCTGTCCACCTCCGCCCCTATAAAAGGGAGCACCGGGTGCCCCTTCTCAACCTCACTCATCCCCCGAAATCTCAAAGCCTCTCTCCCATTCTTCTCTCCGCAATAGCCATTTCTCTTTTGTGAACCGAGAGGTGTTCATCGGCCTTTTGCGCCTCCAACAGTGGAGTCCGGTCACTTTTGACCACACCGTTGGCTTCGTCTCCTCGCGTTCTACGCGGTGCTCCTCTCGCTTTTGCCGGAGCATCACCGGAGCATCGCCGGACCTCCGTGGCCAAACCACGCCGTCGTTCTTCTCGTCGCTGCGAGCCGACCGTGCGTGTTCCATCAAAACCGAGGTGAGCATTGTGTTCTGACATTCTCCTCTTCGTTTACCGCAAACCTCACCCTCTAACTCCTCTCCGCTTGTCCGAACGCCGATGTCAACCCGCCGGTCGCCTAATGTCTTCTCCGCCATGTTTCGTCACCATCCGATGTCCGTTAGCCGAGCCGCTGGTACCGTTGAGTTCGCCTCGACGCGTTCTACGCCATGCTCCCATCGTCATCACTCGAAGACTCCCCGAGGCGTCGTCGACCTGGTCGAGCCAGACGCTGAAACCGTGCCTTCGTGCGTACACCACTTTTTCGGTAAGCGCTTTCATTTTTGTTCGCGTCATATCATGTCCTAGCCTCCAAGCAATTTATCTACCATTTTATTTAATTTTTCGTGGAGCCAATTGTCAGAAATTAAACTTTCCGCGAAAATGGCCGTTTTTGACTCCCGACGCCGATTCGTCGTCTCTGTTGAGTTTTAGCCTGTGCCGTAATTTTTCTTAGACTTGCCTCACCGCGTTCTACGCCGTGCTTCCTTCCGTTTCCCCAAAAAGCCTCCACAAATTTTTGCCTCCGACACCTCGCCTTGGCCGCCAATGGCATCTCGTGTCTCCGTCTATCCGGTAATGTTTTTACCCAATCTGTTCGCGTCATATCGTGCCAAACCATCCCAGGTAGCTACTTTTCAAATGGTTTTGGATTCGCTTCACCGAGCACCAAGATATCAAGTTTTTCATTTTTCTCTACCGTCGTCGTTCAAACGTCGATTGTATCGTCTCCGATGAAGTTTTAGCTTAGCCAATAATTTTTCTAGCTTCACCTTGCCATGTTCTACCCCATGCTCACCCTACATCTCCACGCTCCATACCCGGTACTAACTCTCCAACCGCCATTGTCGCAACCACGCCTCACCACTGCGTTTTTCCTCACCGCCAGTGATTGCCGCCATTCCTCGACGCCGTACCCATGTCATCACCTTCGCCTCATCACCGGGGTTCTATTTTGTCCATTCGCCGCCACCTCGCAACCTATCAACACCGTTCTGTTCAAAAAGGAATTCTCGGATTTTGTTATCATTTCATGTGATCTTTAAAAACTTCCAGATGTTCGTTCTCCCTCATTTGAGCTCCGAATCCGTTGATTCTTTTTCCTAAATTCATCTAAAATCTTAAACTTTCTTCTAGTACATATTATATATTTTTGTGATTTTATTTGTATTTATTTGTTCTTTTGTATTTATCGTTCGCGTAGAACCCGACGTCACCAAGAAATTTCCGACCCACAAGAAGAAAGTCAAGATATCGCACACGAAGGCAAGTCTCCTTTGATCATCTTGAACCTATGTTTAAGAAATATTTTAATTATTTTAAATTAATGCATGCTATGTTACATAAAATGATAATTCTTGTTTAAGAAATGCTAGTTAATCCAACTATTGTTATACCCTCATTTGACGTTGAATGCCGTGTACCTTTGACACCTTAGGATTTCTTTTGTCTCAATAATGAGATTATTATATAACTTTGGTAAATATTGTATCGGTAGTAGAAAGCTTAGTCATGCAACATAAACTTTTGTAACCTTGGATTGGGAAAATATTATGTCTTTGATTTAGACTTTTGTGTAGAAATTTAGTGGCGATGGATGTTGCCACTGATCTTTAAAATAAAATAAAATGTGAGAGTTGGTTTAGACTGGGGCGGATGGTAAGATTGGTTTGGTGCAGTTAGCACGAGAACTTGTAAAGTGTATATTCCGCCCTAGTCAATTAAGGACCGACGCTTGTGTTTGTCCAGACTGAGCACTACCGTACAACCACATGTCTATATGGGTACGACTTAGCTGACTAACTTATGATAGTTTAGTCTAGGTGCCACCAAGTGGAAAGTGAATGCCGGGTGTACTTGGTTATTCACGATGAGGGACGAGGTTCTTGTACTCATACGGCGCAAGAGGGGCTTCGTCTGGTGGTTTAACCCTTCACGGTGAAACCTCGTGGTGGTAACTGGCTAGACTAGAGTAAGGTAAAAGCTTTGTGATATTTTATCTGGGTCTCATGCCTAAGGAAGCGTGTTGACTATTAAGATAACTTATCTCTTGTGGGTAAAGTGTACAACCTCTGCAGAGTGTAAAACTATTCGAATAGCCGTGCCCACGGTCAAGGGCGGGCAAGGAATGCATTCACATGGTAGCTCAATGGTTTTGGTTTTAAAATAAAAATTTTGGAAACCGGGAGTGGTTGGAACTTCCGGAGTTGTCCTGGCGGTGTAGCCAGTGTGGGTGGTGTAACCCGTTTTTCTTAAACCCTGGCGGTGTAGCCAGTGAGGGTGGTGTAACCCGTTTTCTTGAACTTTGGCGGTTAACCAGTGGTTTAGTGTGGGTGGTTTAACCCTTGGTTTTGAACTTTGGCGGGTTGAGCCAGTATTCAAGTGTTGGTGGTTGGAACCTTCACTATAAAATTATTGATAGATTCTGTTAAAACAATCACTTTGCTAAAGTGATGCCTTTAAAAATAATTAATGGTATTTGAAATAAAATGTGGCTTTGTGCAAAAGAACCATATGATCCTCCTTTGTTAAGCCTTGCATCTATTGCATTTTCCCAAGACTTGCGGAGTACTTTATGTACTCACATGCTACACTTAAAATAATACCCAGAGGAATATGAAGCTCAAGAAGGAAACTTCGACTACGGCGCGTATGGATTCGACGAAGGCTTTCCGGAGTACTAGGTTGCGCTCCCACCAATTGCCCGTGGCGTATTGATGGGTCTTCATCCATTGGATTTATTTTGCTTCACTTGTGCTTTATGTTTTGTGTGTGTGTGAGGTCTTAAAACCTCATTTGTAATAAAGAGGCCTTTTGGTCTGTACTCTCGATTATTGTAATAAAGCGTTGTTGGTTATGTATTCATCATCGCTTGACCGTGTGCACTAGCTTTGATCTGGGACTAGTCTTTGTAATACGTAGGGTCCGGATTCGGAAATCCGGGGTCCCGACAGTGTTGGTCTTAGGTGCACTCAAGGTCTGGGGCTGACCCTGAATACGCCTAAGAGCTGCAACACGGTCTCTACGCGTGATCTTGGCGCGCTTGAAGCAATGGTCAAATAAATGCCCATCCTTCCGACGGAAGGTGCAATGATACCGCCTTCCGAGGTCAAGTCGCGGTAAAATGACCTTGCTTGTCAAATCCCTTGGACAAAGCCCGCGATTTAAATTGAACTTTCTTGTTCTTGGCTTGACCTCAATCACACCTGCGGCTACGGGTCTGAGCACGACAGGTGGATGTTTCCTCACATCCTCACGGAGATCATATCCTAGACCCTGTTTGAACTTGCAAATCTTTGATTGGTCTAGAATAAGATTGAGATTCTTCTTGCCTCCTACAAATTTCTCGAGAGTATTCATAAGATACTGACACTCCCGAAAGAGAGAGGCACAAGAAGAGCAGGGAAGAGAAGAGACAGCAGGAGGTAAGGGAGTAGAAGAAGAACCAACAGCGAGGAAAGATTGGCTTGTGCACGCACACCGACTTAGGAAGGATGATCCTCATCGCTAGCCAATTGGTTCACGTCGCTAGGCGTCTTTACCAAACCCTCATGCTTCTTCCCAACACACAATGCAAGCGGATGGTTGCTTTTCTATAAGATCCTTAGTTAGCTTCACATATTTTCATCTAATGCAACCAATTCAGATTTTAGTTTGTTACAACAATTGCATGGTGAGCTAACAGGGTCCTTAGAAGCAAACTTGGCTAATTTGTTATTGTCATCAACTAATTCTTGAAACTGTTTGGAGACGACTTCAAGTTCAAGATAAGCTTGGGACAATTCACGCAAGAAGCAATAGGCTCAAGTAAGAAGGTTTGAAATTCGCAATTTTATGATCTGCCTGCTTTAGTTTCATATTCAAGTTATCACAATTTACACAAGACTCGGGCGGATCCGGAAGCATGGCATAAGGTCCTCTAGCATTAAAGTCCTTATCCTCACATGAGGTGGGAGCAATAGTCTCATCGGTAGTAAGTAGGGTATGACCATCCTACTCAATTCTAAATCGCAAGCGATGACATTCTCCACCTTAATTGCATCAAGCTCAGAGGACAGACTATCATGTGAGGTCCTTAGCTTCTCCATATCACCGATCAAAGCACAGCATGTATCACAGTCGTCACGGGAGGGAGCGAGATATAAGTGAAGAAAGCTCCGTGACAATCTCTACTTCCTTCTCCAACTCGCTACATCTAGTCTTAGCTCTAGCATGAAAACCTCCTAACTTAAGAAATGCTTCATTAAGTTGGTCATAAGAGGACATACCTCATCGAGTCGAATAGAGATCGCTGTCGCCGCCCTCAAGGGCCATGAAGCACATCCCGAGAAGTCGCCGTCGCCTTGGGGTCTTGGTCACCGGTCCGTCGTCGTCGCTCCATCCCTCCACCTCGGTGAGGTCGAGGTCGTCGAAGCGGCGAGAACGCGGTGGAAGAGCTTCTTGGCCTTCCCAAGGTCGCGGAACTTCTTCTTTCCCGGGGCCGGTGCTGAGGGCTTCGAGTTGCGGTTCTTGTCGATGTAGTCGTTCTTGCCCGAACCGCCGAAGTCGCCTTTACCCTTCCCAAGCTTGGGACAGTTTGCTCGGATGTGGTTGGGGCCACCACACTCGAAAAATCACGGGTCCTCTTTTCCTTCCGTCCTCCTCCCTTTGTAAGCATGGGAGAATCTCCGTGCGAGGAGGGCTAGTCTCACCCGCAAGTCGCTCTATCGATCATCGGTTATGTCACGAGAGCAATGAGGAGAATCCGCAAGATGGCTCGAAGAAGTGGATCCGAGCGGGATCGGTGACTAGTGCAATCGATCGAGACTTCGACCGACGAGACTATGTCAATCTCGTGAGTCTTGAGGCGCGAGTAAAGCGCATCAAGAGTCAAGGTCGAGAGGTCCGTGGTGTCCTTGATGGTAGTCACCTTCATCTCCCAAACCCTAAGATCGAGTGCGAGAAAGAATTTGACGGCGTTATCCGAGTCGGAGTATGTGAGACCGACGGCTCTGAGGTTGCTCAAAATCTTGTGAAGGCGAGAAAAGCACTCGTTAAGGGACTCACCAACAAGCATCTCGAATTTATCGCATTCTCGCTGAACCGGTCTTGTCGAACCGTCTTGATCCGGGTGGTGCCCTCATGGTATGCATCGAGGGTCACCCGGATGTCGTAAGCGGACGACGGTGAGAGATGCGATCGAACTCGCTTCTACTCAACCCCGAATGATGATGTTCCTTGCCTTAGCATTCACCTCAACATCGACCATATTCCGGCATTGATGTTCTCATCGGCAACAACAACAAATCAGATCTTCACCTTCCGCCAGATGGCATACCCACGAGCACGGATGTAAGTTTCCATCCGGCTCTTCCGAGGGGTAATCCAGCCATCGAAAACCAAGCGCTTGGTGGAATACTTGTCCGTCGGCATGGCTCTTGAGACCGGTTAAAGATCTATCAAAGAAGAGCTAACCGGCTCTGATACCAATTGTAGGACCGAAATGGCGACGGAGGGGTGAATGTCGCTCTTTTTAATTAAATCGCCCAAGTATTCCATAATGAATCTTTTCTCCGATAGCTATAGAAAGCTATGAAGATGAAGAAACAATGCTTACAGAAAATCAACGGAGATCAAAGAACTTGAGTGGAAGACCTTCCACAGAATAATACCACTAAGAGCCCACCACAGATTGATCGGCAAGGAAACTGCAGTAATATATTGCCACAGCAGAGAAGCAGCTTAAAACAATGGCATGACAAGACGCTGCAGGCACAGCACGAAAACAGCGGAAAATGACTGCCACGGCAAAGAAACAACGGCTCAAACTTTGTCACCGCGAGATACTGCAGACGCAGGAAGAAAACCTCAAATAACCTTGCCACGGCAGAGATTACTTAGCGAAAACTGCTATCACGGCAGGAGCTCAAAAGACCAAAGGAAAAACAGGATTGCTCTCCCGTCGAAAGCACAAAAGAGGATCAAGCCAACTGCTCCTGCTGATTTTTCTTTGATTGAAAACAGTGTGGACTGCTGAAAAACAAAGTAACTTTGAGAAAGGCAGCCAAGACTAAAAGAGAAAGAGAGATACAGACTGAGGTCTGCCAGAACACAAGAGAAAGTATTCAGCAGAGCCAAAAGAAAACAACAATGACTAAAAGCGTCGAAAAAGCTAAAGAAGCGAGAACCACCACGTAGGGATGAAAACAGAAAAAGAAATAAGATCTGCTGCTCTTCTTTAGAAACCAGAACTGAAATCTAAATCAAACAACAGAGCTATCCTCTGGACAAGAAAACACAAGCAGAAATCCAAAGAAATGGAGAAAATTGCTTTTGCCAAGAACAAACAGCAGGAGAAGGCAAGATCCTCATTTCTTGAGAATTCCTCATCTTCTGAGCCTGTAACCTTAGATTTCAACTTGAAAAGATTTCATACTAGAGATTGGAAGGGAACAGATTTATGAAAGTTGACACAGGAGTAAAGTCTAGGAACAAGGCTACCAAAACAAAGATTGATTGTTCTTTAAAAACATTGTCCCTTGCTGCACTGATTTCCTGCCAAATGGGCAAAAGAAAACCGAGAATCAAAAGATCACATAACTGCTTGTTAGCGGCTAATTGATCTGAACAGCAGGGAATGGAAACGAGCACATCTAGAAAGAAATGTCACGAATCGCGAAACCATACCGGATCAAACAGAAATGCGATCGCAAAGAACCGAGAAGAAAACAAGACGGGTAAGTATTTAGATGCTCATTTGGCCGAAAACAAGGACTGCATACTCCCAACTATCCATGATTAAAAACAAGGCAATCACACTACATGGTTCTCTCAATCCATCTCTCCCTCTCAATCTTCAAGAACACCAAGAGCCTCAATTGTTCTTGGGAGGAACACACACACACATAAGAGAAGAGCTCTCAAAACCCTTGTGGTACACCTTGTTATCCTCAAAGGGGTATGCAGCCCCCAACCTCTATTTATAGTCCTTGGCTAACGGGTCTCCAACCCGTTACGCCGGCCAAACCCTAACGGAGCCGTCTCCCGCTTGTGCAGCCTTGCGAAATTCCCGTTTCGCCCTTCCTGCACCTTCCGGGAAGCTTCCGCGCTCCTTGCCTCGCACGCTCCGCAACCACGTCGAGTCCACGTCGTCTTTGACACATCACGACCGTTCTGACATCAGCGCCACCTGCGCCTAGTCCGGTCCACCGTGCCTCGCCACGACTCCGCCTCGATGTCCTGCAGACACACAGACAAGAAACACGTCACATAGCACCGCTCGATACATGTAAGCATAATTAAATTCAAACCTGTCACATTAATAGAATATGCATCCTAAACATGTTGACCAGGTTTGACCAAGTCCGACCGAGCCCGTTACGCCTCGCAACGTCAGGGTCCGAACAAACCGACTCAAACTCGACTTTCGAGAAACAGATGTCAATTACTCATCACTCACAATGGGATGACCTCCACATGGTCTCTCACCAACCCATTAAATAGACAAGGCAACCAGCTCCATTTGACCCTAATGGATATTATCCACTTAGCATAAATGAAAAAATTCATTAACCCTACACAACACGAGTTTTACTCACAAAATACACTTATGCATGTTTTTTTAAAATACAAAAGCTCGAATCCGCTAAGTCATTAGCCTTTGACCCAACTTGAACTTCTCAGCTTCTCCTTAACCTAAACCGCTTTCCCAAGTGCTGCTCAAATGCCACGATTTTGATTCAAGGTAGTCTCCAGTATTTTGGTCAACTTATCAAAATACTCTTGGATCGACCAAGCCACATAGTGTAACCCGTTGCTTGAGCATCTCTTAAATATTTCCTGCATTATCGTGCCATGCTTGAGCTCAGTCATCTCGCCTAGCATCCTTGATCATTCTGATCCTTAGCTCCTACATGAGCGTAACCCCGATCCTCGCCATTGATTATGGTTTACTCCAAGCATTCTTACATATCCAAAGACAAAGAAATCATTTCTATTCATAAATTCTTTATAACTTGACCAATATTAGCTAAAACATGTATCATGCAACACAAATATACTGATCTAGATCAAACCAAATCATCCCATAACTTCAATTCCCCAAAACCAAATTCCAGCTGAAGCAACAACAGAGTCACGGCCGATCATTGCCTCCAACCAGCCCGACCAATCGGTGTTTCTTGATCGATCATTGGAGGGGTTGGTCCGACCGGTGGCGTGTCCGATCACGCCTCTAGCCGATCAGACCACCAGGTCTGCAACCAGGACTGTTCGTTCGGTTTTTTCGGTTTATACGGTTCGGGAAATACGATTTGATCGGTAAATACGGTTTTAGTTATTCGGGAGATACGGTATTTTCTAGAATACGGTGTGGTATCGGTAAATACCATCTTATTTCGGTACGGTATCGGTTAATACCAATTTTACCAAAGTTTACGTGAATTGCTAAACGTTAATCTCATCTCCAAGACTCCAATTCTCCATTCTAGAATCAGAAATTCAGAAATAGAATGGCAGGCAACCGACACTCACAAATGGACAGACAAAGAAGATGAGACAAAACAAATGAAAGTATGAAACTAGCGAGATTGCGTGACTAGCACCTAGCAAAGACATAAAGAGTTAAAGACTAAAGTCATAAACAAGCACAAGAAGACATATCAAGATATCACCCAAGCGGTCAAGCGACTTAGCGGCGAGTAATGGCACCAAAGAAGACTAGCGAAGACATAAAGACTAAAGTCATAATTTATGATTGGATTATCGATATATCACCAAGCAAGATAATCATATGACTCATAAACCAGCAACACATTACACAATACATATATCAGATTATCAGTATATCACTCAAGCAGCACATATCAGATTATCACTTATCAGTATATCACTCACTGCAGCAGGCAATGGCACACTAGGACTGTGCAGTTTCACAGTGATAGCATTTCTAGTTTTCTACTGCAGACTGCACACAAAGTCACAACACAGTGCCACATCAATTATCCATCCAGCGATGGCACACATCAATTATCCATCCAGCGATGGCACACATCATTACTTGATTTACATCAAAAATTCAAAGTTAACAAACCATTCAAAGTCACCATTCCAGACTGGCAGCAATTGAGCAATACATGGTCGTCGGCAACGCTGTCGGTCGGCTCGGTGAGGGCTTGGCGTTGGCGTCTTGGGAGAGGGAGCATCGGAGCAGTGGAGCACCGACGGGGGCGGAGCACCGGAGCCCGAGCGGCCGCGGGCCGCCGGCCGAGCCTGGGACTGGGGGAGCACCGGAGGTCGGATTACTAGAGCATTTACAATTTCAGATCTAGACTACAAATACAATGGAGAAGACCTGGTAGTCGGTGGTGATGTCGGTGGCTCCACGCGGTGAGGGCTTGACGCCGGTGTCTTGGGAGAAGGTCAGAAGGAGCCCCAACGAGCGACGAGTCTTGGGAGAGGGAGCCCCGACGAGCCCGAGCGGCCGCCGGGCGAGCCTGGGAGGCTGGGACTGGGGGGCGGGGAGCACCGGAGGTCGGAGCCTCGGAGGCTCGAAGCGCCGCCGCCGAGCGCTTAGGGTTAGGGTTGAAGACGAGAGCGTCGAATCGAGAGTAACAGATCTGGATCTGGCTCGAGCCGTCGAGCGGTGTCGGTGGACACAGGAAGAAGTAGACGGCGTGCCGCCATGCCGCGTGCGCCTGGGCCGAGTCGGAGTTGGGCCGAATTCGGAAGAAGAGGCGAGGGCGCGACGCGAGCCGGCGTAATCGCAGAACTGGCGAAGCGGCATCGGGTCGGTTTTTTTCGGTTTTTTAGGTTTCCACTCGGTTTATACCGGAAAAACCGAATAGATGAAATGCCATTTTTCCAGGAACCGAACCGAATACCGAATACCGGTCAAACCGAGTTGACCGGTTCGGTTCGGTTTTTTCGGGTCGGTTTTTTCGGTTCGGTGACAAAATGCACAGCCCTATCTGCAACCTATTCAAAAAACTACAGAAATGCAAACTCCAAATTTTTATACCTCCCAGATAATAATGGTTCATCAGAACAGAACGTTGAACCTTCTCACATGATCTTTCAAATACACTTAGGGGTGTTTGCATGATGGGGATTTCTTTAGAATTTTTATGATTTAGTTTAAATTTAAACTAAATTCCTAGGATTTGAATCCCAATGCTTACTATGCAAATGGACCCTTGGTATTTATGGGAGATTAATTCCGCCAAATTCGATACTTGCATGGAGCCTTCAACCTGTCCTACGATTGCAATTCCATTCGGTGTGACGTACCTCTCTGTCCGCTCCCTCGGTAAGAGCAACAAGATTTTTGAGCTGATCAATACTGGTTGCCGCCGAAGTTTTGTTGTTGACTTGTTGCAAGCTCTGTACATGCATGCTTTCCAAGTCTAGATGAGCTTGTGCTCTGTGGTCTGTAGTGTCCATCCCGGAAAGCGACAGGGAAACAGCTCCCACTCACACAAACACGTATTAAAGTAAATTGTTAATTAGACTGTTAGGCCATACCGCAACGACCACTGCATCAGGATAAAGCAGCGAGACCACCCTGGCAAAATTAATTAACATTGGTTGAAATCCAAGAATTAACAAGAAAGCTACAGGCGCCCGCTAATTAAGCAAGCAAGGGAAGAGATCGACCGGCCATGTTCTGCGGCGGCGACGGCGAGTGCCGGCCGCTGGGTTGGCTGATTGGACTGCCGTTCGCGCTTCTGGCCGTCCTCGTCTCCATCGTCGGCGCCATCATCTGGATCATCGGGTACCCTCCCTCCCTACCTAAGCTCCAATAAACAATCTTTCTCTGCATCCTTCTACCTATACGAATATACAATTTTGATGATTTTTACCTAGGCTGCCGATCTCGTGCATCTGCCCGTGCTGCCTGTGCGTGACGGTGGTGCTGGAGGCCGCGGTGGAGCTCATCAAGGCGCCGCTCCATGTCATGACCTGGTTCACCTCCAAGATACCCTGCTAGCTAGCTAGCCTCTCCACTTGGTCAGATAGCTAGCCAGGCTTCATTATTCGTTCATGCTTTCATATATTATGAGGATGATTTATGTATGTTCTAGTTCAATTTGCCTCTCATCTCTCCGGCGATATATATGCCGTGTGAATCAATCGAGTTTTGAACGGATTAGTTATTTTCTTTGGTAAATAAACTCTCTGGTGTTCGTCTTTGATCCCCTTTTCTCTTTATGGATTGGTTCATGAGATTGGTCGTAATCGTATACATGAGCAATTAATTTGTGGATGTCGATTAGACAATAATTACTGTGTTTCGACTTATTCTTCTTTCTTTCCAACACTTAGTTTGTTTCCATGGGTAGTGATGTTGTATGAGACGGTATCTTAGGAATTTTCTAATTTATTTCATTAAGAGAGAGAGGAGATAAGGCCTTCATCCCGGCCACACGCGCAAGATGGGGATTGTGTTGATCGCCACTTCGGCATCTTCGACGATGTTGCCACGGACGTTGGTGGCGCTGCCCACATCTCCTTCCGCTTATATCCAGTTAGGCTCTTCTCTCTATAGTAGATCGAATCTCTGTCTTCCTTCTCCACCTACCATCTCCACCGATTCCTTTTCTCGATTGGATCTGGTTGCTGTTGAGCTCTTCTTCTTGAGTTGCGACGGCGGCGGTGTCCTCGGTCTGGTCCTCTCCTCCAGCAACTTGGAGCCCTGTTGTCTTATCATCCTCTCAATTGGACGCCTGTAGTGCTCTAAAGAAGGCAGAGCCATGAAGGGCTAGTCATAGGTGGCTGTTGCGCTGGTGATTCACCAGGCATCTGGGGCTCCTCTAGTGAGGTGGAGGCGCTACGGAGGTGGTGTGACGAGGTGTTGTGATTTTCAGCCTCTGTTGGCTGTAGTTGGGTGTTGGCTCTAGTTCATTTGAGTGCTCGCAGGCGCTCGGCTGGTACTATGTCTTGTGCGACATTCTCTGAACCTCGACTTCACGTGCTAGTGAATCCTAGTACGTGAAGGCGGTTTTGTATCTCCGATAACCAGTCGGTTACGGCAATTCAAGCGGCGGCAATAGATTTTCTAGGTCAGCGTCATCCTTGCCATGCCTAGTCGAGTTACTTCTAGATAGCTTTGAATGCTATCTCGGTTATGAGTAATTTTGTTGGCTTCAATAGCTATTTTCATTCTGTTAAGTGTGCTATACTAGTGAATATCTTCATCTGTTTATCTATGATTTATTTCATCAATAGTATTGCGTGACTTGCAAGATTAAATGTGGGATAAACAATACTCAATGAGGATTTTGTGGTCTGATTGAAATAACAGTGACAATTTAGAAGCAACCTGCTAGTTTTGAGTAATTAGTGATTGTATTACTTGTTGTCCTGTCACTTGCCGTAATATTAACTTGTCTTCGGTTCATTCCATTATTGCAATTCAATTGATACTATAATAGTTGAACTAAGGTTAATAGTTGAGGTAAATTCTAAAAGTGAAAACTAGCAAATTATTTGGAATTGTCATTTTATTTCTTAAAGTAATTAGACCTATTGTGTCGAGGGGGCCTTGTTTAATAACAAGTGTAGTTGACATTTGAGAGCACCAATTCATTAATTTAGAATGAATATACTGTTGATTGTTTATCACTTTTATCTCTGCTATGATCAGTATAATATCCTATTTACATGACTTGCACTACAAGATGGCAAGGCAACTGAAGCAATCTATGTGAGGCAGGCACAAGTTGGTTGCCTCCAAACCACTTTCTGTGGCAAAAGTGTTAAGACTCAAATCCTATTCTAAGGCAGACCGTGCTAGCCTCACTATGTAGCCGAACTAAACCTTTTCCCTCTTATTTTTTCCCCTCTCATGGCTACAAAACTACAAACCCAAACCAAATCCCACTAGCACCCATTTGTCTTAAGGTACCACCAGTCCACCACCAACACCGTGGCCATCCCTCCAATGGCCTAGACTATGACCGCCGCCGTCGCTCATGGTTGCCCCTGTCCAATGTTGTAGGCCCTGCCACTCCCTCACCAAAGTACCCCATCACCTCAGCACGCCCTCACACTCATTTGTCATACCGCCTCCAAATCTACAAATCTGGCAGCCACTGCTCGTTCAACACCATGGCCACCCTATCCACCACTCCAATGCTCTCACTCTACAGATATCATAGGAGAGTAACATCATTTTTGCATATATTTTTCTATCATTTACCCCTTACATTTTTCTCATTCTATGACCATTACCCATCATTTACACACTTTGCTATAATTAATTACCTAAATTAGACCATTTTACATTTTTATAATTTTTCCGCATGCTGGCTCATCGAGGTGCATTATCTTCAAAATAGGTGTACTAGGACTACTCCGTATATATGTACGTATCACAACAGACGTGTATGATCTTTTCGCGAAGAAATCGGAGCATTGGAAGGGCCACTTCGCACGAATTTATTGCAGTGAAGGACCTGTTTGCAATATGTAAGAACGTTGAGGGTTGTTTCCAAAAAATGACAATCCCCAATCTCCCCCTAAAATCCCTAGCCGCCAGTAATTTTCATTGAGCCTGGCATTCTTCTTTCTTGCCCCTGATTGCTTCTCTCCCCTTCGATCCCTTCTTCTCTACCTCCGGCTGCCGGCGAGCTAGGCCATCTCGCTGGTGAGCCACCATGCGCCACCGCCTTCCTCCTTTCCCTCTCTCCTACCACCAAGACACCAACTTCCCTCATCCACTGCACCGCCACCACAACAGCTCCGCACCGCGCGCCACCGTCTCCACCGCCGCCACCCTAAGCCCTGACATTTCTTCTCCCCTTGGCCCCCTTGCTTCTCCTCTCCCCTTCCCTCTCTCCCTCCACCGGATCGACGCCATCCCTTCTCTGCTCTCCTTCCACCAGTGGCCGCCTTCCAGATCCCACCGCCTGCGCCATCACCATCTCCACCTGCAGCTCACCGCCCCGCTAAGTGCAGCCACTAGTGCCCTACTACCTCCACACTGTTGACCTCATCTCCCTCTCCACTGACATCATCAGTGACTACTTCTCCTTCCCCAACTCTGGCATTTTCCCTGACCTCTGCTTCCTCTACTAGTTCCCCTAGTTTAATTTCCCATCTTGATTACCTTTGTTCTTCCTCTCCCTTTTCATTCTGTTCTGCTACTTACATGTTAAACTGTGATTTGTGGGCTTGTAATATTGAGACAGTGGATAATCTTGTGTGATGCTCTGTGTTTGTGCTTGGTAACTAATAAAATTGTCAGTAGGATTTGTTAGTTGTAGCAGTGGATGTGTGAAAGTGCTCTGTTAATTTGTCAGTATTGTGTCTCAGTTAGTGAATTGTTCAATTTATGTGATTGTGCTATGCTATTCCATAGTACATGTGGGTTTGTGATATTTGTGTTAGGCAAAAGTAGCACTGATCTGTTAGGCAAAACTAGTGGGATAAATTTAAGTACAACATGTTGTTTAGATACTATTCTCTACTCTAATATGTGAACTGGAGGATCACTAATGCCCTGGAAATGTAATTAGAAGCATAGTAAGAATCCTATGGGCTTCTTTATTTTAGAATCAGTTAAAAGGAGAGATTCATAGATATATTGGTTATGTGATTTATAGCTTCTCTTCTATGTCAATTTTTCTGTGTTAGAACTTTAACACAATTGATGTGTTTGTAACTTATAGCTTTATAGATATATCTACAGTATGTACTAAGATTCACAAGTTCCTCCTGAACTAGTTAACAAAAACTGAGGTATTGACTTTTCGTACCAATGGTTAGAGATGAAACTAAGCTTTATTTCCTATACAATCTTATAGTTCAAGAAATCCTAAATTTATATTTTAATATTCACTATAGTTCACATGCATGTCAAGCTGAATTGCAAATTTAAGTGTACCAATGCTTCTTCACACTATTAATGCTAGCAGTCAAAATATAGTGGAGCTTATAATTTACTCACATTATGCATGGAAGCTGTTATATGTATAGATTATAATTTACTCACATCATCCAGGAGTTACAATCGATTAGTGAATATTAGCTTCAGCTTTAGTGTTGAAATACGATGCCTTTTGTCGATAATATTGTACCCAATGAAAGCTACAGGTGCCCGCTAATTAATTAACATTAGTTTACATCCAAGAATTAACAAGAAAGCTACAGGCGCCCGCTAATTAAGCAAGCAAGGGAAGATATCGACCGGCCATGTGCTGCGGCGGCGACGGCGAGTGCCGGCTGCTGGGTTGGCTGCTTGGACTGCCGTTCGCGCTTCTGGCCGTCCTCATCTCCATCGTCGGCGCCATCATCTGGATCATTGGGTACCCTCCCTCCCTACCTAAGTTCCAATAAACAATCTTTCTCTGCATCCTTCTACCTATACGAATATACAATTTTGATGATTTTTACCTAGGCTGCCGATCTCGTGCATCTGCCCGTGCTGCCTGTGTGTGACGGTGGTGCTGGAGGCGGCGGTGGAGCTCATCAAGGCGCCACACCATGTCATGACCTGGTTCACCTCCAAGATACCCTGCTAGCTAGCTAGCCCCTCTCCACTTGGTCAGATAGCTAGCCACGCTTCATTATTCGTTCATGCTTTCATATATTATGAGGATGATTTATGTATGTTCTAGTTCAATTTGCCTCTCATCTCTCTGGCGACATATATGCCGTGTGAATCAATCGAGTTTTGAACGGATTAGTTAATTTCTTTGGTAAACAAACTCTCTGGTGTTCGTCTTTGATCCCCTTTTCTCTTTGTGGATTGGTTCATGAGATTGGTCGTAATCGTATACATGAGCAATTAATTTGTGGATGTCGATTAGACAATGATTACTGTGTTTCCACTTATTCTTCTTTCTTTCCAACACTTAGTTTGTTTCCATGGGTAGTGATGTTGTATGAGACGGTATTTTGGGAATTTTCTAATTTATTTCATTAAGAGAGAGAGAGAGAGAGAGAGAGAGAGAGAGCCTTCGGCCTGGACGATTCGGCCACACGCGCAAGATGGAGATCATGTTGATCGCCACTTGGCATCTTCGGTGATGTTGCCACTGACATTGGTGGCGCTGCCCACATCTCCTTCCGCTTATATCCAGTTAGGCTCTTCTCTCTATAGTAGATCGAATCTCCGTCTTCCTTCTCTACCTACCATCTCCACCGATTCCTTTTCTTGATTGGATCTGGCTGCTGCTGAGCTCTTCTTCTTGAGTTGTGACGGCGGTGGTGTCCTCGGTCCGGTCCTCTCCTCTAGCAACTTGGAGCCCTGTTGTCTTGTCGTCCTCTCAAGTGGATGCCTGTAGTGCTCTAAAGAAGGCAGAGCTGTGAAGGGCTAGGCATAGGTGGTTGTTGTGCTAGTGATGCACCAGGCATCTAGGGTTCTTCCAGTGAGGTGGAGGCGCTACGGAGGTGGTGTGACAATGTGTTGTGATTTTCAGCCTCTGTTGGCTGTGGCTGGGTGTTGGCTCTAGTTCATTTGAGTGCTTGTAGGCACTCGGCTGGTACTATGTCTTGTGCGACATTCTCTGAACCTCAACTTCGCGTGCTTGGTGAATCCTAGTACGTGAAGGTGGCTTTGTATCTCCGATAACCAGCCAATTACCGCAATTCAAGCGACGATAATAGGTTTTCTATGTCAGCATCGTCCTTGCCATGCATAGTCGAGTTACTTCTAGATCGCTTTGAGTGCTATCTCGGTCATGAGTAATTTTGTTGGCTTCAATAGCTATTTTCATTCTGTTAAGTGTGCTATACTAGTGAATATCTTCATCTATTTATCTCTGATTCATTTCATCAATAGTATTGGGTGACTTGCATGATTAAATGTGGGATAAACACTACTCAATGAGGATTGGGTCATCACTAACCGTATGACTCGAGTTTCGGCGCCATCTCGCGTCGCGTGCCTCCTTCACGCTCACGCGATCCAACCCTGCTCTTTTAGTTTCCTTTTAGGAGGAGTTTGGATGGGAGGTTTTGTGTAGGAACTTTGGAGATTGGTGTAGAATCGAGAGGCAACAGAGTAGGATAAATTATGTCAACTAAATTTTTCTTTCAATTATTTTTTATCCTTTTTTTAATAGTTATAGAGCTACTGACAATTGAATGCATAGCAAAAATCTAAGTCAAATCGATCACGAAATCACCCTTAAAGAAAAACCAAAACTTAGAGGTCTAACCTTCAATCATGGGGCAGTCTGATCTCTTCATGCGGTCTAATTGTCGTGAACACTAAAATCGGGCAGGTGAACAGTGATTTTAGCATGATTGTGGAACTTCAAACCCACGTAACTTTTGACCAGATGATCTAAAAGCCGTGAAACTTTGTACACATCTTGCTTAAGGTCTCAGGAACCTATTCCATCTATCGATCACAAAAACCCACGTTAAAGTTCGGATCTTTTTGATATTTAAGTAAGGTTGCATCAAAACGACCAAAAACCAAAATCGATGATCAAGACTTCCTTGTGGGCAAAGGATAGTCAAGATGGTTTTAGATATGTTTTCACATGTCAAAGTAAACAAGAACACCGAAGAAAATCGCTTCAAAAACTCTTAGATCAATAAACCACTTAGAAAATAAAAAATATGCAAAGATTGAGTTTATTGGTGAACTTGCTACCAAAATGCCTAGATGGATAGAGTGATTCTCAGAGGTTATCTACATCTCTTATATATTCTTGGCACAGCAAAATCAAGAAAGGATAAGAGGAGAAGAAAAACCAACCAAATCAAGAGCAAATCAATCAAGAGAAGAGATAGCTACGAAGAAGATCAAATATTGATTCCTTTGTTGCTTGAGAAAGAGAGTTTTACAGCCACTCTACATTGGAAAACAAAAAGCACACCAAACACTCAACTCTCAAACCATAACTCTAAACAAGAGAGTATAAGAGAGGTATGTTGGATGATTCACTACAAGTCTCCATCTCAACCTCTTAAATAGTTGGGCTAGCCACCACATCTAACACTTAGTAAATACTATTCACCTGGTATAACGGGGGAAACCCGATAACCCCACACACAGAGATTTTAACTCACTCACCATACTTATGGATGCTTTTCAATGCGCATAAACCCGAATCCGCTAAGTCCTTAGTCTTAATCTATTTTGATCAAACCAGCTTCTTCATGACATAAACCAATTTCCCAAGCACTGCTGTTTCCTTCCAAAGCCGTTTCTGGTATTTTGGTCAAACTATCAAAATACCCTTCCATAACCCGATC
Source organism: Bonia amplexicaulis (assembly GCA_036346245.1). Classification (NCBI taxonomy): domain Eukaryota; kingdom Viridiplantae; phylum Streptophyta; class Magnoliopsida; order Poales; family Poaceae; genus Bonia; species Bonia amplexicaulis. Next base: position 18,746,156 of record CM070747.1, on the reverse strand, counting down.
ATCTCCTTCTATTGCAAGCAATAGTCATCATTTTCACGTGTAGGTGCACCACTGGCTTGCTATGCGTCAGCAAGTCTCTCCTATTCTGGTTCTACCTGACCATGCCTCATTTGGACCGATAAGCCATATGGTGCAACCCTACCGTTTGAACTTCTTCGTGTTAGGCTTGAGCTCACTGTCTCATCCAGTATTCTCGATCGTTTTGGGCCTCGGCTCCTTCATGAGCGTAGCCCCGATTCTCTCCATTGACCGAGACCGTAGTTGATTCCAAGCGACACTGCACATTAAAAGACAAAGAAATCATTTTCGAATATAAGTTCTTTATAACTTGATCTATGTTAACAACAATATATCTCATACAACATATATATCAAGACCTTAGTCACTAAAATCCATTTTCCGACTTAAAACTACAAAATCAAAAACCTAGCCGAAGCATAACAGATTAGCCGGTCAAACCGTTTGGCCGTCAGCGGTCAGACCGCTGACACCATGCGGTTGAACCGACCTCACCAACCGGTAAATCTGCTGCCGCTGCAAGGCTCATTAAATCAGTACAAGCGAAAGCTACTGCAAAGCAATTAATGCTTCAAACGAACATGCCTTTCACCGCTGCTCAAAAACACGACGAAACCACAGAGAGCAATCACTAATTAAAGCCTTTCTAAAGTAGACATGCAAGAGACATCACGCATAGCATGCAAGGATCTGCCTTGACTCAAATAATGCCTTGGCTCATCACTGTTTCATGCAAAGAAGTATCGCTTTGAAACAACAGTAAAACAACACAGCTTTTCCATTGAATCTGTAAGGCAACATAAATGCTTCTCAATGGCATACATGGCCAACAGTTGACATCATTTCGAAAGTATAATCCTTTACTAGTTACTACTGCCAGAGAGCATGCATGGCAAAAGCAATATGCATAGCAATAGTGCTCACTCAAGTGCACAGTAGTGACTCAAATGCATTATCAAATCTTCAAACCTACATATTGATAATGATTCATCATAACAATATTTAGGATCTTCTTGTATGGTTGTTTTCTTTGAAATCTTTTCCTTTGAGCTCGTTTGGAACAGAGGAAGGCCTAGTTCCGTTCTTTTGGAAAGGGAGGCTTCCCTGCACCTTTCAGAGGAAATGAAACAAGAGCTCTGACCCATAGGAAAATTTCGTGTGCTCTCTCCCATGTTCTCTTTTTCCCACCGTCCCGCCATGGGAAACTGAGAACCCCAGAGCAATTTGGCGCAAAATCGAGGTGGCTGGGCAGCAAAGAAACGCCTAGGAAAATGTGAAGATTCAAAACAATCATGTGACCTAAACAGCCCAACGTTTACCATTCCTTTTTTTCAAGATCCTGTATGTTTCCATTTACATTTTATTTTATTTTATTCATGTCAGATTGTTCTTTTCATAGAGGTGAGACCATCGTATATAGATGTCAGACTGTCAGGGATTTCCAAAGCACATTTTACTCTGTTTTAATCAGATTTTCTCTTGTGATTATTTGTTTCTAATCTTCATAGCTTTGGTAGCTACTGGAGTGAAGAGTTTTGCTTCCGCTCAAAGGAAAAGATTTTGAAAAAGCTCAGAATTAATTTGGGCTTCTATTCACCTCCTCTCTAGTCGCCGTACTCGATTCTACATTTTTTTCTTTTGAAGGTTGCTTGATTATCATATTAACAAGGACCACCAGGTACTGTATTAGTGCTTTTTTTCATTCCTGACATCACCTACTTCTACAAAACTAAAATGCTCTACTTTCTACACTGAATTTCTCACATTGCGCAATCCACACAACATTTTCATCTGTACGGACAGGAAGTCGAAAAGTGATGCTAATCTGGATGTCATTCAGACATTCAGTCTGTCTGGTTACCTGCAGTTTAGATCCTTTTATAGAAGTCTTCTTTTGTCTCGAAAGAAATGGAGCATGGTGGCAATGTGAAGGTGGGTGCATGCTAATCATATATCTATGAACAATTCGTTCTAAAAAATAATTAAGATCAAACATCGGCACACCAGTCAACCTCAGGCGCAAATTCACTCGAAACCGCATGTCAGTGATTGTTTGTAACGATTTCATGCTTGGACAAGCTTCGTTGTCAATGTTCCAATCCGGGCCCTCACTCAGGCTAATTCTTCTCTAAGCCGGTCTGAAGCTTCATTCAACAGCTGTGTCCCTCTAAGCTAGGATGCTCCGATATGCGATACGACTGTGGCCAGTGATGGATTCAGAATTGCAGCACGCCCTAGACTAAATTTGAACCAACTAATAATCTAGCATACCATAAGTCTAAAACTATATTATGATATAACAAAAAATACACCATAAATGTATCATTGATATGAAAATTTTGCTTAATGCTCAATACTTGAAGAGTTCAAATTTTCAATACAAATCACAATAAAGAAAAGATATGAAACCATACAGAATGTAGCGTAATAAAGATACATCAAGTACCTCAAATCCTAAATGGAGATTTGCACAATTGTGGGTTATTTAACTTGAAATCCTTCTAAAACATAATTAGTAACTGACAAATGCCATAATCAATTAGAAAATAACCATGTGAGATTTTAAATGATTAGATGAAACACATATAAAATATAATGTAGGGATAAAGTTAAATCATGGAATTAAATTTATGCAAAGTAAAAATAATAGAGATTCAGTGTTGGATTATTGCACGTCAAACCAAGATTAACTAGTTAAATCTTAGTGATAGGCCTCCCAGACATAAATTGATAAGGAAAATCAAACATGAAATAATAAAGTCAACAACAACTATAAGTAATGGTGGTTCTTTAAAAGGCCATAAAATATGGCTAACATGCCAAAATCAAGTGCGAGAAGATAACATATAATTTTGTTAATTCGTCAGGATAGAAAATGGAGATTGATTTATAACATAAAACTCGACCATCGCTTAAATCGTGAGTGTATCAAGCTAAAATAAAATCATTTTACAAATAAAAGGGATTCGTTAGCCTTTAAATAATTCAAAGACTCATTCAGAATATTATAAGCGAGCATATGTAAAAATGCAAAAATTGTCTTAAATCTGTTAAGCCAAATATTAATTGAACAACTAAATGCTCTTATAGATTATTAAGTTAAGCAAGAGAAGTTAATAATTGAAACAATTGACCATTAGAACCCCATAAAATAATACATCTCGAATTACTAGAAATATGAACTATAAGATTAATTCGATAAAAAAAACTTATATACATCACTTGTGGAGCTCAAGTATTAACCCTCAATGTTAGCGCTTGACCAATATATACTTAATACTCCACTATACTCAGACATGTGCCTAGAGGTCTAACCTAACTTATGAAACTTTCTCAAAAAAATATAAAATTATAAAAGAAATTATTAAATAACAGAACGAGCTATAGTATTCTAAAGTCGGCTACGCCTAGCCATCTTTGAACCCAAAATGGAATATTCCTATGAATATTTCTCTTGTCATGAACCTTCCTTAGCATTCATCTTGATGAATTTCTCTCTACCATTTATCACTTCACTCCAACCTCGTTTGACTCCGCCAATACTTCATGCGCAATTAACCTCAAATCACCCATTAACTCATAATAAAGCTTAATCGAGTTCATTCAGATTTATTTAGACTTTTTGAGTTATTCGCATTTATTCGATTCAGTTGTTCAGCGCGTAATTAGAATTTGGAGTCCTGAAGAATCAATGGATCAAGCGAGACCAAGATCCAGACGAAAATGAAGACCAGAAGCTCAAGACCATTAGATGAGAAAGTTTTGAGTAAGCTCAAGACCGCGGTAAACCGCATAAGGTGAGTCAATACTTTGATTGAACCTATATTTTCTGCAAATTGTTTCTATTTTAAATTATCAAATTGCATGCATTTATTTCGTATGCAAATCTATGTTTGTTTTAAGATTCTAGTTACATGCCCATTATTTAAGTTGTTAATATTACACCCTTTTGGAACATTTGAGCATTTGAACCTTGTCACCCAAGAGAAAATTATAACGGTAACCTTTCAAAAATAAGTCTATAATTATGCACCATGCTTAGTACTGCTTAGATACTCAGGGGCACCAAAATACCCCAAGCATCACTTTCAATCATGGTAAACTGATTTGAAGAGTCATGGGTGGAAAATGGCTGGTATATTTTGACATGATTATTTTATACTCCTAAAAACCCTCAACTTGCTTAAATATCTAGACAGATGGTATGGGGAGGCTGGTGCAGTGGTGCACAAGAGTGTGGTTAGTGTTAGAACCGCTCAGATAACCCTAAGGACTAAACCTTACCACGACCTCCTATATAAAATAAGTATAACCATAAATCTGTAAAATACAACTTGGCTTAGTAGATTTACTGGACCCTGAAAGTCATTTCATCGATGGGAGAGAGGGGTAGTGCAAGTGCTGACTGTGTGACGTCTTGAATAGGATACTCGTTGAGGGTGATGTTTGCCGCGGTGAGCTAGTTAGTGTGGGTAGTCCAGCTGGGCTAGTCGCTAGGGGTAGAACGTTCCGCACTACTTATGGGACCCACCGCAAATGGGAGAAGCCCATATGGGTGAGATCACGGAAGGGGCAAGGTATTTTAAAAAGTTACTGTGATGGTCTACTAAACCGCATGACTAAGGAATCGTGTGGAGCAACGAGCAGATCGTCTCTTGTGGGTAAAGTGTACAAACTCTGCAGAGTAAAAACTATTCGAATAGTTGTGCCCACGGTCAAGGGCGGACATGGGAACTTAACCAGATATATTTCTATTTCAAAAACATGGTGGGTGGAATTGGGAAAGTGGCGGAGAGTGAAAAGCCCTGATTGGTGTTGTCCTGGGTGTCGCCCTAGTGCTGAAAAGTTAGCATATATTACAGAAGTCATGTAACGGTAGATGCAATTTGTGCTACTATTATTACTGCATTCTTTTTTACCCAATACCATGTTTTAGTTCAAACAACTATGTCTTAGGAAATTTCTATGTATCGTATTTTAAAAGCAATTTATGACAAATAAAACAACCCAAGCCTTCCCTTGATAAGCCATGCATGTTATCTATTTGCATCCTACGTATTGGCTCATGGAGCATAGTGGTTTGTGCTCACCCTCGCTCACTCAATTAATCAAGAATCAGGAGTTAGATCGCTACGCTTAAGCAATACATCTGGTTATGTTGGTGAAGAAGATGAAGAGGTCAAGAACTAGGTCATGAACCCCAGTTTGCTGCTCGTGGGCACGTCTTGAGGGTCCCACCTATGTGTTCTATTTCCACTGCTGCATTTTATTGATTTCGGCTTGATCGGCCCATGTGTAAGTCTTCTATTGTATTTACGCTTCTGCATGATATGCACTTTTGATGTTCAATACTGTATCTATGAGCACTATCTACTATTCCAGGGAATAGTATGGTGGAATCACATAGGATTCTGGATTGTCAAATCGGGGTCCGACACTTGTCCCCATGTTGAAACAATGAAGCAGGCCCTTGGTGTACTTAGTTTGATAAATAAAAGTACATAACTTTGTTTGCTTGATCTGAAAGCGTAGAAAGAACGAGAGTTCTCCCATCATGCTCATCTCAAATTCCATGCTCACAGTATCTGAAAACTTGGCAACAAGAGCATGAGAGGAACAACCAAAGATGATATCATCCACATAAATCAGAATAAGTAAAAGATAATTGCCATGCTTGAGAGTAAACAACATTTTATCTACCTTGCCCATTTGAAAGTCATTTTTAAGTAAATATGATTTAAGTCTATCACACCATAGACTCAATTAGGATTTTAGCACTTTTAACATCCACCTAAAATCCTAAAGTGCCATTAAGAAAAGCACTTTTAACATCCAATTGATAAAGTTTAAAACCTTTAGATGCTGCAAATACTAAAAGAATTCTAATGACTTATAATCGAGCAACAGGTGCAAAAGTTTCACCAAAATCAAGACCTTCTACCTAGGTAAATCCTTACGTAACAAGGCTAGCGTTATTTGTAACAACAATACCATCCTCAATTTGTTTGTTCTGAAAACATATTTAGTTCCAATAATATTGTGTCCATGAGGAGGTGAAACTAGTGTCCAACTTTATTACGCTCAAAATTCTCTAATTCCTTATGCATGGTATTAATCCAAGACTCATCAGATAAAACATGACTTACATCTTGGAGTTCAAAAGAGGAAACAAAAGCAGCATAAGCATATGAGGCATCGGTGTTATACCTGTTGCAAAGAACTCGCATACTTAACTCACCAATCATTTGTTCAGGGAGATGTCATCGTTGAATATGCAGGGGAGCCTGCAGTGTCATTGGAGATGTAGGTGTAGTTGTAGTGGCCTCTACCTCGTTGCGGATAGGAGTAGAGCCACTAGCATTGGTAGATCCTGTGATGGTAGATGTAGATTCCACTAGCATAGGTGCCTGCAATGAAATGGGAATTGGGGTCTCCCTTTCGTCGTCCTCAGAATCAAAAAAGATATCTTCAGGCGTCAGTTACCTGTGTTCCTACATTGTCGGGTCTAGTACTAGGACTAGCCTCATCAAAAGTGACCTCGCAGGTCTCAGCAATTTTGTTAGTTTCTAAGTTGAATACACGATAACCTCGAGTGTGAGTAGCATAACCAAGAAAAATGCCATTAGAAGATCTAGATTCAAATCTAACAAGATTGCCATGTTTAAGAATAAAACATTGACATCCAAATACTTTCAAGCCTGAAATATTATGAGAACGACCAAAACGAAGCTCATAGGAAGTTTTATGCAATCTGCCTTGCAAAAATACTTTGTTAGAAATATAACAAGCAGTAGAAATAGCCTCAGCCCAATACTTCATAGGTACAATATGTTCATTTAACATTGTTTTAGCCATCTCAACCAAGGTTCTACTCTTTCACTCTACAACGATGTTTTATTGTGGCACACGAGGTGAAAAAAATTGATGATCTAAGCCATTGTCAATACAAAAAATAAGCAAATAATATGTTTTTGAATTCAGTGCCATTATCACTTCTAATTGCTCTAAGTGCCCATGGGATTTCAGTGGAAAGTCTAAGGGCAAGCTCTCTAAAGTAATCAAAAGCTTTATTCTTAGATTCCACGAAAAATAACAAGAACATACCATTTACCTCCAACTGACTGAAATCTCGTCGGACCTAAAGTGTCCATGTGCAACAATTCACCAAGTGCATCAATCATAATAAGCGTGAGTGGAGGATGTGATGTAGAAATCATCTTACCGTGACGACAGGGTGAACAAACTAAATCCATTGATTTTTCAATTTTAAACTTAGGCAAACCTCTAACAAGATTCATATTATTGAGGAACCTCCACTATATAAGTCTTGTGTTGAGTAATGTGAGACTCCAAGATTATAGTTAAGATTTTCTCGTGTTAGAGCATTTTGTATGTGTGCTCTAGCCTTAGAGCTCTGCTATCCTAAGAGATTGGCTGTAAAATATTTTCTCCAACTGAAATGAACATCCAATATTTGTCTAAGTAAGTTGTGCCATAGATCCCCTAATGTGCTTTTGAATTGGTTAGCTTTTTTGTTTGGATTTCTCTTTTCTTGATTTTCCTAGTGCTAAGGATGTGTAAGAGGTGGAGATATCTATTGGAGATATGATCCTATCCATATAGTCACGATCTAAAGGCAGGTCTTGAATTTGCTTGATTTTTTTTCAAGAGAGGTGATTTTGGGATTTTACTCTTGTGGGTGTTTTGGGTTGAATTCATGCTATGATTTAGTTTGCTATGACATATGAGAACCCATTTAAGATCACCTAGATCATCTAGGACTCATGAGCAAGAATAGATCGACGTTTCCCTCTTTTGCCTAATTTTTGTGCAATATTCCTTCAAATAAAAAAAGGTCACACCATTATCAACGATTTTATTGATCGTTAATTGGAATAGGTTCATGACATCCTATAGAAGGCACATGCCAAGTTTCAAGTAATTTGGATTATTGGATCAAAAGTTACATAAATTCTTAGATTTGGGATATTATCGATTTTACTATTTATCCGGTCTAGTTGCAAATCGCAAGAGGTTTGACCGGTTTTGGATAGAAGTATGCCGGTTTTAGGGTGCTTTTCTGGAGTTTTGCCTCTTGTGGCTTTATGCTTTGATGAATCTATAAATTTATGTTTTCGCTACATATTGTTGATATTTAAAGAAAGATTTTAAAATAATCATTATCATCACTGACTCGTCGTACTTGATCCTACGCATTGAACTGGTCCTAGTAAACCACATGTATACTGTTTTAGTGTTTTTTTTTAATTCCTGCCGTCACCTACTTCTACAAGACTAAAATGGTCTACTTTCTACACTGAATTTCTCACATTGCGCAATCCGCACAACATTTTCATCTGTACTGACAGGAAGTCGGAAAGTAACCCTAATCTGGATGGCATTCAGACAATCATGGCTTGTTTGATATAACTGTGACTTATAACTTTTGATTAATTTTTTTTAATTTTAGCTGTTGTGATAGAGATTACAGAGCGAGAGATACTCGGTTGTGATTTTAGTTGATACATATATTAGGCTTTTAACGTATACTACAATTAACTTGTAGACTCTGTATTAAGAAAATATCCCGTTTGAAAGTTAGATATTATAGTAAAAACTAAAAATCGCTTTAGAAGTCGTTAAAAAACAGACCCTCAGTCTATCTAATTACCTGCAGTTTAGGTCTTTTATAGTAGTCATACTTTTGTCTCGAAAGTATATATCTATGAACAATTCGTTCTAAAAAATAATTAAGCTCAAACATCGGCACACCAGTCCACCTCAGGCGCAAATTCACTCTTAACAGCGTGTCAGTGATTGTTTGCAGGGAGATTTGGTGGTTTGTCTTATCTTTCTTTGTCGTTTGATAAAATGTTTTGTAATATTTTACTGACATATGAGATTAGGATCTGCATATCAGTGAGATATTATTTACTATTTCAATAAAAGATAGAACAAATTATTAATTCATCTTTGTTTGTAACGATTTTATGCTTGGACAAGCTTCGTTGTCAATGTTCCAATCCGGGCCCTCACTCAGGCTAATTCTTTTCAATTCAATTAAGCCGGTCTGAAACTTCAGGTGCTGTCCCTTTAAGGCTCTAACGAATCCACAAACTCGGCTCTGCTTTTTCGTAACGACTTTGCCTTTGCATAATCAAAATATATGTTCTTTTCTACAACAACTAAATCATTCTATCTATTTATCCAAAAAAACTATAAAATATAAGACATAAGCTATAAAATAAAAAAAAGACGGTCAAGATTTTGCGCCACCTAACCACATGTACATCTGCCAATGCTTTCTCCCGTTGCTTTTCTCCGGTTGAGGTGACAGCTTTCCACTCACGCGTGCGGTGTGCCTTTCTATAGCTCAGTTTCAGATTTCAAGGCGGCTTTAGCTAATGGCCAGGAGCTAGCCGCCACCTTTATATACAAGTATGTGCAATTTTATATCAGATCATCTGTTAAGTTTGCATGAGCTGTACTTATGGATCACTGCGCGATGCAAATGATTTGTCTACTCGATGCTTTTGACTCCTGTTGCTGCATTTCTTTTTAGCCAAAGGCAGATGCCCGGCAATCTAGGACAATAAGTTATTTGTCGATTTTTTATACCACGTTCGAATCAAATCAGCTCAACATCAAAATCAAAACCACATTTCCTTGCTTCGCATAATACATTATTATGGCAATGTTGTGCCATGTGCAGGATCATGATGCACTTGTTGTCACGAGCATGGAGCTTCGAAGCTGAAACAACACACACCGTGGACTCCTGTCTGTTCTCTTCTCTGTTCTGTTCTCTTCTGTGGAGCCGAGCTGTACCAACTCCAAATATATATTACCTTTACCGGCTGCTGATTGCTCGCGTTCTCCTCATGCAGGAATCGGGACGGGAGGGAGGCTGCCGTGTTGGACCCTGCCTGCCGCGAGCGACGCAGAAGAAAGCCGCATCATTCGGGCTCCTTCCAGCTGCTGTATCCGTGGCTTCACTGGACAATTCACTCCTGTGCTCTGTATACTAATACATGCTGACGCTCTGCTCCGAGTGATGTTAGCGGCCTGTTTTTTTGGCTTCTAAAAATTATTTTTAGTTTTTATAGTAACTAGCTTTGAAACAAAATATTTTTAAGACGATATCTACAAGTCAATTTTAGTACACAATATATCAGTTAAAATCATATATAAATTCTTTTTATTTTATACTCCCTCTCATAAATAACCAAAAGCTAAATCATAAGACCCAGGCTTCTCGCCCAGCTCTGTCTCGCTTACGTGCATGAATTGGAACTAATTGGAGGGCTGCATTTTGATTAATGAGCTGCGTAGTGTTCGATGTTGCCACGATGGGATCGATAATTGATTGGATGAGGCCATGACGAGGAAGGTTTTCATTTGGAGGTTGACCATAGTAGTACGTAGGCGTAGCTTCTTGCCTCGTTGGCAGACGCATGTTCGTGGCAGTATCCCATTTTTGGTGGTCTCTGAGTGTTCAACTCGTGACGTGCACCGTGTCAAATTTCAATGATTTTCTTATGCTAAAACTTCAAACAGTGTAATTTCTTATGCTAATACCTCGTTGGCAGAACTTGTAACATTTTCTCTATTATATACCACTAAATAGTACCAAAATTCTATTATATGTTATTGCCATCAGTTAGAGTACGTTTATCCTTAGAAAAAGGCAATTTGCCCTTAGTTTAAATCTGTCTTTATAAAAAAATTAAATATAGGGTAAATTTACTTAGCCAAAAATGCTGAAATTTTTTTGTGTATCATCAGGGCAGTGTAAAACTCAAATATAAAATTTTGTGAACTAACTCTTCCATTTGTTCTATTTTTGAAATTCAAATCCAAAATCAGCCAATTTGAGCTATTTTTTAAACTGGGACAAATTCACTATATAAAAATGAAAAATAATATTTTTAGGAGCTATGTGACATCTTAGGAGCATGTGAGAATTTAAATTAAAAATCCAAAAGTTTTCTTTGAACAGTGCGTTGATATTTTTTCTAGCTCACTGACATATTGAACAACACCCTTGTGAATTTTCATAATTTTTCAAGGTTATTTGCTATTTTAAATAGATCGGATCTTCGGTCTTTACTAGGAGCATTTTGGTCTTTCTTTAGAGTATAACGCTCAGCTAACGACAGTAACATATAATATAATTTCGGTGCTATTCAATGGCATGTAATAGAGATAGTGTTTTAATGGTATTTTATAGAAGTATGAGTTATTCAGCGATATATAATGAATTATCTCAAAGAGAAACAAAAGACCATAATGCCATTCATGAAGAAGATTAGAATCTCTCTTCAAGAGAAAGAGAGCTGCAAGAACAAGGAAAGAATGTGTTCTCACATGCTCTAGTCTGGCAAAGCTATTGGAGGGGGACCAAAGAGCAAAGCTTATCTTCTCAACATTATTTCCACTGAAATCCTCCGTGAGCTGGACTCCAAAAGGAGTAAGAGTACTTCTGAAGCTAACCTACAACCTAAAGAGAGCCCCATGCATCAGGCATATGTCCAAGCTGAACTGGTATGGTGCCTACTGCCTCCTTTGCTCCCACCAGTAGTTCATCTATCAGTAGTTTGCATGTAGTTATCGGCTTATCGCTTATACCGTTCTCGTTTTGATCGTCTTTTCACCGCCCTAACTAATTTAGAAAAATTACATATTTTCTTGTGAAAAATTACGTGACTTATGACTTACGGCATGCAATTGCGCCGTGATGTGACATGTCACTTGATAGACTAAGTCTATCTTATTTTTGTTGAACCGTGCATCTTTCTATTTGAATAAGATTCGAATATTTGAATTTGAGGCTTTATTAGGTGTTGATGACACGCAGTTACTAGTAGGTAAATGGCTACTTAATTGCATCAGTTAGCAGTGGATAAATGACTGATTAATCACATCAGTTCAGAGTTTGTATCTATATATGCCTGAATACGTCTAGAGCAGATGTGCCCAAATCACTGCCTACTCCATTTCTTTTTCTTCTTTTTGCAAACTTATACTGTTGTATTGCGCCATCTGAACCTCGTCGACACTTTTTCCTGGCATACACCATGAAGGAGGTAAGCAGTATCTCTGAGTCGTTACTACCGTATAGACCTGTACAAGGGTGGCAATAAGATTTCTGGATAGCACATATCTGCTTGACTGCTCGCTTCACTGCTTTATCTATATTCTGTACTGCATCGAGTTTATGCTACTTCCTGTTCTTCATCAGATCCTACTACAAGTCGTTCATGCAACCAATTGACTCTGATATAATTCTGTTCTTACGTATATTTGAAATACAATATAATTTATATGCTGATGTTAGTTATGAGCTATACATCACTAGTTATTTACAATATTTATATCCTAGTAAAATCTGAAATTAAAATATTATCTATATTTACAACAACAACAACTCATACTGATACTGTGGACTGTTCTCTTCTCTGTTCTGTTCTATGGAGCCGAGCTGTAACAACTCGAAAATTATATTACCTTGATCGGCTGATGATTGCTCGCGTTCTCCTCATGCAGGAATCGGAACGGGAGGGAGGCTGCCGTGTTTGACTCTGCCGCGAGCGGCGCAGAAGAAAGCCGCATCATTCGGGCTCCTTCCAGCTACTATAGCAGTGGGCCTCACTTCACTTTTAAGGTGTCCGCCACTTCACCTTAAGGTGTCGTTAGATTGAATTAAAATAAACTAGTTTATGATTGAAATTATACTATAGCTGATTAAAATTATACTATAGCTGATAATGACTTATTTGGTGTAACTAAATTTAAAAAAAATTAAAAATAGAAAAAAGGTTAGTCCATTACGGATAATACAAACAAATACGAAAAAACCAGCAAAATCTCAAAAAAAAAACCAAAAAAAAATTTAAAAATAGTAAAAAATAAATCAAAGCCAGAAATTTAACTCGAAATGAGCGGCGCTGCTCACTGAACTATTCACTGTCCGGTGCTCTGTATACTACTGCATGCTGATGCTCTGTTCCGAGAGGTGTCAGTGTCCAACTTGGCTTCTCGGCCAGCTCTGTCTCGCTTACGTGCATGTACTTGGAACTAACTGGAGGCTGTATGTTGGCAGTACTCCCAAGGGTTTATTGATGAGTTGCGTAGGGTTCGATCTTGCCATGATGGGATCGATAATTGATTGGACGAGGCCATGACGAGGAAGGTTTTCATTTGGGGGTTGACCAGAGAGTTGTACGCAGGCGTAGCTTTTTGCCTCGTTGGCAGACGCATGTTTTTGGCAGTATCCCATTTTTGCTGGTCTTTGTGCTCAACTCCTGACGTTCACCGTGTCAAATTTCGATGGATTTCTTATGCTAAAACTTCAAGCAGTCTAATATTGTGATGGCGACAGCAGCAGCGAGGAACCAAGCAAAGAAAAAAAAAACAAAACAAAAATCCACATGGGCTGTCAAAAAGAGCTGAAAAAAAGTATGCTGTGTAATAAAGCGGTAGCAAGTGATCTGCTATACATGGATGCATGGAAGCGAATACTTGTTTTTTTCTCTCAAATTGATGCCCTGCACTGACGATGTTAGCGTTTCAAACGCCCACATGGTATCCTTTTAGGATATGCTTTTTTTAACGAACTTTTATCATATGTTTGTCAGATAAAGTAGAGCAGCAGCTCATCTTTCTTCCTACAACGTAAAGACATGTAAAAGAGGGGAAATACCTGTCCGGAGGGCCAAGAATTTTGTCGATACCTTGCCTTTCCGAATTTTGAGCGAGACGTCCATGGGCAACAGTTATAGAGCCTGTTCTTTTTCTCCGATGCTGACAGCTTTTGATTTTTGCTATAGTACCTAACTTTTAAACAGAGTATTTTCTTAAGACAGGGTCTACAAGTTAAACAATATACACATTAAAAGCCCAACATCTGTACCATTCAAAATCGCAAGTGAGTATCTCTCTCTCCGTAATCTATACCGTAAACATCCAAAATTCAAAAATTTCAGCCAAAAACCAAAATCCGCAGCCGTTGTCAAACAGCCCCATATATAGTTTAAATAGCGTGTCACTCTCATTTCTATGGCTAGCGACTAGAGTTTAATTCTCATCAACCACGGATTTTTCACTTTGGTTTCTAGGATTTCAACCCGTGGCGTGTAGATTGCGAACCATAAGATACTACATGTACTCACTATTTGATATTCCGCTATAAAAAAAAACTGACTCTATAGAACGACTTATAGTTCACATCGAATGCTTCTGTACGTAGTTATATTGCAATACATATTGCATGATTTTAGCGGTTTTCAACAGAGCCCGGAACAGAGGATCCACAAATTTTCAAACCAAACAAAGCCTCAACTGACCTCCATCTTCTATTGAGGCTTATGCAATACCACCCATAGCTAGCTACTCTTAACCATATAAATACTTCAAAAGAAAAACAAAAGCCCATAGTGCCATTCATGAAGAAGATTAGAATCTCTCTCCAAGGGAAAGAGAGATTATAAGAACAAGGAAAGAATGAGTTCTCCCATGCTCTAGTCTGGCAAGTTATTGGAGGGGGACCAAACACCAAAGCTAAGCTTCTCAACGTTATTTCCACTTGAAATCCTTCAAGATTACTTCTTAATGTGTTCTCCCATGCTCTAGTCTGGCTAGCTATTGGAGGGGGACCAAAGACCAAAGCTCAGCTTCTCAACATTATGAAGATTAGAATCTCTCTCCAAGAGAAAGAGAGATTATAAGAACAAGGAAAGAATGTGTTCTCCCAAGCTCTAGTATGGCAAGTTATTGGAGGGGGACCAAACAGGGACAGAACAGAATGAGAATGACCAAGGTTTACTACTTTACCATACATATAATTACATATATAATTTAGTATCCAATTTGCAACAAAGTAGATGGGTATTCCAATTTCCAAAAACCCAAATTGAAACCCTACAATTTGACTAGAAATCAACAACAATCATAATATTCAAACCATAACTCATAAATTGAGTCCATTTACTTAAAGAAATCGAAAGAATCATGACAAATTTAGCAATACCCTATATCGATTCAAGACTTAATGTATACCGCCAAGTGTTCGATGAGACAGTCGATGGGTGATGACGACCAAGAGATGCGGTGATCGGCGGGCTGCAGCCTAGGCCTCTGGGCTCCAGTAACCGGTGGCTGCGAGCCTACAATCAAGTGAGAGGGTGGATTTTACTTTCGTGTGAGGCGGGACAGAGGGAGGAAGGGGATGAGATGCGAGTGACAGGGGCAATGGGATGGACATATGGTGCGGCCTCTTTCTGCTACTTCCTTTTGTAAAGTGGTTTGGCTGGCCAAGCGCCTTGAGCTATGCTTGTGTTAGCTGGGCTGCACTTGCGTATGCTAAGCTGCGTGTCCTGGGACTCAATTGGTATCATCTTGGGCCCAGCTACGGGAGCACCAAGTGGAGCAGCGGGAGCCGAAAAGCCAAGACTTCAATCTATAAGCTGCCTAGGTGTTATTCGATTTGGAGTAGGGGTTCACACTTATATGTACATAGTCTATACAGTAGAAAAATGAAATTAAACCCGGTGTCCTGTACACCCTGTGGCACTCTTTAGATCCGCCCCTGGGACCAAAGACCAAAGCTTAGCTTCTCAACATTATTTCCACTTGAAATCCTCCATGAGCAGGAAACTCCAAAAGGAGTAAGATTACTTCTGAAGCTAACCTACAAACCAAAGAGAGAGCCCCATGCAAACGGGATATGTCCAAGCTGAACTGGCATAGTGCCTACTGCCTACATTGCTCCACCACTAGTTCATCTATCAGTTAGTTTGCATGTAGTTAGAGCGCTCTGATGTGTTCGATTTCCATTAGCTTATTTTAATCAGTTCATGTGTTTAGAAAATTTGTCTGAAAAAGTGACGTGCAGCCTCCATAACTCTCGCACTCAATCCTACGCTTGATCTACAACCTCTCAACCCTGATCTTTGCAATTCACAAAGTTTGTAACATAAGGTCTTATGCGAATTGCTCTTGTATAGAATGTTTCTTTTGGGTGTCAACGAATAAAGGGGATATCTAATTAGTTAATTTTCCGTATGATCAATCTAGGACCATTGATCTTTATTCCCCTATCATTTGTGCATCGTGGTGGAACACCGTGATCATGCTACGATCATTGATCTTTATTCCCCAACAAGTGTATGCCGCTTTATTTCGTTGTTTGTCTCCCAACGGGCATGGACGGTCCATGTGTTCATGATATATTGATATGCATGCAGAATATGCCCTTTGGATGATAATAATTGGTCGCATGCATGTATGTATGTATGTATCGATCAAGTGAAGGTGACTTCGGTTCTTATCAAGTTCGCCTTTTGCAAGTGGGCTACATGGAGTCATGGATGATTGGGTTTGCAAGGAGGATTCTGTGGTGCTGATTCCTGGGCACTGTTTGCGCAGAAAATGGAAGGCTTGTTTTGTTATGTGCCATGCATTGCAAATGCCTGGTTTGTGTATTGCAGCATTATTGAGCTGGCAATTGTGGAAATATAAAAAAAATGGGTCACTAAATAAGATATAATACGCACTTCAGCGCTTGTACTCTTGTCTCCCACTCCAGGTTTGCGTGGATTCTAGGCTGCTCTACTTTAGTTCCAAAGTAACAATACCAGCTAGCTTTGGTTGCACTTTCTCTCCATAACTTTGGACATGAAATTAAAAAATAAAAACAAAAGAAAAAAAAGCTCTGGACTTGGAAATGCATTTATGCACTTTTGCAAACAGTATTAGATTCCACCTTTTAATTAATAATAAAAGGAACTTCAGGCAATTATTTCTCGTAGGCCTTCATAATAAGTTTGCAAAAGATTGGCTACCAGAGTTGTTTTGAACCTGCATGTCCCCATCTGTGCAGAAAATGCATGACATCTAGCGCACCAACAAGAATTTAGCCTTATCCAAAATTTACTGACACAAGAAGATACCCACGTACCAGGTGGTTCTTTATTTACCGCAGAAGATGGCCTTTCGTAAATATTGAGGTACATATACTAGTTAGTTCACTTAAAAAATTAAGTTGATAGGAAAAATATAGGACAATTCACTTATACTCCAACAATAGAAATATGATGTAATTATATTTTTAATTGCGTCAACCGGATCTTAAACTCAAGATCTCTTGACTCTTATGTAATATTAAGTTGTATGCACCAGCCAGTTCATCTAAAAATTTAAGCTAATAAAAAAGTTGAACAATTCATTTATACTTCAACAGGAAAGATAACAAAAAAACCCACCTATTTATTTATTCAAAAAAATCATAAACCATAATCCATATAAGGAAAATCAGACCATATTTCGGGATTCGAGGCTGGTTGCAATGCACGTCACTGTTTATACAGAGACGGGGCCCTACGAGGCGGACTGGAGTAGGAAACAACACACATGGCACACATCAAGTCACCAACCACTCCATTTTGACCCCTGCGCAGAAATAAAACGTATGGCGGACCCAGCGTTAGCTCGGACGGCTTGCGTCGCCGGTGAGCGAGCAGCCGGCCGGTGTTCCATGATCGAACATCGTGCACATGTAAGTGAGTATATTTAGTGAGACAGTGTGTATCAGCTTTTCAGAAGTCGTTGAATCTTTAATTAATTTTGTAGTGTGTAGAGACGCGCATACATACGTAAGCGGGGTGCGCATGAATTATGTGCGTCTGCCTAAAAAAGGAAAAAAAACGTAGGGGACTCCCCACGGCTCCTTCACGTGGCTTTCCCCTAATCCAAGCTTTTGTTCCTTCTTCATCACCGAAATAATTAACGACTTGGACGCCGGCAAGTTAGACAGTTTGTATTATGTTGTTAGTCAGGAAACCAATCCATTATAGATCCTCCGATGAAGACTTATTACGTCTTAATTACCATTCTCATATCCTTTAATTTGGGGCCGTGTACTTACTTTAAACCGTGCAAGCGGTGAAGCGAAGTTGTTGATGACTTCTGTGTAAAATAAGCACCAAAAGGTACTCCACTGTCCACAGTGTTAAACATGAAGTAGTTCCTCTGCCTTTGTTTGGTAAACGCATATGAGCTCTCCAAGAAGAAAAGTACTCGATATGTGCTTTTGGGCCATCCGGCTGGACAGTGTTTTTGCTACAATGAAATAGCCACAACGTTTTGCAGTTTGTAAACAAGTGACAACGATGATTAATCTAACAATAGTATGTGTCCAGAAACCTTCGCGACCGACTCCTAAAATATCTGAAGACATGTTAATCTCATGTGTCAAGCATCAGCCGATGGATAAAAGGTGTTGTCATCAGCAAAGCAGAGTAGTAGAAAAGAAGAGGCCAAAAAAACTCGGAAGAGACGTATTATTTCGCAAATAATACGATAAAGATGTGTGCGTGACTTTGCGAAGGACGTCGGTCATCGCCGGCAATCCACGGGGAAAGCGACCCTCGCGAGCCTATAAATGGCGTCGTCTCCAGCCGTAATGGCACCACTGGATCACACACGCACACGCAAAGAGAGGCTTTAATCTTGGCGCACACGTCGTCTCGATCGTACGTGCCACCCTGACACGCAGCTAGCTAGCTAGCTAGGATGGCGACGATGAGGGCCGCGCTGCTTGGGCTCGTGCTGCTGTGCGCGCTCCGGCACGGGCGTGCGCAGCGGTACAACGCCATCTACAACTTCGGCGACTCCATCTCCGACTCCGGCAACCTCTGCGTCGGCGGCTGCCCGTCGTGGCTCACCATGGGGCAGCCGCCCTACGGCGAGACCTTCTTCGGGCACCCCACCGGCCGCTGCTCCGACGGCCGCGTCATCATCGACTTCCTCGGTACGTACGAACGTCATGCGTCCACCGCAAAATGGCGCAGGCCAGTGAAGACATATGTGATGGTAACGTGACAAGTGTGTGTACGTGTATATTTGTGTGCAGCCGAGTACTTTGGGCTGCCGCTGCTGCCGGCGTCCAAGGCCGGCGGCGACTTCAAGAAGGGCGCGAACATGGCGATCATCGGCGCCACCAGCATGGACGCCAGCTTCTTCGAGTCCATCGGCCTCAGCGGCAAGATTTGGAACAACGGGCCCCTCGACACCCAGATCCAGTGGTTCCGACAGCTCCTACCGTCCATCTGCGGCAACGGTACCGTAATGAATCAACCATTTAAACGCCTCACCAAATTTTCTTATCACTAGTAGTGATCTCGTCTCGTACCATTCATATCACTACGTGCACCTGGTGCACATGTAGACTGCGAGAACTATCTTTCCAAGTCCCTCTTCGTCGTCGGCGAGTTCGGCGGGAACGACTACAACGCGCCGCTCTTCTCCGGCCGGTCCATGACCGAAGTCAGAGGCTACGTGCCGCAGGTCGTCAGCAAGATCATCCGTGGGCTCGAGGTATGCAGTGTACACCACCTGAGCTCACCCTGACTCTTCATAGGAAGGAGGCGCCTCCCTAGGTCGCCAGTTTATGTACAGCCAATCAAACGCTACCTATAACTTAATATTATGTGTTCTCTACGTGTACGCATACAGACAATGATCAGATTGGGCGCGGTGGACATCGTGGTGCCGGGGCTGCTGCCGATCGGGTGCTTCCCGATCTACCTGACCCTCTACGGAACCTCCAACGGCGGCGACTACGACGGCGACGGTTGCCTCAAGAGCTACAATGGCCTCTCCTCCTACCACAACTCGTTGCTGAAGCGAAGCCTCTCCAAGCTCCAGAGGACGTACCCCCACACCAGGGTTATGTACGCCGATTTCTACTCCCAGGTCGCCCAGATGGTCCGGTCTCCACAGAGCTTCGGTACGATGACATCCAGCTGGCTTTTCCATGCTACTGTGGTATTTTGATTAGTTAATATTTCTCATTATACGTCTCCGAAAAGAAGCAAGCAAGTTACATGTTTGGTTCTTTCGCGTGGAGACAAGCAACAGTTAAATTGGATTCTTGCTAGATAGCATGGTAGCATAGAATAGGCTGTTAGATGCTTGAACGTGCCACAGAATTTAATAAGAAGTTCCCTATGCTCTTGATAAAAAGCAAAAGTTACGTTGCCTAATGCCAACCATGATAAAATCTTCACACACACTTATTTGGTAGGAAGAATATGATATTCCAGTTAAACTTCTATTCGGACATCCCTGTCCAGAGCATCAAGGCAACACATCATTTTTTTTTATCTGCTGACCATCATCAGCAAAGGTGTACTGGTCCTAGAATCCAGGTGCCGTGACAGAGTCGAAGTTCCAGTGACCACGACATGTTTAATCATTTTATCAACGCCATTACTGTACAATTCACGTGATAGAGAGCACGTGAACACACGTTAGGAAGCAGGTTAGTAAAATGCCAAACGGGGACCGGTCTGGGACGAGAGAATTTTCTCATATTCGCGAAGGAGATGGACTAGCTATTTTATGTGCAATTTCTGCGTTCCTAACAGGTCTGTAGCCAGTGGTGAACTTGCTTGACTAATTTGTGATCGCTTCTTTTTTTCTGGCAGGTTTGAAGTACGGCCTGAAAGTTTGCTGCGGAGCCGGCGGCCAAGGCAACTACAACTACAACAACAACGCGAGGTGCGGCATGTCCGGGTCAAACGCTTGCTTGGACCCAAACAACTACCTGATCTGGGACGGCATCCACCTCACCGAGGCGGCCTACCGTTCGATCGCCAACGGATGGCTCAACGGGCCCTACTGCAACCCTCCCATCCTGCACTAGACGATGATAACTTGATGCCGATGCAGAGACGAGTGAATAACGCATTAGCACTGGCAATTGTGCAGGGATGGATGATACACGTTATTTGTTTAGGGTTGGCGTGTGGGATCGTTGTGTGTGTGGATGTAACAACAATTGATGGGTTTTTATTTATGTGTTGATTATTCATGGGTTAGGGTTGCTTTCCACATGAATGAATAAAGTTTGATGTATTATTTGGGATTATTAACTTTAAAGTGAATAATGAATTTGAAACAAGCTTTCATTCCCCCAGGGCCGTGCCGTGAAATTTGGAGGCCATGTACAAAGCTCTAAGTAATGGCACGACCCTAGATGAATGGACATTGGATGAGCCGGTGGCCGCGCTTCTACGAGACGAGACGAACACGAACTGACGAAGTCATGAATACAAGAGAGAATACGAAACGCCGTGGGGGCCTCGGGGCTCGGAGCCGAGAATATGAAGCGCCACGCACGCGAAGTCGTCGCGCGGAGACGCGCACGCGGACTCGAGCTAGGCTCTGGGGTTAGGGGTGAAAACGGATCGGATAGTTTCCGTCGGATCTGGACGGATACGGATACGGGTTGTGTCGGATCGGATAGTTTCCATTGGATCCGGACGGATACGGATACGGGTTGTGTCGGATCGGATTTTTTTGGATAGTTCTCGGATCGGATATGGATACGGATTTTTTTATCGGATACGGATACGAATACAGTAAACCTAGTATCCGTCGAATACGGATACGGATACGGATAATTCGGATAATACGAAACCGGATATCCGGGATTTTAGCCCAGTATACGAAACCGAGATACGGATACGGATACAGATACAGTAAACCTAGTATTCTTATGCTTATTTAAATTGCTATCATGGAGGACTTGGTGGATGAAATGGAGGAATGAAATGTTCTTATGCTTGTTCAAATTGCTATTATGTCATCATGTGTATTCTATGAATTGCACGTTGTTGCTATTTATGTAGTTATGTTATGATCGACTATTGGGTATATTTATTATGGATAAAAAGACTATGTTTGTTTAGATTTCATGAATATTTTGACAAAATGAACTATTTATGTATTTTCATTAATTTTGGATGTATAGTTTAAGGGATTTTTATGTTCCGATAAATATTCGTAACCGTATTTGTTTCGATTCGTATTCGATCCGTATCTGTATTCGATATTATTCATATTTGTATTCGTATTAGAGTTATCCGTATTCGTATCCGTATTCAAAAAAAATGAAAATAAATATGGTAGAGATATTATCCGTCCGTATCCGATCCGTTTTCACCCCTATCTGGCGCTCTGGCCTCACACGAATACATGGGCCTTCTCCTGCTGAGCTGATTTTTTGAGGCCCTAGAAATTGGGGGGCCCTGTACGGTCGCACGGCTCGCACTCCCGTGGGGCACGGCCCTGCATTCCCCCTTTACTTTTCTGAAAGCTCTACTTGATTTGATTTGGATAATATTTTGATGGGAAACAGTAGAAGAACCTACTACTGTGCTATATTAAGTAGGTAATAATGTACAATAGAAAGGGAGAACAAGGAAGGAAAAAGAAAGCAAAACGAAGAGAAGTCAGAGTGGCTGAATCCAATTACATAGCACTTGTCGGGTGGTAGTTTTGACTCTGTACAAAAGTAGAGTCACCTCCATTCTAAGTCGTTCTTTCCAATCATCTAGGCTATGCTGCTGTTGTTGGAATATGTGCCAATTTTGAATCTTCCAAATGTGCCATGCAGCCATGATGAATTTCTCAATGAAAAGCCCACCAGTAT
This sequence comes from Bonia amplexicaulis, assembly GCA_036346245.1. NCBI lineage: Eukaryota > Viridiplantae > Streptophyta > Magnoliopsida > Poales > Poaceae > Bonia > Bonia amplexicaulis. Next base: position 18,723,643 of record CM070747.1, on the reverse strand, counting down.
AAATTAATTTCGTGTGGAGCACCCTTGTTGGGATATCAATATTCGAGGCCCAGTGAATCCCAATCGCATTCCAACATTGCAAAGTAAAGGGGGCACTCAAAGAAGTGGTAGCGTAGTGTCTCGTCCCACTAGCAGTCACAGATCACACATGATATGTTACTGTCAATGTTGAAGTTCTTCCTCCTTAGTATGTCTTTTGTGTTGAGTCTATCCACATGAGGAGCCATGCGAAAACCTTGAGTTTCATCATACATTTGCTCTTCCAATAAGGAAGAAAGTTGACGATGTGCACCGTTGGCTAAACTGGTGGGCATACCATTTTTGCGAGGAGTATAGAGAGTTTCTCCATATGTATGTCCACTGATCAGATACATGTTGCCTGATCATGACTCCATTTGTAAAATTCAGTAATTGGATATATTCTTGATAGGCTTCCTCTTAGACTGGCAGTTGATAGAGACCGTGCGACTTCCTTAATTGTATATAATTCTTGACTGAGATGTCCTGTTCGCTGGCATACGAGTACAGTCTCAGGTATTTTCTACAAAGTAGTTTTTCATTCCAACAGTTCTTCCAGAACAGGATATCTTGGCCATCACCAAGCTTCCCCATTGCAATACCATGAAACTATGCGATGCTTTTCATAACATCCCTCTACCAAAAAGAGCCACATGCATTTGACGTATGAGGAACCACATTTGAGTAGTATTTGTGTCAAACTAGGTTGACCCAAGGGGCATCATTTCTCCCATAGAACTTGTGTAGATGTTTAAGAAGCAAACCCTCATTCAGCACATGTAGATTCAGAATCCCAGGCCTCCTTTCTTCTTCGGCTTGCAAACTTTGTCCCATAAAGCTAGGGAGTTACATCATACTTGTAAGTCTCTGGAACCCCTCTAGAGGCAGTGGCGTTGTGCTCTATCAATATGATCTATCAACTTTTTTGGTATTTTAAGCATGCACATGTGATAAATCTGCTGCAGGGATTGGACTGCATTGATAACCATTAGTCTTCCTCCGTAAGACAAAAATGTCATCATGCTAGTGAGCCGTCTTTCTACCCTGTCCACTATGGGGAAGAAATCTTTTACCTTTGGTCTTGTTGTCCCTACTGGTAGACCTAAGTAAGTAAACAATATAGAGCCAATTTTGCATCCAAACACACCTGCAAAATTGGCCGCTCTGTCAAGTGGGACATTAATAGGAATCATGATTGATTTGTAAAGGTTAACTTTAAGTTCGGTGAAGGTTTTGAAATTCTGAAGTATGCCTCTTAGGTAGAGAAGCTGTCTGGCATAGGCCGGAAGAATGATCAGGGTGTCATCTACATATTGAACCACCGGGAAGTCTTCGTGTCCTATTGGCAGGATCGGATGCTTGAGCAGTTCTCTTCTAGCCGCCTCATTGATTATTAACTATAGAAGGTCAACTCCTAGCACAAACGAAGTGGCGAGAGGGGGTCACCTTGCCTTACTCCCCTTTTGCATCAGAAGGTGTTTCCAGGTACCCCATTTAGCAGAATAGAGGATGCAAGCTATCCAAGAGATTCACTTGTCTGGGAATCCTTTTGCATGCATTACTGCCAAGATGGCCACATGCTCCATTGTGTCAAATGCCTTTTCAAAGTCCAGTTTGAGTGCTAAGATTTCCTTTTTGCTCTGTTGACACTGATGGATATATTCGAAGGCCCAAGCAAGACAGTCCTGGATTGTCCTGGTTTTCATTAATCCATATTGATTTCTATGGACTAGTCTAACAATTACCCTCTGAAGTCTATCTACTGGTAACTTTGTTAGGAGCTTTAGGACCGAGTTCAGTAGGGAAATTGGTATGTAATCATTCAGTGTCTTAGGGCTTGGCTTCTTAGGGATTAGAGTGATGTATGATCCATTGATGCTTGTGATGTTAATTGTATCATTGAAGAAATCCTGACACATCGTATAGATATCATGCCTAATTATATTCTAGCACTTGCAGATGAATAGGCCATTAAACCCATCTGGTCCTGGTGCTTTGTCCTGTGGTAGCATATTAACCGTGTCATCCACCTCTTTTTGAGAACAATCGGTAGCCAGATCTTGAAGGTGGTTGAGGGCTGGCATTAGCTCACTCAAAGTGAAGTGCATGGTGGGGTGAGTAGTTGTGCCTATCCTTTGTTTGAAAGTATTCCAAATGGCCACCGCTTTGCCTTCATGGGAGTGGATCGCAGTTCCGTCGTCCATGATTAAGGAGTGAACCGAGTTTCTTCTACGACATTCAGTTGCCATCACATGAAAGTATTTAGTATTTTTGTCTCCCAGTTTTGGTCAATGGATAGTGCAGTGTTTCTTCCAATACATGTGTTGGTATTTCAATATCCTTGAGTAATGATTCTTAACTATGATTCGGAAGTTCCTTTTTCTGCATATATGTTTTGTGCTCTTCCAAATTGTCCATGAAGAGGATTATTGTCTAACAATTCTAGATGAGAAGTGTTAGCTGAGAAATGGATTTGCTCCAGATCTTGAGTCCCCTGTGAGGTTTTGAATTGCGTCGTGAGCTTAGAAGCACTATTTGTTGGTTGCACTAGCAAATTCTAGTCATTTAAGGTTGTGACATTTGGTTGACCGTTTTGAGCTCACCCTTTCATGAGATTATGCATGATCATGATTTACACCTATTTATCCCATTAGTTGATTGGTTGGCTAAACTGAATAAGCTTATGCTAGATGAGGAGATGCACCATATAATACTATGGAGTTAGCCAAATTTCTCGCATGATTACGCAACTAGATATTTGAGGGACCATGTGAGAAGGTCCAGGAATTTGTGTGATGAACCATTGTCAATATGTGTCAAGTTGAAATTTAAATTTGTGAAAGTTTGCGTGCTTTCAAATTTGCCATTAGGCTTGGGCGGTCTGATCGGCCTGGGGGTGGTCTAACAGCAAGTCCGGTGTGATCTGTTTTTGGGGTGATCAGACCACCGGTGCGATGTGACCAATTTTTAATTGACGGTTGGTTTTTCCAGAGAAGTTCTCGCTTGTGTGCATGGGGAATTGTGAGTAGTCCAATTGGCCATTGGGAGGTCAAGCGGTCAGACCGACATGGGTGTCGTGGTCTGAAATGCACTCCTATTACTGGGGCGGTTAGACCAGCTGCTCAATGGCGGTCAGAATTGGTAATTTTGAATTTTGGCTGAGAATTCTGAAATTTGGGGATTTGATTGAGGATCGGGGGACAAATGCTAGTGTATTCATGTTACATGAAGCATGTTTAAGCTAACGTGGGTTAAGTTGTGAAAATACTTGTGCTCGAAAATGATTTCTTGTTTTTTTGCATATGAAGAGAAGTTTGAAGTCAACTATGATCAACAGTGAGGATCGAGACTACACTCATGGAGGAGCCGAAGTCCAGAACAGTAAAGGAAACTGGCTAATATGGTTGAGCTCAAGCGTGGCATAAGGAAGAAAAAGAATGTTGATGGGTAGGTTTGAGTGACGGGTAACACCAAGTAGATTGGTCGGTCCAAGTGAGGCGTGGCTCAGTGGGAATTGAAGCGGGAGAGATTTACTGATGCATGGCAAGCCATTGGTGCACCTACACATGGTAAGTATAGAGATTTCTTACAAGGGGAGAAGAAGACCGAGTCAAGACGAGGGTATTTTGGTAGTTGGCCAAATACCGAAAACTTTGTTGGATCAAAATCATGGCACTTGAGCGGCGTTTGAGAAAATGGTTTAGGTCAAGTAGATGCTGAGAAGATCAAGTGGATCAAAGACGAACAACTTAGTGGGTTCGAGCTCATGTGCTTTGAAAAGTGTGCATGGGATAAGTGTGAGTATAAACCGTGTTGTGTGGGGTTAACAAGTTTCCCTCAATTGTGCTAGTAGATAGTAACCTTTAGTATAGATGTGAGCAAGTTACCCCATTTATTTAATGGGTTAAGGATGGAAGCTTGCAAGCCAACTATCCCAACCATTTCAATCTTGAGTTCTAGGGTTAGGGTTTGAGAGAGGAGTGAGTGTTATGGTGTACCCTCTTATCCTCCTTATGAAGTGGTTGTGAAACCTTCATCTTCAAGTAGTAATAGATCAACTTTGTTCGTCTTTCATGAAGTGTTCTTATCTTTGTTAATTTGCTCGTGTTCTTGTTGGTTCTTTGCCTCTTCTCTCCCCTTCTTGATCTTGCTCGTGTCAAGGATGTGTAAGTGATGGAGATGACTCATGTATATTAAATTCTATTCATCTAGGCATTGTGGTTTGCAAGATTTAAAAGTTGCATGATTTTTGCTTGGTTGAAGCCTTTCTTATGGAATCTTGATTCGAGGGCTTTGGTTTCAAATCTTTGGGTGGTCTTGCTTTGCGATGATATGTGAGAACTCATCTAGAGTCATCTTGGATGTTCTTAACCCATGAGCAAATTGTTTCTCAAGTGCTTGAGATTTGCGTGGTTTTGGTGCAACCTTGCATGTTTTGAGGATATGTTGGAACTTTGGCTAAGATCTATGTGATTCTTGGATAGAATAGTTCTTGAGACTCTCAGCAAGGTGTGCAAAGTTTCAATTCATTTGAACTTAGTTTTTTAAGTTTGCACCAAATTTGGTTTTGACTTGGGTTCATTTTTTGTTCTAGGAATAAGGAAGCGGTTAGACTGCTCCTAGGCCTGGTTAGACCGGTAGTTATTGCCGGTTGGACAGACAACTGGTCCGACCGTACCTCTAGTGGTGGTTAGACCAATTAAGTGCTGATTTTGTGTGTCCTTGCAGTTTTGGGTTGTTGTTTAGATTTAGGTTGACAAATCTGATCTTCTTAGCTCTTTAGCTACTAGAGTGAAAGATTTTTGGATACTTAGGAGAAGATTTTAAGAAGGTGTCATTCACCCCCCTTCTTTGTTGCCATTGCCAATCCTACAAATGTTATAAAAGCCCGCTTAGCTCTTCTTAATAGATCTTAATCATTCTTAGAGTTGTGGCATAAGATGTCACACAAGTATTCCACCACGCCACTGATCTTTGATGGGGTTGACTATCCCTATTGAAAGGCTTGGATGGTAGCCTATATCCAAACCCAAGGGAAACCAATTTAGGAGAAAGTAAATAGAGCTTATGTCATGCCTACCGATAACCAGATCACTCTAGTAAATCTTACGGATGTTGAGGCAAACAACAAGACACACAACTACTTGATTCAAGGGCTCAGTAGATCTTAGTTTGATTGAGTATCTTACTTGACATCTGCTCACAAGATCTGAAAGACCCTCGCTGACTACTATAAGGACTCTTCGGTGATCAAGAAAGTGAGATAGAATCAATTCAAGAAAGTGTACTCTAAGTTTGAGCGAAAGCCTGGTGAATCCTTAGATGAGTTGTTTTGTAGGTTCAATAAGATTCTCAGCAACTTGCGTGTGGTTGGCTTGACTTACTCTGAGTCTAAGAATGCATGCCAAGTGTTTGGTACCTTAGATGTGAAAGTTTGGGGGATAAAAATTACATTCATCAATGATGACACTATTATGAGTGAGCTTACCATAGATAAGCTTCACTCAAGGTTGAAGACACATGAAACTGATTTTATTTCTCATCTCCCAAGACAGGATCGATGGCTCTTGTAGTCAACCCTACTCAAAATAGTTCTTCTAGTCCTTTAGACTTTGGTTCTTCTAGGTTTTCCTTGTTCGCCTTGCACGTCCTGAGTGATGAGCAGCTGGAGAGACTCTTAGAGAATGATTTAGCATTCCTATTCACAAATTTATAAACACCTATGATATTGCGAGGAACCAAAAGAGGAGTGACCCCTTCACCTATTTTGGGTGTGGTTAGCCGAACCACATTCGGTTCAAGTCCCCCAAGCTCAAGGGCAATCAGGAGAAGGACTTCCAGAGGTGTCCTGAAGCTTGTGACATGAAGCCCAAGAAGATCAACTATCGCAAGTTCATCAACTGGGTCATTACCGCTCTCGAGACTATCAACATGAGAGATGTTGACTCGGGGACGGAGGACAACGAGGATGACTCCCGAAGCAAGAACAAGACACAGGACTTCACTGACATGTGCTTCATGGCCAATGAGGACATTACCAATGACACCATTGACGACGACACTCCTTATAGTGATCCTAATGAGGTATGTCCCTCGATTGAGGATATGAAGCATGCTCATGTTCTAGCTGAAAAATAACTCAGGAACAAGGCTATGAAAAAAAATCAAGATTTCATGATTTATAATTTGAACTTATAAATTGTTAGGCTCAAATAAATGATTCTTGATGACGAAAACTATGATTCGCCTTGCTTTATACTCTAAGTTGTATAAACTTAGGATTACTCACTCTTTTTTTTGTCAGTCAACTCATAGATGCTAAGGATGAATTGGTGACACTTAAGTCTAGCAATAATCATGTTAGTATAGGTGTTGTTGTTTTAGGTGCTATTGCTTTGTCTTTCTCCAAATATGCCTTGCTTGATCATGTTGGATTCTTGCTAGATAGCATGGAGCATATAGGCTGGTAGATGCTTGAACATGCCATAAAATTTAATAAGAAGTTCCCAATGCTCTTTTAAAAAGCAAAAGTTGCCTATGCAAAAGTATGATATTAGCACGCTAATAACCATTTGATTATGGGTTAATGAATGCATTGGATTTACACAGTCCACACTAAGCTTTTCTTGAGAGCCATGTCTTGCCAGTGACAACCATATTAAAATCTTCACACATAGGGATGGAAAATGGTTAAAGATAATATGTTTTATCAGATATTCGTATATGAGAAAATGTGAATGTGATAAGCAAAATCTGTATTCGAGGATGTTCATATTCGTATTCGAGAATGTTCGTATTCGTATTCGAGGATGTTCGTATCCGTATTCGAGGATGTTCATGTTCGTATTCGAGAATGTTCGTATTCGTATTCGAGACTATTCGATTTATATTCGATCTGTTTCCATCCCCAGCGACCTCCCCGGAGATGATTGTAGGAAGCAATTTTCTGATGAACCAATGTTCAGAAGCAAGAAGTGAAAATTACTTTACATAATTTTCAACTCTATGCGCTACACTGCTAGTTCGTGTAGAAGTATAGCCATGTTATATAAATTTGTTCTACCGATATTTGTTACAAAAGTTTTAAGATATTCACATTCGACCGAGTTAAGTACTATTCCATTCGAATTCGTATTCATTACGACATTTGATTCGTATTCGAGAATGTTCGAATTTGTATTCGTTTTAAAAATAGGATTTTGTCTTTGTCTCCGTATTCGTTTTAAAAATACAGATTGATATTTAAGACTACATGAGTAATACTCAATCCGATTCCATCCTATTTACACACTTATTTTGTAGGAAGAATATTCCAGTTAAACTTCTGTTACAAAATCTATTTAGTAAAGATGTTTCGTCTAGTTTGATTTTTTAAGAAACCAAAAGTCACAAAACATAAAATAAACAAGAAACCTAAAAAACGTGACCAATAAGCTTTATTACTAACTACTATTATATTATGCAAAAGTCATTCATGTGCGATTTTGGCCGATATAAATGAAGTCATTACAACGTGTACTACAGTCGACTAGTAGAGTCCGTCTTGAAAAGGTACTCTGTTTGAAAGTTAGGTACGATAAAAAACTATTTACTATAGAAAAACGACTTATAGAAATCAAAGTGAACAGTGCCTACATCATTATAATTTGGACTAACCACAATCAATAATGTAGATCTTTATGTTTTTTCTTTGATAAACATAGAAATTTGTAGCCTGAGAACAAATATATGGTTTCTTTTCCTTAGTTCTAACAATATAATGGAGGTGTCTAGGGAACACTTGAGAGTGTTTTTATGGTTTAGAGTACTCATAATTTTTGAGGGGTGCATATATGGGAGAAAAATCTGAGTGCTCCGAGTCAAAAAAAAAAAAACACTTGATTTGTTTTGGAGGAGGTGTCTAGAGGGGATTCGAGTATTTTTTTATTGTTTGGAGCACTTATATTTTTTGGAAAAGTGCATACATAGGAGAAAATTTTGAGTACTCTGAGTAAAAAACACTAAGTATTATTGAGCAATTCCCTAGTATGATAGATAGATGTTTTCCCCAGACACCTCATGTTATCTGCCACACTAAGTATTGTTGAGCAATTCCCTAGTATGATAGATAGATGTTTTCCCCAGACATCTCATGTTATCTGCCACCCTAGCTAACACGTACTTCAGCTGGCTCACTTAATCATTATGTGACGTCTGTTTCAAATAAATGTTGTCTTACATTATGCACAACCTAACTTTTAAAGCTTTGACTACTAATATTTATAAAAGGGGTTACATTCACTAATGAAAATGATATTAGTAGAGCACTCCCAAATCATTATGTTTTTTTATTGATTTTACGAACATGTAATTAAAAAATGTAAAGGTAAAAGATGTGCATCAGAGACTTTGTCGGTGTCCAAATGAACAACCTATTGCTGGGATAGAGATAGCAAGCCCAAACACAATGATAGTGGGCATATCTTGTCTATGTTTTTTTTATGATAGTGGGCACATGTGGTCTATGTTTTTTTAACTGTGGCTGATAGTTTTGACTATATTTTTTAAGATGACAGCGAACGGTTAAGATACTGATGTAGACGATGTGCATGGTTTTCGGAGAAGCTGCCCCGTTTATTCGGCTTTCGAAGAAACTAAAGCCAAAAGTCACAGAAAAAATCCAGAAAGAACGTGACCGTTATGTAGCGTAGGTACCAGGAAAGCATATGTCAGCAAGATGGAGATGCACTAACTATTTTTTTGGGGGCCAATTATGCAGTGAGACTGGTAGCAAAGTATACGGGGTACTAGGAAAGAAATAAAAAGGCACATTTGGACCTGTCCTTTGGGCTGTCATGCAAATTGGCCTCTTACATCACCGTTTTAACCTTATTTGTTCTCAATCCAAAAAAAAAAGAAAAATAAAAATAGTTATGTTCATTTTTTTCAAAAAAGTATACTTACCATTCAATTCGTAATCTTGAACTGACGAAACCGTTCACTCCATCCCCCCTACGCAAGTCGGGAAGCATCCAAACAAACATGACCATGACTAAATTTGAGAGATTTTAGTTCACCTAAAGCATTCTTGAGTTGATCAACAATAGAGGAATGGACATATTTCATATTTGATAATTCATCATACAAACACAAGTAAGATTCACAATTATCGTCAATATTAATTGATTTGAGCCTAATAACTTTTAGGTTCAAGTTGTCAATCATAATATCTTGATTCAAACCATTTTAGCTTATCTTTTTAGTTTTTGTTCAATGACAATTAGAGTATGTTTCATTGCTTTGGAGGAGGGGCATACCTCATTAGGAATCGACATCGGTACTACCCTTGGCCATAAAGCACATGCCGATGAAGTCCTGGACCTTCTTTTCGCCATGGGAGTCATCCTCGCCGTTCTCCATCCCTGAGTCCACATCGCTTATGTCAAGTTCTCAAGAGTGGCAAGGACCCAGTTGATGAACTTTCAATAGTTGGACTTCTTGGCCTTTACGTCTCGAGCTTGAGGATGCCTCCGGAAATCCTTCTCCTCCTTGCCCTTCAACTTAGGGCACTTTCCCGAATGTGGTTTGGCTCACCATATTCAAAGCAAGTGACAAGAACACCTTTCCTCTTGTTTCTTACTTTGCTATAAGATCTCATGAATTTTATGGATAGGAGGTCTAAGTTATGCTCAGATAGCTTCTTTAGCTGCTCATTGCTCAAGGAGTACAAGAAGGATAAGAAAAATCCAAATGAGTCAAAATCTAAGGAATCAAAAGAGATACTCTCAAAAGGTTCAACCACTAGTACCATCAACTCTATCTTGGGAAGACGTGAGATGAAGTCAAGCTCATACGTCTTCAACCTTTAGTAGAGTTTATCCTTGGTAAGCTCACTCACGACAGTATTGTCATTGATGGAAGTGATCTTCATCCCTCAAACTCTTACATCAAGTGCACCTAAGAGCTGGCGTGCATTCTTAACTCAGAAAACACAAGGTCAACAGCACGCAAGTCATGAATGATCTTGGAAAGCCTTTCCCACAACTCATCCAAAGATTTATAAGGCCTTTGCTCGATCTTTGAGTACTCTTGCTTAAGTTGCTTCTGTCTCATTTCCTTGATCATGGTAGAGCCCTCATGGTAGTCAGTGAGGGTCTTCCAGATCTTATGAGCAGACCTCAAGTGAGCGACACGCTCAAATTCAGATCGACTAAGCCACTGAATCAAGAAATTTCAAGCCTTGTTGTTTGCCTCCACATCGGGTGTGATCACATCGTCATTGCCCAGTATGGCATAAGAATTCTTGACCTTCAACCAAATTAAATGCCCTTAATCATCGATGTAGGCATGCATGCAAGCCTTTCAATAAGAGAAATCGACTCCATAAAAAATGGATGACTTGGTAGAATACTTATCTGATATCATGGCTCTTAAGACCGGTTAAGATCAATGAAAAGAGATAACTGGGCTCTGATATTGCTTGTAGGACCGAAATGCAATAGAGGGGGTGAATGATGCTATCCAAAATTTTTCCTCAAGTATTCTAGATCATCTTCTCAAATAACTATAGAGTTACTAAGAATTGAATCCACAGTTAAAAGCCCAAATCAAATCAACCAAGAAAACAAACTGTGAGAAAATCCAAACTCTAAAGGTTTGACCTCCACACAGTGGGCAATCTGACCTCTCTCCTAGTGGTCTGACCTCCATTCTAGCGGTTTGCCTACTATGAACAGTAAAATAGGCAAAGCTATAGTGATTTCAACGCTGTTGTGAAACTTAAAACTCACGTAACTTTTGATTCGATGATCCAAAAGCCATAAAACTTTGTACACATTTTGTTCAATGTCTCAGAAACCTATTCCATCCATCGATTATAGAAATCTATGTCAAAGTTCATACCCTTTTTAGATTGAAGCAAGCTTACACCAAAACCAGCCAAAATATAAAAATGAGGAATATGACTTGCTCGGGGACAAAGGAAGGCCAAGATGACTCTAGATATATTTCCATATATCACAACAAGCTATAACACCAAAGAAATCAAGTTAAAAACCCTTAGATCACGAAATCAATTGAGGAGACCAAACTTTGCAAAAATCGAGTAACTTCGTGAACTTGCTATCAAAATACCTAGATTGGTGAAGATTGACTTCTAGAGGCTATCTCCATCTCTTATACGTTCTTAGCACAGCAAGATCAAGAAAAGGGAGGAGAAGAGGAAAAACTAACAATGAAAAGAGCAAATCAATTAATACAAGAGATGCTTACGAAGATGAACAAAGATTGAATATTGCTACTTGAGGAGGTAAGTTCTACAGCTACTCCATCTTAGAGGACAGAGAGCATACCATAAACACTCTTCTCTCAAATAGTAACCCTAACACATGACACTCGGGTTTCAAGAGAGGAATATTGGATGGTTAACTACAAGTCTCGATCCAACCCCTTAACTAGATAGTTTAGCTAGCCACGTCTAACCCTTAGTTGATACTATCCACTTAGCATAATAGGAGAAACACGATAACCACATACAAATGGGTTTTAACTCACTACATTTATGTATGCCTTTTAAAGCACATAAGTCTGAATCTGCTAAGTCGTTAGTGTTCATCCATCGTGATCTTCTAAGGTTCTCCTTGACCTAAACTGTTGTCCCAAGCGCCGCTCAAGTATCACGGTTTTGCTTAAAGGCAGTTTTCGGTATTTTGGTTAAACTACCAAAATACACTTCATCTCCTTCTATTGTAAGCAATCGTCGTATTTGCCACGTGTAGGTGTACTACTGGCTTGCCATGTGTCGGTAAGTCTCTCCCTCTCCGGTTCCACCGGACCACGCCTCACTTAGGCCGACAAGCCACAGTGTAACCCGCCGTTCGAAATTCCCTTCTATATTTTTCGTCTTTCTCATGCCATGCTTGAGCCCAACCATCTCACCCGTCATCCTTGATTATTTTGGGCCTCGGTTTTTCCATGAGCGTAGCCCCGATCCTTGCCGTTGACCGTGGTTGAATCCAAGCCACTACTACAAAAAGGGTCATCACAGATGGTTTGGAACCGTCATCACAGACGATTTTTTGAACCATCTGAATTTATGATAATCACAACTCAGATGGTTTGTAACTAGAACCGTCTGTGAAGAACACTATCACAGACGGCTCAAATCAAAAACTGACTGTGATACTCACACATCACAGACGATTCTAGCTATCAACCGTCTGTAATGAATGAGTATCACAGATGGTTGGTAGTTAGAACCGTCTGTGATGTGCTAGTATCACAGATGGTTTTTGGTTTGAGCCGTTTGTGATAATCATTCACAGATGGTTTATATCACAAAATCATTTGTGATAGTTCATTCGATACCTAATTTTTTTGTTTTTTTAGGCTAGCCTCAGGAAATGTTAACTATGGCATATGAAAATAAGCAAATACAATAAGAAACACAGTACACATTCTATTTTTATTAAGATTAGAGCCTACCATTACAATATCCCAAAACAACGAGCAGGTTACCCATCTAGCTAACACAACAAGAACAGAGAAAAAGCAATGATCCTCTATGTCTAGGCCTTCTCGCCCCTGATGCAGCGCACGAGCTGGATGTCTTTGACGCCCACCATCGTCGACGTTGATTGAGCGTCGCCTTGGTAGCTAGTTGCTTCTGCGGTGTCTTCGCTCCCATAGACTGCGTCGTCTGCTTCATGCGAGCAATTATGGTAAAGGTCAAGGAGGAGGAGAATAGCAAGGAGGCTGGGTTTGGGTGATTATTTATAGGGGAGGGAGAGGCGAAAGTGCGGAAATTTTTGGCGTGGGGACGGAGAGGTGGAGCTACGATCGTAAGGTGAGGGTTGGTGGATTTCTATTGGCTAGAATTGGATTGAGAATATGGTTCTTCATACAAACCGTCTGTGATACTGTCTATCACAGACGGATGGTAGCTAGAATCGTCTATTATGAATGAATATCATATGCGGTTCTATATACCAATCATTTGTGAATTAGAGCACAAAGTTTTATATACCGATGCAATATAAAAAATTAGTCTCAAAAGATAAAATAGCAAAGTTTTATATGGCTTATATATACTCATTTGAAAGGTCTCGATGAGGTATACAACTTTTCAGTTGAAGCAAAATCCAAATTCCGAAAGGAATACCAAGAAAAAGGGCAAAAACAGAAACCAAAAACTTGCAATGCAAATTTAGGGCTAAAGATGGCCGATTTTGAGGGTCTTAGAGGGCGACTAACACCGGCCGGTCATTTTTTATTGGGCTCATCGTTAGCTTTCCAACGAGTACAACAACGTCGAATATGGACACCGTATGCAAAAGTTATGCTCGTGTTACTGAAAGTGTCTCAAAACTGGATCCTACTCAGCCTCAGAAGGGAAATTATGAAATTTTGGGGGATTGCAAGGCGGGAAACATATCACAAACATTTTTTAATACAAACTGTCTGTAAAGTATCACATGTCTGCCATTATCACAGATGATTCTTATCTAGAACCGTCTGTGATACTTCACAGGCGGTTTGTATTAAAAACCGTCTGTGAAAATACCACAAACGGTTATTCGTATGAACCGTTTGTGATACTTGCAGTCTGTGATGTAAGCATCCAGTTTAGCCTCTTTTGTAGTAGTGAGCGACCATGCATATACAAAGACAAAGAAATTGTTCTATATACAAATTTTTCACAACTTGATCCGCATTGGCAGTAACAAGTCTCATATAACATATAAACCCTGATCTAGATCATCGAAATCAATATGCCACTCAAAATCACAAAAACCAAAAACTGATCGAAACACTTACTGCCAAGCCAGTCTGACTAGGTGCCAGTAGTCCAAATTGGTTGAACTGCCGGGAGACTTGGCCCCGCTCATTTCACCTTGAACTTCTGACTTATTTTTCACTATTTCTAAATTTCGTCTTTTTATGGCATTTTGGCTTTTTTGCTGGTTTTTTTTGTATTCGTTTGTATTATCTATGATGGGCTAATATGTGTTTTTCTATTTTTAATTTTTTTAAATTTAGTTACGTCAAATAAGACATCATCAATTACAGTATAATTATAATTAACTACAGTATAATTTTAATTATAAATAAATTTATTTCAGCTCAATCGAGCGACACCTAGAGCTCTGAAACAATTCGGCTGCACAATGCCATGCCCTAAGCAATGCCTGCAAGCCCACAACTGACACACCTGCACGCAAGGCACAGCATGGCATCGTATGCATGCATTCAATCAATAAACAATGTCACCCATTTAATTGACGTGACACCATTTAATCAATATCACCATCTCTGTATTGATAAAAAAAATTGCAAATTAAATTTAAACCATTTTCAAACTACAATAGTTTATCACAACACAGTGCATCTTACATGATCGTTCATGAACCGATTAAATATGATACTGGTTGTTATCTTTATTCATGAATCCATGAAAGCGATGACTTGTGCTTGCTACTACTTAGTTTGCTTGAAGTTCAATTAGACAAGATGCTGCTAATTGCTAATTTTGCTCCTGTCAACTACGATAGTGAATCAATAATCAGTATGCTGAATCAGTAATCAATAGCCAATCATTTTATTGTTTTAGGGACAGGGCTCATGACACCACGGAACAACGAGAAAACTCGAGGTGATATTTGGTCCGAGCTTTTCTGAAATCATCAGAAGCTTGTTAATTATTCCTCATGGGGGTCTCTGCACGGTGCAGCACTTGCAAGGGCGAGACCTGCTAGTTTTTTTTTTTTGTCTAGTTCTTCCTTGTAATGATCACTAGGTGCTCCAATTATTGTACTGCATCGGGTGGAGTTTGGTTAATCCATGGGTGGATTAGTTCGAGTATTGCTTGTTCTCATGTTCCTTTTTGGCTAGTGCGACAACGGATGTATGTGGATCTGTTGGCGCTTGAGAAAAAACTGTAATGCGTCAGAGTTCACCATGTCCAGCGGCTTGAACTTCGATGTATATACTTATTGATGTTGAAGTTATCTCTAGTTATTACTATGCGAGAAGATTCAAGGATGTCGAAGTTATCTCTAGTTATTACTATGCGAGAAGATTCAGAGATGTATGAAACTATTAAACATGTGCAAAATTAGTTTTGACTATCCAGAATATGTAAATGTTATTCAAAAGTTTGTGTACAAGTAGAAATGAGTAATATATAAAAAGACTTGAAGAGTTAAAACCAAAGTTAGCGTGTGATTTTTTTGCCTCCAATATTCTCTTTCAGTATTTCGAGCGCAAACCTTTTGCCAAAGGCTTCTCTTCAATTCTTAAGTGTAAAAAAAAAAAATGAGCAGCAGACGCCCACCAAAGAGGCCCGTACGCCCCCAACCAATTCCTAGATCCAGCCCAGCCCATCCCACCGAAATTGTAGGGTTTATTTTATGAAATATTTTTATCATTTGCACCATCTTTTATATGTATTTGATAAAATTTTCTATGATATCTTATTTATATATGGATTCAGAATCCGTATAAAAATAATAATGTTTTATCAAATATAATATAAAATGTAGCAAAATGATCAAACCTCCTTTATTTTATTCCGAAACAGACGCCTCCAGGTCCCAACCTCCATTTGCCGCCGCTTCTCTCTTCCAGCCGTCGCCGTCTCCTCCAGTCCTCCCCCTTTGCCGAACCGCCACAAACGCCGTCGAGAAGCAGTTCTCGTCGGCCGGGGTGGGCTGGTCGAGGATACCAACCCTTTGGACTGCTTCGGGCAGAAACAGCAGCCGGAGCAGAAGCCCTAGCCGGCGCCGCCGCCAGCAAGCACGCCGTTGGTAAGCTCTAATCTCGATATGTTTGGCTTCTCCGCTGTTGCCGTGGCTGTGATCAATCGAACCTTTGCGCGAGACGTACGCCGTCCGGCTGCTGCGAATGCGTGCATGGCTGCAGTGCTTGGGCTGCCAATTTTGTTTGCTGTTGGCTGTGTGTGTAGGCCGCCCGTACGGACCCACGGCGCATCCGCCGTGCCGTGCAGTTTTGCGCAATCGCGTCGTGCTTGCGAGCAAACCTGGACAGGTGACTGCTCCTCGAATCGTCACAGCACTAGCAGCAAGTTTGAACGTTCACTAATATGTATGCTGAGAAATGGCCGATCATGCCCGACTTGTGCCTGAAAGAGTACAATCATGGGGGTATAAAAGGGGCTATGAACGTGGCAGACCAGGAGGAACTCAAAGACGCCCTTTTTGCGACTAATGAAGAGGTGAGGATAGAGGATTAGTCATGTTGAGTTATGAAATAGCATAATTTCTGCGCTGATATTTTTACAAGTTTCTTATCGGGATATATTTTAGAATTTTGCTTGAGTAGGTTTTGTACAAGTAAAGGCTATCTGAGCTTCTCTCGATCTTTTGTTGAAAGCGTGTGCACATTTGAGTTGGGCAGCTATTGATATCTATTTAATGGGACAATCCAGTTGGTACTATATGGAAATATGTATTCTTGTTTACTGTGTACTACAATTTTAATGTTAAAAGCATTGACACTTAGACTCACTGTTCTCTATAATGTTTGGTAACTTTGTTTGATATAGCATGTAAGATATATAAATAAATAAAAAAATAATATATATATATATATATATATATATTTGTCTGCGTTGATTTAGTAGTATATTTCTTTCCCTATATTTATTGGTACCTTAGGAAGATAAACACTAATGGAAACAGTGGGTGAGCTCCATGAAAAAAAGGAAGGTACCATCATTAATGGGTGAAGAAGATGGCCCTGTTCTTTACGACTTATGGCTTCTCTCGAAGAAACAAACAGAATAATTTCTTCATCGCTGTTTTGAAGCGGCTTATTGGAACAGTCTTTTCGAAGTGGCTTATCAGCATTTGGCTCGTTCGCACAAAGACTAACCATCATCCGCAGTCAAAAAGACCGCACTCGATATAAATTATGGATATCATAAGAGGATGGCACTGTACGGTTTACTGAGCAGGATGAATGGCGCATTTGCAAGTACAGGTTTTTCTTTCTTATTCTTTTGTGGTTGTGTGTAAATGAGAGTTGCATATTCCACCCCTGAATGAGATAAAGATAAGAAGGAATCAGTGGTTAAACTTGGAAAGATGTTGAAATGTTTTCTTGCTCTCTCTGATGTGCTTAAGATTTATTGTTTATCTAGTCTAATATGTTTCTTAAATTGCTGCCTGCAGGAGCTTTCGATTGTACAACCCACATATGTTCTCTTAGAAGATAGTCTTCATTGCTCTTGAGTTGCTCATTTGGTGGTGGCAAAATGTCAGGGTATATGAATGTACGTTCTCATTCCTATAGTTGGACTAATTAGCTTTTGTAATTATTACTGTAGATTCCTATTTTACTATGCAGTAAATCTGTTACTGTTGTGATGTTGTTTTATCTGTTCTTCGACATGTTTATTAGTACATGTACATCTCATTGCTTCTGGAAATGTGGTTCACTGTAAATTTATTTATTAATTTAGGGGTAAGAGAAATGTGGGGTTAATAGCCAAAGTTTGGCTGAGAGAAGTGTGGCAAACAAAACATTTGCCATACTCTTTAGGGAAAATGAGGTTGTCATTTGGGCCCTTTCTCCACAGTTGCCGCACCCTTACACATATGTGGCTGTGAATCAAACCATGGCGACAGGAGATCTGGCAAAATAGGGCAACAAACCAAAGAAAATCCCTAGTTTCTTAACTTTGTTGAAGGACAACCAAACAATCCCTAGTTGCTTAACTTTGTTGAAGGACAACCAAAGAATCCCTATCATGAGGGAGTTGGTCCTGATCTTCCGATGAATGATAATTCGATTGGTAGAGAATGACGTTGACGACGAGGCTACTTAACCGAAACACGATCAAGTCATCCAACAATCGCTACACCGCACTCTTAGTCGTTATCAACCGTGCCAAGAACGTGGTTGACCTGATCACGAAAATCAATTCCTGCAAGCAATCGAGAACAAGCCAGAACAAGGATAAAGAGTAATAAAGAGCAATCTAAAAATTACTAGATATAAAAGTCGCACAATGATAGTTGAGGTTCTGTAACATGGATCTGTTGGTCTAGTCGACACAAAAGACAACGTGGAGTTTGCACATGGGGCTAAACTGATCTAACAAAACCTAAAGAGTTCAAAGGGGGTAGAGGGTGAATATATGAATTGGAGAAGAGAGAGGGGCGAAGGGTCGTCATAGGGTTGGACACCCACCTTAATAAAGTTATAAAGCCCTTGGACCCAAGTGGAGGTGGCGCAACACCTTTAGACTTGGATTCAGAAATAGTCCCGTCTTGTTTCGGTGATATCTTTACGCACAGAAGGAATTTTGAGGTGAGGCCAGATCCATTGGAAATAGAATAAGATAAGCTTTCTATCAAGTACTATCCATCCCAAACGGACTTCGGATGCGAATTCTATGCATGTTGGAAGTCGGTCCTGTCAGACTGAATCAGCATCGGATTATTTTTGGTGATTGCGATGCGACCAAAAGGTTTCTGAAGCTGAGGCCTTACCCATTGGATGATCTTGGAATAATATTTCTAACAAGCACAAGAACACCCAAATCAGACTCTGTTTGTGACCGTTATATCCTTTTTATTGGAGAGCTGTTGGGCTATTCCGAACCGATTTCGAATTGAGTTCTGAGTTGATTCCGAGTTTGATTTCTGTATGGCTTGAAGAAATTCCAAATTGGGCTTAGAAACTTCATCCAAAATTTGGATTGTAAGTTCTTGGACCTCTCCCTTTTCGCTCTCCCACTAAATGGGCCTCTCCTTGACCTTCTTTTTCCTTGTTTCTCTCCATTGATTTGGCCCCGACCTCCTTCTTCCCCTCAGTTCAAAAGTATTCCATTTGTCAAATTTGAGAATGTACAAAGTAGTGACATGAGGTAGTACTCGATCCATTCTCATGAATAACATTAGCAAGGAATAGAGAGAAACAAATTCACCTTTTGTTCAATATTAATATTGGGTGCTATGATCATATGCGTTTGTGGCACATCACCCTAGTTGCTTAACTTTCACTACTACAGAAAACCGTATTACAAACATCATCACAGACGGTTTTCTGAACTATCTGAATTTACGGGTCAGTGATAATCGAAGGTTATCACAGACGGTTTTCGAACAGTCTGTGGTGTAAATATCATAGACGGTTTGTAACTAAAAACCGTGTGTGATATCTGATAATCACGGACGGTTTTTAGTTACAAACCGTCTGTGATAGGTGATAATCACAGACGATTTTTAGTTACAAACGTCTGTGATATTCTTTTCTATCCCTAAATATATTTCTGTTTATTGGCTAGCCTCAGGAAATGCTAGCCATGCCCTCTGAAATAAGCAGATCAACATGTACATATATACATACAATTCGCAACTCAATTCATTTCACAAACATAAAACATCCAATTCACATCTCAATTCATTTCACAAACATAAAACATCCAATTCACATCACACTTCATTTCACAAACATAAAACATCCATTGTGCGCTGTGAAACTCTCCATCTGATCTTATGACTTTAGACAATAAAAAGTACGCGCACTCTCCTCGAAAGAGTACAATATATCAGATTTGAGAAATAAATCAATAAATAACATGCTGCCATCAAAAGTAGCCAGACATAAAAGACTTAAATCAGCATGTCTAACCAATGCATTCTCTCTCAGTACTTGAATATTTACTAGAGATTATAAAACAAGCACAACCCAAAATGTTTACAAACAAAGAACCGAAATACTCACGATACAGACAACGACTGGGGATGGAGGTCCGAGGAGGTGGCGGCGACGGCGTGAATGGGGGTCGACAGCGACTGGGGATGGAGGTCCGAGGAGGCTGCGGCGACGGCGTGGACGGGGGTCGACGGTGACTGGGGACGAAGGTCGATCCGAGGAGGGTGCAGCGACGGCGTGGATGGGGGTCGACGGCGACTGGGGACGAAGGTCTGAGGAGGCGGCGGCTACGGCGTGGATGCGAGAAGGAGGGAGATCCGAGAAGGAGACGGCGACGGGCTAGATCAGGTGAGTGGCAAGACGATATGTAGATCTATAACTGCAGCGTACGCGCAAAACCCTAGCTTGACGGTATATATAGGAGTGCTTATTACAGATGGTTCTAGTTTAGAACCATCTGTGATAAGTCACATATCAGAGACGTTTCGTAATAAGAACCGTCTGTGATATTAATATTAGAGACGGTTCGTAATACGAACCGTCTATGATATTAATAGCAGAGATGGTTTGAAATATGAACCGTCTGTGATTACACTTAAATGTTCGCGCCCTACTCCTGCCTGTTAATATTACGATGCAAGCGGCCCTTAAACTTCCACACCATTCTGGTTTTATAAGCAACAAACTGATACCACAAACTGATCAATCTCTTGTAAATTGTCCTCTTCCTCATCTTCTTCACCATATTTCTGAATAATGGAATTTAAAATTCTTTTGATCTCCTTCCTCTCATCTATCCAACATGAGTTGTTCGTCCGCAACCTTACACAGGCAGCCAATAATTTACATCTAGAGCAGCTCCTCCGCTCACGCCCTACTCTCCTTCCTTGACTCGCTTCCATCCATCAGCTGGACCTCATCCTCCGCCGTCGACGGAGGTGTCTCGTTGCTGCTCAGGAAAGGAAAACCGCCCTCAGCCTCGTTCTTCTCTACAATGTGCACAAAGCGGAAAAAACTCTTACGGCATTGGAGAGACACATGGATAACCTTGCCGATCAAGCAGAATCGGTCGATTCTGAGGGAGTTTACCATGGCATCCTCTTTGAATTTTTGTTAAAGCTTTTGAATCTTTTACTTCAGCACATATTTTGTTGATAGATTCTTTTTTGCCCGAAACAATTTCTATAAGTTGACTTAATACTTCTTCAGGTTTGGAGCAAAATTTCAATTCTACTTCTTTATCCTTAATTTTAAATTGGATACTATCATTTGTTATGAGAAAAGAATGAATCATTGATAAAAATGGTGTTCCTAGAATTACTCTTTATTTTAGATTTTTAACAAGCAAAAAGAAAGTCTTAATGTAAACATCAGAAATACAAATATGTACCTTAGGAATTTTATAGTTTACTTTAAGAGGGTTTCCATTAGGACTTTGAATTTTGTGAGTATATTTTTCAAAATATTTGAAAGGAATAATTCCTTCTCGAATACAATTCACATCTGCTCCTGAATCAATTAAAGTTTTGTATTTAAAGTGCAATCCATCAATAAATTTATATGAGACTTCTGCATACCATTTTTTATTAAAATATGTTTCTATGGAACTCACGATTTCTTCGGGATTTTCTTGTGGGATAATTTCTTCTTCAGATTCACCTTTTATTTCTTCTCTTTCTTGGATTTTCAACTCTCCTTTTAAGTTCTCGCAACTCTTCTTTGATACAATTTTGTTCTTTAAGGAGGTTATTTAGATCCAGCTATTTGTTCTTTTCATGATTTTCTTCTTTTTGAAAAACTTCATCTATGGAGAAATACTTTTTATGCTGAATATCTTTTATTAACTTGACTTTGTTTGTTTTGATTCTTGATAAGAACTTTTGTCGGCTGACTGACAGAAATTTTGTAGACTCGCATGGCTTTGACGAACTAATAGAGATATGGCAATAGACTTGGATGACGCAACGGAAGAAACAAAACGAAAAGAAAGAAACTAAAAAACTAGTAGCAGCAAGACCTCTCGCTGCCAAACAACATGTAATGACCTGCAACAAACTCCAACCAGCCGCACCATTCCATACAACGACTGCCATTTCTTCTCCCTTGCTTTTTCCTTCATTTCTCCTCCTCCCCATGCCCATCATTTCGTCTCCTCACTCCCTCCCGTCTCTCTCTCTACCCTCTCCCGGAAGGAGGGAGCGGCCAAAGGGGAGCCCGACGGCGGTGCGGAGCAGGGGCATGAGAGATGCGGCGTCGACATGGTGGGCGGAGCTGGTGCGGGTGGCCACGCGAGCGGCAGCGGAGTCACGGAACACCGACACAGGCCGAAAGCGGCCGGATCTAGCGCAGTCCGGCTGCATGGAGCACGAAGGAGGTCGGAGGCGGCCGAAGGAAGATCGGCGATGGCCAGATCAGAGGCGGTGGTCGCTGGATCCAAGACAGCGACGGTTGTATCCAAGGCGGCGGCCGGGAGGTGGTGTGGTGGCGGGGAGGTCGACCGGATCCGATGTTTGGCGTCGGTGGCGGCCCCCGGGAGAGAGGATCGCTCCTCCAAGGGGCAAAAACCGCGAAATATGGATCGAGTTCTAGGGCTCTGATACAATGTAAGTTCAGTATGATGACTTAATCTATTGCAATAGCCCAAGGGGCAATATATAGGAATATATGGACTCAAACCCTAAAATAGAAAAAGACTTAAATACCCTTAACAGCCACAAGTTTGGCAAAGTTAGTCAAAAGATTGTGTCTACGACATATTATGTGTTTCCGCTTCTACACCGGCTCCTCTCTTGTTAGATAGTACAGGTGCGATCAACATTGCTCGAGATCTCGTGAAGCACAAGCCCACTAAGCATATTAGAGTAGATGCTTCGTACATATGATCGTAGGTGCAACACAAAAGTTATTGATCTTCAGTACATGCCTTCGAAGTTTCAGTTGGTTGATTTCTTCACTTAGGCACAAACTAGAGTTCAACATACCTTCTACCTCTCCAAACTCAGTATTGTTGATCCACCATGAGTTTGAGGGGGTGTTAGATATGCATATAGTTCAGGGTGTTATTTGTAAAATATCCTCCTTGTACACATGGCCTTTGGCTCAACTGAATACACATGCCAAACCATTCAACAATATGGGCTATGGGGCTAACAAAGTGTGGCAAAGCACAATTGTAGCAACGAACCAAACACCCGCCTAAGAAAGTGTGGCATGCCTATGGGTAGGTGTGGCAAGGTTAGGCTTCTTACGAAACACCTCCTAACTCCTCTAGACTCTAGTGTTCCATGCCCACACACTACTACAGAAAGCCTAATACTAGACGCCAAATCACAGACACTTTTGTCAAACCGTCTGTGACTGACAGTAACACAGACGATTTTAATTTGGACACCGTCTGTGTTGATGGCGTCGGAGAAAACAAGTATCACAGACGGTTCTTACCGATGAACCGTCTGTGATATTTTAGTATCGCAGACGGTTTTTATTAAAAACTGTCTGTGATAATCTGTGATAATCTGGGATTATCACAGACGGTTTTTAATAAAAAACTGTCTATGATAAGCTGATTATCACAGACGGTTTATATTAAAAACCGTCTGTGATGATCTCAGAATTATCACAGATGGTTTTTAATAAAAAAACCGACTGTGATAATGGCGCTAGACATTTATTGTGCCGCTCAGAACCACACATGTCTTCATTTCGATCCAGATCTAGCCGATGCTGCACTCTTTCGCTCAGGAGGCAAGCTAGGCGATTTCAGGCCAATTAATTTGGTGGGAGGAGGCAGAGATTGAGTTTTGAAGATTCATACGTTCCTGGTTGCTCTAGATATGGTTAGTAATGAAATTTATTTTTCTTTACATTACAATTTAGATCTATATTTTGGTGAATGTTATTGAAGATGGTTTGCATCTACTTGACCATACGTGATCAGTTCCCGTCATGTGTGATGTCAAATTTGTCAAAATTATTGGTTATATACCTTCAGCGATCGCTGGGGAAATAGCTGTTGTGTTTATAATATGAATTAAGCTAGCAAAGCCTCAATGCATATGATATATATGTAGTAATAATTAATTAATTTAATTTTTAATACTAAGTTGTTATATATATACATAACGTAGGACTGAAGAAGGATGCATGCCGCGAACCGTGTGAGTGAAGAGTACATTAATGGTGTGTCTGCTTTTACAAGAGTTGCCGAGGAGGATATGTTGAATAAGGGGGTGGAATATATGTACTGTCCACGTACTGACTGTGAGAATTTAAAGATGTTTAAGAACCGAGGGCAAATTGAAGCGCACTTGATTCGGAGGGGTTTCAAAAAGGGTTATATGTGTTGGACCAGTCATGGCGAAGTCAATGATCATATGCCGCCGGATGACATCGCTGGTGAAGTGAATGACATGCCACCGGATGATGTCGATTATTGTTCGGATTCGGATAGGTTGCACAATGACAATCTGGATCAGATGCTTCGTGATGTAGAAGAGAACTATGATGAGAGATAGTATGATAAATTCCAGGGCTTGAAAAGAAAAGAATATCACAGATGATTTGTAACTAAAAACCGTCTGTGATAGGTGATAATCACAGACGGTTTTTAGTTATAAACTGTCTGTGATATTTACAACACAGACGGTTCAAAAATCATCTGTGATAACCTTCAATTATCACTAACCTATAAATTCAGACAGTTCAAAAAACAATCTGTAATGACTTTTTTGAATCATATGTAATACGGTTTTCTGTTGTAGTGACATCAACAAGATGGCCAAACAACTGCTTGCTGCGCCTCCAATCAAGATCCGCCCTCCACCATGCATGCATGCAACTTTTTTGGTCACTCTTCTAACCAAAAAAGAATATCGTTAGTTCATAACCATCACTGGATGCCTCCGAAGTCGGAGCTGGACCAAAACTGCAAGGAAGCTAGCCTTCATGCAGTTATGTGCATGTACAAGATCCCACGGCGAAATAGCAATAAAGCACCCTTTGTTAATTTGTTGCATTGTTATAACAAATTTCCTATTTCATTGCCACAAAAACCCATCCTCACTCCATGGTTGTTGAGGCATCGGTATATCGGCGCTATGTCGCCGGTATATCGACGTGACGGACTGGAGGGCCATGCCATCTGGACGGCATGGCCCTGCGGCGTATGACATTCGCCATGGAGGAGATATGGCGTCGTGGCGGCGTTATGGCGGTAAGGCATCGGCGGTGGACACCCACGAGTCAAGACTCTAGTCCAGACGCATATCTCAATAGCTCACGGGTTGGGGTTTTGGGAGAAGTCTTCGCCGCCACTCGAAAAAGCGAGGAGTCGCCGCCGCCACTGGATCCACGGTCTCCTCCGCCGGATCCGGTCTCCTCCACCAGATCGGGCCTCCTCTGCTTCGCCGACTGGATCTCCACCGCCTCCTATCTATCACCGCCTCCTCTAGTCCGCTGCCGCCGTCTCCAGTCTGCACCTCCTCCAGTCCACCGCCGCCTCTAATCCGCGCCTCCTATGTGGCCGAGATTCCAGTCAACCGGCGCCAGGAGCTCGGAGGTGCAGGAGAGGACGCCAGATTGGGGAAGATCCACTGGAGAGAGAAGGCCGGATTGGAGGAGAGGCACTAGAGAGAGGAGGTCGTCGAGTAGGAAGGCCGATCCCAAGGGCATATGTAACCGGAGGCGCGGCAGCCAGGGGCTAGGTGGCGCTGAGCGAAGCCATGACCAGAGGGATAAAGAAATTGAGAGAAGAGGAGAGGTGAGTGGAAAGGAAGAAGAGAGGAGAGAGAGAGGAGATAAGGGGGAAAGAGAGCCAGTAAATGGCTATGGCCATTCGGCCGAACGGGAATAAAGATAGGAGAGAAAGGTTAGATAAGCGAGGTTAAACGCGATCAATTAAATTCACACATTATCATTTAAATCGTTCTGTTGTAGGATTAAATACCCTATTAATTTGGTTAGTCGTATTTAAATTGTAGAAACCCATTAATATTTGTTCAAGATTATCAGAATAAATTTAGTACCGTCAGTAGATTAAAACTTGTACACGTATATATTAAAATTCGTTTACCATCGTTTAGACCGCTCCATGGTATATTCAAATACTCGGATAATTTTTGTTAATTGTATTTAAATTGTAGAAACCCACTTGTAATTATTCTGGATGATTAGAACAAATTAATTGCGGTCAGATGATTTAAAAAATTGCACTTATTATTTGTTACTTGTTGTAACTTGCAAGTTACAAAAGGATGCGTGCTATATGTGAGAAGGTACATTGGTAGATGATTGTGCTATATAGACTTAAGAATAGACAAAATCAAGATATACATGTTCTACTATATTGTCGATTTAATTTGCTACTAAACTAAGTTAAAATGTGTGTATGGTGTTGCCACACCGCACGCTATAAGCGATATTGTTGTGTGAAGGTGGTGAGTCACTGCGTCTCGCCGCACCGCCTTAATAACCATGCCTCGCACGGCTGGAGCTGTTGTGATGTTTCTTTGCTCTTGGGAAATCAAAGCAAACACATTAAGGATAATTGGCCATTTTTGCCTACATTCTTTTTGTATCACAGTGTTGTTTGTGTATCTGGATTCTTCTTATTTCCTTATGATTCATGTTCAAAATTCAAGCTTGAATTAAATCTAAACCTGATATTTATGGCAAGATTTGGATCCCTTGTTCCGTGTATGTATTTTATTTTTTTTAATATCAGGTAGTACTTCAGATTATGCAATGGAGCTACATTATAATGAACAACATGAAAATGTACCTGTGATGCAACCAGCACATTACCATGTGGGTTTTAACCTTTTGCATTTTCAATCCTTGACTTCTTCAAAAGGTATTGTGTCTAATATTCAAATTCACAACATTTGTGATTATCCAGATGGCGAGAGGCTTTAACTTTGGAGGTAGCTACCCACTAAATCGTCTTAGGAGGTAGCTACCCACTAACTCGTCAACACCACCTGCAGGGTGTTAAATCAGTAAGGAATACTACAATTTCCTTTGCATAATCAGCAATATATACTACATTCTCATGGTTGCTCTCTATTTACACCTTGACATAGGACATGTCACTCATGTATATGATCAAACTTTTTATACACGCTGTCAACATAGAACGCAATGTGCACTGGAGTAATAAATATCGTTTGTGTGTTTTTGTCAGGTGCAAAATACTGTGACCCAAAACATTGGACTCAGACAATTAAATTCTCCAAGTCCACCTTCTAGTTTGGGAGTTCATGAACACAACTTATTCATCAATTCGAGCAATCACATACACTTAATCCTCTCCGTTTGCGGCAGATGTCACCAGCTACAAAATCATTTAGGATCGAAGTGTGAAGTCCATTCAGGTGCCACTGGGTCCTGGTGCGTATGGATTGCTAGGATAAGGAAAGAAATCTCGGTACTAGAGAAGTTCCCGCCCGACGGCTGATAACAGTAACCAGCGGTTATCAGAAAAAAAACCGGTTGAAATTCGAATATCAAATTTTAAATTTGGGCTGTTTTAAAACCAAAAAAACCGCTAAAAACCATAAAAAACTTGGGAGTATAATAATTGATGCATATTTAATTCATACAATAGGCAATATATCACAAAAAAGGCTTAGAACAACCTAGAAAGTGTATTATACAATCATAAATGTAAATTTATATTTGAAAAATTTTGGCCGGTTTTTTTGCTACCTGTTCCTACCTGTTTTTCCGGTTACCGGTGGTTACCGACCGGTAACCACCGGTTTTTCTATCCCTGGCTAGGATTGTTGAGATTACAAAATCTCAATGACCCTGAGCTAGCAACTCTTGCTTTAGGAATTGATTTGACAAAATTGGGATTAAATATGGAATCATCAGATAATCTTTACAACACATTTAACTCTCCATGGCCGAATGATCTGGCCAAAGGACCTGGTTATCATGTTCCAGCTTGTTACTCTGCTGAATGTCCAGCATTGCAGGTAAGATGATTATATATCTTTTTTTACTTAATGCTACAACCATACTCTTAGCATGGTTCTATGTGCAAAAATTGTCTTGATGTGGTCATGACATTGCCTAATACAAATTCTATCTACACGCAGCCAATTCATTTTCAGAATTTTGGTATCAAGACACTATTTAACATCTTCTATAGGTACTCTTTTCTGCACAATTTTATCTAGTTAGAAGGAAATTAGGATTATTCATTGGCTAATCAAGATTTACAATGTTATTTCTTTACTTGGTGCAGTATACGAAGAGATGGAGCTCAATTGTATGCTGCCAATAAACTGTGAGGGTGTGAGTACTTGTCATTCATACATTACTACACTTATTTCGTATTTTTACGGGTATTATTTTCCTCAAAAATGTTGATTTGTGTTTTCTTTTATTACCCCTTTATGCAAAATTGGAAAAGACATTTATTGAAACCAACTCCCCTGTCGATGATATTTTAATACCTCTTCGTGTTCTGAGTTTTATGACCTCCAAGATTTAGCCTTTTCTTTTTAATCTTTTTTTTATGAGTGGAGTTTTATTTATTTTGTTTTTTTCCCTCTAAAACCTACTGAAGTTGACAAAAAAATGTATGATGCACATGCAACTGCTGCTCTTTCTCGGATACAACAAGGGATGACTATACTGTTATGAATATTATGCATATATTCATAAGGCCCAAAGGGCAATATATATAAGGAGTATATACAGATAAGGAAATCAAGACATATAAGGAAACAAATAATAGTTCTATTCTATCCTTAACACCCCTCCTCAAACTCATGGTGGATCACACACACTAGGTTTGGAGAGAAAATACAAATTTGTGCCCTAGTCTATGGCTTTGTGAAGAAGTCAGCAAGCTGTAACTCTGATGGCACAAATTGTAGAGCAAATACTCCCTCCTGCACCTGGGAGCGAGTGTATGAAGCATCCACACCAATGTGCTTGGTGAGCTCATGCTTCACTGGATCATGGTTCAGGCGGAGACGGACGGCGTCGGATTTGGCGGCGACGGCGGCTTGGGTGGAGACGACCCGAGCGGCGGCTCGAGACGATCTGAGTGGCGGCGGCTTGAGACCCAAGCGGCGGCGGCGGCAGCATAGGCAGAGATGGCTTGGGTGGCGGCGGCGGCACGGGCGGAGACGGTCCGGCGACGGCACGATTTAAGATGGCGGGCGGCAAGACGGCAATGTCGAGCAAAAAAAATAGGTCAGAGCCCTAGCTCTGATACCATGTTATGAATATTGTGCATATATTTATGAGGCTCAAAGGGCAATATAAATAGGGAGTACAAGGGGATATACAGAGGAATATATCATATACAGATAAGGAAATCAAGGCATATAAGGAAACAAATAACAGTCCTATTCTATCCTTAACATATACCACGGAGAACTAAGACTGGTTGAAAAGAATTTAAGTCTAATCTTTGGGCAATATGTATCTTCCTGTGATTAACAGTATTACAAACTATTTTTGCGCATTGTCTTACTGCAGATAACTTATTCTCTACTATGATGCGACAGAGAAAAAACCAACTCTCTCCTCTGCGACTGCAAAATGTTATGTGAATGTCCTAGGTAAGGACTAGCTAACTAACCAACCATCATTGTCAGAATCACATTCACGTCTCAGAATATTACTATTCTGTAGTTGTAGCAATAACACATGACCACTCGAGTTCTGGGGGGCTCTAAGTGGAACCTGAAAATGGTGTGATCAGGGTATCTCTATTGTAATTAGAAAAGATTGCAGTCCACTAGCCCAGACCTAGATATGGTTTTTATTTTGATATTTTTTTATCCTGATAGTTACATGTAAGCTAGTCCATTGTAGCATCGCCCCAAATTTTTGTAGAAATAATTTAATATAGGAGTGAATATGGTACATGTTTGTGTTTTATGCACTTTACATTTTTTCCACCATACACTACTCCTAAAAGTGGGAGTGTGGGGAAGTGGAAAGAGGAAAAAGTTTAGTAACTTTTTTTTAGCTAAAAATTGTTTGTGCCATAGCCATCCCATTTAAATATTCTTATACAATTTCATTTATTATTATGTCCCATTTAAATATTCTTATATAATTTCATTTATTATTATGACATAAGAATGTATAATAGATGTCATTTATCATAGGGAGACGTACTTTTTTCTTTCAAAATTTGTATGGATAGGTTGAATCTACTTACCAGTATTTCTAAATGTATACATACATTCTATAATTAAACTGTGAAGCTTTTAAGTAGAAGATGCAGTTGTGTAAAGATAGGGCTAATTTGTAATGCTAATGATGTAAAAACATATCATGCTTGTAGAGTGATCTCTGCAACGCTGCAGAAAGCCTGAAATGTAAAATATATTAAATTATACTTATGTATAAAATATGCACTTTAACAGTTTTTGTAGGGTTTATGAGCCTATGGTTTGATCACAATCAGTGATGTATTGATAGTTGTTACTGTTGAGGCATCTTTCATTCTTGTCTTGTTCGATATTGGTTTCTGCAGCCTGAAGGTAGAAGATGTTTGGCAAAATATTTCAACTTCCCCGATATCTCCATTTTCACCATCTAGCTATTTGATCGAACGGTGCATAGCAAATCAGTGCGCCGTGAATTTGTCTGAACTAAATTGCAGACGACATGCTTCCAGAGGTAGATACAGGCGAGGTATCCTAGGCTACTGCTATCCTGGGGGTCCCAATGGTCCTGTAGAAACACTCCATTAGCATCCTCTTAATTAAGCATTACAAGTTGCCAAGTCACGCATCTGTGGAGAAGATGATTACAGAATGAAACCGGCACAAGAGAACGTCCATTGCACGGTTGCAAAGCCTACTCGACCTCTCGTTGGCCCTACACAACCACACTGCCTAAAATTTTAGCAGAAAATAAGTCGTATCAAAATTCCAAACATGTCTGCAAGATTTGCATGCGTGATTGATGGATTGCCTCAGCCCGTGATATCTGCGCGTAACAACAAAACGACGCTCGTGCAAGGACATTGGTTAGCTTAGAGCGTAGTGCTGCATGTGATCAATGTCCCAGATCTCAGAACCTAGGAAGGATTGCCCATATATGGACACAGAGGTTTCTGGCACTGGTACGGTGTTCTAGGTTCTAGATCATAGGACGGCCGGTTTCTATAGACCTGCCTGTTAACTTATATTTCTATAGATCTGGCGGTTAATTTATAGTGTACAATAGAAAGGTGCGTGATATTTCTTCGGCTGATTCAATAAAGAAATTCCAAAATATTGTACCATTTTACAAAAAAAAAGTTGAAATCTTGGTTGAAAGGATAAATGGTGCCTTTGGTGTTCAGTATAACCAATGTGGAACCAGGGTCATGTGGCTAATGGCCCCTATTCAAATCCCACAAACTACACATTAGGTGTGTTTATTTGTTAATTTAGCCACATTTAATCCTATGACCTCTTGGTTCTTCAAACTTAAAAGATATTTGTGTCAACTGCACTCCTAAAAAAGGAAGAAATGTTGGAAGTGTAGAACGTCCAAGTACCCATTTCTGTATCAAGGTATTTGAGTTACCAATCTAGTAATGTATGCTCAAAATCTACACAAATATATCTTCTAGACAAATATCAAAAGCTTAAACTTTGAGCTATAGAATTTTCCCAGTGACCGGTACTCCATGTTTGATTGGAAAATAATAGTCTATCATTTCAACAAGAATCTCGACAAAATGCTCCAAACACGTCCCGATCAGAACGAAAGAATTTTTTATATTACTGCAGGAAGTATGCAAATGGTTTCTTGCCATTCTTTCGCGAAATATCTTCCGAGCAGGCCCTTTTCCGCCCCTAACCTATCCGACATTAGCCAGCCTACATAAGGGCTAAGGTATCCAAAATTTTAAAGCCCAGCCTAAACTAACCTAGGCCTAATTAACCACCATTTTGTCGTATTTTGACTTATTTTTTGGCTTTTCCATTTTTGGCTTTGTCTTTTAGTTTTTCCGAAAGTCAAAACAAATGGGACGACTTTTTAAAGTGTATTATCTAAACAGCTTCTCGAGCCTAAAACTTTGTTCGCCATCTACATCCACGTTTCTATCGTCCACTACTGTCTCGAAAAACACAAGCACAAGATATCAGTTACAGCAAAAAATCATTAGCCGCAGTCCAAAAGAACAGAATTGCCATTCATTCTTCTCTATTGAGGTCTAAGGGCCGATTTTGGGGGCTCGGCTTTTTCAAGGTGATTTTGGCTTCTCAGTACTTAGCTTAATTATCTGCTTTTCAAATGCTTAAATTTTCTTTAGAAGTTTAAGGAGTCGCGTTCATGTATGGAGAAGATTAAACTTCCAGCGATTTTGTATCGAAGCAGAAGGTCTCCAAACAAGTATGAATGGACCAAACGGTATATATCTGGGAGATTGGAGCATTTGCCCCATACATAAACATAGAATTTGATGATTTGCCCCATTTGTTTCATTGACATGTGGGCCTTGGACCCACATGTCATTGAGACATCACAGGGCAAATCATCAAATGCAATGAAAGGTGTGGCAAAAGATCAATTACCTCTATATATCTAGCTGATTATAGGAATCCAAGAAGACTGGAAGCCGCTGCTTGAAGTCCTATACCAGTACACCACTGGTACAAAGCGTGGATTATTACAGCCAATTCCAAACAGCAATGGTTTCTTGTTTATGGCTTGCAAAAACCAAAAGTTGTTTGAAATATGTTGGTTTCGTAATGTTGTTTTTTCTTTCCTTTTTTCTCTTTTTTTGTATTATCTGTAGAGATATAATGGTATTTTTTATTTTTCTATTTTTCTTTAATTGAATACCTAAAAAAACTAACAGCTGGTACAATGTCATTTCAGCCAAAAGCAACAACACTTTATAACATGGCCTATATTTGCCAATCCTTCTCTCAAAAAAGCTAACAACTGCACAGTGATATTTCAGCCAAAAACCACATTACTTTAGAACAAGACCGATATTTACAGTCCTTTTGTCAGAGTAAAGCTGCATTTTTCCATTGCAAAAAGAAAATAGAGTAAGGGGCTATTCCAAATGACTTTTAAGCCGCAACTTCCAGCTGTGGCTGTTAACTTTTGGCTGAAAGTGCATTGTAGCGGCTATTAGTTTTTCTAAGTAATTCAATTAAAAAAATTAAAAATGAGAAAAAAAATAAAAAAAGTTACATCGTCACGGACAATACAAAGAAATAAAGAAAAAAAAGAAAAAAACTAATAAAAGTCAGAAAACAAAAAAAAACAAAAATTAAGAAGTTGACATGTTCCAAGTGGCTTCTAACTAATGGAGGTGATTCTTCTTTCTGGCTGGCTACCGCAATGTTATGGCAAGGCAGTGGCTGCCACAAAGGTAGCCATGTGACCTCTTTAACTAAGCATGTGATGAGAGGCCGACATCCTCTGGGTGCTTAGTGCTTACTCTTGGCCTGCTATGGGTATGCTAAATTCTTTTACAGGTTTGCTAATTGTAACTTGTTTGATTTTTTTTAACTCTAAGTCAACCTTTTTGACCTTCGGATTGGGTGTTTGACTCTAGATTAATCCAATGGTCGTCCCCGTCTTCTTATGAATGTGCGCGTGAAGAAACTTACACGGGCTGGTTATAGTAGAGAGATAGGAGGGAGCTTAATTTTGCTCTCACGTATTCTTTAACCTTTCATCAGTATGCTCCTCCTTGTGACAAAGCAAAACTATAGCACATTAGTGTTCCTATCACATTTAAAAAAATGTTCTTATCAATTAATCGCCAAATGGACCTAAGTGGCACAATACATCAAGTTTCGTAACCTGCGAAACTAAAACTAGAATTTACAGAGCCAGGCTGGGATAACCAGGCAAATTCACTCTTGTAAACTTCTACGAGGAAAAAAACAAAAAGATGATGCCCACATTTCACCCAGTACCACCGGGAAAAAGAACATGATTGAGCTATAGCATTTTGGTGGCAGAACGTACTGACTCCCAGTACAAGTAGAAAGTATCGAAGCTTAACTAGGTTGGCAAGCTTAGCGGTAGTGCGAGTTGCCTGTCCGAGTTTGATCTTTAGATCAGTTTTAGGTGTCTCACCTTATATATGCGTGTGTATTTAGTAAAAAGATCTATGCACATGCATGTATTACAAATTTTGACATCACTGTTTTGTGTTTAGTCCCGTGACTCTGGTTTTCAAATTTTGCAATCACTTTGCCAAACTTCTTCTGACAACAGCACTCAAAATAAAAGGATAGGAAGAAAGTCAATTTTTTGTAAGAATAATTTATGTTTTATTCGAAATTATAGAAATATACCCGTGGCAATATTTTTTACACAAATAGTCTCCAGTCGCCCAATAGGGAGCGACTGGAGCCAATCGCCCAATGTTTAGGCGACAGAGCTCCACTCACCCGACTCTAGGGTGACTGGAACTAGTCGCCACCCCCATTGGGTTAGTGGCTCCAGTCGCCCCCCCATTGGGCGACCGGAGCTCTGTCCCTCGTGAATTTTGTACATTTTGTTAATTTTGTAGTTTATACTTGGAAAATAATCTGGTGGATTTGTAATAAAAGCTTATGTTCATTGTATGTTGTAGGTGCATAACAAAATTTGAAAATTGTTTTAAGAACAATTGACCTTCGAACGATCGGTACATATGATGGTAAGTGATATTGTGATGTTACTAGGAATTTGTATACAGACAAAATATTGTTAGATGACTTGCTATGTGAATCATTGAATGCGAAAAGACGAGATAATAAGCTTGTTTGAATTAAAATAGACTTCATAATACAATTGGGAGTAATATGCCGCGTATTTTTTTTATTACAACCTACTGTGTGGACCGAAGCCATTTTCCCTTTCTTGCCATCTCGGCGTTGAACTCCTCGGCGGCCTCTTTTGCCTTGGTCGACATTTCTCTCTTTCTCTCGCGCTCCCTCTCGCAGGCCTCCTGCTCCCTACGCGTGCACGCCTCGAGATGAGTTTTCGTCTCGCGTCGTATATGTAGGGTTTGCTCGTTCTTGCGGCGTTCCTCCTCCCGGATCTCCGATGACCTTGCGACATTCCACTCCTCGAAGTCGAGGGCCCATTGGTCCTCAGGGTGGATCTCAAGATCGATCCATTTGTGGTAGCCACATAGGGGTTTCGGGGACTGTAAATATAGGGGAGAGGTTACCTGCTGTGAAGGAGAAAAGGTAGGGGGAAAATGGTGCACCTGGTCCTTACCGGCTGTCGATAGGTTGCGATGTCTAGAAGGCGGTCGGGGTAGTCACTGTAGTAGTTTGCGCAACCCTAGTAACGCATACCTAGGCTGATGCGGTGCTTAGACTTAAAGAACTTGCACGTGTCTCTGCACCAACAAAGGGGGGTGTCTCCTCCTCGGGTGGGAGTTACAGCGAACGCTCGGTGGGAACGTTCGGGATGAGGTTGTTGCTGCGGGGCCCGTCATTGCGGGAGCTGACCTCGTAACACGCTGGGCTTGTTCTACCCGCGCCGCAGTAGCCCTTATTTTCTCATCACGGATGGCAGCTGACCGTGCTATGTCACGGGTCTCCTCCCATTACTTCACCATGTTGTCCCATTGCTTCTTCTGCATTTTGTCCATCCTGGTGTGGTGATGGAAGCGTGGTGTAGTGTGCGGTTTGGTTGCGCAGTATTCTGTGAGAAATCTCCTCGACCTCATTTTATAGTGTGCAATGCCGGTAAAGCTGGGCCGCGAAGGAAGGTCTCTATGCAAAGCTAGGTCATGCTGTCATGTCACTGTGAAAAGCTGTATCGTCATGTCATGTCACTAAACAAAGCTGACACGTTTGGTCTTATCATTGCACAAAGCTGGGCCATGCTATCATATTGAGAGACCATGTGGAGGTGCTCCCATGTTTGTGATGAGTAATTGACGCGTGTTCTGAAAGCTTGAGTTTGATTTGAGTGGTTTGAGCGTGAGTTTTCGACCAATGCAAATGTGGATTCCATTATCCCAAGTCGGTGCATAACGTAGTCTAGTACGGTTGGACTTGGTCGATTGCGGTCGGAGACCTTGTGCATTTCTTGTGTTGTGCATTCGATCGGTCGTAGGGGGTTTACGACCAGGTGTTGTACTATGATACTTGTTTTGAGCAGTGCTATGTGACGGTTTGCTTGTCTGTGTGGCTGCAGGACTTCGGAGTAATTTCATGGTGAGGCGTGGGAGGACCGAGACTAGGCACAGGAGGTGTTGAGGTCCAGACGGTCGGAAACGCTGAAGATGATCAAGGCTGGTGAAGTGGTTGCAAGCCGAGGAGACAAGGAACCGGAGCTGGAGCTGCCGGAGTTGGACACGACGGGTAACTTCGAGGTGGACCGAGACTAGGTTCAGGGAGGAGCTGAGGTCCAGACGGTCAGGATGCCGGTTGCGGTCGTGTACAACGGAATGAACCGGGACTAGACTCAGGAGGAGTCGGAGGTCCAGTTGGTAGGAGTCAAGCGCGGTTGTGCGTGAGTTTTGCGATTAATGCAAATGCTGATTCCATTATCTCGAGCGGTGCTATGTGATGTGTTTTCTTGTCTGTGATGGCTGCAGGACTTTGGGGCGGAGTCGTGGCGAGGCACGGGATGACCGGACTTGGCACAGGCGGTGCTGAGGTCAGAATGGTTGGGATGTGCTGAAGACGGCGAGAACTCGAGGTGGTTGCGTGAGTTGTATATGTGCTTGCCACAACAACAACGGCCAGCCACATCCGAGGCGGCCCCCTCAATAATACTCCATGTGGGTGCCACGAGGCTCGTTCCACCTATAGGTGTCCTCGTGTATGGTTGTACTGTTGTACTCGGGATTGTTGTTCAAAATAATTTGCAATGTTATTAAGCATGTAATGGAATGGTTCGTAGGTTGTTGTGGTTGCCATCAATGTAGTTCGCTATTCGTTACTGAAAATGGTGATGTAACATAGCAGTGGTACAAACGGTATATGAAATATATGATACATTTAGTATGACATTCCGCACGTCAAAAGTGCGTATAAACAGAACACAATTAACAATACCAATTTATTTGTAGTCTCCAACAACCAGTAGTACACACCATGCCGCTCTGCCTACTGATCAGCACATGCATTGCATCGTCTAGCTATGTGCCTCTCCTGACCGCATCGCCGCAACGTGCACAAGATACTCTAGCTTGCGATTCGTCCATATAATTTCTAATACACCGCCTCTGTCGATGACCCTTCCCACCCTTTAGCATGTTAACATCTAGAATCCAGGTCCTCCCTGCAATGTCTAAGGTGGTAAAATTTCCCACAACCCTGAACCCCTGGAGCTCCCCATACCACGCTTGCAATATCCTCTCCTTGAAGAAGTACCCCGACATGAAGTTCGAAGGATTCATGCCTACGGTCCCACATGCAGCGAGGACATGAGAGCATGGCCTGTGTAATAGTTGCAGCTTGTTGCACGTGCAGCTAGGTTGGTTTGCATGATCTCCATGGCATACCTCGTAGGTAACAAGAGAGCGAGCCAAATCTAGCTTTATCGCGGAGTACCACATCAAAATGATGCTCCATGTTGCCCATGACCTGCACTGTGTGCAATTGGCCCTTGTGTGCCTTCGTCTACATGTATGCCGTAATTTTTGATGAATACAATGCTCGGGGATTTGCGGCATGAAGTGCGGCATTCGCGTGCCTCTCTCTGAAGTAGCCGATTGTGCTGTGAAGAACACCTTCCACGATGGTGACAAGGGGAAGAGAACAACGGCCCCTGATAACCCAATTGTACACCTCCGCAAAGTTAGTCGTCATTATGCCATACCTTGTGCCGTCCGTGTCGTGCAACAGCGACCACTTCTCCAATGGTTCTCTCTCGATCCACTGCGAGAAGCACTTGATGTTTCGTGAGCTCCTCCTTCTTGGACCAGCTGGGTTAGGCTCATCCAGTGCTGGCAAGCATTTCGGTTGTGCCATCCCAGGCATGACTAGCCTCTTGCTCCTCTCGTCGACGTGCTTCGTAGTGTGCTCATCCAACAACACCCACAAAGCATCAAATATTCTCCGCTGGTTCTACAAAGCCAGCCTCTTGAATAGCTTTATCAAAGGTTGTTTCCGGAACTACTTGAAAAAGCTTGCCCCAAACTGATGAATGCACCACCTGTTCCTCATGTCCGGCCAAGAAAAGGGCTCATCGGGGTTTTCCTGAAGTTTTCTTACAGTCTTTATAATCCCGGTGTGGCGATCATGGATTACGCACACACCAGGACGAGCGCCGACCACTCCAACCCTGACATGTCTGAGAACCACAACCAGTTTTCATAATTCTCACTTTCCACAAATGCGATGGCCAGCGGCAATATTTGGTTATTACCGTCAACACCTATGGCCGTCAGGATCTGCCCCTTGTATTTGCTTATTAGAAAAGTCCCGTCAACGGAGATCACCAGAAGCATGTGCCTAAATGTCTCAATACAAACACCAAATGGTAACAAGGCTCTCTGCAACAGCACATATCCTAGTGGACTTGTGGACGGCTTGTCCTGCACAGCAATATACATGCCCAGGTTCCTGTCCTGCAACACCTTAATCATACGAGAAAGAATGTCGTACACCGCCTCGAAAGACCAAAAATGTTTTTCCAATGCCTTCAGCTAGCACACCACGCCTTCGCGTAGCTAATCTTGTACTTGAATTTCTTCTCGATAGCTACCACGGTATGCGTGGCCTCCATGTCTTTCTTCTTCACTATCTCTCCGTACATCAAATTCGCTATAAAGGCGGATGTTAGGTTACGATGCCTCACCAAAACAGTGCTAAGCATGCAAGGGTATGCCTCCACCTTCGACACAATTCAGTGAGTCTCACACTTGAGCCGACGTGCGTGTACCCTCCAAGGACAACCAGACTGCTCGCACTTCACGGTGTACTGCTCCTGGCTAGATTTCACGACTCGAAAAGTCCGCTGCATTGAAAGGGCCCACAACTTGATGGCATCCAGCAGTGCTGCCTTGTCAGCAAACATAGAATGCAATCGAACCTCTGTCTCATGATACTCCCATGGTGATTCATGCTCATCATGTATGGAAACACCCTCGGCATTAAACCGGTTCCATTCCTGTGGGATGGAAGCTTCATCCTCATCCGAACTATCCTCATCGTCCTCTTGTATAGCTTCCTCTTCAGCCCGGGCCGTCTGGTCATCATAGTCTATCTACTGCACGATATACTCAATATGCTCTCCTTCATCCACTTGTCCTGTTCTCTCTCCATGGCTTGACCATTGTACCTCTTCTTCATGTACCGTATCGCCTTCATCATGAGCAACTTGATCCTTTTCACCAACATGCGGGCCGCCCGAGCTGCTAGCACCTCCCGGAGCAAGGCCATACGCTCAACCTTGCACAGCTTCTAATGCGCACGGTTGCACAAGCAGCACGCACTCGTAGCCTCGGCGTCGGCACCCTTGCACAAACCACTTCCACGCAGTAGTGCGCAGCAATGTCCTCAAGTCTCATATGATGTCGGTGGGAGACCGGCTCTAAAGCCCTTGCACGATGACGCTGCAACATGGGGGTCTAATGAAAAACTCCGTGTCAGTCAATGCATCACATCTGAGATTTGAGCATTCTCACCATCCGGAGTACTCGAGTGGCTTGTGGAAAACCGCTCAAATCCACACCATTCGGACCTTCACAAACGGTTCCAGCACCATAGTGCACTCTCAATGTAGTGGCTATTGGCATTTCTAATGTCGGCCTGCATACATGTTTTAATTTTGCAAAATGTCAAATCGCATCGCATAATACCAAAGTACAAACGTACTGCAATTCATATTTCACCGATCGTTCGCATGTCCTAACGCACTACAATAACAATCATACACAATATTTTTATCTACATCAAAAATGCGTACACCAAAAATTTAATTATTTCTATCTACATCTACAATTTTCTACTAACAATAACAATCATACACAATATTACTAACACTAATATTAAATAAAAAATATACTACAAATACAATATAGCAAAAAAATACCTAGATCTTGTTCTTCCTCTTCTCTCCTCCCACTCCTTCCTCCCCTACCTCTCCTCTCCTCCTCCTCTCCTTTTCCTCCCTTTCCTCTCCTCCTTCTCCCTTTCCTCCCTCTCCTCTCCTCTTCTTCCCCTCCTTCCTCTCCTCTTCTCCTCTCTTTTCTTCTTCTCCTCTCGGCTGAGCTGACTTCCCTTCTCCAATTATATGTTGACTGCCTCATATGATTCTTCTTCTTCTCCCGTTCCTATCTTTTTTTTTAAAAAAAAGGACATGATCAGCATCATGCATTTTGCGGAATCTTGGAACAATTGATGGACAGGCCGGACTAGGAGATCCATCCACATCCAGCCGTTTACCATGTGGCCCTCGCCACAATCTCCATTGCTGATTGCGCACCGGAAACAGTGGAGAGAATTTCTTGGAGCGCAGGCATTCTCCCATAGGGAGCTCGCCTCCATGGATCGATCTAGAAGCACATTTTTGTTATTCCATCGATGCACGTCGCATCAGTACGTGAGCTTCTCTGATCTTCTCATCATTATATTAGTACAGGAGATTCGTCCCCGATGCTTCCTTAGCATTGTATCATATGCAATTTGCAATACATAACGTTTGCCAAAGCTGTATATATGTGGCTGCAAATGGAATCTGGAACACGGTCAGAACATAAATTATTGTTTTCGTTGGACTTGTACTGAGTTGTTAGGCCTGGTTATTTTGGATCGGGCGGGCTGGTTGTTGGACTGTGATCTATTACTTTTATTTGTATTTTTCAAAACAATATTGAAGATGAAGATATTGGTATAGTTTTGAACTCAAAAAACCATTGGGATAACCCACTTCTAACAACCGTCCTATTTATTATGAATTTTATAGAAGCCAAGACACACACAAAAAAAAAAACAGAGCCGTGCACTCAGCCACTTGGAGCCGATTGCTTTGCAGCATCAAGTAGCATGGCAGCCTCCAGATTGAGAATTTTTTTAAATAAGCTATCTTTTATTTCAAAATATAGAAATATATCTATCTTTTTTTATATAAAAGTAGCCTCCAGTCGTCTAACCGTTGGGCGACTGGATCCTGTCGTCCATTGACAGAGCGACAGGATGGCAGTAGGTGTACCATTGGGTGACATGAATGACGTTGCCCAACCGATGGGTGATAGGATCGCCATATATAAGCAGTGCTCGGCCAAGCGCTCTCCATTCGTCGTCGCTGAGCCGAGAAGAAGGGAAGAAGAGGAAAAGAAAGGAAGAGAGGAGAGGAGAAGGAGAAGGATAGGAGGAGGTTCTGCTACTTCAGTGAGGTAATTTTTTCTTGTTCTAGTAAATTTTTTGTATTAGATAAATAGTTTGGCTAGTATAAAATTAGCATGCGTAGAAATTTATAATTGTAGGAAAGAGTAGTATAACTTTGGTTAGATGAAATAATTGTATTATGTAGGAAGGAATTAGTCCTGTTAGAGGAAAGAGTAGAGGGAAGACAGGGGAAAAAGTGAAGGTAGAAGAAGCGTGCTTGTATTTAATTTATGTCTTTGCGAATACTTAACTGGGAGGATCCCGTGACATGTTATAGTAGTTGAAACAATTTGGTTAGTCATGTGAAAATGCTAAACATTATTACACAACATTTTAGAAAAATTAGGAATTAATGTAATGTCGTAAGTATATTGAAAATTAACGCTAACCATTAGTATTTGTATATTGGAATTCAAATCAGTATGTCGCATACATAAATACTTAAATATTTTTGTGTATGTCATGTAAATTATCGTAACCTATTAGGAATTATGTACATTACAAGACAGCCCGAGCAGAGAGAGAAGAGCGGCGTCGATGGGAAATATGGAGGGGTTACGCTACGAGGGAAAATTAACCGATATGAAGATGCCCGCACGTTAATAGTGACCTCTGCCTTAGGGAATGAATGACGGTCGATGGGAATGTGGAGGTGTTACGCTACGAGGGAAAATTAACCGATATGAAGATGCCCACATGTTAATGGTGGCATCTACCTTAGGGAATGAATGATGTCTTAACCATGCGGTAGTGTATTTGTTCACGATAAGCGTATGGTTGTACAAATATAAATATGCAAATACAACATTATTTGCATATCGTGCGATGCGATCTAACTAGATGCCATGTTGCAAATATTTGCAGGCAGAAATCAGTCATGCCAGGACCCACTACTTTGAATGTGCATTACGGTGTTGGCACCGTACGTAAAGGTTTGTACAGTGTTGACCTAAGCGGTTTTCCGCAAGCCACTCTGATACACACGGATGGCAAGAATGCACAAATCGCGGATGTCATGCATTGGCTCACCCATAGCTTCTCGTTGGACCCTGAGGTATGCAGCGTCATCATACAAGGAATTTTGAGCCGGTCTTCAATGCAGATTAGATGGGAGTTGAGACCAGTGATGCGCACAGTTGTGTGGAAGGGCTTTCTGGAATAGGTCGAATGCATTTCTATTCCAAAAAAGTGCATATGTATTGTACGAGTATTTCGGTTTGTTGCATCATGTATGATATTGTTTGTTATGCAAGTAACAAAACCCTATGCGCCTTGTTATTCGCAGCTTTATCATGAAGCCTATTTTCATTCCAACTTAGTACATAACGAACCATGATTTCCTCTCAACTTGGACGGAATTTTCATCACTTACAACTGCCATTGTGAAGCCAAAAGAGCAAATGATGGTGTACTTACAAGGGCCAAAAAAAGCAAGAAAATCTATATATGTATTTTGCGCTCAGTTCAAAGGATGGTGTCAAATATTGTTCACACGTATATTCTCTATTTTTTAGTTATATTGCTCGCGACAGCTTAACTTTACTAATTTTTTTTAAATTTGTTATTTAAGCTTCAGTCGCCCAACTGTTAAGCGACAGGATTGTGTCGCTTAGCGATTGGCCGATAGGGTACCTATTGCTCGACTGTTGGGCGATTGGAGCGCATCAATCTAGGATTTTTTTAAAATAATCTATTTTTTATTCTGAAATACAGAAATATACCCGCCCTGTCGCTCCACTATTTCTATAAAAAAATTAAAAGATGGGTATATTTTTGTATTTTCGAATAAAAATAGATATTTTTTTAAAAAATCCCGGATTGATGCGTTCCAAGATGGTACTGACATAAAGAATCTGCAAGATGTTCCATGTCAGACAGATCAATCTCTGCAACTATCTGTGTTTCTTGCATACCCAGCTGGCCAGTTCCACGCAATTTTTTCCTGCGCGCACTTCTGTTAAGTTCTTTTCGTGGCAATCCAATGTTCCAAACAGGTTCGAAAAGTTTACCGAGTTGCGAAAAATTAAGTTAGGCAGAAGGAGCTGTAAATTCCAATGTGTGACTCAAATGTACGGTATTTCTTTCCAAACCGCGGTGAGTTGAAATATGTAAAGTTGCTACTCCCTTCAATTACAAAAGTAAGCTGTTTTTTATTACTTGCAGTTAAACATTAAAGCTTTGGATATCAATATCTTTTGAATATTTAGATTATACATATACAATATATAATTTTGTCTCAAAAAGTATATTTATAATATTATAATTTATTAAGTTTAATAAATGGGAGTGCCTATATATTAGTCAATCATTTTTTCTCAAAAATGAGTCGTTTTCTTGGCCGTTGGATCTCCACCAAACAATACATCCAAACCTTTACTTCCACCAGACCCAAGCCGCCAGCTCCCTCCCCAATCCTGGCCGCCTCACGCACTCACCCATCCTTGACACCTCCCAATGCTCCACCTCGCCGGCGAGCACCTCCTGCCATGGCTATCATCTCCACTAGAGATGGCAATGGGGTGGGGGATTATAGGCGGTAGCCCCGCGTCCCCACTCCGATCCCTACCAAACTCCCCCACTTACCCAGTGAAGGTTGACAGGGGACAACATGCCCCCGTCCCTGTCCCCTATGGGGATCCTCACAGGGATTGGAAAACAGTGTTTATGCATATTTAAAAATATTAAAGTGGATTTATTAATTATTTTATAAGTATTTTATGTATATATTTTTTTGTAAAAATATAGCTTTAAAATGTAAACTATAATGTATAAACGCACATTTTGCCCAAATATATGCAAAAAGAATACATATTTCATATTAAAAATCTATATTATATAAATAAAATATTTTTTATTTTATCGGGCTCCCGTAGGGCCCCATGGGGGTCTTCGGCCCTCACCCGTACCCATCAACTAACAGGGCCCATCCCTGCGACCCCATGAGGGGAGTTTGCCCCTGCCTAGCCCCATGGGATTATCCCCCACGAGCCCCACCTCCATGGGGAAAATAATACTGCGACCGTACCATGTACATGTGGTAGCTTGGGTGTGTGAGCGAGTGATTTGATTACTAATCAAGAGGGGATCCGGGTTTTATAGATGCATCGATGGATAGGGTTGTGTTTGTGTTGCCAATTTTATACATACTTATACATACTAAATCTTAGCTAGTCGTCGTAATATGCATACATACATGCATCAAGTG
Source organism: Bonia amplexicaulis (assembly GCA_036346245.1). NCBI lineage: Eukaryota > Viridiplantae > Streptophyta > Magnoliopsida > Poales > Poaceae > Bonia > Bonia amplexicaulis. Next base: position 18,679,483 of record CM070747.1, on the reverse strand, counting down.
CAAACTAGCGCTAGTGCGTAATAGGATACACACACACCTACACACAAACACACACATACATACACAAATGTGGAGCCGTGTGCAACACTTCTACCCCCTCTGTCTGTGTTTATAGGGCCTATTTTTGAATGAATTTGCCCATAATAATTAGGGGTAATCTAGCTATTTTCACTACCTCCTTGGTCTATATGCCAATAGAAAATACGGCTTATAAATTTGGATGGAGGGAGTAATTACAATCAATTTCTCTTAATAATTAGTAATGAGCGATTACGTTAATTTAATTCCTGAAATTTGAGCACAAAACAAAACTCGTTGTCTCACTTCAAATGTTGGTACATCGATCTCCATAACAAAACGTAATGTGAACATAAAGTAATTTGCGGCCTAGATAGGTTCTAGTTAAGATGTGGACATATGAAATATAGAAGCGATTAATTAATTAATAATGGAGGGCAAATATCCGCGAGGGCACCAACCAGTTCCCTGTGCTACGCCAGATGCTGTCGGGGTTCCAATCAGTTGTCGTACACATTTGGGCCTATCGGTGTCTTTTCCTTCTCTTTCGTGTAGGCTTTAACCCTCGCAACCCGGGTCCAATACTTGGCTTCTACAACCTGTGTAGATTTGTCCCAGTCTAATATAACCTAACATTCAGCAGGGGATTCGAGAACCACCAGCGCCTTATCCTTGTCCTTTTTGTTGTCATTCGAGATGTAAGGTTTCTAGTGTGTAAATCTCTCAGGCACCACCGGGTAGTTGAGCATGTATTTCTGCTCGATGAATGTCTTGTCGTATATATCCAGGGCATCTATCCATTGAAAGAAATAGAAGCACCCCGTCCTCTGCCGGCATAGATGAAATGGGTTAGAGATGTGCGAAATGGAACATGTAATATGAAATAGCAAATACATGCTTACGAGAATTTCTGTGCACATGTAATGTGCCCGACCGGTGATTGCCGAGTGTGTAGACTAAATTATATGTGCTGGATTGCTGCACTTGCACTATGGCCATGGAAACTTCAACGGCACGGGTGCATCCTTGCAAGAATTATCGTGGTATGAAACCTTATTCTTGGACACCCACTTCCGCTTGTGAAGCATATCTCCGTAGTTCGACATCCCCACTAGCAGCACAGTGATGTGTTGTATTTCTCCTCTCTTCTCCCTCTTCTATTACACTATTTTTGAGATCAGCTTGATCGAAGTCTTTGGTCTGGTCGGGGGGCTTGCTAGATTTTATAGGCGGACAGTGTGCACAGCTCAGGGGTAAAGCTTGAACGTGTTGTCATTTCACTAGGTAAAACTGATACGTGTTGTCAAATCAATGCGAAAGTGGGTGCGTGCTGTCCACTCACTGCGGAAACGTAATGCGTGTTGTTAAATCATTGGGAAAGCCAGTCCGTGCTGTACACTCATTGCGGAAAGCTCGTACATGTTGTCAAATCACTGGAAAAGCTAATACGTGTTGTCAAATTACTGGAAAAGCTAGTCTGTGCTGTCCACTTGCTGTGGAAAGCTGGTATGTGTTATCATATCACTCGAAAAATCGGTACGTACTATCCACTCGCTGATATCTCAAGAAAGGATTCCAAGAACTACACTACATAACATTTATAATTTTTTTGTCAGGCTGCACATGCCACTTATGACGTGATCTGCCATGTGGATACAATACATTACACATCTAGTTTTTAGTACATGGCTAAATTGGAGCCAAAATGGGGGCTACTGTAGTTGGAGCGGGAGTGATTGAGGCCTCAGCTGTTTCTCCAATATTGAGGACGATCGGCAGGCTGGGGTGTCGTATGCTCTTACGCATGCTGCTCCTTAGGCTTAGTCCTCTGGTGAGTTACTAGGTTAGAGGGGGGTTGGTGGGGATGATGGGGGGTCCAGTGGAATTTATGGGGGTAGGGGGAGCTGAAGCGTAGATCGCTACTACTGCTGCAGTCTACTCGAGCTCGGTTGTTGTGGTATCCCACTCATGCTCCACTTCAGCCAAGGCCTTCTCGCATTTGGTGAGCTGAGCACGAGAGTCTTGGCCTAGCTGTAGCTGGTGGTAAGGAGCTAGCGGAGGTCCATATCTCCTCTAGAGTCTCAGTGTAGGTGGCTCCCATATCTTAGGTGAGTTGGACCTGGTGGGTTAGCAGTGGGTCATCTTCGGAGCCAGGGATGAACGTCTCGCCGTAGCGTGTTCCTTTCCGGAGGGATGGATAGTAGCAAAATAGGGAGGTTAGCATGACAGCCTCATGGATCTTGCATAGGTGAGCATAAGCTAAGCGGGCGGCGTCCTAAAGGGCGTTGGTGTAAGTGCTCCTCAGGTGCTCCGCGCGAAAGATGCGAGAGGTGTACTCACCTTTCCTTGTGTATAGGAAGACTTCCATCATCCAGACCTCCCTGTCTCCTTCTTGAGTCTTCCGCCCCTTGAAGATGGGACAATGCCAGTAACGCAGGTACTGCATTAGTTCGCGCGTTTTGTCAGCGAACTCTCTTACGTTCTCTCTATGGGTAAAGTAGTCCCATGGCCCAATGTCATCTGATCCAACCATCTGCAGTTGAATAGAAGGATATTAGTAATAGTATAAAGATATAATGAGGCTTCTGCTTTTTAGTTTAGTGAAATAACATCCATTCTGTAATCGCGTAAGAGCAATAAATACATACGTGTAGACATACGTAGATATAATTAAGCATACCTTTTTCAGAAGATAGTCATCAGCTACACAGCCTCCTTGCGCTCTCGCTCACTAGGAAATCTTTCTTCTTTCCCTCCCCTGCCTGTGCTCTCTAGCTCGGTAGCAATGCGATGGTGGGTCGCGTTTTATACACGCGCATTAACATAGTGTAATTAACACGCTAATTAAATGAGAATATAACATCACTTCGTGTAATGTAATCAACCGCGTGCATACGAGCTCCTGTGAGTTTCCTTGAACCTGTGCCCATGTGTGCTTGTCTGCTCCTGTGCAGCTAATTTTGACCGCTTGTCATGCAAGGCAGCTCAGCTGGCCTGCTGTGCCACCTCGCCCAGCCGCATGCCACCTCTCCTACCGAGCTAGGTCAGTGCGGGAGATGACATATGTCACCTTCTGTCTTTTTCAAGCTCTAGAAGAGGTCAATTTGAAAAAAAATACTAGGGAGCTAAAATTGAAAAAAAGTTTATTAGGCTGTATATATATGAATAGTTCGACATTGTGCGAGTGCCGCGTCATGCGCTAGACGCGAGAACACCATGTATCGGGACAACGTCATGTGTGCAAGTCCCCTCCCCTGTCGCGCTACGTTGTGGCCTAATCTGGATCACGCGCACAGAGACATCATTTTCTGGCACTTTCTGCTGTGCCGCCCAGCTAGCTAGTGAGCTAGCCCCGTCGCGTGAATCGGATAGCGTTAACTTTTTGCACCGCACGTCGGAATTGGCTCACCTACAGGTCACACCACGTAGTAATCTGCAGGCTAAATCAGGGTATGACACCTGTCCTGGTAACCCTACCTACTTAATGGAAGTTGCTACTTGTTTCCCTGCGCAAACAATTACCTCCTCGTGTCTCCTTTCGATCCTTCCTTGGTCCCTCCGCACGTGAAGTTCTTCATCCCTCGTTGTCCTATCTTTCAATCTGCAGGAAAAAAGTTATAATATCAACAGTCCTTGACAAGCGCGATCAGAGTGCACGCGGGGAAAAATATGACACAAGTTCTGGGTCATATGTTATTTCCTGATTGTTACGCGGTGAACCTACAAAATTTGATTACTTGGTGTTAATTCCCTCTCCCCTCTTGCAAGGAAGATCTCAATTCCCTGTCATATGTTATTTCCTGATTGTTATTAGGAAGTACATTGGATTCAAACATGAACGAAAGAGAGATTAAATCCCATTTGCATTGAACTATATATGTGGTCAGCTAGTTAGTATACAATCTATACAAATCATTAATTACAAACAACATATGATGGACAAAATGTTTGTGCTGTTATTTTCCTACTAGTCTTAGCGTTAACACAACGATGATCATATTTTATCTCTTTGTTGTATAGATCATGATATGGGAGATGCGGCACAAACTAATGCAGTTAGAGCTAGCGATCGAAATGGAATTCGAGAATGAAGATATAGCATATGAGTACTACAATATGTATGCAGGACATGTCAGTTTTAGTGTTTGGAAATTTTGGCATGATAGATCTTCAACAAGTGTGATTAGAACAAAAAAATTGTATGCTCAAGGGAAGATTTCAACAAGAGGAACCCTTCGAACGCATGCTAGCTGTATCAAGCAGATACAAAGGTTGCTTGTATAGCAGAGATGGCCATCAAAATCACTCTTAATGGAAAATATGCTGTAAGTAGCTTTGAAGATGAACATAATCATGAACTCGTTACTCCAACAAGGCTCATATGTTGTGATATCAAAGAAGAGTGACAAGCGCAGAAGGCCCAAATTGACATCTTGAATGATTCGGGTGTTAGATCAAAATTTGGTCATGAGGTGATGAGTAGACAAGTAGACGGGTCAACAAAGTCTTACCTTCACTCGAAAAGATTATAAAAAATATCTCCAATCAAAGCATATGAAATCAATCCAGGAAGGTGATACATGTGCCATTCTTCAGTATCTACAAGACAAGCAAATGGAAAATCCTTCCTTTTATTATGCAATACAAGTAGATGAGGATGAGATGATGAATAATATATTTTGGGTAGATGCAAGATCAATATTGGATTTTGACTATTTTGGTGGTGTTATATGCTTTGACACAACTTATAGGACAAATATTTATGGTAGGCCATTTGCTCTTTTTGTTGGCGTCAACCACCACAAGCAAACAATTGTGTTTGGAGAGGCAATATTGTATGATGAAACAACAGAAACATTTGAATGGTTATCTGAAACATTCAAAAGGGTTATGTCAGGGAAGGAACCAAAGACAATATTGACGGATCAATGTGCTGCCACTATCAATGCCATTGGCACAATTTTTCCTAATTCAACTCATTGGCAATGTGTTTGGCACATGTATCAGAATATTGCAACACATTTGAGTCACATTTTTCAAAGTTCTAAAACATTTTAGAAAGATTTTGGAAAGTGTGTTTTTGATTTTTGAAGAAGCTGATGAATTCATATTAGATTGGAATGACATGATAGAGAACTATATTTTGGAAGATAATGAGTGGTTACGTAGATTATTTGAGAACAAGGAGAAGTGGGCTTTGGTTTACATAGATTAGCTTGTGCACATATGAAATCTACACTTTGAAGTAAGAGTCTCAATGTATTGCTGAAAAGATACTTGCATGTTTGGCTTGATCTATTAGATTTCTTCAAGTATTTTGAGAGAGCAGTTGATGATAGAAGGTATGCAGTGATTTCTATGCAAGCCAAACATCTCCAAGAATACCACAAGTGTGGATGTTGATATAGGCTTCAAATGCATTCACACCTGCAATGTTTGAGACATTCCAAGAAGAATTAGACATGGTGATGGGATGTTGTTTGTACAGCAGTGGTCACATTGTTTCTACCTCTGAATTCAAGGTTATTGATTCACATAAACGTGGAGAGCATAGCTACTTGGTGAAGTTCAATCCTAATGGAGCAAAAGTTTCATGCTCATGCAAAAAGTTTGAATTTGATGGGATACTATGTCGTCATACATTGAAGGTGTTGGACCATAATAACATCAAGAAGCTGCCAACGCGGTATATCTTGAAAAGATGGACAAAGCATGCAAAGATAGAACCATCATAGGCTAATCAAAAGTGCACTACTAATGAAGAAATTAGAGTTGCACTAGCCATACGGTATGGATCATTATCCCGTTCTTACAACAGCATCTTGAGCAAAGCAGCGGAAAATGAAGACATTACTACAAAACAAGCTATACTGGACGGCTATATCACAGACGGTTCTGCAATTATCACAGACGATTTTACAAGCGTGACCATGTACCGTTTGTGATACCCAACTATGATAGACGGATCATACAAATAACCGTATGTGATATTTTCACAAACAGTTATTAATACGAACCATCTGTGATATTTTCACAGACGGTTATTGATACAAACCGTCTGTGAATTATCACAGGCAGTTATTGGTACAAACTGTCTGTGATAATGGCAGACATCACCGACGGTTCGTATTAATAACCATCTGTGAAAGTTCACAGACGATTATTAATACAAATTGTCTATGATTGCTTCATATCACAGACGGTTTGTAGTTGGAACTGTCTGGGATACGTCACGTTATTAAATAGCCAGTGTGGTCTCGACAAAGATGTAGCTTGTAGATCAATTTGTTCTTTGTGATTTGAGGTTGTTAGTATTTGCTTCTAATAATTTATATGCCTTGTAATAGAGAGAGATGATAGCTAGGTTTAGAGAGAGATGATAGTTTGCTCCAATTTAAGAATGGGTCAGTACTCCTAGTTTACTTCAATATATTCTTGCTTGTTGTATATATATACATACATAAATATATGCATCTTGCTTCATGAATACGTGGCTAGCTATTTAATTTAGATATGGATAATTTATTATTAGGTGAATAACAATTATGTGTGTAAGTAGCTAGCTAGGCTGGTTAATTAGCATAGTAGCATTAATAATCCAATTTCATACTAATTTATTGTCGGATCCCGGAGTAACAACTCTGAAACCCTCTGTGTAAATCGCACTAGTTCAGAATCAGTTAGTGCACACAGTGATAACAGAGATACATATCAAGCACAATGACAACTTTATTTAACTGAATATGGGCCTAATGGCCAAAGTTTACATCAATGGCACCTAGGAACAATATTGATGTGTATCTAGAACCATTGATGGAGGACCTTGTGACACTGTGGAACGAATGGGTACAAGTATGGGATGCGAACAAATGAGAGAACTTCACTCTGCGCGTCATGTTGTTCTACACCATCAATGATTTTCCTGCCCTTGGTAACCTGTCAGGGTTGACTACGAAAAGAGCCAAATCCTATCCACACTGCTTAGATTATACCGAGAGTGTGTGGTTGAACAACTCGTGCAAAACTGTATACATGTGTCACAGTAGGTTCCTTCCACTATATCACCCATACTGTAAGATGAAAGAATAATTTGACGGAAAAAAGAGGATGGCTTGGCACCAAGGCCTTTTAGCGGGAAAGATGTCTACAATATTCCATGTATGCCATAATTTTCGACGAATACAATGCTCGGGGATTGGCCATATGAAGTGCGGTACTCACGTGCATCTCCCTAAAGTAGCCGATTGTGCTGTGAAGAATACCTTCCACGATGGAGACAAGGGGCTGAGAACGAAGGCCCCTAAGAACCCAATTGTACACCTCGCAAGGTTAGTCATCATTATGCCATACCTTACGCCGTCCGTGTCATGCAACAACGACCACTTCTCCAATGGTTCTCACTCGATCCACTACGAGAAGCACTTGATGTTCCGTGAGTTCCTCCTTCTTGGACCAACTGGGTAAGGCTTATCGAGCGTTGGCAAGAATTTCGGTTGTGCCGCCCCGGGCAAGAATTTCGGTTGTGCCGCCCGGCTCCTTGCTCCGCTTGTCGACGTGCTTCCTGCTGTGCTCATCCAACAACGCCCACAAAGCATCAAATTTTCTCTGCTGGTTTTGCATAGCCAGCCTCTTGAATAGATTCATCAACGGTTGTTTTGGTAACTGCTTGAAAAATTTCTCCCTAAGTGACGAATGCACCACCTGTTCCTCATATTCAGCCAGGAAAAGGGTTCCTCGGGGTCTTCTTGAAGTTTTCTTATGGCCTTTACAATCCCGGCATGGTGATCATGGATTACGCATACACTAGGACGAGCACCGACAACTCTAACCCTGACATGTTTGAGGAACCACAACCAGCTTTTATAATTATCACTTTCCATGAATGTGATGGCCAGCGGCAATATTTGGTTATTGCCTTAACGCCTATGGCCATCAAGATCTGCCCCTTGTATTTGACAGTCAAAAAGGCCCCATCAACTGAGATCACCGGCAACATGTGCCTGAATGCCTCGATGCAAGCACCAATACTAAGAATGCCCTCTGCAACACCACATATCCTAGCGGTCATATAGAAGGATTGTCCTGCACAGTGATAAAAGTGTCCGGGTTCCTATCCTGTAACACCTTAAGCATACGAGGAAGATTGTCGTACGCCATCTCAAAAGACCCGAAATATTTTTCCAACGCCTTCTGCTTCGCACGCCACGCCTTCACGTAGCTAATATTGTACTTGAATTTCTTCTCGATACCTACCATGATGTGTGTGGTCTCCATATCTTTCTTCTCCACTATCTCTCCATACATCAAATTGGCTATAAAGGCGGACGTTAGGTTATAATGCCTCGCCAAAACACTACTGAGAATGCAAGAGTGCGGCTCCACCTTCAACACAATCCAGTGAGTCTCATACTTGGATCTATGTGCGTGCACCCTCAAAAGACAACCGGCCTGCTCGCACTTCATGGTGTACTGCTCCTGGCTAGATTTCACGACCCGAAAGGTCCGCTGCATTAAAAGGGTCCATAACTTGATGGCATCCTGTAGCGATGCCTTGTCAGCAAACATTGAATGCAACCAAACCTCTGTCTTATGATACTCCCACGCTGATTCATGCTCATCATGTGCGGAAATACCCTTAGCATTAAACTAGTTCCATTCCTGCAGGATGGGAGCTTCATCCTCATCCGAACTGTCCTCATCGTTCTCCTGTACAGCTTCCTCTTCAGCTCATGTCGTCTGGTCATCACACTCCATCTACTGCACTACGTACTCAATATACTCCTCTTCATTAGCTTGTCCTATTCCCTCTCCATGGCTTGACCATTGTACCTCTCCTCCATGTACCGCATCGGCTTCGTCACGAGCATCTTCCTTCTCTTCACCAATATGCGGGCCGTTCGAGCTACTAGCACCTCCCGTAGAAAGGCCGTAGCGCGACCTTGCACAGCTTCTAATTGGTATGGTTGCATAAGCACCACACACTCGTATCCACAGCGCCGACACCTTTGCACAAACCCCTTCCATGCAATAGTGTGCAACAATGTTCTCAACTCTCATCTGATGTCCGTGGGAGACCGACTCCAAGGCCCTTGTACAGCGACGCTGCACACCTCGGAGTCCAACGAAAACCTCCGGGTCAGCCATTGCATCATATCTGAGATTCGAGCATTCTCGCCGTCCGGATGTACTAGAGTGGCTTGCGAAAAACCGCTCAAATCCACACCATTCGGACCTTCACGAACGGTTCGAGCACCATAATGCACTCTCAATGTAGTGGGTATCGTCATTGTTGATATCTGCCTTCATATATGTTTAAATTTTGCAACATGTTAAATCCATCGCACAATACCAAAGTACTGACGTCCTGCAATTCACATTTCACCGATCGTTCGCATGTCATAACCCACTACAACAACCTTGTACTATGAACTTCCTATTGGTTTTCCAACATTTTTCCACCATACTAACGACATTACATTCATTCATATTTAACCATAAATATTACGTATTATTATTTTTTACATACTAAATTATTAAATTCTAATATAAATATTTACTGAATTTTGTAATACATACAAACTTCTACGGATGATTAATTTGTACGTTACGGCGACTCAATTTTCTACAACTACAATTTTGTACGCATGCCAATTTGCTAACGATGCTAATTTCGTAAAACTAACAGTAAATAAAAAATATAATGCATATACAATATTACAAATAAAAAAATTATCTGGATTTGGTTCTTCCTCTTCTCTCCTCTCCCTCCTCCTTCCTTTCATCTGTAAAAAATTTTACCGTGGGTATATTTCTATTATTTCAAATAAAAAATAGAATATTCGTAAAAAAAATTCCGTTCCCTTGCCCCACATGGCGAGCTCGCCGACTAGTTTCTGAGCACCACACCCTGAGCATGCCGCCCCTCTCTGAGGCACACACGGAGCTCGCCGACTCCTTTGCACCTCTAGCGAGCCCGACCACGACCTTGGAGCCTCCATAGCGAGTGCGCCACCCTCCACAGCGAGCTCTACACCTTTTCCGCTATGTGCCGCCCAAAGAGCCCACCTTGGTCACGTAGCTCACAAATGGCTACTCGAGGAGTCGACCCAATGCAGAGAAGAAAGAGTGAAGTGGATTACAGACAACAACAATTAACAGAAGATAGAATGTCTCTTTCTGTTAGTCTTCCAGCAACCTCCGATGAGTAGTGGGGCTATCAGGGCAGGCAGGCATCACACCCTGATTCGGCTTGCACATTATTACGTGCGGTGCTCCCTGCAGGTGATCACCGATTCCCCGCACGTCTGGGGCATCTCGCCGACCGACGTGAAGGGCGCCCCAGCTGCTAGCGATGTTACCTTGCGTGCGATCACGATGCGCATGTGCCCTACACGCGGGACCAGTACGTGATCGGCTGGGGGAAAAGGAAACGAAACGATCCAGAAGGGAAATGGACTCATTTGGGCCGGGGAGGAGAGAACATGTGCGGCGCGCGACGCGAGATGCTGTTGTTGTACGCGTTGGTGTGCATGCCGTGAACTCGTGGCGATATACACGTAGCTCCAGTTACTAATCTTCAATTTCCTCCAACTCCATATATAGCTGATGCGTCAGCAGAAACTTCAGTAGAAATCAATTAACACTCAGCTCCTATGGGCTATGGCAACATGTGATTAACCCTGTTTATCAGATTAATGTTCCTCAGAAAGAAGATGGAGGCATGCGTGGATGCAGCTGATCTCATCGAACTCTATATAAGAGCCCAATTAAAGCCAACACAACTCTATTAGAGCTAGCCATGGAGAGAATATAATTGGATGATAGATAGTACTAGTACAGGTCCGAATTGACCTACCTTCTGTTTATAGCCCAGAAATGCTCCAGCCCCAAGAATCTGGCCAAATCCAACTGATTCTGCAAAGACGAGGGACAACACGGAGATTGCTTAATTAGCTGGTACACATCGATGGAAATCGAATCCTTGTGTTGTGGTGCAGCACTATGACTCCATAATGTGCCTCTTGTGGCTTTGCTTGAGTTGCATATGGTCCTCGTAACCAGTGTTTTTAATACCGGTTTAACTTTTTTTATCGAAAGAGGCCGATATAAGCGAAATTAGCGATAGTTGAAAATTTTAGGACAAAATTTTCAAACAAAATTTGAATTTCAAACTAATTTTGGCCGAAAATCGCCGATGAATTTTTGAAAACAAATTTCGTAAATAATTTCTTCTACATTTGATAAAATTCATCCAAAACAAGTTTTTTGGAGCCAGTTTGCAATTTTAACCGGGAGAGGGCGATGCGGCCGATATTTCCGATAATCAACCGTTTATCATAACTATGCTCGTAACTCATGTAGACAGCTACGCCTGATTTTCTTCTACAAAATATCAGCCAAATTTTGCTCCCTTAGACGCTTTTGACATTCGTGCTATGTAAACCCTAACTACCCCCACCTCTCATCTCACCACCCCCTCCCACTACCATCTGCGTCCCCACCTCTTTTTTCCTTCAAGAAAACCATATGGTGTTTTACTTAAATGACAACAGAATTATACAAACACAACAGTGTTACAAACGCAACCTGGTCAGTCATGCAGATAAAGGGCTTGTCACATCTGAGCTCTGGCTTCTATGCTCGACTGCTCCTCTTCGGGCAGCTGAAGACTGGAACAAAACTACTGTTGTTGTCTGACCTTATATAATTATTATTGCAGCATTCTGAGAGGAAAAAGGAGAATAACCGGTAAGATCCTTCAATTCGAAATTGTCAATATTTGTATTAAGAATTGGAATGTTTGTGATATCTATTATTCATGCTAAATTGAGGAGTTAAGAAAATGGTTTGTACATATGCCAGAACCGGTGTTTGTTTATCTTTCAAAATTTAGGTACAAGGTTGGACATTCAATGCTAGAACACAATGCAAGCTGGTAAGCTGGGTAATATCAAGGTGGAGACTGTCGATGATGTTTGACAAGCGACTCCAACATGATGGTAATGGCATTTCAATGACCTGTCAGTGATGATGACTTTATGTTGCTTTTGGAATTTTACAACATGTAATAACTTTTTTAGAGATTTTACAACAAGTAGTAATTCTTTACGAGATTTTATGTCGCTTTGGGATTTAAGCTTGTATAGATATGTTTTGCTTGATATGTGTGTAAAAGAAAAATTATATTTATTGTATAGTCTACGACTATATTTCACCCTTTCTTAGGATTTCATTGCAATGCACACACATCTTACTAGTATAAGATAAGACAAGATAAGATAAGAAAGTAGCTCTCCGAAATTGCTTTCGCCATTGGGTCACCGCAAATCACTATCTGAGATACAAACGAATTCGATGTATATGAGATTTGTCTCTCTCGAGTGAAAAGGTCTCGGCTGCACAGGACGTGTTGGGTGTCTGGAAAGTGATTTCTGGCACCAACATGTACAAGAATCTTCAGATGATTTTGTCTTTGGAGCTGTCTTCTACATGCCGCTTGCAAGAATCGATCAGCTGGTGCAAAAAAAAAGGACGTTTGGAGTAGGTGTTTCCCTTCCTGCCATTGCCAACACGATATTGTAGCAGAGAAGTTCGTATAGTTGTACTACTACGAGTGTAGTAACAGCTCAGTTGCTTCACCAGAAGGAAGAATCATGTGGATTACCGACTTTATAAGGTTGTCTGCTTTAGGAATGACCAATGGGCTGCACTTGATTATAATACACGCCCACATCCATCAATGAATAAAATCCACGACTGTGACTGCTTCAACGTCCACTTTGCTCCCTTGATGACGATGACTAATGGCTATGAACAGAGATAGGGAAAAATAGGGTAAGATGATGACTAATGGCCTTTGGAAAAGACCCTTTCAAAAAAAAAAAAGAGTAACTTTGGAAAAGATCTTGAGAATTACGTTGAAACGGTCGAGGTGACGCTCAGCACCGTCATAGTTTTCTTATGATAAATAGAAAAGTACTATTCTGACTTGAATCATCGTAATAGAAACTTGAGACGCTATTTTTTTCATCCTTGTTCTAGAATTATATGTAGTATAAGAAAGAAAATTACGTGAAGTAATATCCGAGCAAAAAAGTTGGAGAAAATTAAAAGATGAGGTAACATCTCGTAAAATCTTACAAATGAAAACTGCATCCATGGGAGATCATGCTGACAACTCAGGCTCTAGATGGAGACTGCAGTAGTTGACGCCATTTCATCCCAACTTGAATCACTCCCCACCATCTTTCTTTTGCTTATGCCTCTCATTCACTTGAGCAATATATTAGTTGGATAGGACCATGGATATTAAGGCGGTGCGACGAAATGCGGCGACTCACCACCTTCATACAACAATATCACTTATGATGCGTGATATGGCGATGCCATACAACACAACAATATTTCAATATTACAGAACTACAAAGAGAGAAATACAAAGATTGTTTGGGCCCAAATAGAAGAAATACAAAGAGAGAAGGACTTTATTGCAATTTTAAAACATTGAGAGGGCTAAATCGCATAATACCGAAACCCCTCATAACCCTAGCCACCGCAATTTCAAAAATGGCTCATCATTTCGGTTCTTCCTCGCCCCCATTGCTTCTCTCCCTCTCTCCTTCCCCCATCTCCTCCACCTCCAGGGCCAGCGAGGCTGAGCCAACTGGCCGATGGCCGCTCCTTTCTTCCTGCCGCCACTTTCCACTGCCCCAAGCGGCAGCTGGCAGACCAGAGGAGGTGGAGGAGAGCCGGCCGGCGAAGCAGGAGGCGACGGCGGACTGGAGGAGTGGAGGCGGCGCTACGGTGGAGACTGTAGCTGGCGGAGCCATGGAGGAGACGGCGGAGAACTCGTCCCTCGGCCCGAGGAGGAGGAGTACCGACAGAGGAGGAGCTCGGCGAAGCTGCAGGCCCAAGGCGGAGCCTCGGGGGAGGAGGCTCGGGGCTAAATCTACTAGATCCGCGCTGGAGAAGGCCTGATTTGGCCGGTGGAGGAGACGGAGCCAGTGGCGGTGGTTGGAGCCCTTTCTCCTCTCAATATGATTGCTGCCCTCTCTCTTGCCTTCTGGTCTAGGCCTTTGGGCGTTTACTTCTTAAACCACACTACCAACCCTATGCCGTCCACCGCAAGCCATACCAATTTGGTGGTGCCCAGCTGCCATACCGATATAGCGACAATATGGCGATGATATAACGACGCCATAACAATAATGGATAGGACCAAGGAATCATCCTATCACAAAAAATGCTTGACGCAAGCAGCAACATTGGGAGTCTAATGAGGTGCTGATGTGTAAAACTGGGTTCCATTTTTCATTTCTGTGGAAATACTAGTCCCCATCAGTGTGCCAGAAAATGGACGGTCACTTATTACATCTTTGATGGTATTTTCTTTCAATATTTTATTTTACATCTTCTTTCCAATTTCTTTATTTCCCCCCCTAAATTTGAACATCAACCTTCCAAGGGGGCACGAATAGTTGATTGGCTTAGCTATCTTAAAGCTCAAATAACCCAGAAGTTAATCTAGTGTGTAGCCAAATAGCTGAATCGTCACACTGATTAGACTAGCTATCGGTTGGCTACTCGTACCAGTCTTAATCTTGGCCATTACCGTCGGGAGGTCAAATCCAATTGTAATATTGTATGATTGTATGGCACAATTAGAAAAAAGAGGGTGAATGGTTGTCTCCGTTTTTTGGAATCTAAAACTAAAACTCAAAGCAGAAGAAAAACAATCTAAATTACCGGATGTCAATTACGACCGCAAGATACTAGTTCGCTCGCACGTGCTCGATGAACACTTCGATCGTACGACCGCTCGCTACGCCTGTCTTTGCACGTAGTCGTAATCTCCCTCCGCTCGAAGACTTCAGCTGCTCAAACAATTCGATCACTCGAACAAATACACGCTGGAGACAGAAGACACACAATGTTCAGAAAACACTTCACCGATGCTTGCAAATTAATGTGATAATTTCTATGATTTTTTAGAATTATTTTGGGATTTTCTTGTCTTCAAAACAAAGGATACGTCTTGAACATCACTAGTTGTTTGTATTTTTATAGATTTGAATAAATTCTCGGTGCGGATACCTCAAAACATTCCTATGCGCTGTGATTGCACCTTAACATGTTTAGTGTCACACAAAATGTTGGTTTCTTAGTGATCCAGCAGTACACGCACAAACCACTAACACTTCCTACCTTTGGAGGTTTCCTAATATTTTTTTAAAAAAATTCGATATTTCAAACATGCTCGAAAATCAATGAATTATGACTACAGTGCTTAGTTCCTTACCATTGAGTCACATGGTATATTTGCCCATATACAGAAATTATACACCTTAGCCTTCTGCAGGTCAACAAGCTATGCAATGTATTCACATGTAAATCTACGCGCAGAAACTCTGATCCAGAAAGCTAATGGAATATTTAGCATATATACTATTATTTCTTTAGAATGGGCCAAAACAATTGCTGATTCTTATAAACCGCCCTGCCACCCCAAGAAGAGCAATCTGTCAGCGATGGTGATTAATCAAACACTAGACTCAATTAACTCGCGATTTGTTTGATCGATGAATAGTGCAATAGTAATTAATGCGCCACGGAATGCGGGAGATGGTCAATGGGCCGTGGAAATCAGGAACTGGGGCTCGATATCAGATGGGGATTCTCAGGAAAGTCCATGAGTCTGCTGCTTGAGAGATGCAGGAAAGTGATCAAGAAATTATGGGCGTGTCGTCTGGAGACGAGGGTAAGGAAAGTAAACCCAACGGGGACGGCCAAATAGTCGGTGTGGAATCGTCGCTACCGATTTTATATTGGTTTGAGATAAGAGTGCATGTGGATCAGTCCAATTGATCCCTATGACAGGTTAGATCAGTTTATATAGTATGTGGTTGATTAATTTATGATTTTGTGTTTTTTTTTGGACTGCAATTTAAAATAAGGAGCATTTTACTGGATTGTGTGTTTTTTACTAGCACTGTGCTGTTTTACAATGTGTATATTGCCCAATTTTTAGCCTCATAGTGGGCGTTATTTTCTAACTTACACATTTTGTAGTGTCGACGAGCTAATTTCCCCGTTTCCCTATTTTATTCTTACTTCGAAAGTAAAGAGGGGTAATTGGATGATTAATCATCCTTACTATTACTTCTTTTAGCTGATGTAATAGTACGTACCTTTAATTCTCTTTTTGAGGGTAACTTCTAATTTTTCTTTGCTTCATCATTTTGACCAAAACTCTGCTCTGTTTCTCGCAGTTTCCCATCGATTAAGTGATCAACACATTTGCAAATAGAATTGTGGAGGAATTGCTGACGAGTCCTGTCCGAACGATTTCTTCTAGATAAGAGAGATAGATCAAACACAGAATAGTACAAAATAATTGATTGAACATAGAGAGATAGGGAACTCCTTTCTTTCTTTACTGATTTCTCCTTTATAAGTATAAATTACAATGATTGGTACCCCATATATATAAATTAAGTGGAGAGATGTCTATCATGGGCCAAGCTTGCAGGCCTAGGTCCAGATTTTCCAACACCCCCTTTGGGCACTCATCCGACATGTTCATGCCTTATTAAAACTCTATAAAAACCTAGTGAAAAAATTTAGAGAAAAGTACATGATACATGTTATGTAGTGTTGCACGAATTGCCTCATTAAAAACCTCGGTCGAGAAACTTCCGGAAAACTCGTCAAGGAAAAAAGAGTACAATCCACTCAGTTTCATTTGATCTATAGGATTTATTCTTTGGGTACTCGATCTTCGTGATCAAGTTTTAATAGCGAGCTCGAGAAGAATCTCCCTCTAAATTTTGTACTTCTCTAAGTCTTATCATTCCAAATCCACGTATACATCTTTCAAAATTAGATGCCAGAAGTGACTGAGTGAATAAATCTGTAAGATTTTCACATGACTTACTATGCAGTATCTTAATTTCGTCTATCTTTTGCAATGCATGAGCATAGGAGAACTTGGGGGTTGATATGCTTTGTGAGATAACTCTTCATATAGCCCGTCTGCACTTGTGTAACATAAGCTGTATTATCTTCATACATAATTGTGGGAGTTTGCACGATATTCAATCCACATGACTGGTGGATGTGGTGAATCATTCGGCGAAGCCAAGCACATTCCCATGCGGCTTCGTGCAGTGCTATGATTTCCATGTGATTCGTCGAAGTTGATACAAGACTTTGCTTAGATGATTTCGATGAAATTATGGTTCTACCACATAGGAACACATAGCCTATTTGCGACCTAGCTATATG
This sequence comes from Bonia amplexicaulis, assembly GCA_036346245.1. Taxonomy (NCBI): domain Eukaryota; kingdom Viridiplantae; phylum Streptophyta; class Magnoliopsida; order Poales; family Poaceae; genus Bonia; species Bonia amplexicaulis. The sequence goes on along the minus strand of CM070747.1, from coordinate 18,662,182 downwards.
TAGGTCTGACAAGTACCCTGCACCTGCATAGCCAATCATATTTAGATTTTGGTTCTTTCTATAGAACAGTCCAATGTCTTTGCTTCCTTGGAGGTATCAAAAAATATCCTTTATTCCCTACCAACACATTTTGGTAAGTTCTGTACTATACCTTGCTAATAGGTTTACGGCAAATGTGATATCCGGTCTAGTGCAAGCTCTAGATCAAGATCAATAAATGCGACAATTTTGTTTGCAAAATAAATATTAACATTAGTTGTTATTCTATTCATCGATTCTCTTGTGTGTACATAGTTTATAGCTATTTCATCATGGGTTGATTCTTCTAGTGCTTCTACTTGCTCGCTGCTTCTTGCAATTGCGAGGGCAAATCCCTTTAGTTTTTTTAGATCCGATGTGTGCGTACACATCCATGCTGGTTTCGCCCTTCGTGAGAATGTTCAAATCCAGTATGCCTTTTTTGGAGGTGTCATACCGGTGCTAGGTGTCAATTGGCTCCTTTTCTGATTATGGAGAACTTCAGTGATTGGCTGTGTTAAGTCCTTCTTATCCGTTTTCACCAAGCGTCTCTGGTTACTTGGGATTTGAGGGGCCGGAGTTCTCATATTTTTATTCTGAGGTCACTGTATGGGATTAGGGATACCTTCATTTTTCTTTGGTATTTCAACCCTCTCCGATGCATCGCGTGTAGGCACATGCGACTTAGTAATGCTCTTTCAATAACTAAAGTGCTCAGACAGTTGATTTGCTAATGCCTGCAAATCAATGAACTTCTGAACTTCTCTATTTACTTCACTAGTACATGAGTTATGTGCATGGATTCTCATGGCTTGCCACATAATTTTCCAATATTTTTCATTAAGGGGTTGATTTCCTACCCCTAATGTCAAAAAACTATTCTCATCAAATATACTATCAGCGAAACGAGCGATGTGCAAATCTCCTATCATGGGGTCTAAGTACCTGATTATATATGCTGTCTCATAACCCATGTATATCCCAAACTTTCGAAGAGAGCCTATTATAGTACGCTGTGGTGAAAGTATAGATACATAAACCAAACATACGGAGATGTGAAATTTTCGGTGCTGACCCTTGCGCTAGCTGCATGTGTGAATTGATGTTATATGCCAATGGTCTAAAGTTGATGAGAGTTGCTGCATGTAGGACTGCATGTCCCCAACACGTAGTTGGTAAATTATAATTCTGCAAAAGCGGTCAGGTAATAAATTTAATTCCCTTAATTAATGCTTCTGCTAGTCCATTCTGAGTGTGGATATGCGGTACAGAATGCTCAACTTTAATTCCCATTACCATGCAATAATCATCAAATGTCTTTGAATTAAATTATCTAGCGTCGTCCATTCTGATAGACTTTATATAATGATCAGGGAAATTATTTTTAATTTGAATTATCTGTTAGATTAGCTTTATAAAAGGATGGTTTCTTGTAGATCATAAATATATGTGCGGCCATTTTGAGGAAGCATCGATGAGCACCATAAAACGTAATGTAGATAGCAATTCAATATACAAGTGTTGTGCTTCGATGATTAACTTATAATCCACTGAAGCAATTCGTACTGATAACGTGTTGAGGAACCATCACCGACAAGTTCAGTCTGAACGATTCCTCATAGACAAGAGAGATAGATCAAAGATAAAATAATAGAAAATAACAGATTAAATACAGATAGATGGGGAACTTATTTCTTTCTTTATTGTTTTCTCCTTCACATGTACAACTTATAATGATTGTTATCCCCTATTTATACACTAAGTGATGAGATATTTATCATGAACTAAACTTTTAGCCCCAGACCCAGACTCAGGTTTTCAACAAGAATATCCCAATGAGGCTCTCTCTCTCTCTCTCTCTCTCTCTCTCTCAATTACAAGTTACAGTTAGCGAGCTTTGCGTCGCGCTGCACTGCATTTGCCCGCTGCTCCCTTGTCCGTTTCTACCAAACGGAATCTCGCAGCCAGTGCACGCACGCGCCCACTTTGCCCCCCGACTCCAATTCCAAGCCAGCACACCAAATTTTTTTTCTTCTAGTAAACTTTAACAGCTAACTATAGTACTAGTACTACTACTACGAAAAAAACTCCTGCTGAGATAAAGACTACATATAAAGAAGCTCCGATAAAATGAGTTCAGAAATCTTCCCTTGTGCAGGTAGGCGTCAATGGCAGAGCTGATACTACTCGATTACACGATCGGAGATACGTTGTGGCCATGAATCGTCATGGTTGGGGGATGGAGATAGCCAAATCTCAATAATTTCTCGCGCCTATCTGGGGCACATTATAGCCAAATCTCAATAATTTCTCGCGCCTATCTGGGGTACATGTTAGCGTTAGTGCTGCCCCTCCTGCTCTCCTTTGAGCAGCACGTCGTCTGATGCCTTCTTCCCTTTGACTCTACCCTGCCCAGTTGAACAGTGAGAGAGATTCCCGTTGCTAATATCATCTTCTGGTCCACAGTTTCAGCCCGAATTTTGCACATTCTAATGTATCTATATATGCTCTTTCCAACAGTCATGATAATAGTTTTTTTTCTCCCGTCAACGGCTAGCAGATTATCGTTAACAAGATAATATTTTCCCTCCCCTGTCAGCATAGCTGTCCCCAGGTGACACAGGCCCTGAAAAAAAAACCCACCAAGCAAGCAAGGCATGGGTGCCATGTCTTGCTACCTTCCTATCAAAGTCACCTTAACAAAAATATAATCTTCCCCACCGACCATCTCCATTCACCCGTCCATACTCCATAGCCCATCATATTCTAGGCTCCATTCCACCCAGCTATTCACTAAAATAATACTATAATGATTATTAGTTTTTTCTGAGATATTTAATTAAAAATAGAAAAAAATAAATATACAGTTACAACTCCATAGATATTGTAAATTAAAAAGAAAAATAGGTGTGTTAAGAAGTGAATGAGTTCTAAAAGTCTTTTGGCATCGCTATTTGGAACGGACATAGGCCACCCACGAATAGAGACAGAGGGCAAGAAAGAGTTTTTTTTTACAAAAAAGAGTCCCATAAACAATCAAGCAAATATAATTGGGTTTTGTTAAATATCATCTGGATGTTTTTTTCTTACTATCATCCAGATTTAAAACTGTTGGATTAGAGATCTAATGGTCATAAATTCTTCCCTTCCCCTTTGAATTCTGCCCCCTCTCCTTTAAAAAAATCTTCCCCCTTCAAAAACAAGGTCCCTTATCTATAATCCAATGGTCACAACACATTGTAAGTTGTAACATATGTGCTCTACTACATAACAATCCCCTAAGCAACCCCTGCTTTTAGTTGTCCCATTCCTCCTTTCACAGTTGTGAGGTGTGGAGTGGAGCTACCAATTTTTGTGACCATGGAGAGGAAGGCGTTCTTGGGGTTGCCGTCGTCTTGCATCCTCCTGTTGCTGGCCGCCGCGGCGGTGGCGGCGGAGCCGTTGCCGCAGTACTATAACGCCATATTCAGCTTTGGCGACTCGTTCTCCGACACGGGCAACTTCGTCATCATCAACTCCGGCAAGCTGCCCAACATGCCCAAGTTTCCGCCGCCCTACGCCCGCTGCTCCAACGGCCGCCTCGTCATCGATTTCCTCGGTACATGCGTGCGTCGGCGTGTACACTCATATGAATTCTTGAATTAATCGAACCATATCACCTCGTCTCGAATGGATGATTGATTGATTGGTTGGTTTGATTTTCGCGCGTGCATACTGCAGCTGAGGCGTTCGACCTGCCTTTGCTGCCGCCGTCGGCGAACAAGGGCACCAACTTCAGCCAGGGCGCCAACTTCGCGGTGATGGGCGCCACCGCCCTGGACCTCAAGTACTTCAAGGACAACAACGTGTGGAGCATCCCGCCCTTCAACACATCCATGAGCGTCCAGCTCCAGTGGTTCGACGAGGTCAAGCAGACCGTCTGCTCCTCCCCGCAACGTAAGGCAATCCGCTCTTGTCGTCCTCCGCCTCCTCGACCGCCGCCCTCACGTCTGTTCTGAGTTCTCCTCTGTTTTTTGAAAATTAAACGCAGAGTGTAGTGACTTCTTCGGGAAAGCGCTGATCGTGTTCGGCGAGTTCGGCGGCAACGACTACAGCTTCGCGTGGAAGGCGGAGTGGAGCCTTGAGAAGGTGAAGACGATGGTGCCCAAGGTGGTGGCCTCCATGATCGGCGGCATCGAGCGCCTCCTGGATGAGGGCGCGCGGCACGTGGTGGTTCCCGGCAACCTCCCCGCCGGGTGCATCCCCATCACGCTCACCATGTACCCCTCCGACGACCGCGGCGAGTACGACCCCCGCACCGGCTGCCTCAAGAAGTACAACAGCGTCGCCCTCTACCACAACGCCATGCTCCGCATCGCCCTCGACCAGCTCCAGCGCCGCCGCCCCGAATCCCGCATCATCTATGCCGACTACTACACCCCCTACATCCAGTTCGCCCGCACCCCTCACCTCTACGGTCAGTCCCCTCCTCCTCCTCCTCCTCCTCCATCCCTCTCTTCATCTTCTTCCTTAATTTGATCCGTGGTGGCGGGACACCATCACTACGGGAATATATGCCTCTGTTTCTTTCTGCTCTGTTCCAACGAGAAATGGTAGTACTGTCACGAGCACTGACCACTGTTAGTTTTGAGCAGTTTCAGCCTTTCAGGGTTGGTCACTTGGTCACGTAGTGCAGTGCAGGTAGGGACACTGGCACTGTGTACGCAGTCCAAATGTTCAGAGTAGCCAATGACTTTCCGGTTACATCTCACAAACGTACCAGTCATCTTCAGTTTCTGACCTTTTTTTTATTTTATTTTAAGCGCCGCGCGACTCTCTTTCTCGGTTCGTGCGTTAGCAGGACAGGCCTCGCAACTCGCCACACTTATCGTTCTTTTGTTTTTGTCATGTCACATTTTCTTGTTTACGGTGGTAACTAACCAAACATGCCCGAACCCTTTTCCGCGCAACATGAGAAGTTCTCAGGATGACTGTAGCACACAGTCTTTTTGTTTTTTTTCGATGATGACCGCCACATCTCTGACCAGGGCAGAGATGGAGGTACTGGTGGTGTACGTAGGACGGTGTGCAGTGATGGTGTTGTAGATACGCCGGTGTCAGAGGCCAGAGCAACATCGTTGAGAGTTTACCTACCAACGCACACAGGCACGGCTGTTCCGTACGTATCTGCTAGCTCTGTCTCTGGCTCTGCTCTGTTCGGTTAGAATCAGATCATTGGCATGGCCAGGCCAACTTGGCACCGTACCGGTTCCATCCAGTTTTAGGGACAAATTGTCATTTGCTTTAGCCGAATTATGCACCCAAATGTAATTAGCACGGCGCCATCACACCCTCACTGGTTATCCAAAGAAGCAAATAGTAGCAAATACCTTGTGCGGGTAGGTGGGTATCTTAATCAGGTACTAGAGCAAAGAGCAGGTTGACTGGACATGGGCAGAAGGCTCCAGAGCTTACAAGAACCGATCAGAGCAGAGCAGAGTATGCCAAGGTCGGACGATAGCTAGTAACTGCTAACTAGAATGTCTAATCTAACGTGAGATGCGTGTGTTTTCCGCGTACATTTTGCAGGGTACAAGGGGGGAGCGCTGAGGGCGTGCTGCGGCGGCGGCGGGCCGTACAACTACAACATGAGCGCGTCGTGTGGCTTGCCCGGCGCGACAGTGTGCGACGACCCCGACGCGCACGTCAGCTGGGACGGCATCCACCTCACGGAGGCGCCCTACCGCTTCATCGCCAACACCTGGGTCAACGGCCCCTACGCGCACCCGCCCATCGCCAGCGTCGTCCGCGACGACATGGTCTATTAACCCGCCACCACCACCCATCCGCGACCTGCCGCTCCATGTATACCACCGCATCGCATCTCATGTACGCGCACGCGTGTGCCCTTGTTCGGCAGCAGACGTCTACGTTGGCCGTGTCACGGCAAGGTGGCCTCAAATCTTTTGTCGTCGATACTCGAAAGAGTGTGGCAGGTGTTTTGAGTTTGAGTTGGGGAGCTAACGTGTATTCCATTTGTTGATGTATACGAGCAAGTAAATCGATTAGGTTTTCTCTCTTCTTTTTTTATGGGGGCTTATCCTTTGTCAAATGGAGCTGTTTTGGTGTTGGTGCTAGTTTTGTTATAAATTAATGATGAACGAACCGTCTGATGTTCAACTCGCAGATATCGGGTTGTTGATACAGGAAGAGAGGTCCTTTTGGTGTTGTTCATAGTAATATCCAGAATAGAGCCTTCGCTAAAGAAGAAATAGTATGCACATTTTATTCGTTTGTCTATAATCGTGCAATTGGATGTAAGAAGGTTGAGATAAGGACAACTGAGGTGTACCACTATCTGGGTAACGGAGCATTGACATCAGACACTTGGACTGCGTTGAGTTCGGGGTTAAGATGACGGTTAGGGGTTAAAATACATATATAGAAGAACAATGATTTTGCAACAAAGAAGCAACCCATATATGCTACGCTGGAGGACCAGGGGTTGTAGAAAACCTACCTGGCTCGCATTTGACAAAAGCACTTTTGGGGAAATCCCAATCTACACGCACAGTATCATCACTCTTTTCTCTTCCTAGCGATGCATTTCCCGTCACGATCCACCACCGGTGGTTATTTTGGCCGGGTGGGCGGCGACGACGTCGCTATCGTCGCGCGCGGCAGTAGTAGCAATGAAGAGGCGTTGGCAGCAGGCGTCGAGCGTGCCTAGCCTCCTGCGCGAAAATAATGCTAACGCGACGCATGTGCTCAAAGCGTTGCGTCCGGGGCAGATCACGTGTGTGGTGTTGCTGGACGTGCCTGGACGTTTCGCGGTCCGAGTTAACGTGCGTCGGCCCTTTTCCTAATATTGGACCTAACAGACAGCAGAGGGGTAAATGATACTCTAAAATTTTTCTTCAAGTATTTACCTATCTTTTGCTATAATAGCTATAAAATTATAAAGATTAGGATAGAAATCCTACTCAAGACCTAGAGAATCAATAATCTGAACCACTACGAAGAAACAGTAGGCACGGCACTACCGCCATTGTACTTACGGTACTACTGCAACTGGTCAAAACCCAATGTGATCGAAATATGATTCAAGTGGTCAACGATTAGCGAGCAATCAAAAATCAAAGTGGTCGCAACACGACTTGAGTGGTCGACAATCAGTGAGTGGTCGAAAACCAAAATGGTCGAAACAAGTCGAAATACGACCAGTGTGGTCGATGACCAGTGAATGGTCGAAAACCAAGGTGGTCAAAACAAGTCGAAATACGACGAGTGTGATCGATGACTAGTGAGTGAACGAAAACCAAAGTGGTTGAAGTAAGACCAGAATAGTCGACGACCAGTGATTGATCGAAAACCTGAGAATGGTCGAAAGCCAGTAATTGCGGTACTATCGCTATAGAACTTGTGGTACTACCGTTGCTATACCAAAATTAGGATGAACAGGGTTTTCAGCACGATCACGAGATCACAAATCCACGTAACTTTTGATTGAATGGTCCAAAATCTGCGAAACTTTGTACACATATTGCTTAAGTCTCAGGAACCTATTCCATCCATGGATCACAAAAACCCACGACAAAGTTGAGGCCTTTTTTAGATTTGAGCAAGCGTGCGCCAAAAGTGATATAAAACCAAAATCAATGATCAGGACTTACTCATGGGTAGAGGATAGCCCAGATGGCTTTAGACATATTTTCATATGTCACAGCAAACAAGAACACCAAAAAAATCACTCAAAAAACCCTCAAATCAAGAAAAAGGTTGAGAGGAGAGGAAAGACCAACAAAAATAAGATCAAATCTATCAAATAAAGAGATAAACATGAACATGATCAAAAATTGATATATTGCCACTTAAGGAGGTAAGTTTTACAGCCACTCTACCTTGGAGGACAGAGAGCACATCAAGTACTCCACTCTCAAACCCAAACGCTAACAAGAGAGCACATGAGAGAGGGATTGGATGGTTAACCACATGTATCCATCCCAACCCCTTTTATAGAAAGGATAGCCAGCCACATCCATTCCTTAGTGGATACTATCCACTTAGCATAATGGAGAAAACCCGTTAACCCCACACATGTCTTTTACTCACACATATTTACTTATGCACGTTTTTCAAATCGTATAAGTCCGAATCCGTTAAATCGTTAGCCTTGATACGTCTTGATCACACCAGCTCCACCTTGACCTAAACCACTCTCCCAAGTGCCACTCATGCACCGCAGTTTTCACACAAAATAGTTTCTAGTAGTTTGGCCAAACTACCAAAATACCCTTCTTTGATCCGGCCTTCATCTTCCATTGCAAGTAACCGTCATACTTACCACGTGTAGGTGCACTACTAGCTTACCATGTGTCGCCAAATCTCTACTGTCCCGGTTCCATGAACCACGATTTCACTTGGACCGTCCAAACCACATGGTGCAATCCCGTCTTTCGAACTCATCGTCAATATTTTTCGCCTTTCTCGTGCTATACTTGAGCTCACCATCTCACCCCTTATTCTTGATCGTTCTAGGCCTCAGCTACTCCATGAGCATACTGCGATTTTGCTAGACCTTAACCACTCAACAAAACTTGCAATAATTCTTCACAACATTTTGCTAGACCTTTTCACATGGTCCTTCACCTAACTGTGCTAGATGCGAATTAGGATAGGATGGTCGGCCCTTGTCCTAACATATGACTGGTATGGGAATAGAGGGGTGAATGGTGCTTTTAATTATTTTCTAAGTATTTGTTTAATATTTATTCCAATAGTTATGAGAAAATATGAAATCAAGAAGTCAAAAGTCTGAAAATCTTAGTACTATAGTAATTTTAGCCCGTGAACAGTGAAAAATAGCACTATTTTAAATCCAAATATCTATGAAACTTTTGATCTGTAGATCCAAAGGGCTTGAAACATGAACCAAGGCTAGAATAGTCATATATCTTGAATTGCACCATCACCATATACTGAACCTTCACATTTACATATTCGTTGAACTATTGCACACCGTATAGATAAGGATGTTTCAGCAGCGGTAAACCAAGTTTCTCACACATCTCCACACTAGCTAAGTTGTGATAATTACCACCATTAATAATTAACTTAGTTGCTTTGCCACATACCTTAGCTTGAGCCTGAAAAAGATTGCATCGCTACGTATTATATATTATCATCATTAATCTGAACACTTAGGGTTTTAGTAGCCACAAGTGTAGGCCTTCATTCAAAAGGAAGAGCCTTGAACTCCTCTTCTTCTTCCTCTTGTTTTGGGGCATCATTATATCACTTCTTTTTATGACTAAGCTCAACCTCATCTTCACTGGCTGATTCGTACTCTCTATTCTTCATCGTAAGCATAATTCAGTTGTTGAGATACTCACTAGAGATGTGTCTCCAAACACTTGAAGTACTAAATTTCTCTATTTTTTACTATAGCATCAATTAAGAGTATAGGAGATGGATCTGTCTTCTTTTTACTTGTTGTGGCTGCTGATTTTGCGTTGGCATGGTGAGTACTGGCCGTGTGGACTCGGGCCCGTGCGTCATCTTTGCATGGACCAAAGCGTGAAGCGCACATAAAATAGAAAGGCCCTGCTGACTTGCTGACTTCCGGGAGAAACACGCAATGTGGGCCAGGGAAAGGAAAGGAAACACATAGGAAAAGGGTCTCAGATTGGCCTATGTGCGTGATGACATCCGTGTCAATAGCGCACGGGACAAAAACAAAGGCAAAACCAGTTTCTTTTGTTCCTTATTGTCCAATTTTCTAGAGAAAGCACGTAAGGCCTGCGTGTCTAGTATTTTGGCCGAACAATCGGACTTCGATTTGTGTTCTTAGCTGAGTCTGAATCAAAGAAGAGTTAGTTTGCTTAGGAAATAAAGATGAGATACGCTTCTTAGCCGAACAACCCAGCTAGCCCTAGGCCATGAGACTATATAGAATCAATCTATTATTTAACGAGAGTTATACGTTTGTTCTTTCTAGGGTTTAATATACAATTACAACCTAGAGGAGAATTGAGAGTTCTCAACCCCGTTGTCCTTACGATTCCTTACGTTTTGCAGGAACAATGACACATCTACTTTGTGTGGTTAAGTAGACAGGATAACAAACGTGTAGCTAAGCAAATTCTTGTCACATGTTGTTGTTTTGACAGTGGTTGATGCCATCGGATCGTCAGATTACACGGATCTAAGTTATCAATATCGATTCTACGTCGTGAAGATCAGGCATCCTATATCAACTTGACTCTAAAAGCCCTATGCATCTCATCTTAATCAATTTTAATCTCATCACAAAATGCACAAGAAATAGAATCAATTACTTTCTTAGATGCAGTGATAGATAAGGATTCTTCATTTTCACATTTGTCCTCAAGTATCTTGTTAAGCGTATCAATTTTAGTTGTGAGCTTAGAGTAATTTTCATAAGTTTCAGTTCTAGAATGAAGTATTTCAGTCATCTCTTCCAACTTATATTTTTTAACTTCCCAATGAGAGCAAGTACGATCAGGATTGAACTTGAGAAATTCTTTAGTGGCACTATCAAGTTTTAGTTCAAATAATGCACAGTTTGAGCACGATGAAATAGCAACATCTAAAGCTATAGCATCAATGCAATCATTATCATTACTAGACTTGAGTGTCCCTAGTTCATCCAAAGTATCTTTGAGTTGCTTGACAATAAAAGAATGTGCAATTTTAAGCATAGCCAACTAATCATGCAAACATTAGCAAGATTCATAGTTTTCATCATCAAGAAATATAGACTTGAGTTTAACAATTTCTACATTCAAATTGTCAACAATAAGATCCCGATTCTTGATTATTTTGGCTTCTTTCATCAAGTCTTGTTCAGTTGCAACAAGAACATACTTCATATCTTCAGCTGAGGGACGTACCTTGTCAGGATCATTGTAAGGCTCATCATCATCAGAAGTGTCGACGTCGGTAATGCTACCCTTGGCCATGAAGCACATGCTGGTGAATTCCTGGGTCTTGTTCTTGCCTCGAGAGTCATCCTCGTCGTCCTGTGTCCCTGAGTCCACATCGCTCATGTTGAAGTTGTCAAGAGCGACAAGCCACTGGCATACGTAGTCTTTTTCTGTTTTGACTACTAGTCCAGTTCTTCATGTCTATCTTTAACCTTTACAGGTCTAAGAGCGACGAAAAGACCTCATCTGATGCACTCAACAAGGAGAAGGTCAAGGCACATAATTTAAAGAAGGAGAACGTCAATCTTACGATTGAGCTTTTGAAGGTCAATTTTGCAACTAACATGTTGAAAGAGAAAATAAACATTAAGTTTTGAACTTATGACTACTATTCAAATGTCTCTCTTATCTTTCTCTACCTCTTTTCTTTTTGGAGATAAAGAGGCCAAAATGGATAAGCTTCGCACTGAGGTCGATGAAAAGACCAAAATGACCAGTAAACTTTCTCGTATCGAGAAAGAGAAAGGTGAGAGGATCAAGTTGCCGGAAGACCAGCATAAGAATGAAGTCAAAAAACTTGTGTCTCGACTAGCAGGTAAAGAAATTTTTACCTTCGACCAGCTCTTACTAACTAGTCATTTTGGGAAGTATTTTTCAGACTCACCTTACTCTATTTGTAGAGGTTGTAGTCGAAATAAAGCTTTGACTCGAAGTCAAGAGGAGATGTAATCGATGAAGACCATTTTTCAAGGTAACATTTCTCTTCTAAACGATCTAATCGGAGGGCTTGGTGCTAAGAAGATCAATCCTTCAAAGGACACCACGACCGCTCATGTAGAGACCCGAATATGCAAATCCAGACTCTTCTATGTATTCTACACCAGTCCAGAATCACGCTAGTGCACACAGTATAAACAAAAATGAAATATCGACTATACCACGATTTGCTAGGAAAAGACTCAAATATTATTAATAATTATCAGAGTTATGACCTTATCACCAAGCTTACAATTAATAGCCTGAACGGCTAAGAAACATGCAGCAGAAAACAAAAATAAGCGAAGCAGCCATTCGACATGCCCACAGGCAATCGTCTGGGCGCGAAGTCCTAATCCGCGAAGTCGTCGAAGATCCTCCTTGCAATACCACCTGTTGATCTAGTCCTTCTTACTCAACTAAGCAAATGTGGATGAAGCCATGAGTACATAGAGTATTCAGCAAGTCATTTGTAACAAAGAATGCAATATAGTATGCAAGGCTTACCAATGGATGACTGAAAGGTTAATTTTGTAGAAAGCAAATATTTAAAGTAAATACAACAAATAGATTGAAAAACGAACTTTGAAAATGATAATAAATAAGTAACCAAAAGAATTGGGACCAACCACAAGTGAACTGACCATTCACTCCAATGAATCACCCGTGAACCATGATTCACGTAATGAACCACCAGTGAACTAACCATTCACTCCCTAACTTAACCCAACCAGATTTTTATGAAAACTCTACCCCTCGTGTGAAATTACCGAGCTTTGTCCAGGACCGTGGACACGGCTATTCGAATAGTTTTACACTCCGCAGAGGTTGCACAACTATACCCACATGATGTGATAATCCTCACATTAAAGAAAATCACAACAAGGCTTTTACAATGCTCCATCTCAAACCGACCTCGCTCGGTAAGGTTTCGCCGTCGAGTAGGCTGCCACTGTAATATCCTGATCGTCAATTCGACGTAGGTTTCTAAATTAATCGCGGAGTCGCCGGTTTTTCGGTAAATCACGGGAAGGGAAAAAATAAAAATTATGGAATAGCGTAAAATGAATAAAATAAAATAAATAAAAACCTCTAAGTGGGCTGCCTGGAGAGTGGGCCGACCGTCTTGGGCCTTCCGGCCCAAGGGGTGGCCGCACCTCACCCTCCCCTAAAACCCTAGCCGCCTCCCTCTCCCCCTAGCCGCCACCCCTCTTTTCCCACCCCTTGGCCGCACCCCCACCCTCCATAGCTGCTGTCCATTGGTGCAAAGGAGAAAGAGAAGGAAGAAGAAGAAAGGGAAGAGAAGGAAGAAGAGAAGGAGGAGAAGGAGAGGAAGAAAGAAGAGGGGTGATCCTAAGGGATCTCCTAGGTAACTCTCCCTCATCTCAAATCCCTTTTATATTTCTGTAATTAGGGTTCTTAGCCTAAGAATTATTGGGGGATTAGCAAATAGATTCCCCGATTAGGGATTTCCTGCTGTCTATCTGTAGATCAATTCACGCAGCGCGTCTGTTTGCGCAGTTTAGACCTATGAAACGATTTTTCCTGTGGGTCTTCCCAAAAGAAAAATTGTAGAGGACATCGAAACCTATCTCCTATATTTGTTTTAGTATATTTGGCCGTGGGATCTAGGCGTAGCAGGGTCTGGAACCTCGCTGTCCGTCAGGGGTGCACATTGGGACAGATTGCTGTTCAAGTGTGATTTAGGAGTAGTAGATGATTTTTATGATTTTGGTTGCAATTGAGAAAATTGTAGGGAATTCAGTAATCTAACTGATGTATAAAAATCATAATTGTTAAATCCTTACACTGTGGTTGGGACGCGTTAGAATCTGGCTGCCCAGATTGCCAAAATAGAGAATGTTCTCTGTTTTGCGCATTAAGTTACACCTTGCTAGGTTCAAAATAAAAATATGTGATCTACATGAAAAGTGAATGTATTTAAGTGAGGAATCCAGAAATATATCATTTACTGTAAATGGCTTAATATTGTTAAAGATACAAAATATTAAGCAGCGATGTTGCAGTGGGTAGATTGAAGAATCATTAAGCGGAGAGGATTATGTGTGGGTTCGGAGTTTTAGCGACATCTTTACTTCTTAAGACGCTTTTTTATTGCTGTTGTTTTGTACTGAGAGGTATTTTTGGACAGGTGGTTTTGCTCCTGAACGCACATGATTGCTTCGCTTCAACGGTAGAGGCAAGTAAACATAGCGGTTGTGATACTGTTTAACTCGTTAATTGTTCTACATTCACATTAATTAATTCTCTTAATTTGAGGTGCTATGTCATTGTTACATGCTTCCTTAATGTGGTCCATATGGTATTATTTTATGAATTCAATCGTTTATGATCTTGATGGTTTAATTGTGGATATACGGAATTGTTCTTGATGAACCAATATAGTTGTGGGGTAGAATACTTTACGAGTATATTGTGGTCTAGGTGGTAGTATTCTTAGTGAATACTTGTGGTTGTGGTGGTATCATTCTTGATGATTATGTTGTGGTCTATGTGGTAGAATTCCCTATAGATCAATGGATTATGATCTTGGTGAACCGAATGTGGGTTATGTGGTAATGACCTTACGAAACATTGGTATTGTGCTTAATGAGACACATGTGGGTTACCAGGAAGTATTCGTGATGATTAAGTTGTTGACCTTCGTGGTTAAATTCTTGTGGTTTATGAATATCATATCATTCATAACATGTCATGATATTTGCATTTGTGGATGTGGCCGCACTTAGCCACGACCGTACCAGTACAACATCGTATATTGCCGTAATACGATGTACATTCTTATCCTGCTGGGAAAGGGTGCAGTGGAGCATAGCATGAACAACATTGTACATTGTCGTAGTACAATGCACACTCTTACCTTGTTGGGTAAGGGTGCAGTGGAGCATACACATTCATATGCATTGCATTGTGAAAAGATCATTTGTATACCTATGCAATGTATTGTGGTGAAGTTATTTTGCAGTCAAATACAACTTCATAGTTGTAATGTGGAATTGGCTCATGTGAGTTACTTGTGGTATGAGGAATGTGGCTGTGGTCGTGAAATATGGTTCGTCCCTTGTGGTATGGTAGGGGTTGTGATTGTGGCATGAGATTCTTTTCTCTTGTAGTAACGGTTGATAGCAGTTGTGGATGTGAGAAATAATAAAGTAGTGAAGTAAACATAAATATGCTTTATTGTCTTTGGTAGTGGTAGTGGTTGAGGTTTTAAAGTAGTCAAACAAAATTTATTTGCTAATATTTTACCGTTGTTGATGGTGATTTGAGGTTGAGGATATAAACGTGGTCATTGTGGAAAATAAAATGTTGATGATTAAACTGTTGTAGTTTAATTAGTCTGTTAAACAGTTTGCTTGCTGAGATTTTTATCTCACCCTTGGTTTTTCCCCCTACAGGTGATCATTGAGCATGCATGGAAAGGGTAGAGCGGCACCACAATAATGCACTTGGATCATAGATTTATGTTGTAATAAAAACAAAGTGATTCTAGTCTTTTGCCTAGCTATCTCGTCAAAGTTTACTTTAACTTATTAGTGTTAAACTTGTGAACTATTATTTGGTTAGACTGTTGGAGGTTGATTTAAATTATTAAACTGATTATCACTATCTTGTTTCGCTTAATTGAATATGCTTCCGCTTATCCTATCTTGTTTAGGAATTGTTGCCAGATTATTTTATCTTGTAATTTGGCTAGTTTTTGGAGTGGTTTTAGTGGCATCTCGGGGTAATGTGGGTCCTAGGGTGTTACAGCCACTTAGTCGATAATTGTCCCCTCTTGCGCCCAAACAATATTAGTAGCGAAATCAAAATTGAGATATCACAAATTATTATGCCAGGTCTATCCCATACTAGACATGTGGCTTGCGTGGTAAGTCTCAGATCAATGGCGCACAAAGTTAAGTCCTTAGAATAATCCAGGTGAAACATCCACATCACAATGTGCAAATTGCACCCCTTTTACTGCACGATCATTCACCCGAGTGAAAACCATTTTTGTATAACCAACACCAATGACAACCCAGTGTCATGGCACACAAATTTTATCACTATGACTACCACCACGTTCCAATATATCATTAAGTCAAAATTAATTAATTGATCACATGTGATGATAAACTAACTACAGGCATGGCTAAGCAGTGTAAGCTTACAACCCATGTGACAACTAGTACTGCATCACTAAATAATTTCGCATCCTAGGGTCATAATGGAATCATGGTATTCAGAGGCGGAGCTAGGCCTCGGGTCGCCGGGGCAATGGCCCGAGGCCTAGCTAAGAGATTCAATGTGTGTTTACTGTAGCAATAAACAGTAAAAGCCTTGATTTTTTGGTTGCACTGGGCTAGGCCCGAGGCTGGGCCTCAGGCTGCCTACGCCCTGATGGTATTCAAATTATCAAGGAGGAATAATCAAAATGGACAATAGCTAGCAATACAAGGGTTTGTAATAAAATAGTGATGCATGATAATTTAAAACAAAATAATACATAATAGATTTAAAAACTAGATTCAACATGATCAAAAACATGACTTACCTTGGCCTTTCTCAGTTGCTAGCTCTTGATCTTCAAATCTTGCTTCAGCTCCTTCGAAGGCGTGATCTAACGAGAGAGAAAACGAAATGAAACACAAAATAAATTCAAATAAACTCAAATAAACTCAAAAAACTTCCAAACTAGATCCAAAATATAGATCTCAATTTTAGATGAATTTAGGAAAAAGAATCGGGTCAATCCGTGCTAGGACGAAGGAGAACGTGCTCTCTGAAAATCAAATCTAAAGAAAAAGGCTGAAAATTAGAAAAGCTATTGTGCTGTGGACTCGACTCATGGAAAAGCTGGTCTATGGTCTATGGAATAGGAGCTGCTGACTGGTGGGACCTGGCTGGCAGTGGCTAGGCTCACGGTGGATGGAGTGCACGGGAAGTCGAAGCGACGCGGGCGCGAGGTGGAAGGCGCGCGAACCGAGATGACGTGGTCGATGGATCACGCTGGCGCGGGCGAGCACGTGGTGCGAGGCAACAACGGGGTTGGCCAAAAACTGGACGGTGGACGGTGACTCACTGGCAGCGAGGGTGATGGAAGTCGGCGGATGACAAAAATGACGCTGGCGGCTGCCGGAGATGGAGACGAAGGCTCGAACAATGGCGAACTTCGGCGAAACCGTCGGCACATGGTCAGTGGCTCTCAACAAAGGTGGCTGTGGGGTGCAGAGGATGAGGGGATGGATCGGCTTTTATACCCGGTCCTCGGAGAGGCGGGGGCGTGAAACATCCTAAAATTTCAAAAAATTTGAAATTTTTCTTCAATTTTGCTTGAAATCCATATCTTTCCCAATTAGGCAATTCTCCTTAAAATTCTGCTTTCCCCTTTTGGTTTCCCCGTTTTCCTCTCCCGCTGGCGCCTCCTTGCGCTACCGCCGCTTCACACCGCCTTACTGTGCGAGCTGCACACACGATGCCCCAACACTGCTCAAGTTTGCGGCGCACCGCTCCTCCCTATTCACACCAGCCCAATGCCATGACCCCACCAGTAAGCCACCCATCTCCTACTCTCCCCTTGCTTCGCGCGCGCCCCTGGCTCGCTCTCTCTCTCGACCGCAGTTTGCTGCAGCTCCCGGTCAACGCGCGCTTTGTGCCGTACACGTAGTGTCAGCTCCCACAAGCTATTGCAGAGTGTGCAATGCCACCTCACTGTGCCGTCGTTTTCGTCGCAGAGCCCGCCTTATCTCTCGCTCGCGTGCGAGAGACGCACCCCAAACTGCCTCACTGTGGCCACCGACATTCACCGTGTTTTAATTCTAGATACCACTGCTAAAAACTTCACGCTACTCTCTAGTGTCTCCCAGAACCGTCAATTTGAACTTCAGCTCACCGCATCGCCGCTGGAGACCTCGCTTGTGCCCGGTGAGCCCTAGCGGCAATCTTGCCTTCCTATCAATTATTTTTCGTTTCCTTTCGCTGACACGGCTTTCTCTGTTCCCTGAACACGTTGACGTGCACACCTAGACCTGAGAACTCACCGGAAGCCTTGGCGGCGGGAGCTACCGCCAGCCGAAAGGCCTCTCTCGTGGACAGCTTCACTGAGTTGTTCTCGACCCAAACCACTGCCACCATTGTGAAACCCATACCCCACTGATGGTAAAACCAACTTCCATTTTGCTTGAGACTCACCGATGTACCTTTGAGCCGTCGTGGAGCTCGCCATCTTCCCTCTTGCCACCAGCCACCGCCATCCATCTCCCCGCCTCCCAAAGCCCAAAAAATAGGTGTCCCATACTCCCGAGAACCCAACCGTACCCTCCTTTTCCGCCGACGAGCATCAGTGAAGCTAAATTGTAGAGCGTCGTCATGCTCTGTTTTCCCGCCAGAGAGGGGAGCCAGAGGTTGAAGATGACCCCTCGGTGAGACGTGGCTATATCTCAGCCATCTGCGCCTGTTGTTGCCATTTCATCCCGAGCACTCACGCTCGTTGCATCATAGCCGTCTGCGCGTCGCCCATCGGGTGCATGTGCGCTCGCACTGGGCCTCGCGGCAACACGCAGCTTGGGCCGAGGCCGGTCGGCCCAATCGGTCGTGCGGGCTGATGGACCGGCCCATTACTGTTCACAGAGAGAGAAAATTGAGAAAATCAAAGAAAAATCCAAAAAAATCCCAAAAATACAGTATTTCGATCGTCTCGACACTGCGAATCCATTTCTGACCTCCATTCCACTAAATCAAAATTCCAAATAAAATCAAACCCTCCATTTGAATTTTGTTGTATTTTACTCCTTTCTAATTTAGTTTATTTTTTCTAGATTGATTAGATTCAAGTGTGGACTTATATTATTTTTTGTGTTTGCGCTAGCTTCCAATCTTTCCGAAGTGACGATTCAAGGACCAGACCCGGGCACTGAAGTTTACGAGATCGTGGAAGTTTCAGAGCAGCAAGGCAACTTACAAGTTTTTGATCATTTTGAATCTCATGAAATTTAAATTATTTAATTACCGTATTTCCATTGTTGTTAGTTGTGAAATGTTAATTGATTAAAATAAATGTTTAGAATGACATGCTAATTAGTTAAGTCTTACCATTGCTAAATGCCATGTTTAATTTGAGGCCATATTCACCTTGACAACCTTAGTAATATTTAAATTACTGTATAAATAATTGTAGATTATCTAATTCAACATTTTATACTACTAAGTGACTTGGCATTTGGTCAGTAGAATTTATAAAACTGGTACTAGGGTAAGGGTGTGCAGTGGAAAGCCACGAGATGACCTTCGTCCAAGACCTTACCCTAGGGTGGAGGCTTGGGCAGATGATGGTAGTGTTGTCAAGCACTGTTGGGAATGTGGTTGGTGCCTCAAGTGAAAAGTAAGGACAAGAACCTTATACTGAGTAAAAGGCGCAGTAATTGCTCAACCACAGGAGTTGACTTGTCAACCCTGGTTTAGTAGCTGCTCAACTCGATTGAATCTCTACAGGAGGTAGGAGTGTTGATGATGGGGAGTTAGGTATGCGGAACGGTAAAACCATACCTGACAACGATAGAGGTCACTCAGGGCAGGTAGAAGAGACTAGGAATAGTGTGTGAGCCGTGTCTGAGTGATTCTATTGGGTAGAGGCTATGCAAAGAATTGAGTAGTGAAATGACCTGATTATCTTAACTCTGTCACGTGAGTTAAGGAATCGTGTGGGTAAAGTTGGGCAACTCTGCAAAGTGAGATCAATGGTATTCGAATACGTCATGCTTTCGGTTAATGAAGCTGTGTTAATTGGTGATTCCAGCAGGGAAGCATAAGTAGATTTCATAATGTTTTAATATATGCAGTTGTATAGTTAACTGTTGAAAGGAAAACCCCTTTAATCCTAAGGAGAGCTGTTTTTGTTTTACTTGTTTGTAATTAAAATTGTATCCACTCAATTTAATAGAACAAGTATATTCCCTCCCTTGAATATCCTTGCAAGTAGTTAAATTAGGCTTTACTCTTGTGACTTGCTAAGTACGATTGCACTCCTAACTTGCTAAACAACAAATAGAATAATAATGGAACCAAGATGTACAAGCAGAAGATGAAGTTCCTAAGGAGCCTTTCCTCCCTGAGGACAAGTGGTTTTCGGTCTCAGTTGCACTCAGGTTGCCTGAGAGTTCTTGTATTGTATGATAGTTTTTGGGCTTGCTCGCCGCCGTGTAAAAGAAAGTTGTTAAACCCTATATTTGTAACAAAAGTTTGACTCTTTTGTTGTAAGCATGTGTTGTTGTAGTGCACATTGATGTACAATACTCCGTAACTATTCAGTCTTGGATATTTGCGGGAATTACTAGCACCTTCAGAAATGGGGGCGTTACCAGGCGAGCACAACGTGGAGGCTGGGTCAGAGATAGCGGCATCGGAGCTCGCGTTGGACACAGAGATGACAGTCCAAGGGGGAGATGACTGACAGGTGGGCCCCACTTGTCAGCGTCACGGAGGGGGCGAGCGTCTAGGATGCAACGTGAGCGAGGCGAACACTCCTGATTGGTGACACATGGCCACCATCCAGTGAGCGGGCGGGACGCGGATGGGCGATGCGTGGCGAGGGGTAGGGAAGGCCGGCAAGCGGAGAAGGCTGGAGGAAGCAGGCTTCGACCAAACGGCTTTTGGAGATTTTTTAAAGGATTCTTCTTTTTCAGAAATTCAAATAAAATCAAAGGAGCTCGAGAAAGTAAAAAAACCCAAAAAAATCCAGGAAAATTCCAGAAAATTCCTTGAGCCTTAAGGAATCCAAATAAAATACTTTAACCAAATGGTAATGTTTAATTTAATCATGTTAAATCCTTTTAATTAATAAAAATTCTAATTAAGCTTTAATTAATACCAGAAAAATCCAAATGGTGAATTTTATTTTAAAAACTTCAAAAAGGCTATGAAAATTAGGATGTTACAAACCTTCCCCTTAAACAGAATCTCAACCCCGAGATTCAGGCTCACTAAAGGAATAGGTTACCGAGTGCGACATTGGAGATGACATTGTTCAGGCTTCCCCTTGCAACGCTCTGAGGTACCTAGCCTGCTTGATCTGATGATGTTCCACGGCTTGCTCCTGGAGTCTTGGCAGGGGTAGTTTTCCAAGGTTGAATGAAATTGGCTTGTTGCTTGATGCTTCTGTGGATACTTGCTGGCGTAATGCCCCATGTTCTGGCAGTGAAAGCATTGCACACCTACTTTTGATGCCTTGGTCTGTTGAGGGTGGCCAACATAGCTGTCACAATATCCGTGCATCATTGGGGGTGGTGCTAATCTTGGGGTCAAATTCATGGATCATGCTTGTACTCCATTGGATTGGCTCACCCAAGCCCTAGGGCTACGATCATTATACTACTCTAGGTATAACACCTTTCTCTTATAGGAATGAGTTCCACCTTGAAGAAGTGTCTTATCTGATGGGGCCATGCAATTGTCTTGGTTGGATTGTTGCACCTCGACTTCTGATGGTATCATGGTAAATGTGGCTGTAGCCCTGCCTTCTTTTGTCAATGCACGCATGGTAGTAGCTTGGAGTTTCTCTCGTTGCTGCTACAATACTGAGGCCAATATTGAATCCAGTGGGCATTGAGCTGGGTTATGGTCTTGGCCTTCACATAGGTAACAAGTAATCTTGCTCATAGGACATTCTCTAAGAAAATGAGTTCCTTCACAACTAGAGCAACTAATTTCGTGTTCACTAGCATAATGTCATATCTCTTCACAGCGAGTACAAGCACAATTCTTAAACTTATTCATCAGGTAACCTCTCGATTGGTGGTGTTTCTCTAGGTAGCATTGTTTGACCAAGTGCCCTTCCTTGCCACATTGGTTGCGGGCTTTGCACTGGATTACCTTCCTTTTTGGACAATTGGCAAATTTGTGGCCGATTCTGTTGCTGTTGGCACAAATAAAATCTCGTGCTGGCTTCCCTTTTTGAGGACATCGGGAGGCTCGGTGTCCATCTCTGACGCAACGGTAGCAGATAACATTTCTCCTTGAGTAATGGCTTTTAGGAGGACGATATCCCATGCTGTCATCCTGACGAAGTATTTCTTGTGCCTTGATTCTCAACAGCTCGTCAGAGGGACACCGTTGACAAGGTATAGGCGAAGCGACCTAGGAAGCTTTGTTGTTGTTGTACACTTGTTGTAACACTATTTGTATGAGCTGAGTTTGTGCTACCTAAAGTTGACTTAAGACCAGACCCAATCCTGTCGACGCTGACTGCTGCCCCCGAGCTGAAGAATTTGAGGCACTATTGCTAAGTTCGGAAGGCAATTGATTGTGGCCAGTTGAACTTCGTGTATCCACCATCTAACAGGATGACACCCCGCTTAACAAGAAAAGATGGAATAGCAAAGACAAGAGGTAAACTCGTCTAAGGGGGATATAACTAATGGCAACCCTAAACTAAAACACTTACTTAGCCGGAAAGGCTAACAAAAGAAGCAACAAACTCCACAAAAAGAACTTGACATGACTGCAACATAATGCTGGAAGCAAATTTGCAGCTCACATCACACACAATGGCAAATAAGAAGCAAGACGACCTACCCGATGCTAAAACCATAGTAGGGTCCAAATCTAATGGCTTCAAGTCTTCACGGTAATCTTCATTCTTGCCTTGAGACATTGGGAGCTTCCCTGATCCGAACTTCACATCACAGCTTGAAGAATTCCCCGCCAACCTTCTCTTTGATTAAGGGGCACTCGAGACATCTATGGACATTATGAGGATATGAAGTCAAATTAAGTTTTGAAAACAATATTTCAGAGGAGGCAAAGAGTAAGAATCCTAAGAATGAGGTAAGAATCAAGAATTATTAGATAATCATTTGGTTGATTTGATTTAGAAAATAAATTTTGAAACCTTCACTAATTCGACTGTTGTGGGGGTGGTCCAACCACCCGCGACCGGGCCGTGTAACTAGTCCAACATGTAATAGGCCCAATAGTGTAAAGAATATACCAGTGTAAATATACCAATGTACCCTCATCCTTTGTAAGTACTAAGGGGTAGAATGGGGATTTCCCATTCTACCCTACTCACGTATATAAACCCCCGGGAGGGGTAGGAGGAGGGACATCCTCTCATTCTTACCAACTCTCCCACAGATCTGGCTCTCCTTCCTCTTCTACTAGTCCCCTTCTTTACTGTTTGGCATGTAGCCACGACAGATGGCGCCATCTGTGGGGACCAGGCAAGAAGTCGTGCAAAAGAAGAGTCACTGCTGCGAGGAAAGTTTGCTCCATGGCGGGGCTGGGATACATTCTGGCACGTTGAAGAATAAAAAATGCCGCCAAAGGTAAGAAAAGGTAGAGCACCTCTGAATAGTTCAACTCGTTCATCAGGTTTTGTTGTATGTAAATCCCCATGCGAATCTGATAGATCCATTGATCCGGCATGTAATTCTTCGTGTGGATCTGATAGATCCATTAATCCTCCACCGTAAGTGCTACTCGAAAATCCATGTTGCAGGATAACTGCAAGTCTATACGCAACTGATGCATGTTTCTTCAAAGCTGATTTTCAATATGTTGGATATTAATCTTGATTGTTATTGCATTTTACATGCATGTGTGTGCATGGAGGGGGCTAGTCAAAAGAAGTGGCATGAGAATAGCTGCATGGAGTTAGTAGTTAGTGGAGAAAGTCTATTGTTAGCTAAGTCTATTATTAGCTAAGTCTATTGTTAGCTGTGTGTGCGCATGACCAGTAGTGGAGTCCTTGTGTGGCATGAGACCCGGGCCACTAGGTGAGGCTATTTAAGCCAGGTAATATGTTGAGTAAATTGAGAGCGATGAAATAGAAAGACAAGAGAAAATCCGGTGCAAGTTAAGTTCGTGTCAGGAAATTCTCTCTGTGTGTCTATGTTCCTCGTCTCCCCCGTGTAGTGTGTGTCCACGGGTAAATGTGTGTGTAGAATCCTGGTATTGTGTTCTAACAATTGGTATCAGAGCTTGGTGTGTGTGTGATCACCGGGGTAGCGAAGGCAGCAAAGTGAACGTCGACGTGACGACGTCAGGAGCACCGGCAAAGGAGAGTTCCTTGGTGTGGCTGCATTATCCATGCTCACCCATGCGCGAGTTTATACCTCATGTGTCGAGGCACGAGTCTTCGTCCCCGTCGAGCTGTGTCACGGCGGAGAAGAAGCGGCGAGTCATCGGCAAGTTGCATCACCAGTGACGAAGATGTGGCAGCGAGAGGATGCTATGATGGCACACTCGTGGTGATGACCATGAACCATGGTGTGAGGCCGTGTTCGTGGAGGTGTGATGCCGCTGTGAGAAAGCGTCGGTGTGATGCCGACAACGACGGCCGGTGGTGCGAGGCCGCTACGACAACGGCGGCGCGTGAGGTTGCTACAAGGCGATGGTGGTGCGATGCCGTGCCATCAACAACCAACGGGACAAGATGGCATTGGCGGCTATCTCCGTGTCTCGCTGAGGAGAAGATCGACAAGATAAAGATGGCTTAGTCCATCC
Source organism: Bonia amplexicaulis (assembly GCA_036346245.1). Taxonomy (NCBI): domain Eukaryota; kingdom Viridiplantae; phylum Streptophyta; class Magnoliopsida; order Poales; family Poaceae; genus Bonia; species Bonia amplexicaulis. The sequence continues at coordinate 18,637,979 of CM070747.1, read as the reverse complement.
CGTGGCAAAAGGATTAAGCAATCAAGATTAGGGGGGAATGTTGGATATTAATCTTGATTATTATTGCATTTTGCATGCATGTGTGTGCATGCAGGGGGCTAGTCAAAAGAAGTGGCATGAGAATAGCTGCATAGAGTTAGTAGTTAGTGGAGAAAGTCTATTGTTAGCTAAGTCTATTATTAGCTAAGTCTATTGTTAGCTGTGTGTGCGCATGACCAGTAGTGGAGTCCTTGTGTGGCATGAGACCCGGGGCACTAGGTGAGGCTATTTAAGCCAGGTAATATGTTGAGTAAATTGAGAGCGATGAAATAGAAAGACAAGAGAAAATCCGGCGCAAGTTAAGTTCGTGTCGGGAAATTCTCTCTGTGTGTCTATGTTCCTCGTCTCCCCCGTGTAGTGTGTGTCCACGGGTAAATGTGTGTGTAGAATTCTGGTATTGTGTTCTAACACAATAAGTATTGCTGAGTACTGCTCAAGCAGCAAAGTGCAACATCGGGGTCTCCGTGCAAGCCACGTCGCAGCCTCCGAGCGCGATCGAAGAAGCCCTTGGCCTGGCTGTCGCGGAGTCGCAGCTCGCGTCTACCTCGTCAGAGCCTCCACGCCGCCGCCAAAAGCCATCAGGGAGTGCGACCCCTCCGCGCGAAGCCAGCATCGAGCCTCCACTCCGCAGTCTCCGCGCTATCCATCGGGGCCTCGCCTTCAGGCAGCGACCTGTGCGTAGATGAGGCATGGACTCCGCCACCCATACATCCATGCAAGGTATTTGTATTTGTCATGTGATGCATGTAGGAAAAGACTGCCATCAATACATGCACGCAAGGAAAGGACGTCAGGTGCTTCGTCGTTCACTGCTCGAGCAGCGCAAATCCCCTACTCCAAGCGTCTCCGGCAGCACCAGAGGCGGACGACCTCGCGACGAAGTGCCTGGGTTTCGCGTACCATCGGAGTCCGTGCCCTCGGCGTCGACATGCGGGACTCCAACCGGCCACCGAAGTGCTCCGGCTTCGCACACAGTCGAAGTCTGCGCCGCTGCTCCCTCCATGCATGCTGTTAGCCGTATACATGCATGGAACTACATATGTACGCGTACATGTGCATGGCACTGTAGCGTACATGTGCATGGCACTGTAGCTACATACGGATACATGTATGAGATATACACGGCAAGAGAATCAATCCACGATATACACGGCAACGGACTCTCGTCTTCCATATATTACACGGCAACAAACTGTATTAGGATTCGACTAGTATTTGGTTTCCAAACTCATATTAGTTTCCTTCTCAATTGTAACATATAACACTATATATTGCCGGTATGGCCAATGAAAGATGTATTGCGTGAAATCTTTCCGCTTTCATGGTATCAGATAGCGTCGCTCCTGTGACCTACCGCTTCCGCATCCAATCTTAGTTTCCGCCGCTGTGTCCCGGCGCCGCCATGTCCGGCAACTCAGATGAACTCGAGCGACTACGCGGGGAAGTTGAACTCCTTCGCCACGAGATCAATCAGCGCGCTGAGGATGATCGTCGTCGTGCTGCGGATGAACAGCGCCGCGCTGATGAGATCGCCGTGGCTGAACGCCGTCGCCAGGAGGTCGTCACTGCCGAGGCCGAACGACTTCGCCGGGAGGCCGAGGCTGACGCCATTATCGTCGCCAACCTCCATGCTCAGGCAGTCGCCGTCATGAACATCAAAGCCCTCGTACCCATCGTCCTCGAGCTCGGCTCCACCTCCTACCCGAAGTGGCGCGGCCTTCATCTCATCACTCTCGGCAAATACGCACTCACCGACCATGTACTTTCCGATGCCGTCTTCCCCGATGACGCTCCGTGGCATCGCTTGGATTGCGTCGTGGTCTCTTGGATTTTTGGAACCATCTCCACCAATCTTCTCGAGAGCGTCATGACCTCCAGCAGCGCCGATCGGCAATCCACCAGCCGGGCGATATGGCTGGCTCTTGAAAGCACGTTCGTCGGCAACAAAGAAACCCGCGCTATGATCCTCGACACGGAGTTTCGCACTTTCGTTCAAGGTGATCTTACTATTTCGACTCATCGCCGCAAGCTCAAAACAATGGCAGATCAGCTCGCCAGTTTGGGTGAACCTGTGCTCGATCGCACCCTTGTCCCGCAACTCGCGGCGGCCTCAACGAACGGTTTACCCATATGGCGGCTCTTCTCAAACGCCAGAAGCCGTTCCCATTGTTCGACGACGTCCGAAACGATCTTCTTCTTGAGGAGATCATCCTCAACGATGTATGCCGACACCCTCGACTGCGCTTCTCTCCACCGTTCGCGGACCTTCCGGCGGCCACAATACCCAGAGCAAGGCATCTGGGGGCATGTCTGGTGGCGCATTTGGCAACATGTATGGTGGCGCGTCTTCTGTCAACCATGGTGGCACACGTGACTTCAAGGGCGCTCCTCACCCGGGCGGTCTCGGCGGTTACGGCACGATGACCACGGGCGGAAATCGCCCCAACAACCGCCGCCGCCGCAACAAGGGCAATCCTTTCAGCAACGGCAGCACAGGCGTTCCAGGCAATGGTTGGCCACCCTCATTTTTTAATCCTTGGACAGGTACTGTACAAGTATGGCCTGCCACGGCGCCGCGTCCTCCCGTCGGCGGGACTGCACCACGGCCGCACTATCAGCAGCATCAGCAGCCGGCGCCGCACGCCCTACTTGCAGCCTCCGGCGTTCCTGGGCTTCCGCTTGGCTACGACGGTCCTGGCGCTCCATTCTCTCCGTATGGTGTTCCTGGACTCCCGTATGGACATCCGCTCCCAACACACCAACAGCAGCAGGCGCCTCAGCTAGTTCCCACCACTGGACCCCATGGCGTTTGGGATCAAACAACTCTTGCAAATGCATTCAACACCGTGACACTCACGCCACCACCGACGACTGATTGGTATATGGACTCTGGGGCTAGCAATCATATGACTTCAGACGCCGGTAACCTCTCCATCGCTCATGCACCGTCCCAAATTTCTCCTACATCTATTATTGTTGGCAATGGTTCCATGCTCCCTATTCACTCCACCGGTTCCACTCATATTCCGACCACAGACCGTTCTTTTTTTCTTCAGAATGTTCTTGTCGCCCCACATATTATCAAAAATCTTGTTTCCGTTCGTCGTTTTACCATTGATAACAATTGTTCCGTTGAATTTGACCCACATGGCCTTTCTGTGAAGGACTTGCGCACCAGGAGCGTGATCGCCAGGTACAATAGTTCTGGAGATCTCTACCCTTTGTCTCCATCTGCCACCAGCCCCCAAGCTATGGTCGCCGCCGCTTCTCCCGTACTCTGGCATCGTCGCCTCGGTCATCTTGGTGGCGAAGCTTTACATCATTTAACTAGCTCCTCCGCCATTTCTTGTAATAAAAGCCCCATTGATACTCTTTGTCATGCTTGTCAGCTTGGTCGACACATTCGTCTGCCTTTTGCTACTTCTCATTCTCGTGCTACCAAGAATTTTTCCTTAATACATTGTGATCTATGGACCTCTCCTGTTACTAGTGTCTCCGGTTACAAGTATTATTTAGTTATTCTTGATGATTGCTCACACTTTTTTTGGACTTTTCCTTTACGATTAAAGTCGGACACGTCTTCCACATTGGCTCATTTTCTCACATACGTCAAAACCCAATTTGGCTCCACCGTACAAAGTGTCCAAAGTGATAACGGCCGCGAATTTGATAACTCTTCTACTCGCTCTTTTTTTCTCACCCACGGCATCACACTCCGCATGTCATGTCCCTATACTTCCCAGCAGAACGGCAAGGCTGAGCGTGCTATACGTAGCATCAATAACATCATTCGTACTCTGCTATTCCAAGCTAGCTTACCTCCGCAGTATTGGGTAGAGGCACTCCACGCTGCCACATACCTTCTCAATCGACATCCCACCAAAACATTAGCCTTTTCCACACCATATCAAGCCCTCCACGGCACCCCTCCCTCGTACGATCATCTTCGTGTTTTTGGGTGCCGGTGCTATCCAAACCTTTCTGCCACAGCAGCCACTAAACTTTCCCCACGCTCCACCCTGTGCGTGTTTTTCGGCTACTCATCCGAGCACAAAGGTTACCGGTGTCTTGATTTGGTCACCAATCGGGTCATTATTTCCCGACATGTCACTTTTGATGAAGATGACTTTCCCTTCGCTAAAATGCAGTCACTATCTTCTGATGTTTTTGATTTTTTGCTCGACATGGACTCGTCTCCGCTTCCCATTGGGCAGTGGTCTACTGCAGGTTTACCACCTGGTCCTGCTGCCCCCGCTCGTCGGGTTGCTGCCAACAGGACCGGGTCTCCGGGATCTTCATCGCCTTTGGACTCCAGCGCGCCTCCTGGCCCTGCGCCCGTACTCGCTCCTGGCCGTGCGCGTGTGATCACGCCCGAGTTGACTCGACGAGATTTTTCAGCGCCTGGTTCCGTGCTCGCTCCCGGCTGCGCGCGTGCAACCATGACCGCGCCGCTTGGATACGGCTCCCCTGCATCCAGCGCGCCTCCTGGCCCTGCGCCCGTACTCGCTCCTGGCCGTGCGCGTGTGATCACGCCCGAGTTGACTCGACGAGATTTTTCTGCATCACCTGGTCCAGCGCCTGGTTCCGTGCTCGCTCCCGGCTGCGCGCGTGCAACCATGACCGCGCCGCCTGGATACGGCTCCCCTGCATCGCACGGTCCGGCGTCTACGTCACCTGGTCCCGTACTACCCTCGTCGTCTGGTCGCACGATTCCAGGAGCCGCAAGTCCTCCTGGTCGCTCGCCTACAGCATCTCCAGAGCAGCGCTCGGCGGCCGCTTTGGCACCAGCTGCGTCCAGCCGAACAGGAGATCCACCGCCGGTCATATCCATTACTCCTGTGACTAATGCCCATCACATGATCACACGGGGGAAGACGGGATTTCGTCTACCGACAGCACGTCTGAATCTTCATGCGGTTGCTCTATCGCCATTGCCAAAGACATATCGAGGTGCACTTACCGATGCAAATTGGCGAGCTGCCATGGCTGAGGAGTATGATGCCCTACTCAACAACGATACCTGGGACCTTGTGCCTCGTCCCCCGGGTGTTAACGTTGTGGTGGCAAGTGGGTATATCGTCACAAGTTTCACCCCGATGGGTCCCTTGATCGGTACAAAGCTCGATGGGTTCTTCGTGGTTTCACTCAACGGCCTGGCATCGATTTTGATGAGACTTTCAGTCCAGTGGTCAAGCCAGCTACCATTCGCACCGCTCGACCTGGCCCTTTCGCGACCGGCGATTCATCAACTCGACGTAAAGAATGCTTTTCTCCATGGGACACTCTCTGAGATAGTCTACAGCGATCAACCGTCTGGTTTTGTCGACCCAGCTCATCCAGATTACGTCTGTCGGCTCAACAAATCCCTATACGGCCTCAAACAAGCTCCACGTGCTCGGTATAGCCGTTTTGCCTCATATATTCTCTCTTTGGGTTTTGTCGAGGCCAAGTCCGATACTTCACTCTTCATCTTCCGTCGTGGTACCGACACTGTTTATTTGCTCCTCTATGTGGATGATATTGTGCTTACAGCCTCCTCCGCTGCTCTTCTCCGTCGGACTATCTCTGCCTTGCAGCATGAGTTTGCCATGAAAGACATTGGACCGCTCCATCACTTTCTAGGATTGTCAGTGACCAGACAGCAGGGATCTCTTCATTTGTCTCAACGTCATTATATCCTGGAAATTCTTGAGCGTGCTGGCATGACAGACTGCAAACCATGCAGCACCCCTGTGGACACACACTCCAAGCTATCTGGTGATGGTGCTCCTGTCGATGATGCTACACACTATCGCAGTTTAGCTGGTGCCCTACAGTATCTGACGCTCACTCGTCCAGACATCGCTTATGCAGTTCAGCAGGTCTGTCTTTTCATGCATGACCCCCGGGAGCCTCACCTTGCTTTGGTTAAGCGTATTCTTCGCTATCTTCGTGGGACTCTCGACTATTGCTTAATTCTTCATCGCACTTCTCCGGATGAGCTGACTATTTACACTGACGCTGACTGGGCTGGCTGCCCGGACACACGTAGATCCACCTCAGGATACGGAGTCTTCCTCGGTGGTAATCTCATCTCCTGGTCGTCCAAGAGGCAGCACACGGTTTCTCGGTCCAGCGCGGAGGCTGAATATCGGGCTGTCGCCAACGGCGTTGCTGAAGGCTGTTGGTTGCGGCAGCTTCTTGCCGAACTTCATACTCCACTTCATCGCACTACGCTTGTCTACTGCGATAACGTCAGCGCGGTTTATCTCTCCACCAACCCGGTCCAACATCAACGAACCAAACATGTGGAGATCGATCTACACTTCGTCCGTGAACACGTTGCGCTGGGCGAGGTCCGTGTTCTTCATGTATCCACCACCATGCAGTTTGCGGATATCTTCACTAAGGGATTGCCGACTTCAGTCTTCACGGATTTTCGGTCCAGTCTCAACGTCCGTCTTCCTCCCGTTTCGACTGCGGGGGAGTGTTAGCCGTATACATGCATGGAACTACATATGTACGCGTACATGTGCATGGCACTGTAGCGTACATGTGCATGGCACTGTAGCTACATACGGATACATGTATGAGATATACACGGCAAGAGAATCAATCCACGATATACACGGCAACGGACTCTCGTCTTCCATATATTACACGGCAACAAACTGTATTAGGATTCGACTAGTATTTGGTTTCCAAACTCATATTAGTTTCCTTCTCAATTGTAACATATAACACTATATATTGCCGGTATGGCCAATGAAAGATGTATTGCGTGAAATCTTTCCGCTTTCACATGCACTCCAAAAGGCTACTCACGTATATACCTCCATGCATGCACGAGTTTCTATCCATGCATGTGCCCCACGTATCCATTCATCCATGGATGCGCTAGTATGCAGCCGCGTATCCATCCATCCATGAATGCTCCGCGCGAGCCGGTGGTCGCAAATGGGGAGAGCGCCCGAGTCGTCCCGTGGAGCCTCCGCTGATCTCTGATGCTGCCGCGGCGGGGGCTGGCCAGGCGGTCGAGGCGGAGGTCCGCATGACGTTGGCGGCCGCATTGGGAGCGCAAGCGGGAGGAGGAATCGGGGACGCCGCCCTGGAGGATCTACCGGCCGCTCGGGTTGCTGGCGTGCCGCCGCCGGTAGACGCGCAGAGGGCTGCCGTCGACAGCGCCTGATGAGGAATCACGGACATGGAGCGTGCCTTGAGGCCATCGGCGAGCACTCGGGCGTCACTAGCAGAGATTGGCGTCGGCCTCCACTGCACCGGCTCTCCGCGCTGCGTCGGCCTCCACCGGCGGCCTCGCATCGCCTCCGCGCAGGGCCTCGCCTTGGCGAGCTGGGACCTCGCCAAGCCTCCGCTCTCCATCGAGCCTCCGGCATTGGGTTGTCTCCGTGCAGGACCTCGCCTCCGCGAGCCGACTCCGTGCAGCCCCGCGAGGTCCCCAGCCTCTGCGCCATGCCATCGAGCCTCCGCGCCAAGCCTCCGCGGGCCTCCGTGACCAGTCTCCGCCGGCGTCGCGCCCATCTTCACGCCCGCCTCCGTGCCGAGACTCCTCGCCTTGTCGAGTCCTCGCATCGACTCTTCATGTGACGCCAAGCCTTCGCGTCGCGTGGCGAAGGGAAGCGATTGACGAGGACGCGTGTATGCACACATGCATGCATGGCGAAATCCTTTTTATCACGCACGTGCATGCATGTCCAGTTGACTCACGGCGTCGGTTCCGCATCTCACAATGAGGCCTCCGCTAGCTTCGCGCAGCCAGGGTCTCCGCTCCTGCGGAGTCTACCCCACGTCATCATCGTCCCGTCCGGTACATACTTAGGGGTGAAAACGGATCGGATTCGGTCGGATATTGCTTAAACTGTATCCTAACCCATATTTTTTCTCTGGATACGGAGTCGAATACGGTAAGACCGGATACGGATACGAATTCGGAATATTCGGAGTTTCGAATACGGTACCGTCGGGACGGATATGTAACGGATTCGGTTCGGAAACGGATAATATTGGCGGATAATACGGATGATTATAATTCCAAAAGCTTATACTTTAGTAACACAACATAAGTTTATACATAAGTGGTAAATTCATACAAGCCACAATAGGAACACAACATAAGTTTATCTTGCCATAACAGAAACACAAAATAAGTGGTAAATTCATACAAGCCACAATAGGAATACAACATAAGTTTATCTTGCCATAACAGAAACACAAAATAACAATAGTATAGGCTCATAGCCTCAAGCAGATAACAACTGAATGCTCAAAGTGCCTTCAAGCTCTATGGCTCATCATCACTAGCTATTTCTTCTTCCTACAATTCGTCAATTAATATGTCAAACTAAGTTAGAAGCAAATTTGTAATGAAAAAAGATAAAATAACATTTACAAAAAGAAGAGTGCAATACCTGAATCAACATATTAATAGCAAGTGTCTCAACAACCTCCAAATCAGCAGTGATAGATGCAACTTTATTCTTAGAATCTGAAAAATGTAATCAAAAGCGCTAAGCACTCGCTGCGCAGATGCAGTGCAGTTTGTGAGTTATGATTAGAGTACAGTCATCCAATCTAGTCTAGATAAAATCCTACATGTATTTCTCATTCTGAGAAAAGAATGAACTATATTTCAACTGTTGATTTGTTTTGCTATGTTCTATTAATTTATGGGGTTTTACTTACCCACTGAGAATTGTTCTAGTAATAGGAAGAAATGGTTAAACTTGTTGCTTCATATTAGCATTGAATTATGTGGTTGAGTAGAGGCATCCAAGCTTTGAATAGTATAGAGATTAAAGACCAGAAATTGCATTATGGATGGGTGCAGTGCTGGAGTACCTCAACACGGTGGGGGACTCGTTCTTGGGGCCGCCCAGGATGCCGGAGGCCTTCACGCACGTCTCCAGCTACTTGTCCCAAGTGTACTGCCGCAGGAAGTCGATGATGCCAACGGCCGACCACCAGCTCTTTCTTCTCCTCGTTGATGCCGACCAGAAGCAATAGCCAAATGAATCCCTGGGCCAGTTGGACACCCTTCTCCCGCAAATTTCTGCAATGTCCCGTAGCCAACTGCTTAAAAAGAATGTTCTGGCATGAGGTATTATTAAGCTTACCACCCAAATCTAGACACAGAGACTCAGAGAGGGATAAGGGAGGGGGAACCGGGGAACGGAACCGGGAGACGAGAGGGGCTTACCGGCTGCGACGGTGAGGGAGATGCAGGGATTTGGCTGCTGCGTCGGCGGCGGCGAGATCGAGAGGCGGGGAGGGATTTGGGGGCGGCGAGATCGAGGCGGGACCGGGAGGGATTTGGCGGCGAGATCGAGGCGGGGAGGATTTGGGGCGCGGCGAGATCGAGAGGCGGCTAGGGTTCCGCGAGAGCAAGGCCGCCGCTTTCGCCGTTTCGCGTAAGGAGAGGCCGAGAGGGCGTGTGGTGTCCCGTGTCCGCGTGCGCGTGGCGTGAGGACTGAGGCAGTGAGGCGTGAGTGCGTGACCGCTGACCGGCCGCGAGGCGCTAATGGGCTGGGCCGACCGGGACTCGGGACGGTCGGACACTCGGACGGAGATCGAAATCGATAGTTATTCGGTTTTTATCCGGATACTATCCGATTAACCGAATACCGAACCTATTCGGTCGGATATCAGCTATACCGAATCCGCTACCGAATCCGTTTACACATATCCGTATCGAAACCGAATCCGACCGGATACCAAACCGCCATCAATTTGCTACCAACCGGATTCGGTACCGGATCGGTCGGAAAAAACCCGACCCGTTTTCACCCCTATACATACTGCATGTGATTACGTGCAAGGATTTAATAATTCCCACTGCATTTCTTGCGTGCATGGCCTTGAAGAAATGATTGTTCACCATATCATTTATTGCGGCTACAGTTCCATTCTAAGAGCATTTGATTTGGCTGTGTTTGCTTCTCCGATTTTGGCCTGTTCTGGGCCACCGTAGTATCGAATGCTTTCCTGGTACTGCATTCTGGAGTGTTTTGTTGTCGCAAGTCTTCGGCCATTTCTTTGATGCCTCTGTTTTGGACCTCGTTTTTGATTTAAATCGCACGATTGCCTCGAGCGTCGGCGTACTCTACGGAGCATAAATAAGACGTAGCGTCGAGGTCCGCCTCCGCACGCGCCAGTCTACGGACTCTAAATAAGACGTAGCGTCGAGATCCGCCTCCGCATGCGCCAGTCTACGGACTCTAAATAAGACGTAGCGTCGAGGTCCACCTCCGCACGCGCCAGTCTACGGACTCTAAATAAGACGTAGCATCGAGGTCCGCCTCTGCACACGCCAGTCTACGGACTCTAAATAAGACGCAGCGGGGGTTGCCTCCGTGCGCGCACTCTACGGAGTATAAATAAGATGCAGATGTTGTCCCTGCGCAGTCTACGGAGTATAAACAAGACACGGATACCGCGCACGCATGGACATAGTCCTCATGCGTCCTCTCCAGAGTATAAATAAGATGTGGATGTTGATCCCACGCACTCTACGGAGTATAAATAAGACGCGGATGTTGTCTCTGCGCACTCTACGGAGTGTAAAGAAGACGCAGATGCCGCGCACGCATGGACATAGTCCTCATGCGTCCTCTCCGGAGTATAAATAAGACGTGGATGTTGATCCCACGCACTCTACGGAGTATAAATAAGACGCGGATGTTGTCCCTGCGCACTCTACGGAGTATAAACAAGACGCGGATGCCGCGCACGCATGGACATTGTCCCTATGCGTACTCTCCGAGTATAAATAAGACGTGTATGTTCATCCCATGCACTCTACGGAGTATCAAAACTGCACGATGGCCGAGACACCAGGGAGTGCATCGCTTTAATGACGCACCACCAGGATATCGTGCCTTCGCGCGTGTTGCACCAGGGAGTGCATCGCCTTTTCGAAGGTAGGGGAACGTCAGTGTCGCCTCCCTGCCTCTGCGTGCGTAGCACCCTCGGCCTACGCCGCAAGCGCCTGGTCTCTGCGGGCACTCTTTTGGAAGGTAGGGGAACGACAGTGTCGCCTCCCTGCCTCTGCGTGCGTAGTGCCCTCGGCCTACTCCGCAAGCGCCCGCTCTCCGCGGGCACTCTTTTTGAAGGTAGGGAAATGACAGTGTCGTCTCCCTGCATCTGCGTGCGTAGCGCCCTCGGCCTACGCCGCAAGAGCCCGCTCTCCGCGGGTACTCTTTTGGAAGGTAGGGGAACGGCAGTGCCGCCTCCCTGCCTCTGCGTGCGTAGTGCCCTCGGCCTACGCCGCAAGCGCCCGCTCTCTGCGGGCACTCTTTTTGAAGGTAGGGGAACGACAGTGTCGCCTCCCTGCCTCTACGTGCGTAGCGCCCTCGGCCTACGCTGGAAGCGCCCGCTCTTCGCGGTCACTCTTTTTGAAGGTAGGGCAATGACAGTGTCGCCTCCCTGCCTCTGTGTGCGTAGCGCAGGAACGGCAATGTCGCCTCCCTGCCTGTGTGCCTCGTAGGCATCGCCTCGGCGGGAAGGCACGTCTTCGGCGCTCGACTGCGCCGTCCACCTCGTAGGCATCGCCTCGGCGTGACGGCACACCATCGGCGCTCGACTCCGCCGTCTGCCTTGAAGGCATCACCTCGGCGGGACGGCACGTCTTCGGCGCTCGACTCGCCGTCCGCCTCGCAGTATCGCCTCGGCGGGGCAACCGCGGCCGGCGCCACCGCGCGCCGTCCGCCTCGTAGTAATCGCCGGCGGGGCGGGGCAACGTCTTGATGCTCGGCTCCGCCGTCCGCCTCGTATGCATCGCCGGCGGAAAAACACGTCTTGGCGCTGATCGCGCTGTCCACCTCGTAGGCATCGCCTCGGCGGGGCAACACACCTTCGGCGCCGACTCCGCCGTCGCCTTGAAGGCATCACCTCGGCGGGGCAAGACGTCTTTGGCGCTCGACTCCGCCGTCCGCCTCGCGAGTATCGCCTCGGCGGGACAACCGCACGGCTGGCGCCCGGCTGCGCCGTCCGCCTCGTAGGTATTGCCTCGGCGGGGCAAGACGTCTTGGTGCTTCGGCTGCGTCGTCCGCCTCGTAGGCATCGCCTCGGCGGGAAGACGGCAACGGCGCCCGCTGCGCCGTCCGCCTCGTAGGCATCGCCTCGGCGGGACGGCATGCCTTCGGCGCTCGACCCCGCCGTCCGCCTCGCAGGCATCGCCTCGGCGGGAATGCACGCCTTCGGCGCTCGATTGTGTCGTCCACCTTGTAGGCATCGCCTCGGCGGGACGACACGTCTTAGGCGCTCGACTCCACCGTCCACCTCGTAGGCATCGCCTCGGCGAGACGGCACGTCTTCGGCGCTCGACTCTGCCGTCCACCTCGTAGGCATCGCCTTGGCGGGACGGCGCGGGATTCAGCGCAGGAGTTCACTGATTTCTTCATAGGTGTTCCCTGCGGAGTCTACAAGCTACTAGTTGCATCGGATATGAAGTCAAATTAAGTTTTGAAAACAATATTTCAGAGGAGGCAAAGAGTAAGAATCCTATGAATGAGGTAAGAATCAAGAATTACTAGATAATCATTTGGTTGATTTGATTTAGAAAATAAATTTTGAAACCTTCACTAATTCAACTGTTGTGGGGGTGGCCCAACCCCCCGCGACCGGGCCGTGCAACTAGTCCAACATGTAATAGGCCCAATAGTGTAAAGAATATACCAGTGTAAATATACCAATGTACTCTCATCCTTTGTAAGTACTAAGGGGTAGAATGGAGATTTCCCATTCTACCCCACTCATGTATATAAACCCCCAGGAGGGGCAGGAGGAGGGACATCCTCTCATTCTTACCAACTCTCCCACAGATCTGGCTTTCCTTCCTCTTCTACTAGTCCCCTTCTTTACTGTTTGGCCTGTAGCCACGACATCGACCATTCTAACTAGGGCTCTCTTGTGAATTCTGCAGTCCTGGATCACGCTAGTGCACACAGTATAAACAAAGATGAAATATCGATCATACCACATTTTTCTAGGAAAAGACTCAAATATTATTAATAATTATCAGAGTTGTGACTTTATAGCCAAACATACAATTAATAGCTCGAATGGCTAAGAAACTTGCAGTGGAAAACAAAAATAAGCGAAGCAGCCATTCGATATGCCCACAGGCAATTGACTGGGGAGCGAAGTCCTAATCCGCGAAGTCGTCGAATTATCCTCTTTCCAATACCCCTGTTGATCTGGTCCTTCTTCCTCAACTTAACAAATGTGGATGAAGCCATGAGTACATAGAGTACTCAGCAAGTCGTTTGTAACAAAGAATGCAATATAGTATGCAAGGCTTACCAATGGATGGCTGAAAGTTTTATTTTGCAGAAAGCAACAATTTAATGTAAATACAACAAATAGATTAAAAAGCAAACATAAAAAATGATAATAAATAAGTAACCAAAGGAATTGGGACCAACCACAAGTGAACTGATCATTCACTCCAATGAATCACCCGTGAACCAAGATTTACGTAATGAACCACCAGTGAACTAACCATTCACTCCCCAACTTAGCCCAACCAGATTTTTATGAAAACTCTACCCCTCGTGTGAAATCACCGAGCATTGTCCACGACCGAGGACCCGGCTATTCGAATAGTTTTACACTCTGTAGAGGTTGCACAACTGTACCCACATGATGTGATAATCCTCACATTAAAGAAAATCACAACAAGGCTTTTACAATGCTCCATCTCAACCCGACGTCGCTCTCTAAGGTTTCGCCATCGAGTAGGCTGTCACCTAGTCGACAATTGCCCCTCTTGTGCCAAAACAACATCAGTAGCGAAATTGAAGTTGAGACATCACAAATTGTTGTGCCAGGTCTATCCCATACAAGACATGTGGTTTGCGCGTGTAAGGCTCAGATAAATGGCGCATAAAGTTATGTCCTTAGATTTACCCTAGCAAAACATCCACATCCTAATGTGCAAATTGCACCCCCTTTACTGCACAATCATTGCCCGAGTGAAAACCATTTTTGAATAACCAAAACCAGTGACACCCCAGTGTCATTGCACACAAATTTTATCGTTGTGGCTACCACCACGTTCCAATATATTATTAAGTCAAAATTAAATAATTGATCATATGTGATGATAAACCCAGCGTAACTACAGGCATGGCTAAGCAGTGTAAGCGTACAACCCATGTGACAACTAGTACTACATCACTAAATAATTTCTCAACCTATGGTGACAATGGAATCATGATATTCATTTTATCAAGGAGGAATAATTAGAAGGGTTTGTAATAAAATATCGATGCATGATAATTTAAAACAAAATAAGATATAGTAGATTTGAAAACTAGGTTCAACATGATCAAAGAGCATGACTTGCCTTGGCCTTACTCAGTTGCTAGCTCTTGATCTTCAAATCTTGGTTCAGCTCCTTCGAAGGCGTGATCTAACAAGAGAGAAAACGAAATGTAATACAAAATAAATTCAAATGAACTCCAAAAACTTCCAAACCAGAACCAAAATATAGAGATAGGACGAAGGAGAACGGGCTCTCAGAAAATCTAATCTAAAGAAAAAGGCTGAAAATCAGAAAAGCTATTGTGCTGTGGACTCGGCTCATGGAAAAGCTGGTCTACGGTCTATGGAACAGGAGCTGCTGACTGGTTGGACCCGGCTGGCAGTGGCTTGGCTCACGGTGGATGGAGTGCACGAGAAGTCGAAGAGTCGCGAGTGTGAGGCGGAACGTGCGCAAACTGAGGCGACGAGGTCGACGGAACTAATGCTGGCACGGGTGAGCGCGTGGTGCGAGGCAACGACGGGGTTAGCCGGTGACTGGACGGTGAACGACTGGACGACGGATGGTGACTCACAGATGGCCAGGGCGACGGAAGTCGGCGGATTACGAAAATGACACTAGTGGCTACAAGAGATGGAGATGAAGGCTCGGACGATGGCGAACTTCGGCGAAACCATCGGCGCACAAGTTAGCGGCTCTCAGCGAAGGTGGCTGCGGGGTGTGGAGGACGAGGGGACGGCTCGGCTTTTATACCCGGTCCTCGGAGAGGCAGGGGCGAGCAGATGCGGAGGCCAAGTCAGAGATGGCGACGGCGGAGCTCGCGTCGGACACGGAGACGAGAGTCCGAGGGCGTCGACTGATAGGTGGGCCCCACCTATCAGCGGCACGGAGGTGACGAACGGCTAGGATGCAACACGAGCGAGGCGAACACTCCTGATTGGTGACACGTGGCCACCATCCAGCGAGCAGGCGCAGCGCGGATGGGTGATGCGTGGCCAGGGGAGGGCAGGCCGGCGGGCGAAGCGGGCCGGAGGAAGCGGGCTTCGGCCCAACGGCTTTTTGAGATTTTTAAAGGATTCTTCGTTTTCAGAAATTCAAATAAAATCAAAAGAGCTCTAGAAAATAGCAAACAAACCCGAAAAATTCAGAAAAATTCCAAAAAATTTCTTGAGACTCAAGGAATCCAAATAAAAATACATTAACCAAATGTTAATGCAACAAGCCGGTGGCGCGGCTCATCCGGTGCCCAGGAAGGCTCGGTAATTTTTCTCCAAAAACTCCATCGCTTGATCTTGGTTAGATGCCCCGTTTGAAAGAATTACTTCAAATTTCTTGTCGTCTGTGTGTCGATCGAGGTTAGCTGGAGAATTGTAGTGTAGCATGTGATTCCTGAGTTCTGACTGCTAGTTCAGAAATGCGACGTCAACATGCTCACGAAGTCAAATAGCTGATTGACGAAATCTAAAGTAATGAGACAATTAGTTCTGCATGCACCTGTGCACTTCCTAGAGTTTTGTAAATTTCGAAATTTCGAAATCTTTTTTTTTTGAACGGGGAAATTTGAAATCTTCGGCTAAGTTAACCCATGTGTGCTGGGATGAAAACAAGACATTGAATTCTCTTAGGTAGACATCATCCACCGTCTGATCTGTATCGAGATATATGTGTATGGATCTCAATCAAATATCAATGGAAGATAACGTGGCCATCTAGGAGTAAAACTGTTTTGCAGCATCTCTATTCGGCCCAACAAGATTCTTTCGGCTAGTCGATCGAGAAGCTACGACCACGGGTACAAACTAATCTGACGTGGACTTGAAAGTTGGAAAAACGTCAATAGTGTTGTAAATCTGACCAATCTTTTAATTCCAAATTTTACTAGAAGACAAATATAATAAATTAGTGATACAAAACTTACTGCTAATAGCAGGCTACTCATCATACTTCAGAATATACACAAGAAAAATATAGTAACAAAATCGAACGAACGCGCGAACGACTTACTTTTGAGCTTGATGAAGAATAGAAAGCAGTGCAGACTTGATACAGTGCAGAACGTAGATGATGCAGTGAAGTGAGCGGTCGCGCAGATGTTGGCTGCCTAGAAACCTTATTGCCGCCCCATGCAGATCTTTACGACAGCAACGATCCAGAGATATCGCTCCTCTTTTTCACGGTGCAAGCTGGAAAGAAGAGTCGACGAAGTTCAGACGGTGGTCGCGCGTCGCAAGTCACAAGTCATGCGTTTTCACGCGAAAATACGCGAATACACGCACGCGTGCATGCACGTGTGTGATTAGCCATAGCCCTCCTCGTGCCATCCCCATCCATGTGTCACATGATTCAAGGAGTTGCAAGGGCTCCACCTTATAAATTGGTCTCATCCACCTTGCCGTAGCAATATGGTACTAAACCGTGCATGCTTTGAAATTAAGGAAATGAGTCTTGCTCACATGTGCCAATTTTTAACAATCCCCCACCAATTCCAAAGCAAGAAGTAAAAAGGATCTCAAAGATATTGTGCTGAAGTACTATTAATATACCAGTCTTTTAGTGTAAGTTCCGTATGGGTCGAACTTACACCTAGAATAACAAGATTCATCTTCTCACAGGTGATGAATGGACTATGTCTTGAGTTCACAACCTTTCATGATCAGATTTCACTTGAAATCTCAACTAGTACTAGGCTGCCAATGAACCACGTCTAAACGGAGCGTTATATGGTCATACTCCCTTATCTACCCATGAGCTTTCTAGAGAATGCCCCATTCTCATGAACTGTGACCACACAGTTTAGCTCAAGTAGGTGTATTCTTTCAAGGTATCCTGCAGGCTAATACCTTTTCTTTATTTGGACAACATAATACATTAAGGCTTATGCCAACCTTCCATACAGTCGAGAGTACTTTGTTTATTAGGACATGGGTATATCAAATATATACTCTCTTGTTACACTATCAATTTATTTTTCTCATTGCCTAAATCATTGGATCTCCGATCAAGAAGGCATGTGTTACCATTGTGATGTAACTTAAATGGGCCTCATTCCCATGTCCATAGATACAACGGAAATCACTTTCCGTACTAACCCGTTTATAAAAGGGTCTGCCAGATTTTTCTCACTGTGAATATAGTTTACAGCAATCTCTCTAGAGTTTCTCAGTTTTTTGATAGATTTAAGCCTACACTTCACATATCTAGAGGACTTCATATTATGCTTTGTACTTGTGACTTTGGCCAACACTATTTGATTATCACAGTATATCAAGATTACAGGTATTGGTTTCTCAACCAATGGCAAGTCCAATAGAAGCTCTCTCAGCCATTCAGCCTCAATAGTGACTGTGTCAAGTGCTACAAGTTTTGCTTCCATGGTTGACCTCGTCAATATAGTCTGTTTGCAAGATCTCCATGAAACTGTAACACCAACTAAAGTAAATACATAACCACTTGTAGTTTTGATCTTATCCACATCTTAGATCCAATTGGAGTCACTGTATCCTTCTAATACAGAAGGGTGTCCAGTATAATGTATTCTAAAAGATATTGTACCCCTCAAGTAGCGCAACACTCTTTCAAGTGCCTCCCAGTGATCATCTCCTGGGTTAGATGTAAACCGACCTAATTTGGTCATAGCAAATGAAATGTTAAGCCTTGTGGCACTAGCTAAATACATAAGTGACCCAATAATTTGTGAATATCTTAATTGATCTTTTCCTAACCCCTTGTTCTTTCAAAGATTAATGCTCGCATCATAGGGTGTTGGAGAAACTTTACAGTTTTTAAAACCGAACCGGCTCAATATTTTTCAGCATAATGGGATTGACTCAAAGTGATCTCATTCTTGCTTTTGATCAGTTTAATATTCAGAATGACATTTGCCTCTCCCAAGTCTTTCATATCAAAACAACGGGATAAGAAAGATTTGACCTCGTTAATTACAGCAGTATTTGTTCCAAATATAAGTATGTCATCTACATACAGACATAAGATTACTCCTTGACCCCCACCATAACGATAATACACACATTTATCAGCTTCATTCACAATAAAGCCAGCGGATGTCAAACTTCTCGTGCAATTGTTTAGGTGCTTGTTTTAGGCCATACAAATATTTCAATAATCTACATACATTATTTTCCTGTCCAGAAATCACATAACCATCTGGTTGAACCATATAGATTTCTTCCTCCAACTCTCCATTAAGGAAAATTGTCTTCACATACATTTGATAAACATGTAGACCATAGGAAGATGCTAATGCAAGAAGCACTCTGATCGTGGTTAGTCTAGCGATAGGAGAATAGGTATCAAAGAAATCTTCTCCCTCTCTCTGGGTGTAACCCTTAGCCACAAGTATTGCCTTGTACTTCTCACTAGTACCATCAGGCCTTAGTTTCTATTTAAAGACTCACTTACATCCTACATATTTGCACCCGATAGGATGATCAGTGATTTCCCAAGTCCTATTAGCCATGACAGAGTCTATCTCGCTATGGATTGTCTCTTTCCAATAAGGCCGAGTTTGAGAACCAACTATAGAAGAAAATAAAAGATTAAGGTCTGATCGTGGAGGAGAGTATGTCTCTCATGAATTTTCCCAATTCTGTTTTAAACATAGAATAGTCCATGAATTTACACCACCATATTCGCCTCAATCAAACGGGATAGCTGAGAGGAAAATCGGACACTAATAGATTTGGTTAATGCCATGTTAGAGAGTGACGGTATACCTAAGGCATGGTGGGGGTAAGCTATACTGACAGCAACTTTCATCTTAAATAGAGTAATCACTAAAAAGAATGAGATTACTCCGTGTGAGGGATGGAAGGGGAGAATACCTAATGTAAATTTTCTGCGAACTTGGGGGTGTTTGGCAAAAGTTAATATATCATTGCAGAAAAAGAGAAAGCTTGTACCAAAAATACTCGATGGTACTTTTCTAGGATATGTTCAAAATAGCACGGCCTATAGATTTTTAGTAGTTAAATCAAAAACACCTGAGATTATTCCTAATACAATAATGGAGTCTAGAGATGCTTCATTTTTTGAGAATATCTTTCTTATGAGAACATCAGGTAATACTTGACAAACAGAGAATGTTCATACTGATAATATTGAAATTGAGAATAATCAAACTTCTAAACTTCCCACCATTTATGAACCAATATGTGATATCCCTGTGGAGGATAATAATCTAGTCGCAGAAGCTCCTCGCCGGAGCAAGAGACAAAGAGTTGAGAAAACCTTTGGTGACGACTTTATTGTATACCTTGTGGATAATGTGTGATGTTTTGTAATGTATCTGCATGCACTATATCTAGAGAATTTGGGATTGCAAAATTTGGGGTCCGACAAAATGGTATGGATAGCTAGAGGATAATAACACTAGATTTTGTCATAATTAATGATGATCTAAAGATGGCACAAATGGAGTCCAAGTCCTGGGCTGAGTTAGCACGTTCACAGGAAATTGGGCCAATCAACGTGTTTAAGCCTACCAACGGTAAAACACGGCCCAAGTTATGGAATGAATAGTTTAGCCGACCATCCCGTCGGCTCACAACAAAATCTCCGGTTCTCCACAAGCTCCTCCGTCTTAAGAACTAATGAATAGTACCGTATCGGATGCCAAGAGCAATAGAGAGGGCGGAGCATGACATGAAAGGAGGCGTAGGGTGCCCAAGCAAAGCATACCTTTCTCAGCCTTTTTGTCAAGATTAATTGTAGTATCTATTTTTATCAATTTAATATCTGACATGTGAACCGTGCATCAACTTTAATACTAAATTTATTTTTTTTGGAGGAGAGACCATCGTAGTAGCTTGCTACTAAAGGCTCTCATGTGTTTTCTAGACGTTGCACTACAGTTTTGGCCTGCTACAACCCAACCAAAACAAACAAACTTATTCTATTCTTCTTCTAATAAGTTCTGTTAGTAAGTAACAACTATCCTAATCTTAAGTAATTGTCTTTCGATTGGACATGATTTTCAAATTATGACATCGTTACTTCTTTTGTCAAGTTTTTGTAGCTACTAATATTTTTAAGCGTATCATTACTAATGAATTAGACATGTGGAATTTTTCAAATGGCAATACAGTTAGACCATAACAATTTGTTTTTTTTTAAGAGAGAGAGGGCGCCCAGACAATTTGCAGGTTAGGCAATGTTCACGTAGGGCCGTGGGTTTTGGGTTAGTCCGACTACAAACTAATTTGCAACAAGCTTGCTAGGTTAGGTCAACTCTATAAGCATATAAAACGCGAGATCTTATCTGACGTGCACTTGAAAGTTGGAAAAACATAGATAGTACCGCGATGACATTTGTGTTGTATAAAAGGGTGCAAAATGTTGATAGCAGTAGGCAACTTTGTCGGGCCCAGGTTAGTAAACTCAGATCCTCTGTGATTTTACCATACTATTCTTTGGATTGTAGATAGTGCTCACAGATACATTACTGTATATAAAAAGCATATTATATGAAAGCGTAAATAATATAGTAATAACTTATTCATGGACCGAACAGACAAAAATCAATAAAATGCAGCAGCGGAAGCTTCACACAGGTGGGACCCTCAGGACTTACCAAGTGGGGTTCACGACCTAATTCTTGGCCTCATCATCTTCTAGCTCTATCGATCCGTTAAAGCACCGCAGGGCTTGACCTTCTTTTCTTATCGATTGAGTAATGGTAATTAAGCAAGAGTGAGTACAACGGTACTCAGCAAGATATCACACAAGATGCAATAATAATAGATGCAAAACTATCAAGGGAGGCTTAAGGTTCTTTTAGTTGCTAAAAGCATTATTTTGAAAGTACAATAATTAGAAAAGCTCTTGAGACTTAGCAGCTTTAACTAAAACCGTTTTTCTAAAGCTGATATGAGGATGCAATATTAATTATAGTCCAAGTTACATCCACCTTTTACAGTATATGGTTACCTCCACCAAATGTTAGTTTTCACCACTGTAGTACAGTTCCCTCCAGGAAAAATTAAAGCCAGAGTACTTCTCTCTACTAGGTTTTTATCCCACCCACAAAAGTTTTTGAAATAGAACTAACTCAAGGAAGTTCTCATGTCCGCCCTTGACCGTGGGCACGGCTATTCGAATAGTTTATACTCTGCAGAGACTGTACATCTTTACTCACAAGAGATAATCAACCTGATGGGCCTGCGCGATTTCGTGGTCACGCAGATCGAGAGATTGTCACAAGACCTTTACAATACCTCGCCCCCTAGCACCTCACCCATATGGGGTTGATCCCATACGTTGTTCGGTATGTCCACCACAGGGTAACGCTGTCGGACTCCACTCTCCCCTGACACTAGCCTTGGCAACATCACCTTCTCCCAGTGTCGTATGCATTGTCGAATTTTTATCATCCGCGTACACCAGTCTTCTGTGAGATGACTAAAGGGTCCAGTAAGTTATTCAGCCCAGCCTACACTTTACCAGCCTGTGGTAGTACTGTTTTGCATGAAGAGATCATCATAGGATTAAGTCCTTAATTTGTCTGGGCGGTTCATTACACAAACTACAGATTTTCGTGTTACATCCACACCATCCCCTCTTTCCATCCGTGCAGACAGGTATAGCAGCTTTTGGGGTTTTGAGAAGCATAAATTACGTTGTCATAAATATTCAGCCACTTACATCCCATGATTGTCCCAAAGCAAGTTTTCATGTTTTAAAGATTGATGATTAGGGCAACTAGCGCCCTGGACTTGACAAGACTAGCATGTTATTTTAATATGACCTAGTAAAGTTACCATTAACATCTAGGGTGACAAGGATCAGGCAATTCAAGTGTCAAGAAATGGCATAATAATAATTACAACATCAAGTAGGAGTGTAGCTACCTTAAGCTTTGACATATATTTGTATAATAAATTAAGCATGCAATTTGATAATTTAAAAGAACATACTTTTGCATAAACTGTGGGATCAATATGATCAAAGTGATGACTTGCCTTGCTTGGTTTACCACGGCCTTGGTCTTATTCAAAGCATTCTCAGTCAGTGATCTTGAATTCCTGGTCTTCGCTTTTACCCAAGTCATGATCTAGCTCGAACTTGTCGCAGCTTCGAGACTTCAGATTCTAGTATGTGGCAAACGAGCGAGAGACCAAATAAATCTAGATAACTTCAAGAGTCCAAATAGATTTAATTGAGCTTGTTTATATTTTGCTAAGATTGTGGCAGGAGGGATGATTTGGTGAGTTGTGGGATAGAGATGGGGTCAAAGAATTTGGAGTGGAAGCGAAGCGACAAAGCACTTCATTGGGAAGAATAAAAAGAGGAATTGATGTAGAAGGAATATTCGCAAGAATATTCCACTTAAGATTAGAGTATGGCTAGACATAGCCGATTACAAGATACCAAATTTTGATCTTTTAATTTTATAGCTAAGTCAAGCAGGACCTATGGACAGATGAATGAGTTTAATCATGATACTGGGTATTATTCGTTGAGTGTTAATAGCTTAGTGATTTTAGGATATGGGTTTTATATATGATGAGTAAAATTTTGATTGATTGAATTAGCTTGTCATTTTGAGATAAGATATTACTTGAGATTGCAATTGACAGATTAATTGTACCATTAATTCAAGATCTTATTTTAAGATATGGGTTTGGTTATATCAACCAATTTTTGTTACAAATAAAATTGGTTGTTTTGCTGATTAGTAATGATCTTTATTAAACATGAAGTTAATAATCTAATTGGGTCCTCTTTTAAGATTTGAACTAAATTATTGGTGAATTAGATATTCTTAGGTATACGGTATACCACTAATTTTTAAATCCCGAGATACGGATCAGATGGTTAATAATTATATTTAGGGTCACTTGATTTGAGATTTGGATGTGAGATAAGGATTAATGGTTCCTCATTCATGTTTAAGAGTTCTCAATCATAAACATCCGTTATTTTAAATCTTAGCATTTTAAGATAAATACTGAAGTCTTCACCACAATTATGTTAAGCACTTTTGAAAATATAGTTTTCATGATTTTAGAGATGAGTAAACCACACTTGGTAGTATATGCGGCATGCAAATCATTTTTGGGAGATAATCTCAAGAAGCAAGGTAGATTAAATTCTCACTATTTTGAAGTGTGAAAAATTAATGATATATTTCTTCAAATTATTACAATAATTATTTTTATTGCCATTCTCTTGGTTGCCATGAACTTAGGCAAGACCAAATGTGCACAAATCTTTTATTAAGCTTCATGATTAAATAGTTTAGTCCTGTATTATTTTTATTGAAGTCATCATAGTTACCGATAATTTACAAGAATTGCTTTTAAAAGGAAAAATAGTTCATGGCATAATCTTTCTTTTATTAATCCTATATGAGGATTAGTTCATTAATCTTTATTTGCATGCAATTATCCAAAGTTAAATTTTTAATTTAATTTCATAACCCTTTTAGTTTAATCTCACAATTAAACTCTTATTCCCATTTTTATTTACAACTCATATTTTATAAGATTGCTCCTTTGAATATTTATACAATATTAATTTACAAATTAGTCATATACCAAAGAATATTGAGACATGAATGCAAGAGATTGGGACACATAACTAGCTGAGCCCACAAGTCATACAAAGAGAGAGGGCAGGGAACAGAGGGGGCGACCGTTCGGCCAAAGGAGAAACAGGGGAGGCGCAGGGGAGGTGCGCAGCTAGGGGGGAGGCGGTGGCGCTGGCGAAGGGTGGCCAGGGAGGCGCTAGCGACAACCAAAATGGGTCCCCAGGAGGCCAAGGGAGCATGTGGAGGTAGCGGCGCGGCTCCAGGCAGGGTGAGGACGGACCGGGGCGGCTCTCGGCGGTCGAAGAGAGGAGGCCACAGGGGCGACTGTGGCCTGTGAGGAGGGGGAGTAAAATAGGATGGGCACGAGCATAAGGGACCCTAGGGAAACTCACCTGCAGTGACAGCTTGGCTGGGGAGACACCGAGGCGAGCCGGCGACGGGAGCCCTGGGAGACGGCGGGTGGCTTGCGTGGAGGGAGTAGCTCAGACGGAGGAAGGCCCGAGCGACGGTCGAGATGACTCCGTGGCGGCGAGGAGATTCTCCAAGCGTGAGGAATTGGAGCGAGGCCGACCGGAGAGGGGAAGGAGCTGAAAAAGAGGATGGCAGCCGGGCTTGGGGAAAAAGGCGACGTCTGGTGAGCTCGGGGCGTTGGAGTCCAATTAATCAAGGGAGAAGGCGGAAGACTATTGGGGGCACGCTGTGGAGGTGGGACAGCGTGGAGGCACGGGCGGCTAGTGCGGGCACAGAGGTGGCTCAGCCGCGCTTGGCTTAGGGGGAAGAGGAGAGGTTGTGGGAGCAAGAAGAGGTGGTGCCGGGCCTTCTTATAGGCAAGGAAGGGGGAGGTGGTTGGGTGTCATTGAAGGTGGGTGCGAGTGAAGTAGCACCAAGGTAGCAGCAGAGGAAGGTGGCTACTCCGTAGGTCTAGCGACATGACGTGGCATTAACATCGGAGCCGGGGGCGTCGCTGAGGAGTAACGCCGGGCGGAGGTAGGGCGTAGGCATAGGGTGGCCATAGGGCACAAGTGTGGAGTTAGGGCATCGTAGGGGAAATCCAGGGCGGAAGTAGCCGGGTTATGGCGAGGGGATGCCAGAAGCGACGCGTGATGGGGATAGTTGGGGGAGGAGGTGGTAGGCGCATTCGAGGGTAGAAGCTAGGCCAAAGCTTAGGCCAGTGAAGCGAGGGTGGTGCTAGGGCATCGAGGGAGCAGAGGGCACACGTCGAGGGAGCGGCACACGGCTTCGCGCATGCTGAGCGGGGCTCAGTCAGCCTGGGCATGCGCGTGCACAGCGAACACAGGCGGGCATGACATGGGGTGTGGGTGGTGCGCGCGGAGGGCACGACCGGGCGCTCGCACCGATAGTGCGCTGGGAGAATGGGGGAGGGGAGGAAGGAGGAGGCCAGGTGGCAAAGATGGGCCGGCGGCCCAATGAGTTTTTAGGAAAAATTAGGATTTTGAGAATTTAAATTTTTGGGTAAAAAGGTTAAATGGGAAGTTAACATAAATTTGATTTCAGGATTTTAAAATTTGAGAACAATTCTTTGCTTGAAATTAAATTTCAAATTTTGCCAGAGATATTCCCAAATATTTTTGGTTCTTGATTTTAGGATTTTGATTTCCTTATTTAAAATAATTAGCGAAGATTCAAACCAAAAATTCAGATAAAAGCCAATTTTTTTTTTGAAATACATTGAAAAGGCAATGAAATGATTTTATAATTTTCATAATTACACAAGTTCCTTTTTTGGGATGTTACAAACTTTTTGCTTGGTGAATTTGCAGCGGGGTTCCTCCCTTTCACCAAGGAGCCTCTCAGAGGCGGAGGCGTCTGGTTTGCCTGGCAACCCATCCACCTACTGATCTGGGATGGACGGAATCCACTATACCGAGGCCGCATACATGTCCTGAGCTTGGCGCAATAGCGGCTGTACGTCCATTTTTAATTAAGCGGTTATGTACATTGGCATAATTAACTGCAGACGATTTTGTCACAAACGGTGTCCAAGTCCTGGGGCCGAGTAAGCACGTCCACATTAAATTGGGCCCATCAACGCGTTTAAAGCCTAACAACAGTTGACAAACAACAGTTGACACGGCCGAAGTTTTGGAATTAATAGTTTCACCGACCATCCCGTCAGCCCACAACAAAATCTCCTGTTCTCCACAAGATCCTCCATCCTAAGCACTATGAATAGTACCATATCGGATGCCAGAAGCAGTAGAACGCCCGGAGCATTACATAAAAGGAGACATATGGTGCCTAAGCAAAGCATACCTTTCTCGGCCTTTTGGCTAAGATCAAATGTAGTATCTGTTCTTATCAGTTTAATATCTGATATGTGGATTATAAATCCACTTTGATATTAAATTTATTTTTGTGTGGGGGAGAGACCATCATGGTAGCTTGCTACTAGGGCTCTTGTGTGCCGTCCAGATGTTGCACTACAGTCTTGGCCTGGCACACCCCAACCCAAACAAACAAAATTACTAGTCCATTGCCCGTGCGTTGCAACGAAAAACAAAGCTATATGTAAAAAAATATTCAGATAATATGTAGTACTTTCCAAGCAAGCACTAACCAATACAGACCACATCATCTACAAGAAAGATAAATGAAAGTCAATTTCTTTGGTATGTTGAGCAACTACAAGAAAGATAAATGAAAAAGATAAAACAAAGGCCTAAATTAGTGATTACTTCTGAGGAAAGGGGAGCTTGATTCCATTTCGCAGCCTGCATCTGGATATAGTACTCCTTAAATTCTGTAGGGGTATTCCTCACGAATTCAACCATATCCTCTCTATCTCGCTGGGATTAAGAACAACATAACATTATTAACAAGTTTGTGCGCACAACTGTAGCAAGAAACAAAAAGATTATGCGGCAATATGAAAAGGAAGTATTTTGTTCGGTGAGTATGCCTAGACAAAACTCAACCGTTAGTTTTGCACATTCAACTGCTTTTCCTTACTCTGCAAATTGTTAGTTAAAATTATGTAGCAATTCTCAAATTAAAACTTGTCATTTTGTTTGCAATTTATTTTAGGAAAAATCATTGGTATCTCCTTGCATAATGACAACATATTCAACTTCAAAATAATCTACGAGCCTAATCAGTAAGCTTTGCATAAAGAAGCATAAGACAGAATTGTTACAGAAACAGATACTTCAACATTGCACCAATATTATGAAAGCTCAGGCTTAGGAATCGTGAATAGAAATTGATCTTTAATCTAGACAGTGTGTACAATAAAACACAAATATTTAAGGATGATTTGATGACAAGTAGTGGAACAACTTCGCTCATATGTCGAAGGACACCGATGCATTCATATGGCTCTTTGGATTATTATATTTAGCTTAACATACCGAAGGTCACTAAGATAACGCCCATTATGGTTTCCACCAAATACATACATTTTGTCTTGCAACACGCTTGCTCCATGTTGCAACAACCAAGATTCACATTAGTGCTACAAAAGTAAATAGAAGATCGAAACAAGTCCTACAAGTTACGAAATTAGTGGATTTGCAGCTGATGAATTGTATATTTGTTCGATAAAACTCTCCAATTTTAACAGCTAACAATCCACTAAAAACCCATAAACATTAGAAATTCTTTTTTACCAAAGCCTCGGTGAGGGGTAACAACAAACAAGCACGAATAACAGGAGTTTTCATATACAATGAAACGGAGAGAAGTGAAATACATCTCTACAAGCACACAAGACTTTGAGACATTAGCAACGCATCACGACAATTTCAACGCATGAAATGCGGCGAGGTCGCCATGGCTCGACCGATCACCACCGGACCTTGACCAAGAGAGTTGTCGCTTGTTCCCGTGCTCGTCAAGAGGAACAAGGCGACGGTCAAGGGGCAATGGTGGCTCGTGTGTCGAAAACAGTGAGATCATCCGGTGCTCGGCGGCGCCAAGGAAGGTGATCAACCGTCACTTGCGACGGAGTTCAACGGATATCTCTTCCTCGGCGACCTTCGACGAACTTCATAGGCAAACTATCTTTGGCACAGTACCACAAGGACAAGATGCGGTTTCTTCGTGAGACATTTACGCTTTAGTGTCATCGGTTGCTCTCGGAATAAAGTAGGAGGCATCTCGTAGTGGATGACTCGGCATTGTCATTCACAGCCGCCTCGAGTACAAAGAATCGCTATCGGTTGTGGTTTGAAATTCACGAGTGGTAAAAGATTCGAAGACCGGTGGTGAGCAATTTGTTTTGTTCACCATCGACTTTGCTCGCACGCAAGAATGGCTTCATGCGCATTTTGAAATTTGGATCCTTGTTCGACAAATTCGCACGGAGCAGTAGTTTTACTTGCATTGTTCAAGATCGTGATGCACAAATATGGCAACATATCCGCATTAGGAGAAAAGAGCATTACCTCAAGCTCAAAGACTCGAAATCCTCCTTACAGCGCCTAGCATTGCCCCTGTGAGACCAAGATCTCACGCATAAATAAATATGCAAGCAAATATGAGATCCCAAGCGGCAATTCCCTATTTGAGTCAAAACTTCGGAGTAAGTGTTCAAGAAAACCAACAGTAGTGCTCTTAATAATGTCTTGAAATTCAGCCTTAGAGAACAATGCTTGAACACATGTTGTTCTTTAAATTCACAAGGTGAACCTTGAAATAGTTAATGACCTCTGTGTGATTCCTTAGTAAATAGCAATATTGTTAGAGAACATGTAAATGAGCTATTAATATATCAAATGAGTAAGTTCCAGCTTCTATAAAAGGACATCGGAAGATGATCAATGCCGAGTAGATTACATCAAATTGTATCTCAACAAATTTTCCAAACCGGTGCAACCAAGGAAGTGTTGTAAGTTAAGACTATACAAAGAAACATTGAATAGGTAAGATTGAATAGGCTAAATTCTACAAATTAGTGAAGCCATTGTATATTCTAAGAAAAATATCATCATTATCATGTTTATTGCCAATCGACGCCTCAACAGTATTATCTAAAGTGAAGAACACATCCAAACCATTCATTACAATCGACCCAACATTAAGCATTGTAAGAGCGAAACCTCACCTTGAGTTGTCATTTCTACTGCTTTTGCATTGCCAAATGCCTCCAAAAGAGGGTTAGACGGTGGGGAGAAACAAATGAAGATCTTATAAGATAACGCCTTCAACAAGATGACACGAAATCAAATATTTCACAAAACCAAACGTGGAAAGACCCTTAGTTTCCATATATAACAAAGGCAAAACTAAACACCATGTTGTGTACTTGGGGATTTGGCGGTAGAAGACGGTCGGAGGTGAAGTTGGCGTGGTAGGAAGGCGTGTGTGGACGTAGATGGAGTAGAGGCCCTCGTGCCCGGAAGAACCGCTCCCAGGCGGTGCAGTGTGGCAGGGGCGTTGCTCGAGCTCCCGAGTCCCGGTGCCCGTGAAGTCGCCGTGAGGGGCTAGGCCGGCGCCGGGGAAGACCTAGGTCCCCACCGCCGCTGCCAGTCACCTAGGCTGGCCGGCGGTGGCTACGCCCGTGGAGGGCTCGGGCTCGGCGCCGGGACGAGAGGAGGAGGATGACGAGGCCGATGGTTGCGGCGGATCGGGAGGGACGGGGAGGTAGAGTGGCGGCGCAGATCACCACCCCGAGGCAAGCCGCCCACGGCCACCTTCGGCGCCTTGGACCCCGGCGACCGCGGCGATGGCGAGGAGGACGAGGTCGGCGGGGTCGGCGGCGAGCGGAGGTGTGGGGAGGAGGAGGCGGCGGGGGGCGGGTGGGGAGGAGGAGGCGGCGGGCGAGCGAGGAGGGAGATGAGGCGGCGCGCCGCCACGGGTGGGGAGGAGTAGGCGGGCGGAGGAGGCTGCGCGAAGAACCGGGGTAGACGGGAGAACGTGGGAGAACGTGGGGAGGAGGAGGCGGCGGAGCGGGGAGCGGGGAGGAGGCGGCGGTGCGGGGTGGGAGGAGGAGGCGGGCGGAGGCGGCGGAGGGAGGAGGAGGCGAGATGGAGCGGCGGAGAACGGCGGAGCGGGGGAGGAGGAGGCGGGAGACGCGGAGAACGGCGGATCGGGACGGGCTAGGAGAGAGCGGTGAGAGGTAGGCGCGTGCAGGATGGGGAAGGGGAGAGTAGCGGTGCGGATGGGGATGGTGGGAGGGATTGAGACATGGGGAGGGAGAGTGGTGGCGTGCAGAACGTGGGTTGAGGACTCGGTGGGAAGGAGAGAAGGCCCACAGCGCAGGGAAGGAGAGAAGGCCCACAGCGCAGATTTTTTTACGAGGTAGAGAGGGAGAGGACGGATGTACCGTCACCAACTTCAATATTTAAGTAGTAGAGATTCTATTGTCTTCCGATTTGACATGATTTTCATGTTACGACATTGATTACTTCTTTTGGCAAATTTCTTGTAGCCACTACCATGTATTGCGTATCAGTACTAATGAATTAGACATGCGGAATTTTTTGAATGGCAGTGGAATTAGACCGTGACAATTTGCTCTTTTTTGTGAGAGAGCACGTGGGACAACTTGCTGATTAGGCAATGTTCAAATTGGGCATCACTTTTTGGTTAGTCTGACTAGGCCCAGGCTCAAGCCATTCTAGTAGAACGACATGGTTGAGTGAACCCATGGGCCACCTCAGGTTGAGATGATCCTATGCAATTAATTTCCAAAATGTACTCTTCTCCTTCTCAAATAGATATCATTTTATTTAAGGGAGCAGCCCCTCCCACCATTCTCCCTCCTTTCTTTCTCTTCTCCAGCATCGATGAGCTCTCCCTCCCCTCCCTCTCTCTACTCCAACGTCGGCGTAGCTCTGTATCCCTCCTCCGCATCTCCCTGCCCCCTTCTCCACCGCCATGCCATCATCCCCCCTACACCCAACTTAATGTTCAGTGTTTCATCTCACAATGCCTTCCTCCTCTTAAGTTGTTGTCTTCCGATTGGACATGATTTTCAAATTACATTGATTACTTCTTTTGGCAAATTTAATGTATCAACTAATATTTATAAGCGTATCAATACTAATCATACCTATATTACAGCCGGGGAGAACTCCGGCCTCCCCATGCGCCACATCACTGTTTTTCCAAAAAGCCCCTGGATTTTTCAAAATCACGTGAAGGTCCTCCGTTGTCGCAAAAAGTTCCCCACTAGGTTTTTTTCGAAAACCCCTCCGTTTCACTGAAATTACGTATCCTTTACAGGATAGCACCCTGTATTTTCCAAAATTACGTACGAGTCCTTGTTTAGTTACGTATAGACCCTTATGGGTCCTTGGTTTTTGCGAAAAAGGCCTCCAGTTTTCTCGAAATTACACACGTGTCCTCGATTTTTTTAGAAAAACTTTCCCGTGAATTGTCGTCTCTTTTATTTCGGTACACACGGTAGCTAGCGCGGCGTGACGCCGCGCTCATGCTGCTAGTGAATTAGACACACGGAATTTTTTGAATGGCAATGGAATAAGACCATGACAATTTGCTTCTTCTTTTTTAGAGAGAGAGCACCTAGACAATTTGCTGGTTAGGCAATGTTCACATTGGGCCATCCTTTTTCGTTAGTCCTACCTGGCCTGGGCTCAACCAATTTGGTAAAACGACATCATTGAGAGAGCCCATGGGCCACCTTGGTTCGAGATGATATTTTGCAGTTAATGCCCAAAATGTACTCTTCTGTCTTCTCAAATAGATATCGTTTTATTTAAATACATGTGGTTAAACTTTTAAAAATAAAACATCCCAAGAGTTAATTTTAAATAACAAAAGAAAAGCCAGGGTTAAGATGGAGTAGATCAAGGCACGTTAGTTTGCTACCTGTATGTCATGGTTATGTTGGTGACTACATGTGGATTTTGGTTAAATTTGGCACTGCTTGTCACACGAATACCAAATTTACCCCCCGAATCACCGCAATTCCATTTTAGCCCCCCTCCCCGAGCGTGGGATTACGCGAGGGCGACACGTGTGAAGTGGTGCAGTCGGGGAGCGCACGACTGAAATTGTGCGGTCGGGGACCGCACCACTAGAGTCGTGCGGTCCCTGACCACACGATTTGTGCAGCTACAATGGTCGTGCGCTTGGGTAGCGCACGATGCTACAGTGCACAACTATTGTTCGGTTTGCTTCCTGCGTTTGTTGGTATAATAGTCTCTCGTGATAAATGCAAATTTTCCATTTATTCATGGAAACATATCTGAAATGTAATAATTTTTAGATATAGGAAATGAGATTTAAAAATTATGATTTTTGCGTGGAGTCTTGTTTACTTGCTTGTGTAATCTTTTATAATTATAAACATTAAGAATTGCCATCTGCAATTTATTTATGTGTAGAGTCCGCATGAATTTTGTAATATAGAAAACGAGGTGTAAAATATTTTGAAATATATTTTGAAAACTTCTTACGTAGTGTAGATAATACATGTAGGAAATATTTTTTTAGATTGTTATTTTTTCGAAATAAAAGGGTAGATAGGTAGACTGGTTCATTTGTGATTTTCGTAGATTCTCAACGGTATAAAATCTGTTAGATTGGCAATAACATATATTGATCATCGTATGTTGTTGTAGTGCGAGAAATTTTCAGAAGAATTTTGTGGGGACGATTGAGGCCTCAATGACTCGTACGTACGGAGGTAAGTTATAGTGCGATGTAATGATTGATCCATTTATGATTTTTGCACACTGTGAATGGTAAAAAATATGTTCAATTCGCAATAACATTTTGCGATTATCGTATATTATTGTAGTGCAAGAAATTTCATGAAATTTTTTGTGAGGACGACTAGGATAGGAACGATTGATAAGTACGAAGGAAAGTGATATTGAGTACACGAAGAATTGAATGCGAAAAGACGACGAGATTTGATGTTGTCGATTAAAATAGACTTCATAATAAATATGGGAATAACACGACACACACGATTGGTAACGTGCATAAGAAACAACCTGATGAGGACATCCTTTCCATAGATACCGTGCCGACTCCACAACAAGCTCAACAAACTGAAACTATGTTACAAGGACCAATGACTCGAGTGCGAGCACGTCAACTTAACCATCAGGTGAATGCATTCCTAAGTTTGCATACAAATATTTCAAAGAATAGAATACTACTTAATTCTTATGATGATTTAATCGTCCTTAGGAACCACGGGGAAGAACCACGCGAGCTCAAGTGCAAAAGTGGAACCGTCAAGCGCAATCCAAGTCCTGTTCGCGAGTTTGACTCAGATTTGGACTTCTTAACAGTGTCTACTTCAAATGGCCATCACTTTTGATCCAGAAGGTTTTTCAGGGCCCGTGAGTACTCTTTGGAAAGCTCTTGGAGTCTAATTTCAGATGGATCTGGTCTCACCTCCTAACTCCATCCGAGTCGATCATAAACTGCCAAACAAGTCGCATCACTTTTTTAGTCCGAGTCAAATAGGCCTTGGGCCTTGTAATCGAGTCCTGTTCGGCTTCCCAGTGTTTTGGCCGACCCTTTGCCTCCTGTGTCTCTTAAATAGGTATCCGTGCACCCTCTTTTAGGGTTTGGGTTTTGATAAACTAAGTTATCCTTTGCTACTTCGCCTTGTTTTCGTGCGTGTCAGCAAGACTGTCTGAATACTTGTCTTCGGAGCCCAACCGTTTTTCTGTTTTAAATTGAAACCTACATCTTTTATTCGTAATTGAGTTGCTGTTCATCTTATTCTTCCCTGTTCTTCGCGATCATCGTATATTATTGTAGTGCAAGAAATTTCATGAAAAATTTTGTGAGGACGACTAGGATAGGAACTATTGGTAAGTACGAAGGAAAGTGATATTGAGCACGCGAAAAATTGAATGCGAAAAGATAACGAGATTTGATGTTGTCAATTAAAATAGACTTCATAATAAATATGGGAATAACACGGCACATACGATTGCTTACATGCATAAGAAACAACATGATGAGGACATCCTTTCCATAGATACAACCATGCCGACTCCACAACAAGCTCAACAAACTGAAACTATGTTATAAGGACCAATGACTTGAGCGCGAGCATGTCAACTTAACCATCAGGTGAATACGTTCCTAAGTTTGCATACAAATGTTTCAAAGAATGGAATACTACTTAATTCCTATGATGATTTAATCGTCCTTAGGAACCATGGGGAAGAACTACGTGAGCTCAAGTGCAGAAGTGGAACCGTCAAGCGCAATCCAAGTCCTGTTCACGAGTTCGACTCCGATTCGGACTTCTTAACAGTATCTACTTCAAACGGCCATAACTTTTGATCCAGAAGGTTTCTCGGGGCCCGTGAGTACTCTTTGGAAATCTTTTGGAGTCTACTTTCAGATGGATCTGGTCTCACCTCCAAAATTCATCCGAGCCGATCATAAACTGCTAAACAATTCACATTACTTTTCCAATCCAAGTCAAAGTGGGCACTAGGCCTTGTAATTGAGTCCTGTTCGGCTTCCCAGTGTTTTGGCTGACCCTCCGCCTCCTGTGTCTCTTAAATAGGCAGCCGCACCCTCTTCTAGGATTTGGGTTTTGATAGACAAAGTTTGCCTTTGCTACTTCGCCTTGTTTTCGCGTATGTCGACAAGACCGTCCAAATACTTGTCTTCGGAACCCCACCGTTTTTCTGTTTCAGATTGAAACCTACATCTTTTATTCGCAATTGATGTGCTATTCATCTTGTTCTTGCTTGTCCATTGCGATCATCGTATATTATTGTAGTGCAAGAAATTTCATGAAAAATTTTGTGAGGACGACTAGGATAGGAACTATTGGTAAGTACGAAGGAAAGTGATATTGAGTACGCGAAGAATTGAATACGAAAATACGACGAGATTTAATGTTGTCAATTATAATAGACTTCATAATAAATATGGAAATAACACGGCACACACGATTGCTTACGTGCATAAGAAACAACATCATGGACGATGCAACAAACCGAAGTACTACTACGATACATATGCGCCTTCTTGGCATAAAAATAAATTCAACATTCAGGGGACTAGTGCGGAATAGCCTGACCTACTGTATGGAATAGGGCCATTTTCCGTTCCTTCCGAGTTCGGCATTGAAATCCTCGGACGCCTCACTATTTTGAAGATGAGCAAACCACACTTGATATTATATGTGGCATGCAAATCATTTTTGGGAGATAATCTCATGAAGCAAGGTAGATTAAATTCTCACAATTTTGAAGTGTGAAAAATTAATGATATATTTCTTCAAATTATTACATTAATTATTTTTATTGCCATTGTCTTGGTTGCCATGAACTTAGGCAAGACCAAAGGTGCACAAGTCTTTTATTAAGCTTCATAATTCAATAGTTTAGTCCTGATATTCGTTTTATTGAAGTCATCATAGTTACTGATAATTTACAAGAATTGGTTTTAAAAGGAAAACAGTTCGTGGCATAATCTTGCTTTATTAATCCTATATGAGGATTAGTTCATTAATCTTTATTTGCATGCAATTAACAAAAGTTAAGTTTTTAATTTAATTTCATAACCCTTTTAGTTTAATCTCACAATTAAACTCTTATTCCCATTTTTATTTACAACTCATATTTTATAAGATAGCTCCTTTGAATATTTATACAATATTAATTTACAAATTAGTCATATACCAAAGAATATTGAGACAAGCATGCAAGAGTTTGGGACACTTAACTAGTTGGGCCACAAGTCATACAAAGAGAGAGGGTAGGGAATAGAGGGGGCGTCGGTTCGACCAAAGGAGAAATAGGGGAGGCTCATGGGAGGTGTGCAGCTAGGGGGGAGGTGGTGGCGCCGGTGAAGGGCAGCCAGGGAGGCGCTAGCGACAACCAAAACGGGTCCCCAGGAGGCCAAGGGAGCATGTGGTGCTCTCGGCGGTCGGAGAGAGGAGGCCACAGGGGCGACTGCAGCCTGTGAGGAGGGGGAGTAAAATAGGATGGGCACGAGGATAAGGTGCCCTAGGGAAACTCACCTGTGGTGACAGGTTGGCCGGGGAGACACCGAGGCGAGCCGACGACGGGAGGCCCAATGAGTTTTTAGAAAGATTTAGGAATTTGAGAATTTGAATTTTTGGGTAGAAAGGTTAGATGGGAAGTTAACATAAATTTGATTTCAGGATTTTAAACTTTGAGAACAATTCTTTGCTTGAAATTAAATTTCAAATTTTGCCATAGATATTCCCAAATATTTTTGGTTCTTGATTTTAGGATTTTGGTTTCCTTATTTAAAATAATTAGCGAGGATTGAAACAAAAAATTCAGATAAATACCAATTTTTTTAAATACACTGAAAAGGTGAGGAAATGATTTTATAATTTTTACAATTACACAAGTTCCGTTTTTTGGGATGTTACAAACTTTTTGCTTGGTGAATTTGCAGCTGGGCTCCTCCCTTTCACCAAGGAGTATCTCAGAGGCGGAGGCGTGTGGTTTGCCTGGCAACCCATCCACCTACTGAACTGGGATTGACGGCATCCACTGTACAGAGGTTGTGCGTCCATTTTTAATTAAGTGGTTATGTACATTGGCATAATTAACTGCAGACGATTTTGTCACAAACGGTGTCCACGTCCTGGGGCCGAGTAAGCACGTCCCCATCAACGCGTTTAAGCCTAACAACAGTTAACACGGCCCAAGTTTTGGAATTAATAGTTTCACCGACCATCCCGTCAGCCCACAACAAAATCTCCAGTTCTCCACAAGATCCTCCATCTTAAGCACTATGAATAGTACCATATCGGATGCCGAAGCGAGAACGGTAGGAGCATTACATAAAGGAGACATAGGCGCCAAGCAAAGCATACCTTTCTCGGCCTTTTGGCTAAGATCAAGTGTAGTATCTGTTCTTATCAGTTTAATATCGGATATGTGGATTATACATCCACTTTGATATTAAATTTATTTTTGTGTGGGGGAGAGACCATCATGGTAGCTTGCTACTAGGGCTCTTGTGTGTCGTCCGAGATGTTGCACTACGCCTTGGCACAGCACACCCAACCAAAACAAACAAAATTATTCTATTGTTCTCATAATTTATGTTAGTAAGTAATCACTACCGTACTCTTAAATTGTCTTCCGATTTGACATGATTTTCATGTTACGACATTGATTACTTCTTTTGGCAAATTTCTTGTAGCCACTACTATGTATTGCTTATCAATACTAATGAATTACACATGCGGAATTTTTTGAATGGCAGTGGAATTAGACCATGACAATTTGCTCTTTTTTGTGAGAGATCACGTGGGATAACTTGCTGATTAGGCAATGTTCAAATTGGGCATCACTTTTTGGTTAGTCTGACTAGGCCAGGCTCAAGCCATTCTAGTAGAACGGCATGGTTAAGTGAGCCCATGGGCCACCTCAGGTTGAGATGATCCTATGCAATTAATTCCCAAAATGTACTCTTCTCGCTTCTCAAATAGATATCATTTCATTTAAGGAAGCAACCCCTCCCACCATTCTCCCTCCTCTCTTTCTCTTCTCCGGCATCGACGAGCTCTCCCTCCGCTCCCTCTCTCTTCTCCAACGTCGGCGCAGCTCTGTATCCCTCCTCCGCATCTCCCTGCCCCCTCCTCCACCGCCATGGCATCGTCCCCGACACCCAACCTAATATTCAGTGTATCGTCTCGCAGTGCCTTCCTCCTCTTAACTTGTTGTCTTCCGATTGGACATGATTTTCAAATTACATTGATTACTTCTTTTGGCAAATTTAATGTAGTCACTAATATTTATAAGCGTATCAATACTAATGAATTAGACATGCAGAATTTTTCTAATGGCAATGGAATTAGACCATGACTATGTGCTTCTTTTTTATTAGAGAGAGAGCACCTATACAATTTGCTGGTTAGGCAATGTTCACATTGGTCCGCCCTTTTTGGTTAGTCCTACCTAGCTTGGGCTCAACCAATTTGGTAAAATGACATCATTGAGAGAGCCCATGGGCCACCTCGTGTCGAGATGATATTATGCAGTTAATGCCCAAAATGTACTCTTCTGGCTTCTCAAATAGATATCGTTTTATTTAAATACATGTAGTTAAACTTTTAAAATTAAAACATCCCAAGAGTTAATTTTAAATAACAAAAGAAAAGCCAGGGTTAAGATGGAGTAGATCAAGGCACGTTAGTTTGCTACCTATATGTCATGGTTACGTTGGTGACTACATGTGAATTTTGGTCAAATTTGGCACTGTTTGTGTAACAGCCCAATACTGTTTATTTTCAAATTTTTGGACTAAAAATTAAAATTAAATTAATTTAATTTGGTTAAAAATAAAAACATGTGTTTTGGTGCCTAAATTTGAATTTGGTTTTGCCCTAGATTTCTGTTTTTGAAAAGGCTGGATTTGAAAAGTATTTTAAGTAAAACCTAAAAATATTATTAAAGAAAATGATATTTTAATTTTCCATAAAAATCCTAATTTAAATTAATTACTTGTATTTATTTGGCTTTTATTTGGTTTGTTCTGAGTTTTTTTGGATTTTAAAATCTATTTTGAAATTAAAAAGTATTTTAAGTATAAAATATAATATCAAATTAAGTTTGAAATATTTTATTTAAGTCCAAAATATCTCCAGGAACTTCTGTCAATTTTTCTGGAATTGTTGGAGTTTATTTCGTATTTTCTGAGCTTTAATGAATTTCTTCGGGTTTTCTGAAAATCCAAAATCGGAAAATAAAATTTAATCCCCGCCCCCTCCCCTCCGGCCAACGCGTGGATGGCCAGGATCCGCCCACATCGCTACCATCCAGCCGCACGCTCAACCCACCTTCCTCCTCCCTCCGGCCGACACGTGTGCAGGCAGATCTCGCCCACGTCGCCTCGTTCATCCTCGGCCGTCTCCTCTCACTTAACTTCCCGCACCGCTCGATTCCTTTCCTTAGCTGCGTGCTGTAATCCCCGCCGCCCGTTTCCTCCCCTCTTCTCTCTCCCACTGACATCCGGCCCCACCTATCATCCCCAACCTCCTTCGTCTTCTTCGCACGAGCGCCGCCGCCACGACCGTTGCGTCGCTCCGCCCTTCCCGGCCACCACCTCCTTCGTGCGCTGCAATCCGGCACGCAGCCACTTCCCTTTCTTCCCGTGGACGACGCCAACCTTCCCCACGCCTCGCTCGGCCTTATCCGACGCAAGCACCGCCCACCTCCCGAATCTTCCGGTGAGCAATCCCGCCGCGCCTACTCCCAGAGCCTAATCCAGGCAGAAGAGCTACGCTGATAAAAGGAGAAGGCCCCTAAGTTTTGAAATTGGAGATCACGTGTACTTGAAGGTGTCGCCCTTGCGTGGAGTCAAGAGATTTAAAGTCAAAGGCAAGCTCACCCCGCGCTATGTTGGGCCATTCCTATTATAGC
This sequence comes from Bonia amplexicaulis, assembly GCA_036346245.1. NCBI lineage: Eukaryota > Viridiplantae > Streptophyta > Magnoliopsida > Poales > Poaceae > Bonia > Bonia amplexicaulis. Next base: position 18,598,816 of record CM070747.1, on the reverse strand, counting down.
CAAAAGGAGAGGTTGCCTATCGCCCAGCCTTACCCCAAACATGGTGAAGTGCGATGTCTTCCATGTATCCCAGCTGAAGAAGTGCTTGCGAGTACCGGAAGACAAAGCCCCGTTAGAAGCAATCGAGCTCGAGAAGGACCTAACCTACAAAGAACGACCCATCAAAATTTTAGACACAGTGGAAAAGAGGACCAGGACCCAATCCATTCGCTTGTGCAGAGTTCAGTGGAGTCACCATTCAAAGAAAGAAGCCACTTGGGAACGTGAAGATCAGCTGCGCAAAGATTACCCTGCTTTGTTTTCTAGCTAAGCCAAATCTCGGGGTCGAGATTCTTTTTAGGGGGGTAGGTTTGTAACATCCTGAAAACTCAGAAGGATTTTATAATAAAATGTTGTGAGATATTATGTAAAACATCTTGTCGGGTTGGGTTCTAAAAATATTTTTCCTAAGAAATTTCAAGGAAGAACTCACCTGTTTAATTAATAGGAAATCCTAAATTTGAATTCGAATCTGGAAAGACGATCCATAGTAAAAATTTACAAAAGTAACATGGATAAGTTTGTCAAAGTGCCAAAGGAATATTTATACACAAAATGGTAATATCACAAAATTTATAAAAGAAAAGAGGAGAAAAATAAAAAGGAAAAAGAAAAAGGAACCGGGCTTGGGCCCCAGGAATATTAAGTGCAATAGCCAAATGGGTAGGAAATAATTTTATTTGACCCAAAAATATCTCTTGGGGTTCCTGTGAATTTTCTAGGATTTTTGGTGGTGATTTAGTATTTTTCCGAATTATATTATACCCTCTAACCATTCTGGAAATTCAAAAATCAAAAATTAAATCTAAATCCCCACCCTACCGACGCGGCGGGTCGGTTCTGCCCATGTCGCCCGGATCCGCCTCCCCTCGGTGACACGCGTCCGGTCCGAGATGACGCCACGTCCCACAGGCGCCATCTCGGCCGCCCGTGATCGCTTCGCCGCGCCTCTCTCGGCAAGCGGGCCCCGCTGTCGATGGCCGCTTCCTTTCTTCCTCCTCCTCGCGCGCGCTCCGGACACCCCTCGCGGCCGTGCAGGCGCCCATGTTGGAGGCCCCACGGAGGGGCAGCGCTATGGGAAAAGACCCCACGACGCCCAACCCCGCCCCTCCCGCCGCCTGTTCGCCCGCCCACCGCCGCATGGCCCCCCCCCCGCCTCCTCCGGGGGCAGGCCTTTTGGCCGGCTATAAAAGCCCGGATTCCCCCTCAAAAGCATCGCCTCACTTCCCTCATCATTGTAGCGAGCGGGATCGGTCGGAGAACCACCAAATCGCCGGCGATCCTCTTTCTTCCCCAACTCCGGCCGACGGCCCCTCGCTGCCATACCACCGATCCTCGCCGTGGGAGCCCAATTCCTCGCTTCCACACCATCCCCGGGCCATCGCCAAGCTTCTCTCGGCATCTCCCGAGCTCGCCGACGACCGTAGCTCGCCGGCCAGAAGCCCTCCCGAGCCGCCGCCGCTCGTCGCGACCCACCAACGGTGACCCCGCCCCTCGTCGTCGTCGCCATTAGCTTCGCCATGAGCCCAAGACCGCATTTTGCCGCTTCCCGAACCTCGGTGAGCCTCCCTCGCCGACGGCCACCGCCTTCCCGGCCTCGGGCGCCTGTTCCACCCCGCACCCCCTTAAGAGGAAAAATCACCCCTAAGGGGTGAGATGCGTTGCTAGCCCAGTACCAAGCTGGCGCCAACCCTCTTCCCACGGCTCCCTCGGCTGTTCGAGCCCCGCTCACGCAGCGCTGAGGTTGAGCCATTCTTTTAAAATGTCGGACGGTGAGCCCCACCGGCGACTACGCCTGAACCGGCCGCCTCCTCGGGCCCCGCTTTGTCGGGGCCGCACGGGCGGGCGTGAGCCCCGCCACTGGGTCCCACGTGTCGGCGCCATGAAAGTGCGATTCTTGACAGTGGGCCCCAGCTGTCAGAATTTTATTAATTTTGAGATTTAATTAAACCGAAAGCATTCAAATGTGTATAACTTATTCACTTTAACTCCAAATTTAGTGAAACCAATTTCTAAATGCATCTAAAATCAAGGGCTACCTAATAGAACCAGAACCAACATTTTTGAAGCTTGTTCAAATTTTTATTGTGTTATTTGATCGTTGTGATGATTTTTATCTAATTTTTCACAGATAAAATGTAGCCTTGAGGCCCAAGAAGAGGAAGTCATTTGCTATAGACTCCAACACCCCGAACCCCGACCTTTGCATCCAAGGCGAGTCAATGCTTTGATCATTTTGAGCCTATGTTTTCAATAAAGTATTTTGGTTTAAGTATTACAACTTGCATGCTTATAATTACGTTGCAATACATGTTAATTTCAGATTCTAGATCTATGCCCATGTCTCTTGGTTTAACATATATCCTTTGCAATACTTTTGGCTATGTGATCCTTGTCACCCTAGTAAAAGTAATAATGCTACAACTCCTTTGAAACTAAGTCTATAATTATAAATGCATGCTTAGAGTTGTTTAGATAAACAAGGGTGTGAGAGCACCCGAGCATATCTTGCAAACCAAAGAAAGCAGTATTGGGCAGTCATTGTGATGATAACTGGTTTATGTTGGTATAAGTGTATTTTTCGTCCGAAAGAACCCTACATGCTTAAATTATCTGGGCGGATGGTTGAGGGTGTGAGTGTGGAATGGTGCCGTGATAGCACAGATTTGTGATAAAGTGGTGCCGCGATAGCACAAGGGGATCGTGGCAGAACCGCCCAGATGACCATTAAGGACTGAATCTTGTGATAACCTCCCACGGTACAACATGTGCAACCACATGCTGGCAAAGTGTAGGCAGGGCCAACTAATTTGCATGGACTTAGTAAGAGTTGCGTCGGTGTGAACACGGGCGGGTAGAGGATGGCCACATCCTCCGGCGTGATGGCGCAAGAGGGGCTTCGGAAGGGTGGTCGTACCCGGAGGAAGTGGAAACCTTAGCGGTCGTAACTCTGCTAGGAAAATGCTTCGTAAAAGCTCTGTGATAGTCTACTCAACCACACGGCTAAGGAATCATGTGGGGCAATGGGCAGATCTATCTCATGTGGGTAAAGTGTACACACTCTGCAGAGTCGAAACTATTCGAATAGCCGTGCCCACGGTCATGGGCGGACATGGGAACTTAACTAGATATAGTTCTGTTTCAAAAATTTTGGGGATGGAAATGGAAAAGTGGAGGGCAGAGAAAGGCCCTTATTTGAGTTGTCCCGGTGTCGTCCCGTGGTAATGTAGCGACTATCTGTTGAAGGCATGGTATGAGGAGCGAGATCATGTAATGGTGGATGGTCTCTGATTCGATAAAGATAAATATATATGTCATTGAGTATCATGTTTAAAATTTCAACTGGCTAGGTCCTAGGGAATTTTAAGTATTATAGTTCAAAAGCATATTTCATAAACAAAACAACTTGAGCCCTTGTTAAAAGCCTTGCATACTACCTCTCGCATTACGTGTGTTGACTCGCTGAGCACGGTGGTTAGTGTGCTCACTCTCGCAATACCAAAAATCCAGATTCGGGAGCTCAAGATCCGTATGCCTTCGAGGAAGCACCTGCTGCAGATGGAGAAGACCGCGCCGGAAATTAGGACGGATAATCCGCGCTTAGAACCTTAGGCATCTAGACTAAGGTGTGGTTTGATCCAGATATTCTAGAGCCCTAGAATATTTGTATGACCACTTTTGCCCTCAGTCTCTGCTTGTGGTTTAAAGGCCTGCTTTGTATCTCTTCCGCTGCTAGACTTTTGTAATGTAAATATTGGGCCTGCTTGGCCCTACTGAAACCACTGCGCCCTTGTGAAGGCCTAACTTCACATTTACAATGTAATAATATTATGGCTTGTTGTGAATTCCGCGATGTATGAAATGATTCGGCAATGTATCTGTGTGCATTATCTACTGATCCAGGGAATAATGCAGTAAGGCACAACAGATTCTGGATTGCAAAATCCGGGTCTGACAGAGCTGGTATCAGAGCATACGACTGTAGGGTAAAAGCCTTAGTTGGTCGTTAGTATTTAGGTTGTTGTATATTGAAAAATGTATAAAATGAGTTTATTAAAAATATAGCGTAATAATTCCTATCGCACCATTCCTAGCTCTACTCTGTTCTACTTTTCAGTTGCTATTTTAAAAATTACTAACGATATTATTTAACCACAGATGGCAGGAGCTGCAGACGTTGGGCACTGGGACTTCTTCGCTCACGGAGTGCGTGAGGGAGAGTTTGCGGATATACTTCGCAAACTACTCCACTACTTGGGCTACGAGGACGCCCCATCTACATGGTCGGAGGACCGGGACAGAGGAGACGAGTCCTGGTTGGTGGAGATCTTCATCTACCCCCGCGAGGGAGACCAGTCTCACGTGTTCCGCATACCCACCTGGAGGAGCACAGTGGCAAGCAGCCCTACAGGACGCCGCTCGTCTGGCCGCGGCCCGACTTTGCGACATCCACGCGACGCTGGTGCTAGAGTCCCCTTTCACCTACCACCCTTTGCGGACAGAGCACGCCAGGTTCGACGGGACCAGGGTGACAGAGTTGGAGGACGACCCGAGGCTTACACACCAGGTGGACCTCACTCGGGTCATGGGTATAGCCCATGTGGTGGCTCAGAGGAGATCGCCGCGCCGGGGCGCCTCCTCGCCGCCACATCGAGGTGGACTCCTTGCGAGCAGCTCGCCCGGTGTGGCGGGCCTTGGCAGAGGCCAAAGCGGGCGGCACGCCCGCACCTGCACTCAGCAGACACCTACACCGACGCCAGTTCCAGCACCTCCACCAGGTTCCGGGGGACTCCGCACTGAGCTCACACACACAAGCGTCGGCCCCTGTGGCCTCGATCCATTGTCTGTGAGGAGAGACCCGACGCAGCTGCTCACGCTCCCACTCCGACACCGACCCGTCTGAGTTTAGTGGTAGCAGGTCCTGTTCCCAGTGTACGGACTACACCCCCTCCAGTCCGAGTGTTGGTGACATGGAGGAATAGGCGGTGCGAGGTTCAGTACGTACAGTGCTTGCCAGGGTTTGGCTAGTGTTAGCAAGCACAGATCTCCGTCTTATTAGTAGCAGTTCGAGCCAGTGTCTTAGTTCGTGTGTGTGTATGTTTGTAAAGCCCAGCTTGGCTTGTGAGGCCATAAAAAGCTGGCTATGTGATGTGTTGTCTATGTTTAATGAAAACGGCCTTGTGTTCTAAAATATTTCTGTTATTGATGTTTGCTTTGGTTCTTTTGTATGGTGACCTTGGGATGTAGTCTTATGGGGTTAGAACAAAAATTTGACAGAATACTAAAATACCTGCAGATGGCCAGCCATAGAGTTACCCGTGCACAAGCTGGTGCGAACCCGGACATACAGGCAGAAGTAGACGCCAGCCAAGAAGCACAACACGTGGGAAGAGGTAGAGGCCCAAGTCAGGGGGTAAACCTCTCACCCCCACCGACTAACTCATCCATGGCGCAAGTAATGGCCTAGCAAACGCAAATACTTTAGGCTATCTTCGCAGGCCAGCAGACCCACACCAATGTTCATGCCTCCGACCTGGGCGACTTCATCAGGACCCGGCCTCTCACCTTCGCCGGGGCAGATGAGCCCCTAGAGGCGGAAGATTGGCTGCGGGACACAGAAAGGAAGCTTCGTTTGGCCAAATCTGCGGAGGATGACCAAGTGCTCTTTGCGACCCATCAACTCCAAGGGGCCGCGGCTGCCTGGTGGGAGAATTACTTGGCCACCAAAGGATATGAGGATACCCCTCCGAGCTAGCGCCCGCAACTATAACTCGACGAAATTCAAGGCGGCCTTTAAAGCCAACTTCATCCCGACTGGAGTGATGCGAATAAAGAAGAATGAGTTCAGAACTTTGAAGCGGTGGCTGTCACCAATGAGTATCTCACCAAGTTTAATCACCGGCCGTTATGCCCCAAGGATGTGGGCGATGAAGAGGAGAAAATTGACCGGTTCTTGAAGGGATGAATGAAGAACTCCGTGTGCGACTCATCACGCAGACTTCCCGCCACCACCGGTGAATAAGGCGTTGGTCCTGGAAAATGAGAAGAAGAACCTGGAGACTAGTCGCAAGCGGAAGCAGGTGGTTCAGCGACCGCAAGGAAGATTCATCCAGAGGTTCTTCAACAATTCCCCCTTCTCTGGGACAGCCCCGTCCCAGAGCCCACCCCCAGCATCTCGCCCTGGTGGTAGCACGTTCCAGACCCCTCGCCCCTCGGGCCAGACTGCAGGAACAAATACAACGACCTCCTTCAACTGCTTCAACTGTGGAGAGAAGGGGCATTACGCCTATCGCTGCCCTCGTGACGCACCACTCGGTGAAGTTCAATTTGGGCACTACCCCGCCCGAGGCCAAGCTTGAGCGCCCAGCAGAGGGAATCAGGCCCCTCAATCCAACAGGGCTGCATCAACTCCAAATCGCGGAAGGATTAACCATGTCACCGCGGAAGACGCTGAAGAGGCCGCTGGAGTCCTACTGGGTACGTTCTCTGTCAAGACCCTACCAGCACGTGTCCTCTTTGATTCTGGGGCATCGCATTCATTTATAGCCAAAGGGTATGTGGATAAACTTAGACTGCCTGTCCACCTGTTGAAGAAAGCAATGGTGCTTAGTTCACCCACAGGGATGATTAAGGCCACCTTAGTATGTCCGGGGGTAGAAATTGTCATGGAAAGGTTTATATTCCTAGCAGATCTAGTCGTGCTAACCTCCGAGACCTTGGATATTATACTAGGGATGGATTGGTTAGCTAGACACCAAGGAATACTAGATTGTGCCTTGAGGCAAGTTAAGTTAACCAAGTGCCCAGGGCTGACCGTTGTGGTAAAGGTGGACCGACCATATAGATGGGGCCGAGCAATATATTATTGTGAAGATGTACCGCTGGAAGGAATGATGGTGGTACAAGACTATGCTGAAGTCTTCCCTGAGGAATTGCCCGGTATGCCACCCAGTAGAGATCTTGAGTTTGTTATCAACTTGAAGCCTGGTGCTGCCCCTATCTCCAAGAGACCATACTGGATGACCGTAGATGAACTAGAAGAATTGAAGAAGCAACTTCATGAGCTACAGGACAAAGGTTTTATCAGGCTGAGTTCCTCACCTTGGGGATCCCCGGTGATCTTTGTAAAGAAAAAGGATGGCACCGCTAGGATGTGTGTAGATTATCGGGCTTTAAATGAAGTAACCATTAAGAATAAGTACCCACTGCCTAGGATCGATGACCTGTTTGATCAACTTGGGGGAGCCACAGTATTCTCCAAGATTGATTTGAGGTCAGGTTACCACCAACTGAAGATTAGGCCGGAGGACATCCCTAAGACTGCCTTCACCACTAGATATGGGCTGTACGAGTTTACAGTTATGTCCTTTGGGTTGACCAATGCCCCTGCCTATTTCATGAATCTCATGAACAAGGTCTTCATGGATTACCTGGATAAGTTTGTGGTGGTATTCATCGATGATATTCTCATCTACTCCAAAACCGCAGACGAGCATGCTCAGCATCTAGCTTGGTACTAGAAAGACTGAAGGAACATCAACTCTATGCCAAATTCAGCAAGTGTGAGTTACGGTTGCGGGACATCGACTTCACAGGGCATATTGTGTCTCGCAAAGGAGTGTCTCATGACCCCGCCAAAATTGCTGCGATAACGGAATGGCGGCCTACCTCGATCCGAGATGAGGAGCTTTCTTGGATTAGCAGGATACTACAGGCGGTTTATTGAAGGGTTCTCCCGAATTGCCCGACCAATGACTCAGTTACTCAAGAAAGAGCAGGCATTTGGCTGGACCAAGGCATGTGAAGATAGTTTTCAAGAATTGAAGAAGAGGTTGACTACCACCCCAGTGCTAGTTTTGCCCGATGTGCGTCAGGACTTTGAAGTGTACTGCGATGCGTCACATCAAGGGCTTGGGGGTGTGCTGATGCAAGGAGGCAAGGTTGTGGCGTATGCATCCAGGCAGCTTCGCCCTCACGAAGCCAACTACCCAACCCATGACTTGGAATTAGCTTCCGTGGTACATGCTCTGAAGATCTGGAGACACTATCTCATTGGCAATCATTGCGATGTCTACACAGACCATAAGAGCCTCAAATATTTCTTCACCCAGTCCCACCTTAATTTGAGGCAAAGAAGATGGCTAGAGTTGATCAAAGATTATGACATGAGTGTCCACCACCACCCTGGAAAAGCCAACGTAGTGGCAGACGCTCTGAGCCGGAAGGCCTACTGCAATAACCTTATGGTTCAGGAACACCAACTCGAATCAGTATAAAGAGTCGACACCACGAACCTAGGGATTGTAGAAGAAGGATCCCTAACCGCCCTGGAAGATCAAACAAGTATTGAAGAAATGATAGAAGCTGCACAGAAAGGGGACCCAACTGTTTTGAGATTGAAGAAATTGATGGAAGAAGGGAAGGCCCCTAAAATGACCCTGGACCATCAAGGAGTTCTAAAGTACGGGAACCGTGTTTTCGTACCCCACTAGAAGGACCTTAAGAATCTGATGCTCCGGGAAGCCCATAGCTCCGCATATTCCCTTCATCCTGGAAGTACCAAAATGTACCAAGATATGAAGAAATATTACTGGTGGCCAGGTATGAAAAGGGATATTGCTGAGCATGTCGCCTGCTATGATGTCTGTCAAAGAGTGAAGGCCGAGCACCAAAGACCGGCAGGACTGATACAGCCCCTGCAAATACCCCAATGGAAATGGGAGGAAGTTGGCATGGACTTCATCACCGGATTCCCGCCAACGAAGTCAGGATGTGACTCAGTCTGGGTCATCGTTGATAGATTAACCAAGGTTGCCCACTTCATCCCCGTCAAAACAACGTACAAGGGAGATAAGTTAGCTGAGTTGTACATGTCCCGCATTGTGTGCCTGCATGGCATACCAAAGCGAATTGTTTCAGATCGGGGTTCCCAATTTACCTCACATTTTTGGGCAAGTCTGCATGAAGCTCTAGGTACCCATTTAGATTTCAGCACTGCCTACCATCCTCAAATAGACGGACAAACAGAAAGGGTAAATCAAATACTAGAAGATATGCTTCGGGCGTGTGCTCTAGACTTCTCGAAGGAATGGGATAAATGTCTGCCCTATGCCGACTTTGCCTACAACAACAGCTACCAATCCAGCTTGAAGATGTCCCCCTTTGAAGCTTTATACGACAGAAAATGTCGGACCCCACTCCATTGGTCCGAAGTGGGAGAAAGCTACGTGTTTGGTCCCGAAACTCTGAGGCACGCAGAAGAAAAAGTTCGGCTGATTAGAGATCGATTGCTGGCAGCCCAATCCAGGCAGAAGAGCTACGCTGATAAAAGGAGAAGGCCCCTAAGTTTTGAAATTGGAGATCACGTGTACTTGAAGGTGTCGCCCTTGCGTGGAGTCAAGAGATTTAAAGTCAAAGGCAAGCTCACCCCGCGCTATGTTGGGCCATTCCCTATTATAGCCAAAAAGGGAGAGGTTGCCTATCAGCTAGCCTTACCCCCAAACATGGCTGAAGTGCACGATGTCTTCCATGTATCCCAGCTGAAGAAGTGCTTGCAGTCTGGGAAGACAAAGCCCCGTTAGAAGCAATCGAGCTCGAGAAGGACCTAACCTACAAAGAACGACCCATCAAAATTTTAGACACAGTGGAAAAGAGGACCAGGACCCAATCCATTCGCATGCGAGTTCGGTGGAGTCACCATTCAAAGAAAGAAGCCACTTGGGAACGTGAAGATCACCGCAAAAAGATTACCACGCTTTGTTTTCTAGCTAAGCCAAATCTAGGGTTAGATTCTTTTTAGGGGGGTAGGTTTGTAACATCCTGAAAACTCAGAAGGATTTTATAATAAAATGTTGTGAGATATTATGTAAAACATCTTGTTGGGTTGGGTTCTAAAAATATTTTTCCTAAGAAATTTCAAGGAAGAACTCACCTGTTTAATTAATAGGAAATCCTAAATTTGAATTCGAATCTGGAAAGATGATCCATAGTAAAAATTTACAAAAGTAACATGGATAAGTTTGTCAAAGTGCCAAAGGAATATTTATACACAAAATGGTAATATCACAAAATTTATAAAAGAAAAGAGGAGAAAATAAAAAGGAAAAGAAAAGGAACCGGCTTGGGCCCGTGAATATTAAGTGCAATAGCCAAATGGGTAGGAAATAATTTTATTTGACCCAAAATATCTCTTGGGGTTCTGTGAATTTTCTAGGATTTTGGTGGTGATTTAGTATTTTTCCGAATTATATTATACCCACTAACCATTCGGAAATTCAAAAATCAAAATTAAATCTAAATCCTCCCGGTTGGCGCGGGACGGGTCGATTCATACGTCGCCCGGATCCGCCCTCCCCCCTCGGGCTGACACGCGTCCGGTCCAGATGACGCCACGTCCCACCTGGGCGCCATCTCGGCCGCCCGCCTTGATCGCTTTCGCCGCGCCTCTCTCTCGGCAAGCGGGCCCGCTGTCGGTGGCCTTTTCCTTTCTTCCTCCTCGCGGCCTCGACACCCCTCGCGGCCGTGCGGCGCCCATGGTGCGGAGGCCCCACGGAGGGGCGTTATGGGAAAGACCCCACGACGCCCCAACCCCGCCGCCTCCCGCCGCCCGTGTTCGCCCGCCCACCGTCACGCCAGCCGCCGCCGCCGCGCCAGCTCCTCCGGGGCAGGCCTTTTGGCCGGCTATAAAAGCCCGGATTCCCCCTCAAAAGCATCGCCTCACTTCCCTCATCATTGCAATGGCGGGATCGGTCGGAGAACCACGAAATCGCCACGATCCTCTTTCTTCCCAACTCCGGCCGACGGCCCTCGCTGCCATACCACCGATCCTCGTCGTGGGAGCCCAATTCCTCGCTTCCACACCATCCCCGGCCATCACCAAGCTTCTCCCGGCATTACAGCTGCTGCTCATCGCCGACCCACCTCCGGTGACCCCCGGCCCTCGTCGTCATCGCCATTAGCTTCGCCGCGAGCCCAGCACCGCATTTTGCCGCTTCCCCGAACCTCGGTGAGCCTCCCTCGCCGGCGACGGCCACCGCCTTCCCCGGCCTCGGGCCGCCCCTGTTCCACCCCCGCGCGCCCCCCCTTAAGAGGAAAAATCACCCCTTAAGGGGTGAGATGCGCTGCTAGCCCGGCTGGCTAGCGGCGCCAACCCTCTTCCCCCCTGGCTCCCTCGGCGCGCGTTCGAGCCCCCGCTCACGCAGCGCCTGAGGTTGAGCCATTTCTTTTAAAATCTGTCGCTGACAGGTGGGCCCCACCTGCCAGCGACTACGCACCGAACCCCGACCTTTGCATCCAAGGCGAGTCAATGCTTTGATCATTTTGAGCCTATGTTTTCAATAAAGTATTTTGGTTTAAGTATTACAACTTGCATGCTTATAATTACGTTGCAATACATGTTAATTTCAGATTCTAGATATATGCCCATGTCTCTTGGTTTAATATATATCCTTTGCAATACTTTTGGCTATGTGATCCTTGTCACCCTAGTAAAAGTAATAATGCTACAACTCCTTTGAAACTAAGTCTATAATTATAAATGCATGCTTAGAGTTGTTTAGATAAACAAGAGTGTGAGAGCACCCGAGCATATCTTGCAAACCAAAGAAAGCAGTATTGGGCAGTCATTGTGATGATGACTGGTTTATGTTGGTATAAGTGTATTTTTCATCCGAAAGAACCCTACATGCTTAAATTATCTGGGCGGATGGTTGAGGGTGTGAGTGTGGAATGGTGCCGTGATAGCACAGATTTGTGATAAAGTGGTGCCGTGATAGCACAAGGGGATCGTGGCAGAACCGTCCAGATAACCATTAAGGACTGAATCTTGTGATGACCTCCCACGGTACAACATGTGCAACCACATGCTGGCAAAGTGTAGGCAGGGCCAACTAATTTGCATGGACTTAGTAAGAGTTGCGTCGGTGTGAACACGGGCGGGTAGAGGATGGCCACATGCTCGGCGTGATGGCGCAAGAGGGGCTTCGGAAGGGTGGTCGTGCAGGAGGAAGTGGAAACCTTAGCGGTCGTAACTCTGCTAGGAAAATGCATTGTAAAAGCTCTGTGATAGTCTACTCAACCACATGGCTAAGGAATCATGTGGGGCAATGAGCAGATCTATCTCATGTTGGTAAAGTGTACACACTCTATAGAGTCGAAACTATTCGAATAGTCGTGCCCACGGTCATGGGCGGACATGGGAACTTAACTAGATATAGTTCTGTTTCAAAAATTTTGGGGATGGAAATGGAAAAGTGGAGGGCAGAGAAAGGCCCTTATTTGAGTTGTCCTGGGTGTCGTCCCAGTGGTAATGTAAGCGACTATACGCTGAAGGCATGGTATGAGGAGCAGAGATCATGTAATGGTGGATGGTCTCTGATTCGATAAAGATAAATGTATATGTCATTGAGTATCATGTTTAAAATTTCAACAGGCTAGGTCCTAGGGAATTTTAAGTATTATAGTTCAAAAAGCATATTTCCGCAAACAAAACAACTTGAGCCGTTCCTTGTTAAAAGCCTTGCATACTACCTACTGCATTCTGTGTGTTGACTCGCTGAGCACGGTGGTTAGTGTGCTCACTCTCGCAATACCAAAAATCCAGATTCGGGAGCTCAAGATCCGTATGCCTTCGAGGAAGCACCTGCTGCAGATGGAGAAGACCGCGCCGAGAATTAGGACGGATAATCCGCGCTTAGAACCTTAGGCATCTAGACTAAGGTGTGGTTTCATCCAGATATTCTAGAGCCCTAGAATATTTGTATGACCACTTTTGCCCTCAGTCTCTGCTTGTGGTTTAAAGGCCTACTTTGTATCTCTTCCGCTGCTAGACTTTTGTAATGTAAATATTGGGCCTGCTTGGCCCTACTGAAACCACTGCGCCCTTGTGAAGGCCTAACTTCACATTTACAATGTAATAATATTATGGCTTGTTGTGAATTCCGCGATGTATGAAATGATTCGGCAATGTATCTGTGTGCATTATCTACTGATCCAGGGAATAATGCAGTAAGGCACAGCAGATTCTGGATTGCAAAATCCGGGTCTGACAGATAGCCATGCCCACGGTCATGGGCATGCTGAATAAAAATTTTCACGGATTAGACTTTGTTTTTCAAAATGGTTTTTGAAAAACCTTATGGATGGATGGAATCATGAGAGTTTGAAAATGTATGGATGGATGGAATCCATACAAGATTTTGAAAACCTTGTGGATGGATGGAATCCATGAGTGTTTGGAAACGTGTGGATGGATGGAATCCATACGAGATGTTTTTGGAAAAGATGATCCGGGTGGGATGCACGTGGTTAGGTTAGTGTGGGGGATGGACCTGCACTAACGGTATTAATTTCATCTACAATTATTATTTTTACTTACTGTATTAAATTCAGCAATTTCAATCTATTATTGTATTTCTCTTAATGTTGTTTTATGCTCAAACTAACCCTATAAGCCTTCCTTTGTTGCCTTTATCATTATGTTCCATTTCTCCCTGTGACTTGCAGAGTACAACTTTGTATTCAGCTTGCTATCCCCATACAGAGGAAGATGACTTCGACTATGGTGATGACCTAGACGAATAGGCCGCGTCTTACTATCGTTTGCCTGTGGGTAGGCTTAGTGGGCTTCTTCCGCTTCGGTGTTTTTCTCCCGCTGCATATTATTCAAGTTTGGCATATGTGCCGTTGCTGCAAACTCTCGCAATCATGCCCATATTTCATTAATGAATGTCATTATGGTTCATATTTTTCTTTGTTGTACACTGTGTGCACTAACTGATCCTACACTAGTGAGATTTACACAGAGGATCCAGGAGTTGTTGCTTTGGGTTCCGACAGAGGGTGTTTGTCACAAGAATACCAAATTTACCCCCGAATCACTGCAATTCCATTTTTAGCCCCCTCCACGAGCGTGGGACTACGCGAGGGCGACACTTGCGAAGTGGTACGGTCGGGGAGCGCACAACTGAAATCGTGCAGTTGGGGACCGCACCATTGGAGTCGTGTGGTCCCCGACCGCACGATTTGCGCAGCTACAGTGGCCGTGCGCTTGGGTAGCGCACGATGCTACAGTGCACAACTATTGTTTGGTCTGCTTCCTGTGTTTGTTGGTGTAATAGTCTCCCGTGATAAATGCAAATTTTCCATTTATTCATGGAAATATATCCAACATGTAATAATTTTTAGATATAGGAAATGAGATTTAAAAATTATGATTTTTGTGTGGAGTCTTGTTTACAAAAATTTAAGAATTATCGTCTATAATTTATATAAGTGTAGAGTCCCCATGAATTTTGTAATATAGAAAACGAGGTGCAAAATATTTTGAAATATATTTTGAAAGCTCCTTACGCAGTGTAGATAATACATGTATGAAATATTTTTTTAGATTGTTATTTTTTTCGAAATAAAAGGGCAGATAATATAGGTAGGCTGGTTCTTCTGTGATTTTTGTAGATTCTCAATGGTATAAAATCTGTTCGATTGGCAATAACATATTTTGATCGTCATATGTTGTTGTAGTGCAAAAAATTTTCGGAAGAATTTTGTGGGGATGATTGAGGCCTCAATGACTCGTACGTACGAAGGTAAGTTTTAGTGTGATGTAATCTTTGATCCATTTATGATTTTTGCACACTGTGAATGGTAAAACATATGTTTGATTCGCAATAATATTTTGCGATCATCGTATATTATTGTAGTGCAAGAAATTACATGAAAATATTTGTGAGGACGACTGGGATAGGAACGATTGGTAAGTACGAAGGAAAGTGATATTGATCACGCGAAGAATTGAATACGAAAAGACAACGAGATTTGATGTTGTCAATTAAAATAGACTTCATAATAAATATGGGAATAACACGGCACACACGATTGCTTACGTGCATAAGAAACAAAATCATGCATGATGCAAAAAACCAAAGTACTACTACGATACATATGCACCTTCTTGGCATGGAAATAAATTCAACATTCAGGGGACTAGTGCGGAATGGCCCGACCTACTGCGTGGACCGCAGAGGGAAAGGCGCTGAAGAAGAGGATGTCAACCAGGCTTGGGGAAAAAGGCAGTGTCTGGTAAGCTCAGGGTATTCGAGTCCAATTAATCGAGGGAGAAGGCAGAAGACTTTTCGGGGCACGCTGTGACGTGGTCGGATTGGCAGGGGCGTTGCCAGAGAGGTGGGAAGCGTGGAGGCGTGGGCCGGCCAGTACGGGCACCGAGGTGGCTCAGCCGCGCTTGGCTTAGGGGGAAGAGGAGAGGTTGTGGGAGCAAGAAGAGGTGGCAACGGGGCTTCTTATAGGCAAGTAAGGGGGAGGTGGTTGGGCGTCATTGAAGGCAGGTGCGAGTGGAGTAACACCAAGGTAGCGTCAGAGGTAGGTGGCTACTCGATAGGTCTGGCGACACGACGTGGCATTTACACCGGAGCCGGGGGTGTCGCTGAGGAGTAACGTCGGGCGGAGGTAGGGCGTAGGCATAGGGTGGACATAGGGCACAGGTGTGGAGTCAGGGCATTGCATGGAAATCCGAGGCGGAAGCAGCCAGGTTATGGCGAGGGGATGCCAGAAGCGACACGTGATGGGGCTAGTTTGGGGAGGAGGTGGCAGGCGCGTGTCGAGGGGAGAAGCTAGGCCGGGGCTTAGGCCAGTGGAGCGAGGGTGGCGCTAGGGCACCGAGGGAGCGGCACACTGACTTCAGCGCATCTTGGCGAGGCTCGCTCGGCACAGGCGTCTTGGCGTGCACGAGCACACCAGGCGGGCACGGCATGGGGTGCGAGCGGTGCACTGGGAGAATGGGGGAGGGAGGAAGGAGGAGGCTGGGTGGGAAAGATGGGCCGGAGGCCCAATGAGTTTTTAGAAAAATTTAGGAATTTGAGAATTTGAATTTTTCGGTAAAATGGTTAGATGGGATGTTAACATAAATTTGATTTCAGGATTTTAAACATAGAGAACAATTCTTTGCTTGAAATTAAATTTCAAATTTTGCCAGAGATATTCCCAAATATTTTTGGTTCTTGGTTTTAGGATTTTGATTTCCTTATTTACAATAATTAGCGAAGATTCAAACCAAAAATTCAGATAAACACCATTATTTTTTCAAATACACTGAAAAGGTGATAAAATGATTTTATAATTTTCACAATTACACAAGTTACTTTTTTGGGATGTTACAAACTTTTTGCTTGGTGAATTTGCAGCTGGGTTCCTCCCTTTCACCAAGGAGCCTCTCAGAGGCGGAGGCGTGTGGTTTGCCTGGCAACCCATCCACCTACCACTACTACAAAAGAGGCTATTCTGGACGGGTACATCACAGACGGTTGATACGAAACCCTCTGTGCTTAAACATCACAGACGGTTTATAATAGCAACCGTCTATAATAGCAACCGTCTGTGATATTTTCACAGACGGTTCTTAATACAAACCATCTGTGATATTTTCACCGACGATTCTTTATATCGAGACAGCACAGACAGTTCGTGTTAATAACCGTCTGCGAAATTTCATTGACGGCTCTTAATACGAACTGTCTGTGGTAATCGAGACAACACAGACGATTCGTGTTAATAACCGTCTGTGGTAATCGATCGATGACCTTTGTCGTATGAACTACAGAAGCTATACTGAGACGAAACAAACTGTCTGTGTACATTTTCATTAATCCATGAACATAATCTAGGTATGTAGACAACACAAGAGTTTTTATGAAAGCGTTTCATTTGCTTCTCTTCCATGGAAGTTTCAAATTCAAGGCAAATTTATTACAAAAGTCCAAAAAAAAAGAGATTCCCAGATTTTAATCTTCTGGCTTCATATGCTTCTTCTTCCACTTCTGGAGTTGGAGGATCAGCCACTGAGTTCTCGAATGCTGTGAAGAATGTCTTGCCCTCTCCACTTCCTCCTTTAGCCTGGGCAAATTATTAGTATGGCCCATAATCTCAAAGAGGATGCCATGATAAGCTTCTTAGAATCGGCCAATTCAGCTTGATCGGCAAGGTTATCCATGTGTCTCTCTAATGCCGCAAGAGCTTCTTCCGCTTTGTGCACATTGTAGAGAAGAACGAGGCTGAGGACGGTTTTTCTTTCCTGAGCGGCAACGAGACACCTCCGTCGACGGCGGAGGATGAGGTCCAGCTGATGGATGGAAGCGAGTCGAGGAAGGAGAGCAGGGTGAGAGCGGAGGAGCTGCTCCAGATGTAAATTGTTGGCTGCCTGTGTAAGGTTGCGGCCGAACAACTCATGATGGATAGATGAGGAAGGAGATCAAAAGAATTTTAAATGCCATTATTCATAAATGTGGTGAAGAAGATGAGGAAGAGGACAATTTAGAAGAGATTGATCAGTTTGTGGTATTAGTTTGTTGCATATAAAACCAGAATGGTGTGGAAGTTTAAGAGCCGCTTGCATCGGAATATTAACAGGCGGGAGTAGGGCGCAAACATTTAAGTGTAATCACAGACGGTTCGTATTCCAAACTGTCTCTGCTATTAATATCACAGACGGTTTGTATTACGAACCGTCTCTGCTATTAATATCACAGACGGTTTTTATTACGAACCGCCTCTGATATGTGATTTATCACAGACAGTTCTAAACTAGAACCGTCTGTAATAAGCATTCCTATATATACCGTCAAGCTAGGGTTTTGCGCGTATGCTGCAGTTATTGATCTACATATCTTTTCGCTGCTCGCCCGATCTAGCTCGTCGTCGTCTCCTTCTCGGATCTCCGTCCTTCTCGCGTCCACGCCGTCACCGCCGCCTCCTCAGACCTTCGTCCCCAGTCGCCGTTGACCCTCGTCAACGCCGTCGCGATAGCCTCCTCGGACCTCCGTCCCCAGTCGCCGTCGACCCCCGTCCATGCCGTCGCCGCAGCCTCCTCGGACCTCCGTACCCAGTCGCTGTCGACCCCCGTCCATGTCGTCGCCGCCGCCTCCTCGGACCTCCATCCCTAGTCGTTGTCTGTATCGTGAGTATTTTGGTTCTTTGTTTGCAAACATTGTGGGTTGTGCTTGTTTTATAATCTCTAGTAAATGTTCAAGTACTGAGAGACATTGTTTGTTTGTATTCTGAATTCAGATCTACATAGAAGCATTTTTCAACTTTGAAGTATTGAGTATCTGTGATTATGTTGTCTATTAACTGATCATCTTAAGCTATTGTCAGATTGCTACCGTATAGTCTTTGATTTAGATCTTCTGTCATACCGAAATTTTTGAAGTTGCTATCATTTGTATATGCAAACTTTACTGACAGAGAATGCATTGATTAGACATGCTGATTTTAGTCTTTTATGTCTGGGTACTTTTGATGGCAGCATGTTACTTTAATGGTTTATGTCTCAAATATGATATATTTAATGGATCGCGAGTAGGCTACGAGAGCAGAAAACAAAACTTTTCTACCGCGCACACAAGAACATCATGCTTAAGGAGGGATCATGGATCGTTACCACTAGGCCAGCAGCAGTGAAGAAGAGTTGGAGAAGCCGATCCAACCACGCGCGTCGAGTAGTAGTGGAAGTAGTCGATCGTCCCGAACCGATCGTCTCCTCGCGATCAACCACACCACGAGCGGATCCAATCAGAGGTTGTTGATGCCGATCAACGCCGCAACGAGCGGCGCCTCCCGGTATCCACACGTCCGGAATTTGGGCGCCGATCGCGAGTGTACCGGCACTCGCGAGCGGCTAGGGTTTGGCTCGGAGGTGGCGGCTACGGATTAGCTCGGGATTATCGGTGCGTTCCTCACCCCTCGCCTCCATATATAGACCTCCTCACTTGGGCCTCGTGGACCGAGGCCCAATAGGAGTCTATCCGGATCTCTATCCGAATTGAGCCCATATCCGAATCACATTCGAATTAGTGTTCCAACCCGTTAAGTGTGCGACCACAGGGTTCACGTATACTTGGTCGCGACCGAAACACCTTTCCGGTCACCACATTAATAGCGGCCTCTAGCAAGACATATTAACCCCAAAGTATACGTAAAGATCATATCGGTGAACACGTAATGTTCTCATGTACTAATCCCTTTGCCTCACGATATAGATTAAGCTCAAGGCGAGACCTGTGTCATCCTCTTAATAGCTCAATCACTCTCTCGATTCCGTGATGGATTATAAACTCGTGATTGACTCCTCAATCACCTTGGCATGGCCATGCACTTTTATAATCCATTACATCGAGGGGCCCAGAGATATCTCTCCCATAAGGAGGGGCAAATTCTATCTTGATCATTCACATCCCACTACATGTTTCATGGCAAACCCAAAGACTACTTTTATGACTACCCAGTTGGAGTAGTGTTTAGTAGTCCCAAAGTAAGCTACTACGCATCTTTGGGAACCATGATGATCTCAAGTCTAAGGATTCCACATAAACACTACTTGAGACCAACGATGACACTTGGAATCTCTGCGGTGTCTCATGGCGGGTCTATCCAACATATGTTCACTAACACATGTCCATATTATTGATTTGGCATCTCCATACCATGATCCATGAGACATGATCATCAATCAATACATATCTTGATCTTTGAATCATATTTGTTCCTCATATGAAATATAATCAGGGATCATTTAGAAATAGCAACATTTTGGCATTAAGAGTCTCATGAATAAGTCACATACTCATTGATCAATAATGATAATGTCTATTCAAGGAACAAAGCAATGTATCATAAACATAGTATGTGATATATTCAACATCTCCATGTTGCCTCTAGGGCATATCACCAACAGTCTCCCACTTGCACTAGAGTCAACCATGTAGGTATCTAATACCCATTGCCCTAGTGTGAGCCTCATGCTTTGGTGGGAAGCGGCTTTGTCAACGGATCCGCAATGTTCAAATCCGTGTGTACTTTGCATATCTTAACATCGCCTCTCTCACAATCTCGCGGATGAGATGAAATCGCCGTAGAATGTGCTTGGACTTACAGTGCGATCTAGGCTCCTTGGCTTGCGCAATGGCTCCTTGTTGTCACAGATGAGGTCCATTGGGTGGAGGCACTAGCCATCACACCAAGCTCGAAACAAATTTCTTGATCCAAACGACCTCTTTAGCGACTTGAAGCCGCTATGTACTAAACCTGTTGTAGAATCAACAATTGTCTCTGCTTGGAACTCTTCCACCACCGCACCGCCATTCGGTAGAACACAAATCCCGATTGCGATCTAAAATCATCTTTGTCGGTTTGGAAGCTAGCATCGGTGTAACCATTTACAACGAGCTCTTCCTCACCCCATAGACGAGGAACACATCTTTAGTTCTTCTCAAGTACTTCAAGATGTTCTTTACGATAATCCAGATGACTTTCACCGATCGTGGTATCTACTCGTAGCACTTAAAGCATACGAGACATCCGGGCGTGTACAAAGCATGGCATACATAATGGATCCAATAGTGAAGCATATGGAATCACATTCATTTTATCCGCTCATCGGTGTACTAGGACACCGATTCTTGCTAAGATTTATACTATGTGACATAGGTAGGAAGCCTTTCTTGGAATCCGCATGTTGAACCTTTTCAACACCTTGTCAATGTAACGTATCTTGGCTTAATCCAATCGACCTTTTGATCTATCTCTATAGATCTTGATGCCCGAGAATATATGTCGCCTCTCCTAAGTCTTTCATAGAGAAACTACTTTTCAATGAAGACTTATGATTCGAGCATAGGAATGTCATTTCCGATCAATAATATGTCATCCACATATAAGACCGTAAACACGAGTGCGCTCCCACTAGCCTTTTGTAAACACAAGGCTCTTCTTCGTTCTTGATGAAACCAAACTCTTTGATTACTTCATCAAAGCGAATGTTCCAACTCGAGATGCTGCTTTAATCCATAAATGGATCTTTGCGACTTGCATATCTTTCTAGTCGATTGCGGATCGACAAAACCGTGGGTTGTGTCATGTACACATCCTCACTCGATTTCCATTAAGGAAAGCTGTTTTGACATCCATTTGCCATATTTCATAGTCGAAATAAGCGACAATCGCTAGAATGATCCGAATAGACTTTAGCATTGCGACGGCGAAAAAGTTTCATCATAATCAACACCTTGAATTTGTTTGAAACCTTTGGCCACCAATCGCGCTTTATAGATGTGAACATTTCCATCTATGTCTATCTTTTCTTGAAAACCCATTTGCACTCAATGGTTTTAACACCATCGTGGATCAACCAAGTTCCAAACTTGATTCTTGTGCATGGATTCAATTTCGGATCTCATGGCTTCAAGCCATTTCTCGAGTCTGGTCCCACCATCGCTTCTTCATAGGTCTTAGGTTCATCGTTGTCTAACAACAATATATCCCGTTGTTGAGTAGTCAAGAACATGTACCTCTCGGTACACGACGTGACATCTCGACCTCGTGGTGCGGTGTGTCCACAACAGGTTTTCAACAGTTTGTTCATCCTGTTGTGGTTCGTAGGAGCTGAAACATTTTCGGTGTTTCTCGAATTTCTTCAAGTTGCACCATGCTCCCACTATCCCTTCTTGAGAGAAACTCTTTCTCTAAGAAGACACCATCTTAGGCGACAAACACTTTGCCTTCTTCTTGATTATAGAAGTAATATCCTTTTGTTTCCTTAGGATACCCGATAAAGAAGCATTTATCGATTTAGGGGTGAGCTTATCGATTGTAAACGTTTTACATAAGTCTCACATCCCCAAATCTTAAGAAAAGACAAGCTAGGGCGTTGTCCCGTCCACATCTCATATGGTGTCTTTTCTCGATTTTGATGGAACTACATTTTAGTGTGAAAGCTACTGCTTCAAGAGCGTACCCCAAAAGACAACGGAAGATCACTGTGGCTCATCATGGGCGCACCATATCTAATAAGGTGCGATTTCTCGTTCGAGATACCCCATTCCATTGAGGTGTTCCAAGCGAGTCAATTGTGGAACAATTCCACAATCCTTGATGATTACCAAACTCATGGCTCAAATACTCGCCTCCACGATCGGATCGTAGAAACTTGATTGTCTTGCCTAAATGATTACGCACTTCATTTTGGAATTCTTTGAACTTTTCAAAGGATTCGGACTTATCTTCATCGGTAGATATATCCATATCTACTAAAGTCATCGATAAAAGTTATGAAATCGAAAACCACCTCTGGTGTTGAGCTCATTGGTCCACATACATCGAATGTACGAGTGCCAATAAGTCACTTGCCCGTTCACCTTGACCGGTGAAAGGTGCTTTTGTCATCTTGCCAAGTAAACAAGATTCGCATGTCTCAAATGATTCAAAATCAAATGAGTGCGAGAATACCATCTCTATGGAGCTTCTCCATGCGTTTCTCATTTATGTGACCTAGCGGCAGTGCCAAATAAGCGTGGGATTCAAATCATTCGATCGTTGCCTCTTTGTATTAATGTTATAGACCGATGACTCTTCAAGAGTAAGAACATATAACCCATTCACCAATGGAGTATGACAATAGAACATATCTTTGAAATAAAGAGAACAACCATTGTTCACAGATCTAAAGTCATAACCTTCGCTTGTAAACATGAAGCGAAATAATGTTCTTGGAAAGAGATGGAACACAATAACAATTATTCAATTCCAAAACTAATCCTCGAAGGTAAAGACAATGGCATGGTGCCAACAACCACCGCAACAACTTTGCTCCATTGCCAACGCCAAGATCCACTTCGCTCCTCCTCAAACTTCTACTTCTTCTTAGCCCCGCAACGATTTGCAAATGTGAGCAACCGATCCGTATCAAATACCCAAGAATCGAAGATGAAGTAGCAAGATTGATTTCTATAACATTTATACACGAGCGGAAGTCGTACTTCCTTCTTTTCTCAAGATCCTCCAAGTACTTTGGGCGGTTCCTTTTCCAATGTCACGATTGCTTCTGATGTAGCAATCGCATCGAGCAGGGCCCTTCTTGACTTGCTTGGCCTTAGAACCGCTCGCGATCTCATCGGAGCTAACTTTCTTTGACCGCGCCTTTCTTTACATAGGGCTTGCCCTTGCCTTTCTCGCATCATCATCACATGATGGCTGCTTTTCTTAATGCTTTCCTCGGCTGATTTTAGCATCCCATGCAACTCAGCCAAGGTCTTGTCCATGTTGTTCATGTGATAGTTCAGAATGAATGGCTCAAAGCTCGAGGGGCGATCAAGAATCACATCGAGAGCCAACTCTTGGCTAAGGGAAAACCAAGCTTTTCGGACTCTCAATGTAGCCAATCATCTTAATCACATGAGGGTCGACGGATTCCCTTCGCAAGCTCGCACGCAAACAAGGACTTTGAAGTGTTGAACCTCTCACCCTTGCTTGGTTCTCAAACATACCACGCAACCCCACAATGATATTGTAGGCATCGTGTTCTCATATTGCTTCAAGCTCGAGAGGACATTGTGGCAAGCATGAGACACTCACATCAAGGTAATCATTTGTTTGCTTCTCATAAGCTTTCCGTGCAGCCACAGTAGCATTATCAGGCAAGTCATCAGGATAAGGAGACTCAAGGACATGCTCCTTGCGCTCTTGCTTGAGAACAATTCTCGGGTTGCGATACCAATCCAAAAGTTCGTTCCATTGAGTTTTCTTTCTCAAGAATAGATCGCAAATTAAAAGAACTGGATGCGGCATTAGTTGACATGATCTACAACAAAGAATATGCAAAGTTTAGCACTATGTTCATGTTTGATCTTCCATTAAACAATTTAACAAAGATACTCCCACTATATGTTTTGTAATCGTCTTCCTCTAACGACATATAGTGGTCAAGATCCATGTTCATCTAAGTTCTAGTGAGCTTTGGCATCACTTGCTAGAAACCTAGTGGCGTGGGTAAGCAACACTTGCTAATCACATCTTATGTGACTCTTGTTTGTTGGGTGGCATCCAATGCCCCGGCTCCCAACACCATGCCCCAAGGCCCAAATCTAATTTGATAGCCTTGTCAAGTAAACCAATACTATGCATGTGGATGTCCGACATCCACCCTATTAGATCAAGATAGTTGATGGTACTCGCTTTGGCGCACCTACCAAACAATGATCATGATTCTTATAGGCGCGACAATTGGAAGGGCATCAAAACAAATTCTTAATTTTTCTTGAGAGAAGCTATTCTATCATGAAAAACTAACCCTTAGTTGGTATGGCATGAAAGAATAGTATGACAAGAAATAAACATCACATGCATATAATCACATTATCTTGTGAATGGTATGGCATTTTGTATCGTAGTGGTCGCCATCGCCATGGTTCCACGGTGATATTCTTCGCCACACTTCTTGTCCTGTTTGTCATCATGCTTGAAGCCTCCATAGCAAAGAACTAAACTATTACAACTAATAGGTAGCAAATGAATTACATGAGGAGCTCAAGCATCACAAGTCGACACGCAGTCGTTATACAATTAAAGAACGACCTCAACCCTACTGTGATTAATACGACACACAAAGCCGCCAAAACACACATGCATCACATATGCATCTATGCCATACCATTCACATCATTCCTGCAAAAACAAGTTAGCGTAGAACATATTCTACCGCCTCGACATGAATGTGTTTCTATAACAATCTATGCGTATGCATAGCGGCGCCCGAAAACCTCACGGAATTACATAGATCGCATCTATGAAATCGCTATGAAAATCTCATCGGGCCGATCAAATCAACCCAAATCCGAGCCATTCAAAATGTCTCAATTTTCATTAGATCAATCACATCAATCATCGCGATCGGTATGCTTGAGGAGACCGCAACACAAGACCTCGATCCGTTGGCTCAATCTCATCGACCGCGCGCAGCTAGCCCGATGGTGTTACCGGTAGGTGGGGCAAGTCGTGCGTACATCAAAGAAGGAGCACGAACTAATCTTTTGGCCACATGATGCTATCAACTCATACATATTCCAACCCCTTATGACCGATTGATCTAGTCCGTAATAGATCCAATCTATTACAACCGCATATCAACATATGCGCCGATCCGATCGCAAACTAAGCAAGATGGCTCTGATACCACTAATGGATCGCGAGTAGGCTACGAGAGCAGAAAAACAAAATTTTTCTACCGCGCACACAAGAACATCATGCTTAAGGAGGATCATGGATCGTTACCACTAGACGCCAGCAGTCAGCAATGAAGAAGAGTTGGAGAAGCCGATCCAACCACGTGCGTCAGTAGTAGTGGAAGTAGTCGATCGTCCCGAACCGATCGTCTCCTCCACGCGATCAACCACACCACGAGCGGATCCAATCAGAGGTTGTTGATGCCGATCAACGCCGCAACGAGCGGCGCCTCCACCGGTATCCACACGTCCGGGTGGAACGCCGATCGCGAGTGTACCAAAGACTCATGAGCGGCTAGGGTTTGGCTCGGAGGTGGCGGCTACGGATTAGCTCGGGATTATCGGTGCGTTCCTCAGCCCTCGCCTCCATATATAGACCTCCTCACTTGGGCCTCGTGGACCGAGGCCCAATAGGAGTCTATCCGGATCTCTATCCGAATTGAGCCCATATCCGAATCACATTCGAATTAGTGTTCCAACCCGTTAAGTGTGCGACCACAGAGGTTCACGTATACTTGGTCGCGACCGAAACACCTTTCGGTCACCACATTAATAGCGGCCTCTAGCAAGACATATTAACCCCAAAGTATACGTAAAGATCATATCGGTGAACTCGTAATGTTCTCATGTACTAATCCCTTTGCCTCACGATATAGATTAAGCTCAAGGCGAGACTGTGTCATCCTCTTAATAGCTCAATCACTCTCTCGATTCCGTGATGGATTATAAACTCGTGATTGACTCCTCAATCACCTTGGCATGGCCATGCACTTTTATAATCCATTACATCGAGGGGCCCGAGATATCTCTCCCATAAGGAGGGGCAAATTCTATCTTGATCATTCACATCCCACTACATGTTTCATGGCAAACCCAAAGACTACTTTTATGACTACCCGATTCACGGAGTAGTGTTTAGTAGTCCCAAAGTAGCTACTACGCATCTTTGGGAACCATGATGATCTCAAGTCTAAGGATTCCACATAAACACTACTTGAGACCAACCGATGACACTTGGAATCTCTGCAGTGTCTCATGGCGGGTCTATCCAACATATGTTCACTAACACATGTCCATATTATTGATTTGGCATCTCCATACCATGATCCATGAGACATGATCATCAATCAATACATATGCTGATCTTTGAATCATATTTGTTCCTCATATGAAATATAATCAGGGATCATTTAGAAATAGCAACATTTTGGCATTAAGAGTCTCATGAATAAGTCACATACTCATTGATCAATAATGATAATGTCTATTTCAAGGAACAAAGCAATGTATCATAAACATAGTATGTGATATATTCAACATCTCCATGTTGCCTCTAGGGCATATCACCAACAATATTGTACTCCATATATTGTACTCTTTCGAGGAAAGTGCATGTACTTTTTATTGTCTAAAGTCATAAGATGAGATGGAGAGTTCCACAACGCACAATGGATGTTTTATGTTTGTGAAATGGAGTGCGATGTGAATTGGATGTTTTATGTTTGTGAAATGAATTGAGATATGAATTGGATGTTTTATGTTTGTGAAATGAATTGAGATGTGAATTGTATGTATACATGTACATGTTGATCTGCTTGTTTCAGAGGGCATAGCTAGCATTTTCTGAGGCTAGCCAATAAACAGAAATATATTTAGGGGTAGAAAAGAATATATAAGACTGTTTTTAACTAAAAACCGTCTGTTATTATCACCTATCACAGATGGTTTTTACTTACAAACCGTCTGTGATTATCAGATATCACAGACGGTTTTTAGTTACAAACCGTCTGTGATATTCACACCACAGACGGTTATCACTGACCCTTAAATTCAGACGGTTCAGAAAACCGTCTATGATGATATTCTTGAACCGTCTGTAATACGGTTTTCTGTAGTAGTGTACTGAACGGCATCCGCTATACCGAGGCCGCATACATGTCCTGAGCTTGGCGCAATAGCGGCTGTGCGTCCATTTTTAATTAAGCGGTTATGTACATTGGCATAATTAACTGCAGACGATTTTGTCACAGACGCGTTTAAGCCTAACAACAGTTAACACGGCCCTCCGATCATTTTGGTGGATGCCGTCCCCACATGTTAGTTGTTAACACAGCTAACAACAGTTAACGCGTTTAAGACGATTTTGGAATTAATAGTTTCACCGACCATCCCGTCAGCCCACAACAAAATCTCCTGTTCTCCACAAGATCCTCCATCTTAAGCACTATGAATAGTACCATATCGGATGCCAGAAGCAGTAGAACGGCCGGAGCATTACGTAAAAGGAGACATAGGGCGTCGAAGCAAAGCATACCTTTCTCGGCCTTTTGGCTAAGATCAAGTGTAGTATCTGTTCTTATCAGTTTAATATCTGATATGTGGATTATACATCCACTTTGATATTAAATTTATTTTTGTGTGGGGGAGAGACCATCATGGTAGCTTGCTACTAGGGCTCTTGTGTGTCGTCCAGATGTTGCACTACAGTCTTGGCCTGGCACACCCCAACCAAAACAAACAAAATTATTCTATTGTTCTCATAATTTATGTTAGTAAGTAATCACTACCGTACTCTAAAATTGTCTTCCGATTTGACATGATTTTCATGTTACGACATTGATTACTTCTTTTGGCAAATTTCTTGTAGCCACTACTATGTATTGCGTATCAATACTAACGAAATAGACATGCGGAATTTTTTGAATGGCAGTGGAATTAGACCATGACAATTTGCTCTTTTTTGTGAGAGATCACGTGGGATAACTTGCTGATTAGGCAATGTTCAAATTGGGCATCACTTTTAGTTAGTCTGACTAGGCCAGGCTCAAGCCATTCTAGTAGAACGGCATGGTTAAGTGAGCCCATGGGCCACCTCAGGTTGAGATGATCCTATGCAATTAATTCCCAAAATGTACTCTTCTCGCTTCTCAAATAGATATCATTTCATTTAAGGAAGCAACCCCTCCCACCATTCTCTCTCCTCTCTTTCTCTTCTCCGGCATCGACGAGCTCTCCCTCCCCTCCCTCTCTCTTCTCCAACGTCGGCGCAGCTCTGTATCCCTCCTCCGCATCTCCCTGCCCCCTCCTCCACCGCCATGGCATCGTCCCCTACACCCAACCTAATATTCAGTGTATCGTCTCGCAGTGCCTTCCTCCTCTTAACTTGTTGTCTTCCGATTGGATATGATTTTCAAATTACATTGATTACTTCTTTTGGCAAATTTAATGTAGCCACTAATATTTATAAGCGTATCAATACTAATGAATTAGACATGCAGAATTTTTCTAATGGTAATGGAATTAGACCATGACTATTTGCTTCTTTTTTATTAGAGAGAGCACCTATACAATTTGCTGGTTAGGCAATGTTCACATTGGTCCGCCCTTTTTGGTTAGTCCTACCTAGCTTGGGCTCAACCAATTTGGTAAAACGACATCATTGAGAGAGCCCATGGGCCACCTCGTGTCGAGACGATATTATGCAGTTAATGCCCAAAATGTACTCTTCTGGCTTCTCAAATAGATATCGTTTTATTTAAATACATGTAGTTAAACTTTTAAAATTAAAACATCCCAAGAGTTAATTTTAAATAACAAAAGAAAAGCCAGGGTTAAGATGGAGTAGATCAAGGCACGTTAGTTTGCTACCTATGTGTCATGGTCACGTTGGTGACTACATGTGAATTTTGGTCAAATTTGGCACTGTTTGTGTAACAGCCCAATACTGTTTATTTTCAAATTTTTGGACTAAAAAATTAAAATTAAATTAATTTAATTTGGTTTAAAATAAAAACATGTGTTTTGGTGCCTAAATTTGAATTTGGTTTTGCCCTAGATTTCTGTTTTTGAAAAGGCTGGATTTGGAAAGTATTTTAAGTAAAACCTAAAAATATGATTAATGAAAATGATATTTTAATTTTCCATAAAAATCCTAATTTAAATTAATTACTTGTATTTATTTGGCTTTTATTTGGTTTGTTCTAAGTTTTTCTGGATTTTGAAATCTATTTTGAAATTAAAAATGTATTTTAAGTATAAAATATAATATCAAATTAAGTTTGAAATATTTTATTTAAGTCCAAACTATCTCCAGGAACTTCTGTCAATTTTTCTGGAATTGTTGGAGTTTATTTCGTATTTTCTGAGCTTTAATGAATTTCTTCGGGTTTTCTGAAAATCCAAAATCGGAAAATAAAATTTAATCCCCGCCCCTTCCCTCCGGCCAACGCGTGGATGGCCAGGATCCGCCCACATCGCTACCATCCAGCTGCCCGCTCAACACACCTTCCTCCTCCCTCCGGCCGACACGTGTGTAGGCAGATCTCGCCCACGTCGCCTCGTTCATCCTCGGCCGTCTCCTCCCACTTAACTTCCCGCGCCGCTCGATTCCTTTCCTTAGCCGCGTGCTGTAATCCCCGCCGCCCGTTTCCTCACCTCTTCTCTCTCCCACTGACATCCGGCCCCACCTGTCATCCCCAACCTCCTTCGTCTTCTTCGCGCGAGCGCCGCCGCCATGGCCGTTGCGTCGCTCCACCCTTCCCGGCCACCACCTCCTCCTTCGTGCGTTGCAATCCAGCACGCACCCACTTCCCTTTCTTCCCGTGGACGACGCCAACCTTCCCCACGCCTCGCTCGGCCTTATCCGACGCAAGCACCGCCCACCTCCGAATCTTCCGTGAGCAATCCCGCCGCACCTCCCTCCCAGAGCCTATATAAACCCCGCAGCACCTCCATCTCCCACTCCACCCCGTCCCCACCCTCACTGCTCCTCTCGAGCTCCCTAGCGCCCCAGCACCGTGCGCCCTTCCCGAGCGCCGCCAGCTACTGCGGCGAGCAATCGCAGGCGAAGGAGGCTTCCCCGAGCTTCGGCGCCGGCACCGTCGGCACCCCCGAGCTCCCGTCGATATCCCTCACCCTTCCGCCAAGCCCGAGCGCCGCCCGAGGACCCACTTCGCCGAAGACCCGAACACCTTCATCGCCTCCCTCGTCGCCGACGACTCTCCCTCGTCGTCGATGACTCTCCGGCCGCCCTTGGTAATTTCCACGTGTACCAGCGCACTCCCCGTCGCCTTATCTCTCCGTTTCACCGGACGACGGCCGCTAACGCCCGCCGGAATGCCGGCGACCCTCGGGTCCCGAGCGTCTCCCCGGCCGGTGGAGCCGCGTCGGCAGCCCAGCCCCGTGGCACATCGCATGGTGCCCGGTGGCATGCCACCTCCTCATGGTCAGCGCCACACCAGCCGCCAACGGCCATATCACCTCTGTAGCCACATGTCAGACAGGTGTCACCAGTTGGCATGCCATGTCAGCAAAACCATCCTAGTCATCAGCCACATCAGCCCCATGTCAACACCCTACCACCTCAGCCTCCCCTCTGGTCCATGGACCTGGTCCATGTAGACCAGGGTCACTGGTCAGTCCCACCAAGCCAGGGCTGACACCATAAATCTGGTTTTCCTTTAGAAAAAATAATTCCATTAATTCTTGCTAACATCATAATACCATTTTCCTTTAGAAAAATAATTCCAAAAATCCAGTTTATTCATTTTCTCTGATTTTAAACTTCCGAGAGCTCGTTCCCCTTCATCCTAACTCCGATTGAGCCCGTTCAAATTCCTAAATTCATCAAAAAATTCTCCTCTATCCATTTCTGCCATAAATTTAAATATTGAAGTTCATTTGAATTTATTTTGAATTTATTTGAGTTTGGTGGGTTATTTTCAGTGTAGACTTCGATGATTCGGGAGAATTTCTCGACGAAGATTTGCACCCAACCCAAGAGCAAGGCATGTCACACTCCTTGATCATGTCGATCCCAGATTTAAAAATGAAATTATGTTGTTTTAAATTATTCTGCATGCATATTTTTATTCAATGTATTTCAATTCAGTTTTAAATTTAGTTATTGCCTACTTGTTATTACCTCCATTGACATTAAAAATCCTTATACCTTGTTACCCTAGAATCAAACTCTAGTTAGTGCACTAGAGTTGGCTAGAGGATTTTATATTAACTGCTTAGATATAATCTTGGTTTTGAGACACCTTTTCACATAAAATGATATGCTTTTTGAATATATTCTTGACTTCGGTGAGTCAAGCAGGTTTATGAAATATTTTGAAATAAATTATAAAATCTAGTTTAGACTTAGGCTAATGGTTAGATGGTGGGTGCAGGCATGCCCTGTTGTTCGGAGACACAGGGTTGAATGTCGGGCACAGGGGGTATGTGGCTGGGCTTAAGTCAATTAAGGACTGGTCTATGAGCTACTATTGCAAAGCCCTATTGTACTAGCACAAGGCTGGTATGGGACAACCATGGCTGAATAATTTGCGGAGTCCCAACCTGGGCTAAGTTGTAGGTTGAAGTGAGCGTGGTCAATGCCATGAGAAGTCTCACAGTTTGAAGTCAGCGTGGTCAGTGCCATGTGAAACCTTAGAGTTGGCTTGGTCACTCAGCTCAAGAGGGGGTCCCGGTCTGGTGGATTCCTTACTGGGGTGAAACCTTAGAGTTGGCTTGGCCAGGTTGAAAGCTTTGCATTGTAAAGGCCTTGTCATGATCTCCTCACCGCACACCTAAGTGTGTAACTCGCGTGGCAATCCGGAATGATCATGTCTTGTGGGTAAAGTTGTACAACCTCTGCAGAGTGTATAACCTATCCTGGATAGCCATGCCCACGGTCATAGGCATGCTGAATAAAAATTTTCACGGATTAGACTTTGTTTTTCAAAATGGTTTTTGAAAAACCTTATGGATGGATGGAATTCATGAGAGTTTGAAAACGTATGGATGGATGGAATCCATACAAGATTTTGAAAACCTTGTGGATGGACGGAATCCATGAGTGTTTGGAAACGTGTGGATGGATGGAATCCATACGAGATGTTTTTGGAAAAGATGGTCCGGGTGGGATGCACGTAGTTAGGTTAGTGTGGGGGATGGACCTGCACTAACGGTATTAATTTCATCTACAATTATTATTTTTACTTACTGTACTAAATTCAGCAATTTCAATCTATTTATTGTATTTCTCTAAATGTTGTTTTATGCTCAAACTAACCCTATAAGCCTTCCTTTGTTGCCTTTATCATTATGTTGCATTTCTCCGTGTGACTTGCAGAGTACAACTTTGTATTCAGCTTGCTATCCCCATACAGAGGAAGATGACTTCGACTATGGTGATGACCTGGACGAATAGGCCGCGTCTTACTATCATTTGCCTGTGGGTGGGCTTCTTCCGCTGCATATTATTCAAGTTTGGCATATGTGCCATTGCTGCAAACTCTCGCAATCATGCCCATATTTCATTAATGAATGTCATTATGGTTCATATTTTTCTTTGTTGTACACTGTGTGCACTAACTGATCCTAGACTAGTGAGATTTACACAGAGGATCCAGGAGTTGTTACTTTGGGTTCCGACAGAGGGTGTATGTCACAAGAATACCAAATTTACCCCCGAATCACTGCAATTCCATTTTTAGCCCCCTCCCCGAGCGTGGGACTACGCGAGGCGACACTCTTGCAGTGGTGCGGTGGGGAGCGCTGGCTGAAATCGTGCGGTCGGGGACCTCACCACTGGAGTCGTGTGGTCCCCGACCGCACGATTTGTGCAGCTACAGTGGCCGTGCGCTTAGGTAGCGCACGATGCTACAGTGCACAACTATTGTTTGGTCTGCTTTCTTTGTTTGTTGGTGTAATAGTCTCCCGTGATAAATGCAAATTTTTCATTTATTCATGGAAATATATCCAACATGTAATAATTTTTAGATATGGGAAATGATATTTAAAAATTATGATTTTTGTGTGGAGTCTTGTTTACTTGCTTGTGTAATCTTTCATAATTATGAACATTAAGAATTATCGTCTGTAATTTATTTATGTGTAGAGTCCCCATGAATTTTGTAATATAGAAAACGAGGTGCAAAATATTTTGAAATATATTTTGAAAGCTCCTTACGCAGTGTAGATAATACATGTATGAAATATTTTTTTAGATTGTTATTTTTTTCGAAATAAAAGGGTAGATAATATAGGTAGGCTGGTTCATTTGTGATTTTTGTAGATTCTCAATGGTATAAAATCTGTTCGATTGGCAATAACATATTTTGATCGTCATATGTTGTTGTAGTGCAAAAAAATTTCGGAAGAATTTTGTGGGGACGATTGAGGCCTCAATGACTCGTACGTACGAAGGTAAGTTTTAGTGCGATGTAATCTTTGATCCATTTATGATTTTTGCACACTGTGAATGGTAAAACATATGTTTGATTCGCAATAATATTTTGCGATCATCGTATATTATTGTAGTGCAAGAAATTACATGAAAATTTTTGTGAGGACGACTGGGATAGGAACGATTGGTAAGTACGAAGGAAAGTGATATTGATCATGCGAAGAATTGAATGCGAAAAGACAACGAGATTTGATGTTGTCAATTAAAATAGACTTCATAATAAATATGGGAATAACACGGCACACACGATTGCTTACGTGCATAAGAAACAAAATCATGCATGATGCAAAAAACCAAAGTACTACTACGATACATATGCACCTTCTTGGCATGGAAATAAATTCAACATTCAGAGGACTAGTGCGGAATGGCCCGACCTACTGCGTGGACCGCAGAGGGAAATGCGCTGAAGAAGAGGATGGCAGCCGGGCTTGGGGAAAAAGGCGGCGTCTGGTGAGCTCAGAGCGTTGGAGTCCAATTAATCAAGGGAGAAGGCGGAAGACTTTTGGGGGCACGCTGTGACGTGGTCGGATTGGCGGGGGCTTTGCCAGAGAAGTGGGACAGCGTGGAGGCACGGGCCGGCTAGTGTGGGCACCGAGGTGGCTCAATCGCGCTTGGCTTAGGCGGAAGAGGAGAGGTTGTGGGAGCAAGAAGAAGTGGCAATGGGGCTTCTTATAGGCAAGTAAGGGGGAGGTGGTTGGGCGTCATTGAAGGCAGGTGCGAGTGGAGTAACATCAAGGTAGCGGCAGAGGCAGGTGGCTACTCCATAGGTCTGGCGACACGACGTGGCATTAACACCGGAGCCGGGGGCGTCGCTGCGGAGTAACGCTGGGCGGAGGTAGGGCCCACGCATAGGGTGGACATAGGGCACAGGTGTAGAGTCAGGGCATCGCAGGGGGTTCGGGCGGGCAGCAGGTTATGGCGAGGGATGCGGCGGCGCGCGGGGCTAGTTGGGGGAGGAGGTGGCAGGCGCGTGTCGAGGGGAGAAGCTAGGTCGGGGCTTAGGCTAGTGGAGCGAGGGTGGCGCTAGGGCACCGAGGGAGCAGAGGGCACGTGTCGAGGGAGCGGCACACGGCTTCGCGCATGCTGAGCCGGGCTCGGTCGGCTTGGGCGTGCGCGGCGCACACAGGCAGGCACGACATGGGCTGCGAGCGGTGCGTGCGGAGGGCACGGCCGTGCGCTCGCGCCAAGCGCGGCGGTGCGCTGGGAGAATGGGGGAGGGGAGGAAGGAGGCTGGGTGGGAAAGATGGGCCGGAGGCCCAATGAGTTTTTAGAAAAATTTAGGAATTTGAGAATTTGAATTTTTGGGTAAAAAGGTTAGATGGGAACATAACATAAATTTGATTTCAGGATTTTAAACTTTGAGAACAATTCTTTGCTTGAAATTAAATTTCAAATTTTGCCATCGATATTCCCAAATATTTTTGGTTCTTGCTTTCAGGATTTTGGTTTCCTTATTTAAAATAATTAGCGAAGATTCAAACAAAAAATTCAGATAAATGCCAATTTTTTTTGAAATACACTGAAAAGGCGAGGAAATAATTTTATAATTTTCACAATTACACAAGTTCCTTTTTTTGGGGATGTTACAAACTTTTTGCTTGGTGAATTTGCAGCTGGGTTCCTCCCTTTCACCAACGAGTCTCTCAGAGGCGGAGGCGTGTGGTTTGCCTGGCAACCCATCCACCTACTGAACTGGGATTGACGGCATCCACTGTACAGAGGCTGTGCGTCCATTTTTAATTAAGTGCTTATGTACATTGGCATAATTAACTGCAGACGATTTTGTCACAAACGGTGTCCAAGTCCTGGGGCCGAGTTAGCACGTCCCCATCAACGCGTTTAAGCCTAACAACAGTTAACACGGCCCAAGTTTTGGAATTAATAGTTTCACCTACCAACCCGTCAGCCCACAACAAAATCTCCTGTTCTCCACAAGATGCATCTTAAGCACTATGAATAGTACGATATCGGATGCCAGAAGCAGTAGAACGGTCGGAGCATTACATAAAAGGAGACATGGGGGTGCCCAAGAAAATCATATCTTTCTCGGCCTTTTGGCTAAGATCAAGTGTAGTATCTGTTCTTATCAGTTTAATATCTGATATGTGGATTATACATCCACTTTGATATTAAATTTATTTTTGTGTGGCCTTCATGGTAGCTTGCTACTAGGGCTCTGAGAGGTGTCTTATGGACATGTGGTCTTGTCCCTGAGCGCTCTTGATTTTTGTGGTTCGTCGCTTCATCGGATTGAGGCAAGTAAACGTAGCGGTGGTTGCTACCGTTTAACCTGTTGTTCATATTACATTCAGTTTACATTATTATCGTAATTTAATACAATTGCCATGATTGCATGATATTTTAATTGTGGAATTCTTTCTTAATGTTAATAGATCATGAAATTAGTATGTGGTGGATGTGATTATGTTGAGAGCATGATAATGCTCCTTGCGGATGAATTAATGTGATTAATGAATTTTCATATCATTCAATCATTCATGTCATATCATGTCCTTTGTATGTGGATGTCGCCGCTTATAGCCGCGACCGCACTGCACAACATCGTATATTGCCGTGTCTGACGCACCTCTTCGCCCATGGAAGCATTCGTATATTGCGAAATACGATGCATTGCACTTCCCGCCAGCAAGAGTAATGTGGAGCATAGCATGAGCATTCATATGCATTGCATTGTGGAATGATCACTTGCATACATATGCAATCTAATGTGGTGAAGTTATTTTGTGGAATGTACAACTTTATAGTTGTAATGTGGAATTGGTTCTTGTGAGCTATTGACGGAATGAAGTTTGTGGTTGTGATCTTGAAATGTGGTTCGTCCCTTGTGTGATTGTGATGGTGGCATAAACTCCTTTCTCCTACTTTACTTGTTTATAGTAATTGTGGATATGAGAAGTAATATAGTATTGAAGTAAGACATACATATGTTTTATTGCCTTTGGTAGTGGTAGTGGTTGAGGATTTAAAGTAGTCAATCATGAATTAATTGTTAGTGTTTTACCGTCATTGATAGTGAATTGAGGTCGAGAATATATACATTGTTAATTGTGGAAGATTAAATGTGGTTGATTAATCTATTGTGGTTTGTGGAGGAATAAATGTTTTCTTTTGCATTTAATACGGGATAAAATGATTGCATTCATATGCTAATTAAATCTGAAATTTAAGAGGTATGATTCATGAAAGTTTATGGTGGTTTAATATTTATGAACATAAATTATAATTGTGGATGTATGAAATTATGATGATGATGTTTAAATTGCTTGTAGTTTGAATAACTTGTTAAACAGTTTGCTTGCTGAGATTTTTATCTCACTCTTGCTTCCCCCTCCCTACAGGTGGACTTTGAGCATGCATCGGGAAGGGTAGAGCGGCACCGCACTGATGCACTTGTATTATAATCTTAATGCTGAAATAAAGTTGAAATAAATCTAGTCTTTGTTTAGGTATTTTATTGACAAATTTCTTCTTAGTAATATTAAATTTGTGTACCGTTCCTATAGATGTTTTGTTATAGTTGATTATGATTAATGATTTGTTATCTATTCTGTTTATCTTAGTTGTTTACGCTTCCGCATATACTATATTGTTTTGTAATTGTTGCCAGTTTATTTTATTTTCGTAAATTGGCTAGTTGTAGAGCAGCTTCAGTAGCATCCCAGGGTAATGTGGATCCTGGGGTGTTACACCCGAATTGTTATTTCTTTCTTAGGGCCTTATATGCAAGTAAATCACTTCATTGAAATAGCAGCGCTGTGTTTCATTTACATGAATAAAGCTAAGCTTCTTAAAATAGTAGTGCAAACTAACTAACAAAGTAGAAAGATAAATGAAAGGCAGCAAATAAAACATCTCTAGAAAAGGAGTTAGCCTCCAGTTCCTGTTGGTTACATCTCGCATCACAGGACATTGTGGAGATGTGCATGAATATTCGCTCTCTTTTGATAGGTTGTGAAGATATAACAATGTCGGTACCTTGTGGCATATTCATATGTTTTTTCCATGTACATTATTATCTAAGTGTGATTTGCTTTAACCTAGACTTAATTCATTTCATAAATCAATTCAACAAATGCTTTATCATGAGACTATTTCTTGCTCTAACTGTCCTAAGCTTAACACTGAAATAGAAGCATTGTCTAGACAACTTAATGATTTTGCTAATAAAGAGAAATTAGTTTAGTCTAGTGTTTCTAAGAATCTTACAAATGAATATGTTAAATGCTCATCTTTTTCCTCATTGGCTGAAGAGAATGAGTATCTTAAGGACACTTTCGAAAGATTTTTGTTTAGCAAGAAGAATTTGAATATGATCCTAGACAAGTCAAAAACAAGTGTGAAAAATCATGGTCTAGAATTTAATTTTGTTGACCATGCTAAGAACAATCCTCCTAAAGTTGTCAAGTTACTCGAATCAGGAAAGTTTGAAATAGAATCTAAACCAAAACAAATTGTCTTTAGATCTGCTGCTATTACAAAAGAGTTTTTCTACCAAACAAGTTGATTGATACAACCACTCATTAAGTCAAGTATCAATGCACTCATTGTGGTAG
Organism: Bonia amplexicaulis; assembly: GCA_036346245.1. NCBI lineage: Eukaryota > Viridiplantae > Streptophyta > Magnoliopsida > Poales > Poaceae > Bonia > Bonia amplexicaulis. The sequence continues at coordinate 18,560,903 of CM070747.1, read as the reverse complement.
AGACGGTCATTTCGTTCAATTCTATTTTTGAAAAGCGAAGAAAGAGAAGAAATACAAGATAAGGAAGTGTTTTCGACCAATAGTTTCCCATGGTCAAACCAGTGTGGTTGGACTAGGCATTTGACTAGTTGTTTCTTATGGTTGGACTAGCGTGATCGGACAAGATTTTTGACCAACAGTTTCTCGTGGTCAGACCGGCTTCTCAAGAGACTTTCGACCAGCATTTTTTGCTCATTTAGACTGGTCAGAGGTCAGACAAGCTTTACTTAGGCAGTCAGATCACTTTCAACCAATGGTGTCCATGTGATCTAACCAATCGGCGGTCAGACCAGCTCTGCTGAGGAGGTCAGAACACCTTGTGGTCGAACCAACGTCTCAACGATTGTCTGGTCGAAATTTATCAGATGCTAATGCTTCACTTAAATCTTCGCATGCTTTTGCTCTTGTTCATCGAGTATCTCAGTACTGGATACCTAAATCCTTGTTATCTAAACCCAATACTAAGGTACCGATGACTGTTTGTGCTCTGTAGGCTCATCGCAAGCGGAAGGAGAATATATTGTTCATTGACTCTGGTTCTTCTCGCCACAAGAATAGAGACTTATGATGGTTCTCCTCTCTTACTCGTGCCCCGGTGATGAGATAATCGCTTTTGGGGACAACTCTCAAGGATGAGTTCTTGCAAAAGGTACCATGCGCGTCAACGACAAATTCATCTTAAAAGACATCGCTCTTATTAGTAAATTGAGCTATAACTTGATTTTAGTTTGACAGTTGGTAGATGATAATCTTGAGATAAACTTTAAAAGGCATTCATGTTGTATTTTAAATTCATCTGGTGATCTTGTATGCAAAATTAGTCGAGTTGGTCACTTGTTTAAGGGAGACTTTTCGTATTTAGCATCAGTGTCTTATTTTATTAGACTCTAAGGATTTGTTTTTTAGCACAATAGATTAGGTCATATTGGCTTTGATCATCTAGCTTGGCTCAGTAATATGAATCTTGTTAGAGGAATTCCTAGTCTTAAGATTGAAAGGTCAATGTATCTAGTTTGTTCACCGTGTCGACATGGTAAGATGGTCACATCATCGCATTCCCCACTCACACTTGTTATGACTGATTCTTCGGGACAATTATTGCATATGGACACTATAGGTCCTTCTAGGGTTTAGTCGGTTGGAGGTAAATGATATGTTCTTATTATTGTTGATGATTACTCTAGATACTCTTAGATTTATTTTATGGCATCTAAGGATGAAGTTTTCGGTCACTTTAGAGAACTAGCTCTTAGACTTGCTAATGAACTTCTAGGAGCACTTAGAGCAATTAGAAATGATAATGGAACAGAATTTAAGAACACATCGTTTTTCTTTTTGTGCTAAAAAGGGGCTAGACCATCAATTTTCATCAGCTCATGTACCTCAATAGAACGGTGTTGTTGAACGTAAAAATAGAACTTTGGTTAGATAGTTAGAATAATGTTAAATGAATATGCTTCTCCTAGGAAGTATTGGGCTGAAGCTGTTTCGACTGCTTGTTATATTTCGAATAGAGCATTCTTGCAAGCAAAATTGCATATGACTTCCTATGAGCTTCGTTTTGGTTGTTCTCCTAATATTTCTCATTTAAGGATGTTTGAATGTCGATGCTTCATACTTAAACATGGCAATCTTGATAAATTTGAATTTACATCCTCAGATGGCATCTTTCTTGGTGCAATTCACACTCGAGGTTATCGTGTACTCAACTTAGAAACTAATAAAATTATTGAGATATGTGAGATCACTTTTGATGAAGCTAGTCCTGCTACTAGACCTGAAAATGCAGGTATACAGGTAACTGACGTGCCTGAAGACATCTTGTATGACTCTGACGATGACAAAAGGGAGCTTCTGAGTCACACTTTGACACCTACGACTACTCCTATGACCACTCATGAGGTAGATATCACTACAACTACTACGACTACATCTACGACCACTCCTACGACCACTCATGAGGTAGAGGCCATTACGACTAGTGCGACTACACCTACGACCACTACACAAGCTCCCCCATATATTCAATAACGTCATCCCCTGAACAAATGATTGATCAAGCAATCAAACATGGGTACTTTTGTTCATTAAACTGAGTACACCAAGAATCTACTTCACTGTTTTGACATGAGGACAGTCAAACCAATTTCCACACCCATGGTGTCTATGGCTGTGTTGAATCCTGACGAAGATGGAGATCCTATTGATCAAAAGGAATATAGAAACATAATTGGCTCACTTTGTATCTCACTACTTCGAGGCCAGTCATAAACTTTGCGGTGTGTTGTGTACTCGCTTTCAGGCTTCCCCATGTGCTTCACATCGTCAAGCGGTAAAGCGAATTTTTAGGTATCGTTAGTCAACTTTAGAATTTGGCTTATTATACTCTTCTTTCTCATGTTAGATGCATATTTTAGGGGTTGTAAAATTGATAGGAAGAGTACTTCTGAGAGACCATGTGAGGGTCATCCCATGTGAGTGATGAGTAATTGACATCGGTTTTCGTAAGTCGAGTTTGAGTCGGTTGGTTCGGACCCTGACGTTGCGTGGTGCAACGGGCTCGGTCGGACTTGGTCAAACCTGGTCAATATATTTAGGATGTATATTCTATTGATGTGACAGGTTTGGATTTGATTATGCTTAAATGTATCGAGCGGTGCTATTTGACGTATTTCTTGTCTGTGTGGCTGCAGGACGTCGAGGCGGTGTCGTGGCGAGACACGGTGGACCAGACTAGGCGTAGGTGGCGCTGATGTCAGAACGGTCAGGATGTGTCGAAGACGGCGTGAACTCGAGGTGGTTGCGAGTCGTGGACAGCAAGGAGCGCGGAAGCTTCCCGGAAGGTGCAGGAGGGGCGAATCGGTAAATTCGCAAGGCTGCACAAGCGGGAGACGGCTCCGTTAGGGTTTAGCCGGCGTAACGGGTTGGAGATCCGTTGGCCAAGGGCTATAAATAGGGGTTGGGGACTGCATACCCCTTTTAGGATCACAAGTGTTTGAGTGCTCATTCATCACTTTGTGTGTGTGTGTTCCTCCCAAGAAGCATGTGAGGCTCTTGGTGTTCTTGAGGATTGAGAAGGAGAGGATGGATTGAAAATCTTGTAATCTTTCTTGTTCTAATGTTCATGCGTATCGGGACTCCTTGTTGGTTGGAATGAAATTGAAGTTTTTATGTTCTTCAATACTTGAATTGGTTTTGGGTGTGTTCTTTTGAGAAGTATGAATCTTTCGGTTTTAGGAGTCATTCTGTTATTTGGATTATAGTCTCAATCCTTTGGCCAAGAAGAAAGGAGCAAGTATTCTTAAATTTCTTTATTTTTGACTGCTGCTCCAGTTTTGATTTCCTCAATTCTTGCTTGATTCTTCTTGAACTTCCTATTGATTCTCTCGACAAGATATTTTCTTTGCGATCGTGAGTCTATTGGCATCTCAGTTCTCTCGGCTCATTTCCTTTTTCTTTCTCCGCCTGCTATCTCTTTTGAAGTACTGATCGAGATTACTATGAAGAGTAGTGAGCACTCATCATCTAATCTGATTTTTGTTCTTCTTGGTATTTACTGCTCACGTGTATTTTCGGCCGGTCGATCTGAAACTGGTGTCAATCATTTTATTTACAGCAGAAAATCATTATATCTCTCGGTGAAGTTATGCCTTCTCCTGACTTCGGTCTAGTGTCTGTTTTCTAGTCTTTTTGCTTTTCGGTAGAGAGTTGTTCTCGGTTTTCTCTACTTTTTCAGTCTACTGCAACTTTTGCTTTCGATCTTTCTTGAGCCTTCTTGTCGACAACACTCATCATTGCTACCTACTTTTCTTGTGTCCCCATTCTTTTTTTCTACCGGTGTTCGGGGTTTTCGGTTGGCGCTCCTTGGTCAAGTTTGATGTCATGACATCTATTTTCATGGATCAATGTGTGTTCTGCTTTCGGCATTTTTCAGTAGTGGTATTGTTAGTCTTGATTTGTCTGTGAAAGTCACTTTTCTTTTTATTCTTTTGCTGATCTTTGACTATTTTGCATGCAGATCAAACAACATTATTTTCAGCTAAGATTTTTGTTGATTACTCTCTGATTTATGCTGAATTTATTAATATTGCATGCGTTCCAGTTTTCAGCAGAATTAATTTTTGGTGAGTTGCTTCGTTCTACATCTTTTTCAGTAATCAGTGTACGAATTCTCGGGGGCGATTTTCAAGAGAGCGACATTCACCCCCCTCTGTCGCCATTTCCGATCCTACAATTGGTATCAGAGCCGGTTAGCTCTAATCCATAGATCTTAACCGGTCTCAAGAGCCATGGTGACGGACAAGTACTCGACCAAGCCGCCCGTTTTCGATGGCATCGATTACCCTTTCTGGAAGAGCCGAATGGAGACATACATCCAGGCCCAGGGGTATGCCATCTGGCGCAAGGTCAAGGTCCGATTTGTTGTTCCTGCCGATGAGAACATCAATGCCGGGAACATGGCTGATGTTGAGGCGAATGCTAAGGCAAGGAACATCATTATTCATGGCTTGAGTCGTAGTGAGTTTGACCGCATCTCTCATCTTTCGTCCGCTTTCGATATCTGGGAGACCCTCGATGCATACCATGAGGGCTCCACCCAGATTAAGACAGTGAGACAGGACCAGTTCAAGTGAGATTACAACAAGTTTGAAATGCTCGCTGGTGAGTCCCTTGATGAGTGCTTTGCGTGTTTCCACAAGATCTTGAGCAATCTCCGTGCCATCGGTCTCACATACTCCGACTCGGACAACGCTCGTCAAATACTTGCTGCACTCGACCTTCGTGTCTGGGAGATGAAGGTGACTACCATCAAGGACACCACCGACCTCTCGACTTTGACGCTTGACGCGTTGTACTCACGCCTCAAGACGCACGAGATCGGCATTGTCTCTCGTAAGTCGAAGTCACAGTCGATGGCTCTAGTCACCGATCCCGCCTAAACTCGGTTTTCTGCCGATTCACTTTGTGGGTTCTCCCTAGCTGCTCTCTGTGACGTAACTGATGATCAGTTAGAGCAGCTAGAGGATGAACAGCTGGCCCTCCTAGCTCGGAAGTTCTCCCATGCTTACAAGAGGAGGAGGGACGGAAAAAGAGGAGGACCCGTGATTTGCTTCGAGTGTGGTGGCCCCAACCACATCCGAGCAAACTGCCCCAAGCTGGGGAAGGGCAAAGGCGACTACGGCGGTTCTGGCAAGAATGACTACACCGACAAGAACCGCAACACGAAGCCCTCAGCACCTGTCCAAGGCAAGAAGAAGTTCCGCAACTTCGGGAAGGCCAAGAAGCTCTTCCACCGCGTCCTCACCGCATTCGACGACCTCGACCTCAGTGAGGTGGAGGGATGGAGCGATGACGACGGGACGGGTGATCAAGACCACAAGAGCGGCGACGACTTCTCCCAAGCATGTGCTTCATGGCCCTCGAGGGCTTAACCGAGCGACAATGAGCTGCACTCACTCTCGGACGAGTATGCCCCACCTACGACCAGCTCAATCATGCTTTTCTTAAGCTAGGTGATTTTCATGCTAGAGCTAGGGCTAGGTGTCTTGAGTTCTGAATGAAGTAGATAGACTATCACGGGAGCTTACTTCACTTACATCTGCTCCATCCCGTGATGATTGTGATACATGTTGTGCTCTGTTGGGTGACATGGAGAAACTAAAGATCTCGCATGATAGTGTGTCCTCTGAGCTTGATATTGTTAAGGTGGAGAATGTTAGTTTGCTTGCTGAGTTAGAGTTGAGTAGGATGGCTGTTACCCTACTAACTACTAATGAGACTACTTCTCCCACCTCATGTGAGGTTAAGGACATTTCTGCTAGAGGACCATATGCCATGCTCCTTGATCTGCCTGAGTCTTGTGAAAATTGCAATAACTTGAAGATGAACTTAAAACGGGCAGATCATAAAATTGCCGAACTACAAGCCTTTTTACTTGAGCCGATTGATTCATGCTTGAACTGTCCTAAGTTAACTGCTGAACTTGAAGCTGTCTCCAAACAGTTTCAAGATATGATTGATCATGATAGAAAGTTGGCTCAGTTTGCTTCTAAGGACCCTGTTAGCTCACCATGCATTAATTGTAACAAACTAAAATCTGACTTGATTGCATTGGATGAGAAATGTGAAGCTAACTAAGGACCTTCTAGAGAAGCCACATTGTGCTTGTAATGTGATCGTGGAGGAGGGGGAGAAGCCCCAGGGTAAGGATGAGACGCCTAGAGACGCGAACCAACCTGCTAGTAGTAGGACTGTCCCCTCAGAGTCGGCTGTGCGTGCACAAGCCATTCTTTCCTCTACTGTTGGTTCTTCTTCTGCTCCCTTACCTTCTGCTGTCTCTTCTCTTTCCCCTTGCTCCTCTTGCACCTCTCTCTTTCAGGAGTGCTAGTACCTTATGAACACTCTTGAAAGATTCGTTGGAGGCAAGAAAAAGCTAAATCTTATTCTAGACAAATCCAAGATTTGCAAGTTTAATTAAGGTCTAGGATATGATTACTTAGAGAATGTGAGGAAGCATCCACCGCCGTGCTCGCACCGTAGCCAGCAGTGTGATCGAGGTCAAACCCAGGACCGAGAAAGTTCAATTCAAATCAGCGGGCTTTGTCCAAGGGATTTCGACGAAAGGTGAGTCCACACAGCTTCTTGCCTCTCGGAAGCGAAGCCTCATCATGCTACTTCTACCTCTCAGAAGGTGAAGTATCATTGCACCTTCTGTCAGAAGGATGGACACTTGGTTGACCGATGCTTCAGGCGCGCCAAGATCGCGCGTAGAGACCGTGTTGCAGCTCTTAGGCGTATTCAGGGTCAGCCCCAGACCTTGAGTGCACCTAAGACCAATACGAGGTCTAGGCTTGCTACTCTTGGTGGATTTGGGCAGCATCGAGGACTTGGTTCTTCCGAGTTTTCTGGTTTTCGTCCTCATGCTCCCTTCGGTCGTGACTTCCGCCGTCCTGAGGGTAGATCTCATTTCCCCCGTCGAGATGGCTACCCGCGTGTTGCCGGTGCTCCGACTCACTCTCCCGTAGCAGTTGGACCTAGCAATAGCTTGAGTGCATTCACGCACCTTCGCTTCTTTGCTGCGATGGCGCGAGGGTAGTTAGAGGTCAGTCGTGTGTGACTACTTCTTCTGCTCCACGTGTGACTCAGTATTGGGTTCCAAAATCTATTTTGATTTATCCCAGTACTGAGACTTTGCTCTCTTGTTGACTCAGGCTCGCCGGGCAGGGAAGGGAGAGGTTTGGCTTGTAGACTCCGGTTGTTCTCGACACATGACCGGAGACTCCCGTTGGTTCTCTTCCCTAGCCCGAGCTTTTGGTGATGAGACTATCACCTTCGGAGACTCTTCGTCTGGACGCATCACCACCAAAGGGACTGTGCGCGTTAATGATTTATTTGTTTTAAAAGATATTGCCTTGGTGAGTAAGCTGCATTACAATTTGCTTTCGGTTTCTCAGCTTACCGATGACGGTTTCGAGGTAAGCTTTAAGAAAAACGCCTGCAAAATTGTTGATTCTTTGGGTAGTCTGGTTTGCGGGATTTCTCGTTATGGGAGAATCTTTCGTGCTGATTTTATTGAGTCTTCTGGGGATCCTCTCCGGTGTTTGGTTGCTTCTGAGTCCCGCGACCTTACCTTCTGGCATAGGAGACTTGGTCATATTGGATTTGACCATTTCACCCGAGTTAGCGGCCACGATCTCATTCGTGGTCTGCCGAAACTCAAGATGGTCAAAGATCTTGTTTGCGCTCCATGCCGCAGACGGCAAGATGGTTGCCGCTTCTCACCCTCCGGTCCACGATGGATCGTGACCGATGCCGAGACAATTGCTCCACATGGACACGGTCGGACCACTCGAGTGCGGTTTGCGGGAGGAAGTGGTATGTCCTTGTCGTGGTCGATGACTTCTCGAGGTATTCTTGGGTGTTTTTCTTAGCCTCGAAGGATGAGACGTTTACACATTTCTGAGGTCTTTTCAGTAGGCATTCTATTGAGCTTCCAGGTGCCTTACGAGCGATTCGCAGTGACAATGGCACGGAGTTCAAGAATTCCTACTTGAGAGGTTCGTGGTGAGGCAGTGTAGAGCACCGCCTCTCCTCTCGTCGTCCCACGCCAGAATGGCGTCGTGGAGAGGAAGAATCGTACCTTGGTCGAGATGGCCAGGACGATGCTCGATGAATACTCTACACCGCGGAAGTTTTGGGCTGAGGCTATAGCTACCGCGTGCCATGTTTCAAATCGAGTTTTTCTCGAGGCACACTTGCATCGCACTTCTTATGAGTTGAGATATGGACGGAAGCCCAGTGTATCTCATTTTCGTGTGTTTGGATGCAAGTGCTTTATCTTGAAGTCAGGAAACATGGATAAGTTCGAGTCACATTCTTGTGATGGGATCTTTCTAGGCTACTTGACTTCTTCGCGGGCTTATAGGGTCTGGAACTGCGAGTCTAGCAAAATGGTAGAGACCTGTGAGGTGACCTTCGACGAGGCCAGTCCGGGGACTAGGCCCGATATCTCAAGTTCTTTAGAGCAGTCCGAGACCATCTTTGTAGATGATGAGGACGATGGAGACGAGGGTTGTCTACCCGATCCAGTCCCTCATCCACCCCTTGAGGTGCCATCTTCCACCGCACCTCAAGGCGATCAGCCCATGCCTTCTGCCTCCTCTGGAGCTAGTGGCTCTGTTCCTACCTCGTCAGCTCACGAGGTAGAGGCCACTTCTTCATCTCATCCTGGACCTCCTAGACATATCCGAGCTTATCCTTCGAGCGGATGATTGGAGACCTCTTTGAGCGAGTCACACGCTCAAAGTGCAGTATGTCACTCTTGTCTCCACTCGCTTTCGTTGCCTCATTTGAGCCCAAGGACGTTTGTCATGCTCTATCGACTAGTCTTGGGTAAATGCCATGCATGAGGAGTTAGAGAATTTCGAGAGAAACAAGGTCAGTTGCTTGTTGAGCCCCACAAGGTCACAATATCATTGGGACTAAGTGGGTGTTTAAGAACAAGCAAAATGAGGATGGTGTGGTTATTCAAACAAGGCTAGACGGTAGCTCGGGGTTCTCCCGGGTTGAGGACTAGATTTGAGGAGACCTTTGCCCTGTAGCTAGACTTGAGGCCATTAGAATTCGCTTGCCTTCGCAGCTTCTAAGGGTTTCGTGCTTTACCGGATGGACGTCAAAGTGCCTTCCTCAATGGCCTTATTGAGGAAGAAGTCTATGTGAGACGACCTCACGGTTTGAAAACCCCAAACACCCAAACCATGTCTACAAGCTCTCCAAAGCGTTGTATGGACTTAAGCAGACCCCTAGAGCTTGGTATGAGAGGCTTAAGTCCTATCTGTTGAGTCATGGTTTCGAAATGGGTAAAGTAGATAAGACCTTGTTCATCCGCCGGCATGGCAATGATCTTCTGCTCGTCCAGATTTATGTTGATGACATCATCTTTGGCGGATCCTCGCATGTTCTCGTTTCTCAGTTTTCCGATGTCATGAGCTCGGAGTTTGAGATGAGCATGATGGGCGAGTTGAGTTTTTTCCTTGGCTTCCAAATTAAGCAGACTCGGGAGGGTACCTTCTTGCATCAAGGCAAGTACACTCGAGACCTCCTGAGACGCTTCGATATGAGTGATGGTAAGCCTCATGGGAGCGGGGTCCCGATCTTCCAACAGGTTCTGGATAAGTTCGATTTGGTGGAGTCACGACACAAATCGATCCGGCTTCCGAACAACACGTCCCGAACCCCGCAATCGCAGCACCACGTCTCCTCAGGTTATCAACCGCGCGCAGCCCGGTTGACCTCACCAAGAAGGCTAATCCTCGCCTGCGAATCGAAGAACACAAGCAAGAACAAGGAAGATCACAACTGAATTGCAGATGTATTGATATAGCACTCGAAAGTTGGGGTCTTACAAACCGATGAACGGCGAAACTGTTCAAAGACAGATTTAATCTAAACAAAACCCAACCCTAATGGTGGGGGTGGCGGCTGTATATAAAGGAGTAAGGGGCGTGCAAAACCCCTGGACGCGTCCTTAATGGACTCCAACACGATACAAAGCCGAACGGCCCAAAAGACGGTGTCGCAACACCCTGACAGATTCTGGATGTCCACTTGTTTCGACGATTCCCATTGACTCAGAAGGAATTTTGATATGATACTAGAGCCATTGGAAAGGTTATCTTCTCAGCTTTCCATACATATGTGGAACGTCCAAAACGGAGTCCGGATGCGATCTGGGTGTCCGTTTTAGTGCGGCCTGGTCCTGGACTCCGAATTGGATTCGAAGTCGACTTGAGTTGGACATCCAACATGATTCGACCACCCTTGCTGGACTCATGCGCCTCGTAGCCCTTCTCCAAGTACTTCTTGATCCTCTCCATGGTTCCTAATCATAATTAAATCATTAGGTAGTAATCGATTCTCAAATGAACAAAAGAAGTACTTAGGAACGAGCTCACATGTAAATTCAATTGTCGGTATGAGCTCTAGTGATTGGTCCTTGAATATCAAGTGGAGGTGTGTTGTGTATATCCAAGAAGTGATGTCCTCATCATCCTCCCCTCTTGAGCGGAGTTGTCCTCAACTCGGTCTCGACTTCTTCTCCCAAGCATGGCTTCAAATCTGAAATGTTAAAAGTGAGACTAACCCCAAACTCGGGAGGCAACTCAAGTTTATATGCATTATCATTTATCTTCTCAACTATCTTAAAAGGACCAGCAGCTCTAGGCATCAATTTTGACTTTCTTAACTTAGGAAATCTATCCTTTCATAAGTGCAACCAAACAAAATCACCGGTTCAAGTTTAACTTCCTTTCTACCTTTACTACCAAGAATCCTATATTTTCATTCATCTTTTCAATGTTTGCCTTAGTAGTCTCATGCATTTTGAGAATAAAATCAGCACGCTCCTTAGCATCATTATGAACTCTCTCACTAGTAGGCAAGGTAAAATATCAATAGGGCACGGGATTGAATCCATACACTACCGAAAAGGACTTACCTTGGTGGTGGAGTGTTCCGCTCGATTATATGCGAACTCAACATGCGGCAAACACTCTTCCCGTAGCTTCAAATTGTTCTTCAAAATAGCTCTCAACATGGTAGACAATGTGCGGTTCACCACCTCGGTTTGGCCATCAGTTTGTGGGTGACATGTGGTAGAGAACAACAACTTTGTACCCAACTTGTTCCATAGAGTACGCCAAAAGTGACTCAAGAACTTGGCATCGCGATCTGAAACAATAGTAGAAGGCATACTGTAGGACCGAAATGGCGACAGAGGGGGGTGAATGTCGCTTTCTTTCAAAATCGCCCCCGACAATTCGTACACTGTTTTTCAAAAAGATGCAAAACAAAGCACCTCACAGAAAATTAAAATTAATCTTGCTGAAATTTGGAACGCATGCGACACTGAAAAATTCAGCATAAATCAGAGAGTAGTCAGTAAAAATTTCAGCTGAAAATATTACGTTTTGATCTGCATGCAAAATCGTCAAAGATCAGGAAAGAAATAAAAGAAAAGTGATGAAGGAATAAGAGAGTGCACCTAGAAACTCCTCAGGAAATCAAAGACCAAACAGTAGATACTTGCATTGCCGAATAGAAGACAAAATACTTCTTTAGACGCAAGCATTCAACATTGACTGAACAAGAAAATGAACCGAATCAGCATCTGAAAACTGGACTTAAACCATGAGTATTTTTGCTGCCTGAAAACTGATCACAGACAAATAAAAAAAACTGCTGTTAACTGAGACTGAAAAATGATCACCGAGAGCTTGATTTGCTACAGACTGTAGTGAAGACTCTGCCAAAAAGCAGGCGGTCTGCGCAGAGAATGCAATCGCGAACACGACTCAAGCTCGGTTTTCTTCTTAACGACTAAAGCAAGGAATCTTGAATCAAGAGAACTGCAGCAGAAATTTACTTTTGCCGAATGATCTTTGGCGAAACATCTTGAAGAACTGCAGTAGCCGAACGCCCTACAAAGAGAACCGAAACACCCAAAACAGTAAACATAGCAGCGAACTCAACAGAGAGACCAAATTCCAAATTGCTCTCTAATCCTTGAACCTTTGCTCATGAAACTTTGAGGATATGTTAGCAATAGCCACAGGACTCTAGATATCAAGTTTCATCCCACTTCATGAAGAGAATCAAAAATAACCGAAACCCTAGAAATGTAGAAACAAGAACAGAGGAAGAACAGAAATAGAATCAACTCAATTCATAAACACAACTCAACGATCCAGAAGACATCAATGGTTTGCACTGAGAGGAATGATTACAGAGGGATTGTTTACATCCAGATCAATCCATCTCTCACGCAAGATCACACACACTCCATGCTTTCTCAGTGAGGACTCACGCACACACCCTGAGAACTAACTCCTGCTCACTCCCTTGAGCTCTCTATTGCTTGAAATTTTTTTTCTTCTTGCTGCACATCCCTCTCCTTTTAACACCAAGGGTACACCCTCAAGGAGAAATACAAGAAGTGTCATACTCCACCCACTCAAACCTCACATACACAAATGAGGTAATAGGTCAAACCAGATTTTTGGAGGGAAATTTGCCTCCACCTCCATTGCTTGAGTCAAATTACCATTTTGCCCCTCAAGCACCTTCCCGGAAACTTCCCGTAACCGGCACCTTTGACCGACTGAACCTCGACTCCTCCCAGAGTCTAGTCCGGTCCGCTTGTCATCGCCTGTCGTGTGTACCACTGGTAGCTCCAGCTCCGGTTCGTCGTCTCCCGACTCGCAACCACCTCGAGTTCACGTCGTCTTCGACACATCCCGACCGTTCTGACCTCAGCGCCACCTGCGCCTAGTCCGATCCACCGTGTCTCGCCACGACACCGCCTCGATGTCCTGCAGTCAACACGCACAAGAACCACATCAAATAGCACCGCCGATACATGAAAGCGTAAATAGAGATCAAACACAGCCGAGTCATCGAATATGCAACCTAAACCCAAACGACTAGGTTCGACCAAGTCCGACCGAGCCCGTTACGCCACGCAACGTCTAGGTCCGAACCAACCGACTCAAACTCGACTTTTCGTAAACGATGTCAATTACTCATCATACACAACGGGATGACCTCCACATGGTCTCTCAATCTCCCCCTTGATGAGTATATTGACAAACCCAGAAAAAGCATGAAGTAGAGTTTGAAGAGTCCAACATGATCCATAAGAAAAAGAGTGAAGCTAATGACCATGTCGACAGAAGGAGCAAAATAAAGAACAAGTTTTCCTCAAAGCTCCCAAAGTGGCTTTTTTACCACTATTCTCCCCCTTTTGACAATAAACCCATCAAGATGGAAGGAAGGAGAAAAAGTCATGAAAATGGATGAAAGGCTGATTTGATCATTTTTTTTAAGTATGTAGAGCCATGAGAATTATCCAAAATGACCAACATATATTACATCAAGCCATATCATACAAATATGCTACAAAGATCATGACTAAGTATGTAAGGAGAAGCTAAGCAACATAAGGCATATTCTGAATTTTAGTTGAAGTGCTTAGCAAGTCAAGTCAATCATGATTTTAGTCTAGCTAATGATATCTACAAATGATGCAAGCCATGTCAATGAGCTAAATGGAATCAAGAAGCTAGTGTTGAGCCAACTAGAGTCTTATTTGTTCAAGAATGATACAATTGTTGAAGTACTTTGAATTTTTTTTTAATTGAGCACTTTTGACATTTTTCTTTTGACATCTCATGATTGTTTTCAATCATATTTTTGTCATGTGCTAGACCTCAAGCCTTATGCGATCATTCCAAGCGAGAAGCTTAAGGAAATGATCTTGGTCATCAAATCTCCCGAGTTCATACCTTGTGCAATGGCAAGCGGTCTCATGAGAAGGAATTGGTGAGATCGGTTTTTCGCACAAAGAGATCTTTTTGCTTTTAATAGATTGTACTAACTTATGTGTCATCAAGAAACTGTATAGCTCAATCTATTGCTCAACTAAGATTCAAGACTCAACTCAGCCTATTTGACATGGCAAGAACCATAAAAAGATAACACAAAGTCGACTAGTCTCAAATATGAACAAGACATGAATTAGGTCAAAATTTAGCATTTTAATTAACCTATCATGGCAAAGACTTGACTACACATATAAAGTCATGATCAAATTAGCAATGGAGCATAAATCATGGCAAGATATAATATAATGAAAACATGTCATGAAGGGATAATAATCAAGGCTCCATTAAGTTATGTTACAAATCAAATGAAGAAAATCCAGCTCCCCCTGAACTTGAGATACAACTTTTAGTTCAAGTTGAATTATGTCATCATTAAAATCTAGAAGTTCCCAAATGAACCCCCCCTGAACCAAAGCAACAAAAACGAGAAGCTGGCAAATACATCAAGAAAACAGGCAGTCCTTAAAGCATAGATAAGATATAGAGGATACTATGGCTCAGACTGACTCTCATCTACCCCCATATGACTCCAGGACTAACAGCTGTCGAGAAAAACACACACTAGAGAGCAAACACGTCCTGCCACACCTGCAGGGTGGCCCAACCCTCGCTAGAACCTAAAAGACGTGAGTGAGCTCAACCTAATGAGATAAGAAACAGCTATCCTGAAAGCATAAGATAAGAGTAAGGAGTCTAAGCAACTCAGCAAGAGACACACTCTAACCTATGCTAGAAGGACTAAACCCAATGCACCCGCAGATGCAATGCAACAGTAAGGAGACAGAAGCATAAATAATATGATAAAGCAATAAAGCCCAAAGCTCCCCCTCACAACAGTCCATAAGGACAGACCACCCCAAGCTCTCCCCGCAGAGCTGAAAACCTCGTGCTATCCAAAGGCTTGGTAAAAATATCAGCCAACTGGTGGTCACTCTCCACAAACTTAAGCACGATGTCACCCTTCTCTACATGGTCTCGAAGAAAGTGATATCTGATATCAATGTGCTTGGTCCGAGAGTGCTGCACTGGGTTCTTTGCAATGCTAATCGCAGACGTGTTATCGCAAAAGAGCGGAACACGGTCGATAGCTAACAAAGTCCCGCAGTCGAGACCATCCAAAGGACACAGCTACGACATCGGTGCAACAACATACTCGGCCTCTGCGGTGGATGTGCAACACCGGATCGCTTCCTCGAAGACCAAGAAACGAGAGAAGTGCCAATGAACTGGCGGTGCGAAGTGCTCTTCCTATCTATCCTCAACCGCAAAGTGCGCATCCGAATAGGCTCTAAGGGATGAGCAGGATGAGGAAGAGTATCGATACCATAGTCAATAGTAGCTCGAAGGTACCGAAGATGCGCTTCACACTGGCGGTGAGATATCTGAGGAGAAGCTCAAACCGAGCACATAGACACCTGAGAAAAGTGTATGTCCGGTCTCGAGGCGTTGAGGTACAAGAGAGCCAATCATACTTCGAACTCTTTTGATCAAGCGGCTCGCCGTCCTCATTTGGGTCAAGTGTGGCCGTAGAAGCCATCGGAGTCGACACCGCTTTCCATCACTCATGTCGAAGCGTCTCGGAGATCACGGTGTACTTGCCTTGATGCAAGAAGGTACCCTCCCGAGTCTCGCTTGATTTGGAAGCCAAGGAAGAAAGTCAACTCACCCATCATGCTCATCTCAAACTCGGTGCTCATGACATCCGAGAACTGTGAAACTAGAGCATGAGAAGAGCCGCCAATGATAATGTCATCGACATAAATTTGGGCAAGCAGAAGGTCATTGCCAAGCCGGCGAATGAACAAGGTCTTGTCAACTTTACCCATCTCAAAATCATGTCTCAATAGATATGACTTAAGCCTCTCATACCAAGCTCTAGGGGCTTGCTTAAGTCCATACAATGCTTTGGAAAGCTTGAAGACATGACTAGGGTATTTGGGGTTCTCGAAACACGGAGGTCGTCGACATAGACTTCTTCCTCAATGAAGCCATTGAGAAAGGCACTCTTGACGTCCATCTGGTAAAGCTTGAAACCCTTAGAAGCTGCAAAGGCAAGCGAATTCTAATGGCCTCAAGGCGAGCTACGAGGGCAAGGTCTCCTCGAAATCCGGACCCTCAACACAGGAGTACCCACATGCAACCAGCCTAGCCTTGTTTCAATGACTACCCCATCCTCACTTTGCTTGTTCTTGAACACCCATTTGGTTCCAATGATATTTTGATCTCGAGGGGGCTCAACAAGCGTCCAGACCTTGTTTCTCTCGAAACTCTCTAGCTCCTCATGCATGGCGTTGACCCAAGACTCGTCAGATAAAGCATGGCAAACGTCCTTGGGCTCAAAGGAAGCTACTGAAGGCGAGTGGAGATGAGAAAAGTGACACGCCGGACTTGGAACGTGTGACTCGCTCAAATAGATCTCCAATCATCTGCTCAGAAGGATGAGATTTTTGGATATGTCTTGGAGGTCCTGGATGAGATGAAGAAGTGACCTCTACCTCGTTACCTGACGGGGTAGGAATAGAGCCACTAGCTCCAGAAGAAGCAGAAGGTAAGGGCTGATCGCCTCGAGGTGCGGTGGAAGAAGGCACCTCAAGGGGTGGAGAAGGGACTGGATCGGGTAGACAACCCTCATCTCCATCATCCTCATCATCCACAAAGATGGTCTCGGACTGCTCTAGTGAACCTGAGATATCGGGCCTAGTCCCCGGACTGGCCTCATCGAAAGTTACCTCACAGGTTTCTACCATTTTACTAGACTCGATTCCGGACACTATAGGCCCGCCAAGAAGTCGAGTAGCCCGAAAAAGTCCATCACAAGAGCGTGACTCGAACTTATCTAGGTTCCGGACTTGAGAATAAAACACTTGCAACCAAAACACGAAAATAAGAAACACTAGGCTTTCGCCCGTATCTCAACTCATAAGAAGTGCGGTGCAAGTGTGCCCGAAGAAAAACTCGATTGGAAACATGGCACGCGGTGGCTATAGCCTCAGCCCAAAACTTCCGCGGTGTAGAGTACTCATCAAGCATCGTCACGCCATCTCGACCAAGGTGCGGTTCTTTCTCTCCACAACGCCATTCTGGCGAGGGACGTATGGAGAAGAACGGTGCTCTACACTGTCTCACCACGAAACTCTCAAAGTAGGAATTCTTGAACTCCGTGCCATTGTCATGCGGATCGCTCGTAAGGCACCGGAAGCTCAACAGAAAGCCTCTTGAAAAGACCTCGAAAATGTGAAACGTCTCATCCTTGAGGCCAAGAAAACACCCAAGAATACCTCGAGAAGTCATCGACTACGACAAGAACATACCACTTCCCTCCTGCTGACTGCACTCGAGCTGGTCCAACCGTATCCATATGGAGCGGTGTCCGGTGCATCGGTCATAATGCTGTGTGGGAGGATGAGAAGCGGCAACCATCTTGCCGTGCTTAAGGCATGGGCGTAAACAAGATCTTTGACCATCTTGAGTTTCGGCGGACCACGAATGAGATCGTGGCCGCTAACTCGAGTCAAATGGTCAAATCAATATGACCAAGTCTCCTATGCGAGAAGGAAAGGTCGCGGGACTCGAAGCAACCAAACACCGAGAGGATCACGGAAGACTCAATAAAATCAGCACGAAAGATCCTCCCATAACGAGAAATCCATAAACCGGACTACAGAAGAATCAACAATTTTGCAGGCGTTTTTCTTAAAACTTACCTCGAAACCGTCATCGGTAAGCTGAGAAACCGAAAGCAAATTGTAATGCGTTTACTCACCAAGGCAACATCTTTTAAAACAAATGAGTCATTAACGCATACAGTACCTTTGGCGATGATGCGTCCGATTTAAGAGTCTCCAAAGGTGATAGTCTCATCACACAAGCTCGGGCTGGGAAGAAAACCAACGTGAATCTCCGGTCATGTGTCGTGAACACCGGAGTCTCGAGCCAAACCTTTCCTTCCACCCGGGAACCCGAGTCAACAAGAGAGCAAAGTCTCGATCTTGGGATAAATCAAGATAGATTTTGGAACCCAATACTGAGTCACACGTCGAGCAGAAGAAGTAGTCACACACGACTGACCTCTAACTACCCTACGCTCTCCGTCGCTCAAAGAAGCAGAAGGTCTATGTGCGACCTGAAGCTGTTGCTGGGTCCGACTGCTACGGGAGAGCGAGTCGGAGCACCGGCGGCACGCTGATCACGCCGCGGGTAGCTATCTCGATGGAAGCGAGATCTACCCTCAGGACGGCGGAAGTCACGACCGAAGGGAGCATGAGGACGAAAAACGAAAACTCGGAAGAACCAAGTCCTCGATCGCCCAAAGCTACCAACAAGAGCAAGCCTAGACCTCATGTTGGTCTTAGGTGCACTCAAGGTGCAGGGCGACCACGAATCGCCTAAGAGCGCAACACGGTCTCTGGCGCGATCTTGGCGCGCTGAAGCAATGGTCAAATAAATGCCCATCCTTCCGGCGAAGGTGCAATGATACCGCCTACGAGGGGTGAAGTGGCATGAGATGGCCGCCCGAGAGGTCGAGCTGCGGTGAAATCACCTTCTTCCGAATCCCTTGGACAAAGCCCGCTGATTTAAATTGAACTCTCTTGTTCTTGGGCTTGACCTCAATCACACCTGCGACTACAGTGCGAGCACTACTGGTGGATGCTTCCTCACATCCTCACGGAAATCATATCCTAGACCTGTTTGAACTTGCAAATCTTTGATTGGTCTAGAATAAGATTGAGATCCTTCTTGCCTCAGACAAATCTCTCGAGAGTGTTCATAAGGTACCGACACTCCCGAAGCAGAGAGGCACAAGAAGAGCGGGGAGAAGAAGAAGGAACAACAGGAGGAGAGGAAGAAGAACCAATGAAGAAGAGCGAATAGCACGTGCGTATTTTTCCTTATGCACGCCACCTCAACCTTGAGGGCTTCACAGGACACAGGGGGCAGCCTAATCCTAGCCATTTGGTTCTCGTAACTCTTCCTAAACGTCTCTACCATGTCCTTATCCTTTTCCAACATTTCGACCTGAAAAGCACGGAAGGATGTGATTTTTATAGAAGGTCCTTAGTTAGCTTCACACACTTTTCATCTAAGGCAATCAAATCAGATTTTAGTTTATTACAACTTTTGCATGGTGAGCTAACGGGATCCTTAGAAGCATCTTGAGCCATTTTCTTATTATCATCAACAAATTCTTGAAACCTGTTTGGAGACGATTCAAGTTCAACGATAAGCTTGGGACAATTCACGCAAGAAGCAATAGGCTCAAGTAAGAAGGTTTGAAATTCTGCAATTTTATGATCTGCCCGTTTTAGTTTCATATTCAAGTTATCACAATTTACACAAGACTCGGGCAGATCCAGAAGCATGGCATAAGGTCCTCTATCATTAAAGTCCTTATCCTCACATGAGGTGGGAGCAATAGTCTCATCAGTAGTAAGTAGGGTATGACCATCCTACTCAATTCTAAATCGACAAGCGGACTAACATTCTCCACCTTAATTGCATCAAGCTCGGAGACGACTATCATGTGAGGTCCTTAGCTTCTCCATATCACCGATCAAAGCACGGCATGTATCACGGTCATCACGGAGGGAGCAGATATAAGTGAAGTAAGCTCCCGTGATAATATCTCTACTTCCTTCTCCAACTCACTACATCTAGTCTTAGCTCTAGCATGAAAACCTCCTAACTTAAGAAAAGCTTCATTAAGTTGGTCATAAGAGGGACATACCTCATCGGAGTCGGAATAGAGATCGCTGTCGCTCAGTTCGCCCTCAAGGGCCATGAAGCACATCCCGGAGAAGTCGCTGTCGCCCTTGGGGTCTTGGTCACCGGTCCCGTCGTCGTCGCTCCATCCCTCCACCTCGGTGAGGTCGAGGTCGTCGAAAGCAGCGAGAACGCGGTGGAAGAGCTTCTTGGCCTTCCCAAAGTCGCGGAACTTCTTCTTTCCCGGGGCCGGTGCTGAGGGCTTCGAGTTGCGGTTCTTGTCGATGTAGTCGTTCTTACCCGAACCGCCGAAGTCACCTTTTCCCTTCCCAAGCTTGGGACAGTTTGCTCAGATGTGGTTGGGGCCACCACACTCGAAACAAATCACGGGTCCTCTTTTCCTTCCGTCCCTCCTCCCTTTGTAAGCATGGGAGAATCTCCGTGCGAGGAGGGCTAGCTGCTCATCCATAGTCGCTCTGTCGATCATCGGTTATGTCACAGAGAGCAGCGAGGGAGAATCCGCAAGATGGCTCAGAAGAAGTGGATCCAGAAGCGGGATCGGTGACTAGTGCCATCGGCGAGACTTCGACCGACGAGAGACTATGTCAATCTCATGAGTCTTGAGGCGCGAGTAAAGCGCATCAAGAGTCAAGGTCGAGAGGTCCGTGGTGTCCTTGATGGTAGTCACCTTCATCTCCCAAACCCTAAGATCGAGTGCAAAAAGATTTGACGGCGTTATCCGAGTCGGAGTATGTGAGACCGGCGGCTCGGAGGTTGCTCAAAATCTTGTGAAAGCGAGAAAAGCACTCGTCAAGGACTCACCGGCAAGCATCTCGAATTTCTTGTATTCTCGCTGAATCGGTCTTGTCGCACCGTCTTTATTTGGGTGGTGCCCTCATGGTAAGCATTGAGGTCACCCAAATATCGAAGGCCGACGTCGGTGAGAGATGCGATCAAATTAAACTCGCTCAATCCACGAATGATGATGTTCCTCGCCTTTGCGTTTGCCTCAACATCGACCATATTCCGGCATTGATGTTCTCATCGGTGGGAACAACAAAGCGGACCTTGACCTTTCGCGGATGGCGTAGCCACGAGCTGGATGTAGGTCTCCATCCGGCTCTTCGAATGGAAAATCCATCCCATCAAAGATCGGGGGCTTGGTCGAGTACTTGTCCGTCGCCATGGCTCTTGAGACCGGTTAAAGATCTATCAAGAAGAGCTAACCGGCTCTGATACCAATTGTAGGACCGAAATGGCGACAGAGGGGGGTGAATGTCGCTTTCTTTCAAAATCGCCCCGACAATTGCAGTACCTTGTTTTCAAAAGATGCAAAACAAAGCACCTCACGAAAATTAAAATTAATCTTGCTGAAATTTGGAGCATGCGACCTTGAAAAATTCAGCATAAATCGAGAGTAGTCGGTAAAATTTCAGCTGAAAATATTGCGTTTTGATCGCATGCAAAATCGTCAAAGATCGGAAATAAATAAAAGAAAAGTGGTGAAGGAATAAGAGAGCTGCAGCCTAGAAACTCCTCTGGAAATCAAAGACCAAACAGTAGATACTTGCATTGCCGAATAGAAGACAAAATACTTCTTTACGCAAGCATTCAACATTGATTGAACAAGAAAATGAACCGAATCGACATCTCAAAACGGACTTAAACCATGAGTATTTTTGTTGCTGGCGAACCGATCACAAAATAAAAACTGCATTAATCGAGGCGAAAAATGATCACCGAGAGCTTGATTTGCTACAGACTGTAGTGAAGACTCCTGGCCAAAAAGCAGGCGGTCATCGCAGAGAATGCAATCGCCGAACACGACTCAAGCTCGGTTTTCTTCTTAACGACTAAAGCAAGGAATGCTATAAACTGAAGAGAACTGCAGCAGGAAATTTACTTTTGCCGAATGATCTTGCTGTCAAACATCTTTTGAAGAACTGCAGTGCCGACGCCCTACACAATGAGAACCGAAAACACCAAAACGATAAACATAGCAATGAACTCAACGAGAGACCAAATTCCAAATTGCTCTCTAATCCTTGAACCTTTGCTCATGAAACTTTGAGGATATGTTAGCAATAGCCACAGGACTCTAGATATCAAGTTTCATCCCACTTCATAAGAGAATCAAAAATAACCGAAACCCTAGAAATGTAGAAACAAGAACAGAGGAAGAACAGAAATAGAATCAACTCAATTCATAAACACAACTCAACGATCCAGAAGACATCAATGGTTTGCACTGAGAGGAATGATTACAGAGGGATTGTTTACATCCAGATCAATCCATCTCTCACGCAAGATCACACACACTCCATGCTTTCTCAGTGAGGACTCACGCACACACCCTGAGAACTAACTCCTGCTCACTCCCTTGAGCTCTCTATTGCTTGAAATTTTTTCTTCTTGCACATCCCTCTCCTTTTAACACCAAGGGTACACCCTCAAGGAGAAATACAAGAAGTGTCATACTCCACCCACTCAAACCTCACATACACAAATGAGGTAATAGGTCAAACCAGATTTTTGGAGGGAAATTTGCCTCCACCTCCATTGCTTGAGTCAAATTACCATTTGCCCCTCAAGCACCTTCCTTGAGAAACTTCCATGTAAGTCACCTTTGACCGACTGAACCTCGACTCCTCCCAGAGTCTAGTCCGGTCCGCTTGTCATCGCCTGTCGTGTGTACCACTGGTAGCTCCAGCTCCGGTTCGTCGTCTCCCGACTCGCAACCACCTCGAGTTCACGTCGTCTTCGACACATCCCGACCGTTCTGACCTCAGCGCCACCTGCGCCTAGTCCGATCCACCGTGTCTCGCCACGACACCGCCTCGATGTCCTGCAGTCAACACAGACAAGAACCACATCAAATAGCACCGCTCGATACATGAAAGCGTAAATAGAGATCAAACCTGTCGAGTCATCAGAATATGCAACCTAAACCCAAACGACTAGGTTCGACCAAGTCCGACCGAGCCCGTTACGCCACGCAACGTCTAGGTCCGAACCAACCGACTCAAACTCGACTTTTCGTAAACAATGTCAATTACTCATCATACACAACGGGATGACCTCCACATGGTCTCTCACATACCATGCAAACGAACTATCTCTTTGAAAAAGAGGTCAGCAATATGAACGGCATCATCGGTTTTATGACATGGGATAAAGTGAGCCATCTTAGAAAAAGCGATCCACAACAACAAAATGCTATCCCTCCCCTCTTAGTCTGGGCAACCCAAAACAAAGTCCATAGAAATATCGCCCACGGAATAGAAGGAGCAGGAAGTGGCATATATAAACCATGTGGATTCAAGCGAGACTTAGCTTTTGACATGTAGTGCAGCGAGCCACAAACCGCTCAACATCTCGCCTCATCTTTGGCCAAAAGAAGTGTGTGGTCGAGCGTCCTCCGTCTTCTTAGCACTAAAATGTCCCATCAAACCGCCTCCATCGCCTCTGCAACAACAAAAGGCGAACGGATCCAAGCGGAATGCATAGGCGGTTAGCTCTAAACAAAACCCATCATTGATCACGAATTTATTACATGCTTGACCCTCTTTACAATGCAACAACACATCCTTAAAATCAGCATCAAAAGCATATTGTTCTTTAATAGTTTCAAGACCAAAATCGACAATCAAGTTGAGACAACATGGTATAGCGTCGAGACAAAGCATCGACAATCACATTATCCTTCCCTTTCTTGTGTTTAATGACATAAGGAAAAGATTCAATAAATTCAACCCACTTAGCATGTCTATGATTCAAATTGGTTTGACTACGAATATGCTTAAGTGATTCATGATCGGAATGAATGACAAATTTTTTAGGCCATAAATAGTGTTGCCACGTCTCTAAAGAACGAACAAGAGCATACAATTCTTTATCATACGTGGAATAATTAAGAATAGGACCATTCAATTTTTCGCTAAAGTAGGCAGCAGGTTTGCCTTCTTGCATCAAAACACCACCGATACCAATTCCGCTAGCATCACATTCGAGTTCAAAAGTCTTACCAAAATCCGGAAGTTGGAGCAATGGTGCGTGCGTAAGCTTGTCCTACAAAGATTAAAGGACTCCTCTTGTGATGGCCCCAATGGAACACAACTCCCTTCTTTGTCAACTCAATCAACGGTGTCGCAATGGTGCTGAATTCTTTGACAAAGCGGCGATAAAATCCCGCAAGGCCAAGAAGACTCCGCACTTGGGAGACTGTCGTGGGCGTGGGCCAACTCCATATCGCCTCCACCTTGGCCCTATCAACCTCAATTCCCTGTGGAGTCACAACATAGCCAAGAAAAGAGACTCGATCCGTGCAAAAGGTGCACTTCTCAAGGTTACCAAACAAACGTGCATCTCTCAAAGCATTAAAAACAGCACGTAAGTGAGTCGAATGTTCATCCATGTACTTGCTATAAATCAAGATATCATCAAAGTAAACGACCACAAATTTGCTAATGAAAGGACGTAAAACCTCGTTCATTAATCTCATGAAAGTGCTAGGTGCATTAGTTAAACCAAAAGGCATGACTAACCACTCATACAAGCCGAACTTAGTTTTAAAAGCAGTTTTCCATTCATCGCCAAGTTTCATTCTTATTTGGTGGTATCTGTTGGTGATATGCCCTAGAGGCAACATGGAGATGTTGAATATATCACATACTATGTTTATGATACATTGCTTTGTTCCTTGAAATAGACATTTTCATTATTGATCAATGAGTATGTGACTTATTCATGAGACTCTTAATGCCAAAATATTGCTATTTCTAAATGATCCCTGATCAAATTTCATATGAGGAACAAATATGATTCAAAGATCAGCATATGTATTGATTGATGATCATGTCTCATGGATCATGGTATGGAGATACCAAATCAATAATATGGACATGTGTTAGTGAACATATGTTGGATAGACCCGCCATGAGACACCGCGAGATTCCATGTGTCATCGGTGGTCTCAAGTAGTGTTTATGTGGAATCCTTAGACTTGAGATCATCATCGTTCCCAAAGATGCGTAGTAGCTTATTTTGGGACTACTAAACACTACTCCGTGGCGGGTAGTCATAAAAGTAGTCTTTGGGTTTGCCATGAAACATGTAGTGGGATGTGAATGATCAAGATAGAATTTGCCCCTCCTTATGGGAGAGATATCTACGGGCCCCTCGATGTAATGGATTATGAAAGTGCATGGCCATGCCAAGGTGATTGAGGAGTCAATCACGAGTTTATAATCCATCACGGAATCGAGAGAGTGATTGAGCTATTAAGAGGATGACACGGGTCTCGCCTTGAGCTTAATCTATATCGTGAGGCAAAGGGATTAGTACATGAGAACATTACGAGTTCACCGATATGATCTTCACGTATACATTGGGGTTAATATGTCTTACTAGAGACCGCTATTAACGGGGTGACCGGAAAGGTGTTTACGGTCGCGACCAAGTATCGTGAACCTGCTGTCGCACACTTAACGGGTTGGAACACTAATTCGAATGTGATTCGGATATAGGCTCAATTCGGATAGAGATCCTGATAGACTTCTATTGGGCCTCGATCCATGAGGCCCAAGTGAGGAGGTCTATATATATGGAGGCGAGGGCGAGGGGTTGCATCGATAATCCCGAGCTAAACCACAGCCGCCACCTCTGAGCCAAACCCTAGGCGCTCGCGAGTCTTTGGTACACTCGCGATCGGCACTTCGCGATCGGCGTTCCGGCCGGGACGTGTGGATACGGTGGGCGCTGCTCGTTGCGGCGTTGATCGGCATCAACAACCTCTGATTGGATCCGCTCGTGGTGTGGTTGATCGCGTGGAGGAGCGATCGGTTCGGGGCGATCGGCTACTTCCACTACTACCTCGATGCGGCGTGGTTGGATCGGCTCCAACTCTTCTTCCATTGCGCTCTGGCGTCTAGTGGTAACGATCCATGATCCCTCCTTAAGCATGATGTCCTTGTGTGCGCGGTAGAAAAGTTTTGTTTTCTGCTTGCGTAGCCTACGCGCGATCCATTAGTGGTATCAGAGCCATCTTGCTTAGTTTGCGATCTGGATCAGCGCATATGTTGATATGCGGTTGTAATAGATTGGATCTATTACGGACTAGATAAGTCGGTTCATGTGATGAATCATTGGTAGCACGGGTTGATTAGATCAATCGGTCACAAGGGGTTGGAATATGTATGAGTTGTGAGAGACCATGTGGAGGTCATCCCGTTGTGTATGATGAGTAATTGACATCATTTACGAAAAGTCGAGTTTGAGTCGGTTAGTTCGGACCTAGACGTTGCGTGGCGTAACGGACTCGGTCGGACTTGGTCGAATCTAGTCGTTTGGGTTTAGGTTGCATATTCTGATGACTCGACAGGTTTGATCTCTGTTTACGCTTTCATGTATCGAGCGGTGCTATTTGACGTGTTTCTTGTCTGTGTGACTGCAGGACGTCGAGGCGGAGTCGTGGCGAGACACGAGGTGACCGGACTAGGCGCAGGTGGCGCTGAGGTTAGAACGGTCGGGATGTGTCGAAGACGACGTGCACTCGAGGTGTTTGCGAGGCGAGGAGCGCGGAAGCTTCTCGGAAGGTGTAGGAGGGGCGAAACGAGAATTTCGCAAAACTGCAAAAACGGGAGCGGGCGCCGTTGGACATAGCGGGCGTAACGGGGTGGAGACCCGTTAGCCGTGGGCTATAAAAAGGATTGAGGGGCTGTATGCCCTCTAGAGCATTTTGTAAGGAATTATGGTTTACACTAGTCAAAAGAGGCTTTAGGAAGGTTGTTTCCTTTAGCTCTTTAGTTGGTGTGTTTTGTTGGTGTGGGCAGAGGTGCTCCAGCAGTTGTCTCCTGTTCCTGTCCCCTCACGTAGCCTCTCCTGTTTTGGGTGTGTTGTTCTTCTTTTTCTTAAGGAGAGTTCTTGATTCAAGAGAGGAAGATGTGGGAGATGGATTGAATTCTTTGTAATCATTCCTCCTGTGCTAATGTCCATGCGTATCGGGACGTTGTTGTGATCCTTGTTGATTTGGAAATGAAATTTCGAATTTATCTGTGTGCTCTCTGTTCCTCCTTGATACCTCTCTGCATCAATTATTGAGTTCTTCATTTTCTTGTGATTTCTTGTCCGAAAGGTGCAAAATGGGTTGCTCCATATTGGGATGATGCCACAAGATCATTTGATCGAATTCTCCAAGAGCAAACCTTGTTTGATTTCAGTTTTCATTTCTTGAGCTTCTCTGTTCTTAAGTTTTCAATTCTAGGGTTTTGTTGTTCTTTGTGTTTTCCTTTATGAGTTGACTTGAAATTTGGTACAAAGAACTCAGTTGCTTCTCTCTTGCTATTCCCAAAGTTTCTTTGCCAAAGGATCAAAGAATGAGGAGAAATTTGAGTTTTGGTGTTTCTCTGTAACTTCTCAGTTCTTTTGCCCAAATCTGAATCTCTTGATTTCCTATTGATCTCTTTGATTTTCTGAGTTTCATCTACTATCTGGATGGGAGTATTGATCTTTTGATCCAAGAAGTACATCATTTAATCATTAATATCACTTCCTTTTTGACTCTGCGTCAGTTGAAAATGAGTTGGAAATCAGTCTCGTGATGAATTCAGTTTTCGGTGGGTGTTTTCATCTGATCTGAGACTCATGTTTTCAACATTAGTATTGTCTGCATGTCTCAACTTCTAACAGCAGCCGAACTACTCTGAATTCTCTGCTATGTTCTGCAGTTTGTAACAGATTTTTCGCCAGTGAAACCCTCGGTAATCAGTTTCATTCTTTGTTTCTTGTGTTCGGTGGTGTAGTTTTCCATCTCTATTTTCGGTTTTCAATTGCAGTCTCCTGATTTGCATTTTCTTTGCCGAATGACTTTCTTGATCTGAATTTCTCCCTCTGAGTTCACTCTGCTATTTGAATCATAGCTCAAAACAAGTTACCTGAGAGGAGCATCAATATTTGGCAGTATATCTATTCTCTTTCAGCTCTCAAGTAATTACTATGCTTTTGTTTTTCAGCAGCCCCTTTTCAGTTTCTTCTGT
Organism: Bonia amplexicaulis; assembly: GCA_036346245.1. Classification (NCBI taxonomy): domain Eukaryota; kingdom Viridiplantae; phylum Streptophyta; class Magnoliopsida; order Poales; family Poaceae; genus Bonia; species Bonia amplexicaulis. The sequence continues at coordinate 18,533,191 of CM070747.1, read as the reverse complement.
GTAGACTTTTGTGAGTTGGTAATCCTCTGTGTTCTGCAGGACTTCTCACTGTTTTTCTCTTGGTTTGGCTGCTGCTAAATTCTACTTGCCTGTGCTACTCTCGGTCAGATTTTTAATTCAGTTTCTTGGCTGCCTTTTGGCTTCACTGCAGTCGACTCATGTAACATTTTTTACTGCATTCTGGACTGCCTATTTTCGGTGCAACCAATGACATATCTCGACCGACAAGTTGAAGTTCTTAGTATTTCCTGTAGCAATCAGATGGACTGGATATTCAGTTTAAGTTAGTGATTTCTGTGCTTTTTATTGTGACTTCAGGTTTCTGTTTCATACAGCAGTAGTAATTTTTGTGTGGTGTCTTTGTCAGGTTCTTGTCTTCCTTGTGTTCTGATTCTCTTGTTTTCAGTAGCAATCTCTGTTAAAGTCAGTTTTCAGTTTTATGGTACTTGTTCAGGGTGCAGTCGGCTTAATTGTTTTTATAGCATCTAGGCTTTTCAGTTCTCAGCCGAGTGAGCAAACCTTTTTCTTCTTTATAGCTTTTTAGCTATCGGAGAAGAAATCGTGCGAATACTTGGGGATTGATTTTTTAAAAGGCACCATTCACCCCCCCTCTGTCGCCATTTCGGTCCTTCAATTGGTATCAGAGCCGGTTAGCTCTTTTCTATAGATCTTAACCGGTCTGCGAGCCATGGCGACAGACAAGTATTCCACCAAGCCGCCCATCTTTGATGGCCTGGATTACCCCTTCTGGAAGAGCCGAATGGAAACATACATCCAGGCTCAGGGGTATGCCATCTGGCGGAAGGTGAAGGTCAGATTCGCTGTTCCTGCCGATGAAAACATCAATGTGGCGAACATGCCCGATGTTGAGGCCAATGCAAAGGCAAGAAACATCATGTCTGAGGGTTTGAGCGAGCGAATTTGATCGCATCTCTCACCTGTCGTCCGCTCACGACATCTGGATGACCCTCGATGCATACCATGAGGGTACCACCCAGATCAAGACGGTTCGACAGGACCAGTTCAGCGAATCTGATGAAATTTGAGATGCTTGCGGTGAGTCCCTCGACGAGTGCTTTTCACGTTTTCACAAAATCTTGAGCAACCTCCGAGCCGTCGGTCTCACATACTCCAACTCGGATAACGCTCGGCGGATGCTTTACACTCGATCTTCGTGTTTGGGAGATGAAGGTGACTACCATCAAGGACACCACGGACCTCTCGACCCTGACTCTTGACGCGCTTTACTCGCGCCTCAAGACTCACGAGATTGACATAGTCTCTCGTCGATCGAAGTCACAGTCGATGGCATTAGTCACCGATCCCACTTCTGGATCCTCTTCTGCTGAGCCGATGTGCGTATTCTCCCTTGCTGCTCTCTGTGACATAACTGATGACCAGTTAGAGCAGCTTGCGGATGAACAGTTAGCCCTCTTAGCGCGGAGATTTTCTCATGCCTATAAGAGGAGGAGGGATGGAAAAAGAGGAGGACCCGTGATTTGTTTCGAGTGTGGTGGCCCCAACCACATCCGAGCAAACTGCCCCAAGCTGGGGAAGAGCAAAGGCAACTACGGCGGTTCGGGTAAGAACGACTACACCGACAAGAACCGCAACTCGAAGCCCTCAGCACCGGTCCAAGGCAAGAAGAAGTTCCGCAACTTTGGGAAGGCGAAGAAGCTCTTCCACCGCGTCCTCACCGCTTTCGACGACCTCGACCTCAGCGAGGTGGAGGGATGGAGCGACGACGACGGGACGGGTGATCAAGAACCCAAAGCGGCGACTTCTCGGCATGTGCTTCATGGCCCTTGAGGGCGAATCGAGCGACAATGAGCTGTACTCGACTCGACGAGGTATTTCCTTCCTCGACCAACAATGAAGCTTTTCTTAAACTAGGAGGATTTCATGCTAGAGCTAAAACTAGGTGTAGCGAGTTGGAAAAGGAAGTAGATAGATTGTCTCTTGAGATTATTGCTCTTAGATCTGCTCCCACAAATGATGATTGTGATACTTGCTGTGCTATCTTGGGTGACATGGAGAAACTAAGGATCTCGCATGATAGTGTGTCCTCAGAGCTTGATATTGTTAAGGTGGAGAATGTTAGTGCCTTGCTGAATTAGAATTGAGTAGGATGGTCATTACCCTACTTACTCTTGATGAGACTATTTCTCCCACCTCATGTGAGGATAAGGACACTGCTGCTAGAGGACCTTATGCCATGCTACTTGATCTGCCCGAATCTTGTGAAACTTGCAATAATCTGAAGATAAACTTAAAACGGGCAGACCATAAAATTGCTGAATTGCATGCTTCCCTGTTAGAGCCTATTGTTTCTTGTACCAGCTGTCCTAAATTAACCTTTGAGCTTGAATCGGTTTCTAAGCAATTTCAAGAGATGGTTGATCATAACAAGAAAATGGCTCAATTTGCTACTAAGGATCTGTTAGCTCACCATGCAATAGTTGTAATAAACTAAAATCTGAATTGATTGCATTGGATGAAAAATGTGTGAAGCTAACTAAGGACCTTCTAGAAAAATCACATCCTTCTTGTGCTTTACGGTCAAGTGTTGGAAAAGGATAAGGAAATGGTAGAGACGTTTAGGAAGAGTTACAAGAATCAAATGGCTAGGATTAGGGCTGCCCCCTGTGTGTCCTGCGAAGCCCTCAAGGTTGAGGTGGCCGTGCACAAGGAGAAATATGCACGTACTATTCGCTCTTCTGCTATTGGTTCCTCTTCTTCCTCTCCTCCTGCTGTCTCTTCTTCTTCTCCTTGCTCTTCTTGCACCTCTCTCTTTCGGGAGTGTCAGTACCTTATGAACACTCTCGAGAAATTTGTAGGAGGCAAGAAGAAACTCAATCTTATTCTAGACCAATCAAAGATTTGCAAGTTCAAAAAGGGTCTAGGATATGATCTCCGTGAGGATGTGAGGAAACACCCACATCGTGCTCGGACCCGTAGCCAGCGGTGTGTTTGAGTCAAGCCAAGAACAAGAAAGTTCAATTTAAATCGGGGGCTTTGTCCAAGGGATTTCGACGACAGGTGATTTCACTGCAGCTTGACCCCTCGGAGGCGGTATCATTGCACCTTCCGCCGGAAGGATGGGCATTTATTTGACCATTGCTTCAAGCGCGCCAAGATCGCGCGTAGAGACCGTGTTGAGTCTCTTAGGCGTATTCAGGGTCAGCCCCAGACCTTGAGTACACCTAAGACCAGCACGAGGTCTAGGCTTGCTACTACAGGTAGCTTTGGGCAGCATCGAGGACTTGGTTCTTCCGAGTTTTCTGTTTTTCGTCCTCATGCTGCTCCTGATCGTGACTTTCGCCGTTCTGAGGGTTGATCTCGCTTTTCCTATCGAGATGCCTACCCGCGGCGTGATCAGCTTGCTGCCGGTGCGCCGACTCGCTCTTCAGCGATCGGACCCGGCCAATGACTTCAGTGCGTGCATAGACCTTCTGCTTCTTTGAGCGACGGAGAGCGTAGGGTAGATAGAGGTCAGTCGTGCTTGACTACTTCATCTGCTCGACGTGTTACTCAGTATTGGGTGCCAAAATCACTCTTGATTTACCCCAGTACTGAGACTTTACTCTCTTGTTGACTCAGGTTCGCCGGGCAGGGAAGGGAAAGGTTTGGCTTGTAGATTCCGGGTGTTCACGACACATGACCGGAGACTCACGTTGGTTTTCTTCCCTAGCCCGAGCTTCAAGTGATGAGACTATCACCTTTGGAGACTCTTCATCTGGACGCGTCATCGCCAAAGGTACTGTGCGTGTTAATGACTCATTTGTTTTAAAAGATGTTGCCTTGGTGAGTAAGCTGCATTACAATTTGCTTTCGGTTTCTCAGCTTACCGATGACGGTTTCGAGGTAAGTTTTAAGAAAAATGCCTGCAAAATTGTTGATTCTTTGGGTAGTCTGGTTTGCGGGATTTCTCGTTATGGGAGGATCTTTCGTGTTGATTTTATTGAGTCTTCTGGTGATCCTCTCCAGTGTTTGGTTGCTTCTGAGTCCCGCGACCTTTCCTTCTGGCATAGGAGACTTGGTCATATTGGATTTTTGACCATTTGACTCGAGTTAGCGGCCACGATCTCATTCGTGGTCTGCCGAAACTCAAGATGATCAAAGATCTTGTTTGCGCTCCATCTTAAGCGCGACAAGATGGTTGCCGCTTCTCATCCTCCATCCACGATTACTATGACCGATGCATCGGGACAGTGCTCCATATGGATACGGTTGGACCATTTCGAGTGCGGTCGGCGGGAGGAAGTGGTATGTTCTTGTCGTGGTCGATGACTTCTCGGTATTCTTGGGTGTTTTCTTAGCCTCGAAGGATGAGGCGTTTACACATTTTCGAGGTCTTTTGGTGAGGCATTCATTGAGCTTCCGGTGCCTTCGAGCGATCCGTAGTGACAATGGCACGAGTTCAAGAATTCCTACTTGAGAGTTTACGTGGTGAGGCAGTGTAGAGCACCGGTTCTCCTCTCCGTCGTCCACGCGAGAATGGCGTCGTGGAGAGGAAGAATCGTACCTTGGTCGAGATGGCCAGGACGATGCTCGATGAATACTCTACACCGCGGAAATTTTGGGCTGAGGCTATAGCCACCGCGTGCCATGTTTCAAATCGAGTTTTTCTTCGGGCACACTTGCACCGCACTTCTTATGAGTTGAGATACGGGCAAAAGCCTAGTGTTTCCCATTTTTGTGTGTTTGGTTGCAAGTGTTTTATTACAAGTCAGGAACCTAGATAAGTTCGAGTCACGATCTTGTGATGGGCTTTTACGGGCTACTCGACTTCTTGGCGGGCCTATAGGGTGCAGGCTGCGAGTCTAGCAAAATGGTAGAAACACAGTGAGGTAACCTTGATGAGGCCACCAGGGACTAGGCCCGATATCTCGAGTTCACTAGAGCGATCGAGACCATCTTCGTGGATGATGAGGATGATGGAGATGAGGGTTGTCTACCCGATCTAGTTCCTCCTCCACCCCTTGAGGTGCCTTCTTCTCCGCACCTCGGGTGATCGACCTACCTTCTACTTCTTACGGAGCTAGTGGCTCTGTTCCTACCCGTCGTGTAACGAGGTAGAGGCTACTTCTTCATCTCATCCAGACCTCCAAGACATATTCAAAAATCTCATCCTTCCGAGCGATGATTGGAGATCTTTTGAGCAGTCACACGCTCCAAGTCCGGCGTGTCGCTTTTCATCTCCACTCGCCTTCGTAGCTTCTTTTGAGCCCAAGGACGTTTGTCATGCTTTATCTGATGAGTCTTGGGTCAATGCCATGCATGAGGAGCTAGAGAGTTTCGAAAGAAACAAGGTTTGGACGCTTGTTGAGCCCCCTCGAGATCACAATATCATTGGAACCAAATGGGTGTTCAAGAACAAGCAAAGTGAGGATGGGGTAGTCATTCGAAACAAAGGCTAGACTGGTCGCACAGGGGTACTCCCAGGTTGAGGGTCTGGATTTCGAGGAAACCTTTGCCCCTGAAGCTAGACTTGAGGCCATTAGAATTCTGCTTGCCTTTGCAGCTTCTAAGGGTTTCAAGCTCTACCAGATGGATGTCAAGAGTGCCTTTCTCAATGGCTTCATTGAGGAAGAAGTCTATGTCGACGACCTCCGTGTTTCGAGAACCCCAAATAGCCTAGTCATGTCTACAAGCTTTCCAAAGCGTTGTATGGACTTAAGCAGGCTCCCAGAGCTTGGTATGAGAGGCTTAAGTCCTATCTATTGAGACATGATTTTGAGATGGGTAAAGTTGACAAGACCTTGTTCATTCGCCGGCTTGGCAATGATCTCCTGCTCGTCCAAATTTATGTCGATGACATCATCTTTGGTGGCTCTTCCCATGCTCTAGTTTCACAGTTCTCGGATGTCATGAGCACCGAGTTTGAGATAAGCATGATGGGTGAGTTGACATTCTTCCTTGGCTTCGGATCAAGCGAGACTCGGGAGGTACCTTCTTGCATCAAGGCAAATACACTCGAGACCTCCCGAGGCGATTTGACATGAGTGATGGAAAGCGGTGTCAACTCCGATGGCTTCTCTGCCACACTTGACCCGAGATGAGGACGGCGAGCAGTTGATCAAAAGGAGTTCGAGAGTATGATTGGCTCTCTCTGTACCTCACGCCTCGAGACCGGACATACACTTTTCCGTGTGTCTATGTGCTCGATTTCAGGCTTCTCCTCGCGTGTCTCACCGCCAGGCGGTGAAGTGCATCTTTCGGTACCTCCGAGCTACCATTGACTATGGTATCTGGTACTCTTCCTCCTCCTGTCTATCCCTTAGAGCCTTTTCGGATGCGCACTTTCTTGTTGTAGGATAGATAGGAAGAGCACTTCGCACTGCCGGTTCATTGGCACTTCTCTCGTTTCTTGGTCTTGAGGAAGCGATCCGGTGTTGCACAGATCCACCGCCGAGGTCGAGTGCGTTCTTTGCGGCCGATTCTTTGTAGCGGTACTGGATGGTCTCGACTCTGGGACTTTGGGTTGCTATCGACCGTGTTCCGCTTTGCGATAACACGTCTGCGATTAGCATTGCTAAGAACCCATGCAACATTCTCGGACCAAGCACATTGATATCAGATATCACTTCCTTCGAGATCATGTGGAGAAGGGTGACATCGTGCTTCAGTTTGTGAGTGACCACCGGTTGGTGATATCTTCACCAAGCCTTTGGATATACGAGGTTTTCACTCTGGGGAGAGCTTGGGGTGGTTTGTCCTTATGGACTATTGTGAGAGGAGCTTTGGGCTTTCTTGCTTTATCATATTATTTATGCTTCAGTATCCTTCTTCTGCATTGCATCCGAGGTGCATTGGGTTTAGTCCTTCTAGCATAGGTTAGAGTGTGTCTCTTCTTGAGTTGCTTAGACTTCTTGCTCTTATCTTGTGCTTTCGGGATAGTCGTTTCTTATCTCACTAGGTTGAGCTCACTCACTTCTTTTAGGTTCTAGCGAGGTTGGGCCACCCTCGGGTGAGGCAGTGCGTGTTTGCTCTCTAGTGTGTGTTTTCTCGACAGCTGTTATCCTGGAGTCATATGGGGTAGATAAGAGTTAGTCTGAGTCATTAGTATTCTCTATCTTATCTATGCTTTAAGGACTGCCTTTCTTGATTTCTTTGCCAGCTTCTCGTTTTTATTGCTTTGGTTCAGGGGGAGCTCATTTGGGAGCTTCTGGAGCTTAATATTGACATAACTCAACTTGAACTAAAAGATGCATCATATGTTGAGGGGGAGCTGGATTTTCTGCATGTTATTTTGCATTGTAAGATAACTACATTGAGCCTTGATTATTATTCGGATATGACATGCTTACGATGCTTTACATCGTGCCATGATTTATGCTCATTTGCTAGATTTATCATGACTCCATATGTGTAGACTAGCTTTTGCCATAATGAGTTAATTAAAATTTGCTCTATTTGAACTAAAAACTTGTCATGATTAGCAATTAAGATTAGTCTTTCTTGAGCTATCCGTTTATGATTCATGCCATGTCAAATATGCTAAGTTGAGCGTTGAATCTCTCTTTTGAGCCTTAGATTGAGTTGTTTGAGTCTCTTGATGATGCAACAGTTTAGTACAATTGCTAAAAAGCAAAAAGATCTCTTTTGTGTGAAAAAACTGATTTCACCAATTCTTTCTCATGAGACGGCTTGCCATTGCACAAGGCATGAACTCAGGGGGAGTTTTGGATGACCAAGATCATTTCTTTAAGCTTCTCGCTTGGAATGATCGCATAAGGCTTGAGATCTAGCACATGATAAAAATATGGGTTGAAAACAGCCATAAGTTGCAAGAGAAAAATATCATTTGTGCTCAATTTGCTTGAGTTTATTAAAAGAATAAAGTACTTAAACTAATGTTTCACTCTTGAGCATATAGCACTCTTTTGGACTCATTATTAGATTCTTGGCTCCGCTTAGCTTGATCGACATGGCTTGCATCATCCTTGGATGTCTCTAGTTAGATTTTGATAATTGATGACCTGACATACTCATAATCTGCATTCACTTTCAGATTGTCATCTATTTGCTTCTAGCTGATTTATACATATCCTGTCATGATCTAGATAGCCTTTCTTTGAATTATGGCTTGGTGTAATACATTATGGTCATTTTGGATAATTCTCATGGCTCTTCATACTTAAAATGATCAAATCAGCCATTTCATCCATTTTCATGACTTTTTCCCCTTCCTGCATTCTTGATGGGTTTATTGCCAAAAGGGGGAGAATAGTGGTAGAAAACCACTTTGGGAGCTTTGAGGAAAAATTGTTCTTTCTTTTGCTCCTTCTGTCGACATGGTCATTAGCTTCATTCTGTTTCTTATGGACCATGTTAGACTCTTCAAACTCAACTTTATGCTTTTTCGGTGTTTGTAAATATACTCATCAAGGGGGAGATTGAGAGACCATGTGGAGGTCATCCCGTTGTGTATGATGAGTAATTGACATCGTTTACGAAAAGTCGAGTTTGAGTCGGCTAGTTCGGACCTAGACGTTGCGTGGCGTAACGGACTCGATCGGACTTGGTCGAATCTAGTCGTTTGGGTTTAGGTTGCATATTCTGATGACTCGACAGGTTTGATCTCTGTTTACGCTTTCATGTATCGAGCGGTGCTATTTGGCGTGTTTCTTGTGCGTGTGACCGCGGGGCGTCGAGGCGGAGTCGTGGCGAGACACGAGGTGACCGGACTAGGCGCAGGTGGCGCTGAGGTCAGAACGGTCGGGATGTGTCGAAGACGATGTGCACTCGAGGTGTTTGCGAGGCGAGGAGCGCGGAAGCTTCCCGGAAGGTGCAGGAGGGGCGAAACAAGAATTTCGCAAAACTGCAAAAACGGGAGCGGGCGCCGTTGGACATAGCGGGCGTAACGGGGTGGAGACCCGTTAGCCGTGGGCTATAAAAAGGATTGAGGGGCTGTATGCCCTCTAGAGCATTTTGTAAGGAATTATGGTTTACACTAGTCAAAAGAGGCTTTAGGAAGGTTGTTTCCTTTAGCTCTTTAGTTGGTGTGTTTTGTTGGTGTGGGCAGAGGTGCTCCAGCAGTTGTCTCCTCTTCCTGTCCCCTCACGTAGCCTCTCCTGTTTTGGGTGTGTTGTTCTTCTTTTTCTTAAGGAGAGTTCTTGATTCAAGAGAGGAAGATGTGGGAGATGGATTGAATTCTTTGTAATCATTCCTCCTGTGCTAATGTCCATGCGTATCGGGACGTTGTTGTGATCCTTGTTGATTTGGAAATGAAATTTCTGAATTTATCATGTGTGCTCTCTGTTCCTCCTTCGATACCTCTCTGCATCAATTGTTGAGTTCTTCATTTTCTTGTGATTTCTTGTCCGAAAGGTGCACAATGGGTTGCTCCATATTGGGATGATGCCACAAGATCATTTGATCGAATTCTCCAAGAGCAAACCTTGTTTGATTTCAGTTTTCATTTCTTGAGCTTCTCTGTTCTTAAGTTTTCAATTCTAGGGTTTTGTTGTTCTTTGTGTTTTCCTTTATGAGTTGACTTGAAATTTGGTACAAAGAACTCAGTTGCTTCTCTCTTGCTATTCCCAAAGTTTCTTTGCCAAAGGATCAAAGAATGAGGAGAAATTTGAGTTTTGGTGTTTCTCTGTAACTTCTCAGTTCTTTTGCCCAAATCTGAATCTCTTGATTTCCTATTGATCTCTTTGATTTTCTGAGTTTCATCTACTATCTGGATGGGAGTATTGATCTTTTGATCCAAGAAGTACATCATTTAATCATTAATATCACTTCCTTTTTGACTCTGCGTCAGTTGAAAACGAGTTGGAAATCAGTCTCTACGGATGAATTCAGTTTTCGGTGGTTGTTTTCATCTGATCTGAGACTCTTGTTTTCAACATTAGTATTGTCTGCATGTCTCAACTTCTAACAGCAGCCGAACTACTCTGAATTCTCTGCTATGTTCTGCAGTTTGTAACAGTTTTTCGGCCAGCAGAAACCCTCAGCAGAAATCAGTTTCATTGCTGTTTTACTGTGTTCGGCTGGCTGTAGTTTTCCATCTCTATTTTCGGTTTTCAATTGCAGTCTCCTGATTTGCATTTTCTTTGCCGAATGACTTTCTTGATCTGAATTTCTCCCTCTGAGTTCACTCTGCTATTTGAATCATAGCTCAAAACAAGTTACCTGAGAGGAGCATCAATCTTTGGCAGTATCTCTGTTCTCTTTCAGCTCTCAAGTAATTACTATGCTTTTGTTTTTCAGCAGCCCCTTTTCAGTTTCTTCTGTGTAGACTTTTGTGAGTTGGTAATCCTCTGTGTTCTGCAAGACTTCTCACTATTTTTCTCTTGGTTTGGCTGCTGCTAAATTCTACTTGCCTGTGCTACTCTCGGTCAGATTTTTAATTCAGTTTCTTGGCTGCCTTTTGGCTTCACTGCAGTCGACTCATGTAACAGTTTTTACTGCATTCTGGACTGCCTGTTTTCGGGTGCAGCCAGTAGCATATCTCAGCCAGCAAGTTGAAGTTCTTAGTATTTCCTGTAGCAATCAGATGGACTGGATATTCAGTTTAAGTTAGTGATTTCTGTGCTATTTATTGTGACTTCAGGTTTCTGTTTCATACAACAGTAGTAATTTTTGTGTGGTGTCTTTGTCAGGTTCTTGTCTTCCTTGTGTTCTGATTCTCTTGTTTTCAGTAGCAATCTCTGTTAAAGTCAGTTTTCAGTTTTATGGTACTTGTTCAGGGTGCAGTCGGCTTAATTGTTTTTATAGCATCTAGGCTTTTCGGTTCTCGGTAGTGAGCAAACCTTTTCTTCTTTATAGCTTTTAGCTATCGGAGAAGAAATCGTCTGCGATACTTGGGATTGATTTTTTAAAAGGCACCATTCACCCCCCCTCTGTCGCCATTTCGGTCCTTCAAGTTGATAGCATCATGTGGCCAAAATGATTAGTTCGTGCTCCTTCTTTGATGTCTGCGACTTGCCCCTACCTACCGGTAACACCATCGGGCTAGCTGCAAGCCAACATGAGATTGAGCCAACAGATCGAGGTCTTGTGTTGCGGTCTCCTCAAGCATACCGATCGCGATGATCAATGTGATTGATCTAATGAAAATTGAGACATTTTGAATGGCTCGGTTTGGGTTGATTTGATCGGCCGATGAGATTTTCATAGCGATTTCATTCATGTCGAGCGGTAGTATCGTTCTACGCTAACTTGTTTTGCGGGGAATGATGTGAATGGTATGGCATAGATGCATATGTGATGCATGTGTGTTTTGGCGGCCTGTGTGTCGTATTAATCACAGCCGGGTTGAGGCTGTTCTTTAATTGTATAACGATCTGCGTGTCGACTTGTGATGCTTGAGCTCCTCATGTAATTCATTTGCTACCTATTAGTTGTAATAGTTTAGTTCTTTGCTATGGAGGCTTCAAGCATGATGACAAAGAGGACAAGAAGTGTGGCGAAGAATATCACCGTGGAACCATGGCGATGGCGACCACTACGATACAAAATGCCATACCATTCACGGTATAATGTGATTATATGCATGTGATGTTTATTTCTTGTCATACTATTCTTTCATGCCATACCTATAGAGGTGTGTTTTCATGATAGAATAGCTTCTCTCAAGAAAAATTAAGAATTTGTTTTGATGCCCTTCCAATTCTTTGCGCCTATAAGAATCATGATCATTGTTTGGTAGGTGCATTAAGCGGTACCATCAACTATCTTGATCTAATAGGGTGGATGTCGGACATCCACATGCATAGTATTGGTTTACTTCACAAGGCTATCAAATTGGATTTGGGCCTTGGGGCATGGCGTTGGGGCCGGGGCATTGGATGCCACCCAACAAACAAGAGTCACATAAGATGTGATTAGCAAGTGTTGCTTACCTCGTCACTAGGTTTCTAGCGGTGATGCCAAAGCTCACTAGAACTTAGATGAACATGGATCTTGACCACTATATGTCGTTAGAGGAAGACGATTACAAAACATATAGTGGGAGTATCTTTGTTAAATTGTTTAATGGAAGATCAAACATGAACATAGTGCTAAACTTTGCATATTCTTTGTTGTAGATCATGTCAACTAATGCGCATCCAGTTCTTTTAATTTGCGATCTATTCTTGAGAAAGAAAACTCAATGGAGCGAACTTTTGGATTGGTATCGCAACTTGAGAATTGTTCTCAAGCAAGAGCGCAAGGAGTATGTCCTTGAGTCTCCTTATCCCGATGACTTGCACGATAATGCTACGTGGCTGCACGGAGAGCTTATGAGAAGCAAGCGAATGATTGCCTTGATGTGAGTGTCTCATGCTTTCCACAATGTCCTCTGAGCTTGAAGCAATATGATAACACAGATGCCTACAATATCATTGTGGGGTTGCGTGGTATGTTTGAGAACCAAGCAAGGGCCGAGAGGTTCAACACTTCAAAGTCCTTGTTTGCGTGCGAGCTTGCGAAGGGAATCTCGTCGACCCTCATGTGATTAAGATGATTGGCTACATTGAGAGTCGGAAAACTTGGTTTCCCTTAGCCAATAGTTGGCTCTTGATGTGATTCTTGATCGCTCCCCGAGCTTTGAGCCATTCATTACGAACTATCACATGAACAACATGGACAAGACCTTGGGCGAGTTGCATGGGATGCTAAAATCTGCGAGGAAAGCATTAAGAAAAGCACCAATCATGTGATGATGATGCGAGAAGGCAAGGGCAAGCCCTATGTAAAGAAAGGCGCGATCAAAGAAAGTTAGCTCCGATGAGATCGCGGCGGTTCTAAGGCCGAGCAAGTCAAGAATGGCCTGCTCACGATCTGATTGCTACTCGTAAGCAATCGGGACATTGGAAAAGGAACGCCCAAAGTACTTGGAGGATCTTAAGGAGAAGAAGGAAGTCGACTTCCACTCCGGTATAAATGTTATAGAAATCAATCTTGCCACTTCTTCTCTCGATTCTTGGGTATTTGATACGGATCGGTTGCTCACATTTGCAAATCGTTGCGGGGCTAAGAAGAAGTAGAAGTTTGAGGAGGAGCGAAGTGGATCTTGGCGTTGGCAATGGAGCAAAAGTTGTCTGCGGTGGTGTTGGCACTATGCCATTGTCTTTACCTTGAGGATTAGTTTTGGAATTGAATAATTGTTATTGTGTTCCATCTCTTTCCAAGAACATTATTTCTACTTCATGTTTACAAGCAGAAGGTTATGACTTTAGATCTGTGAACAATGGTTGTTCTCTTTATTTCAAAGATATGTTCTATTGTCATACTCCATTGGTGAATGGGTTATATGTTCTTACTCTTGAAGAGTCATCGGTCTATAACATTAATGCAAAGAGGCAACGATCGAATGATTTGAATCCCACGTTTATTTGGCACTGTCGCTTGGGTCACATAAATGAGAAGCATGGAGAAGCTCCATAGAGATGGTATTCGCACTCATTTAATTTTGAATCATTTGAGACATGCGAATCTTGTTTACTTGGCAAAATGACAAAAGCACCTTTCACCGTCAAGGTGAGCAGGCAAGTGACTTATTGGCACTCATACATGCCGATGTATGTGGACCAATGAGCTCAACGACCGAGGTGGTTTTCGATGCTTCATAACTTTCTTGATGACTTTAGTAGATATGGATATATCTACGAGGAAGATAAGTCTGAATCCTTTGAAAAGTTCAAAGAATTCCAAAATGAAGTGCAAAATCATTTAGGCAAGACAATCAAGTTTCTACGATCTGATCGTGGAGGCGAGTATTTGAGCCATGAGTTTGGTAATCATCGAAGGATTGTGGAATTGTTCCACAATTGACTCACCGGAACACCTCAATGGAATGGGGTATCGAGCGAGAAATCGCACCTTATTAGATATGGTGCGCTCCATGATGAGCCACGGTGATCTTCCGTTGTCTTTTGAAGTGCGCTTGAAGCAGTACCGCTTTCACACTAAGCGGTGTTCCATCAAAATCGATGAAAAGACACCATATGAGATGTGGACAGGGACAACGTCCTAGCTTGTCTTTTCTTAAGATTTGGGGATGTGAGACTTATGTAAAACGTTTACAATCGATAAGCTCGGTCCTAAATCGATAAATGCTTCTTTATCGGGTATCCTAAGGAAACAAAGGATATTACTTCTATAATCAAGAAGAAGGCAAAGTGTTTGTCGCTTGGCATGGTGTCTTCTTAGAAAAGAGTTTCTCTCAAGAAGGGATAGTGGGAGCATGGTGCAACTTGAAGAAATTCGAGAAACACACAGCGTTTCAGCTCTCTGAGAACCACAACAGGATGAACAAGCTGTTGAAGAACCCGTTGTGGACACACCGGCACCACGTGGGTCGAGAGGTCACGTCGTGTACACGAGAGGTACAAGTTCTTGACTACTCAACAACGGGATATATTGTTGTTGAACAACGATGAACCTAAGACATATGAAGAAGCGATGGTGGGACGAGACTACGAGAAATGGCTTGAAGCCATGAGATCGAAATTGAATCCATGCACGGTAATCAAGTTTGGAACTTGATTGATCCACTGATGGTGTTAAAACCATTGAGTGCAAATGGGTTTTCAAGAAAAGATAGACATAGATGGAAATGTTCACATCTATAAAGCGCGATTAGTGGCCAAAGGTTTCAAACAAATTCAAGGTGTTGATTATGATGAAACTTTTTCAGCCCGTCGCAATGCTAAAGTCTATTCGGATCATTCTAGCAATTGCTTTGCTTATTTCGACTATGAAATATGGAAAATGGATGTCAAAACAGCTTTCCTTAATGGAAATCTGAGTGAGGATGTGTACATGACACAACCCATGGGTTTTGTCGATCCGCAATCACCGGAAAGATATGCAAGCGCAAAGATCCATTTATGGATTAAAGCGAGCATCTCGGAGTTGGAACATTCGTTTTGATGAAGTAATCAAAGGGTTTGGTTTCATCAAGAATGAAGAAGAGCCTTGTGTTTACAAAAGGCTAGTGGGGCGCACTCGTGTTTACGGTCTTATATGTGGATGACATATTCTTGATCGGAAATGACATTCCTATGCTCGAATCTGTTAAGTCTTCATTGAAAATAGTTTCTCTATTAAAGACTTAGGAGAGGGCATATATTCTGAGCATCAAGATCTATAGAGATAGATCAAAAGGTGATTGGATTAAGCCAAGATACGTTACATTGACAAGGTGTTGAAAAGGTTCAACATGCGAGATTCAAGAAAGGCTTTCTACCTATGTCACATGGTATAAATCTTAGCAAGAATCGGTGTCCTAGTACACACGATGGCGGGATAAAATGAATGCGATTCCATATGCTTGACTATTGGGTCCATTATGTATGCCATGCTTTGTACACGTCCGGATGTCTCGTATGCTTTAAGTGCTACAAGTAGATACCGGTCGGATCGGTGAAAGTCAACGGATTGCCGTAAAGAACATCTTGAAGTACTTGAGAAGAACTAAAGATGTGTTCCTCGTCTATGGGGTGAGGAAGAGCTCGTTGTAAATGGTTACACCGATGCTAGCTTCCAAGCCGACAAAGATGATTTTAGATCGCAATCTGGATTTGTGTTACTTTGAATGGCGGGCGGTGGTGGAAGAGTTCAAGCGAGAGGCAGTTCTTGATTCTACAACGAAGCCGAGTACATAGCGGCTTCAAGGCGCTAAAGAGGCCGTTTGGATCAAGAAATTTGTTTCGAGCTTGGTGTGATGGCTAGTGCCTCCACCCAATGGACCTCTCTTGTGACAACGGTGGAGCCATTCATAAACCAAGGAGCCTAGATCGCACCGAAATCCAAGCACATTATCTTGCGATTTCATCTCATCCGCGAGATTGTGGAGAGGCGATGTGAAGATATGCAAAGTACAAACGGTTTGAATATTGCGGATCCGTTGACAAAGCCGCTTCCCGACCAAAGCATGAGGCTCACACTAGGGCAATGGGTATTAGATACCTACATGATTGACTCTAGTGCAAGTGGGAGACTGTTGGTGATATGCCCTAGAGGCAACATGGAGATGTTGAATATATCACATACTATGTTTATGATACATTGCTTTGTTCCTTGAAATAGACATTTTCATTATTGATCAATGAGTATGTGACTTATTCATGAGACTCTTAATGCCAAAATGTTGCTATTTCTAAATGATCCCGATCAAATTTCATATGAGGAACAAATATGATTCAAAGATCGACATATGTATTGATTGATGATCATGTCTCATGGATCATGGTATGGAGATACCAAATCAATAATATGGACATGTGTTAGTGAACATATGTTGGATAGACCCGCCATGAGACACTGCAGAGATTCCATGTGTCATCGGTTGGTCTCAAGTAGTGTTTATGTGGAATCCTTAGACTTGAGATCATCATGGTTCCCGGCATGCGTAGTAGCTTATTTTGGGACTACTAAACACTACTCCGTGGCGGGTAGTCATAAAAGTAGTCTTTGGGTTTACCATGAAACATGTAGTGGGATGTGAATGATCAAGATAGAATTTGCCCCTCCTTATGGGAGAGATATCTCGGGCCCTCGATGTAATGGATTGTGAAAGTGCATGGCCATGCCAAGGTGATTGAGGAGTCAATCACGAGTTTATAATCCATCACGGAATCGAGAGAGTGATTGAGCTATTAAGAGGATGACACGGTCTCGCCTTGAGCTTAATCTATATCGTGAGGCAAAGGATTAGTACATGAGAACATTACGAGTTCGTAGATATGATCTTTACGTATACATTGGGGTTAATATGTCTTACTAGAGACCGCTATTAACGGGGTGACCGGAAAGGTGTTTACGGGTCGCGACCAAGTATCGTGAACCTCTGGTCGCACACTTAACGGGTTGGAACACTAATTCGAATGTGATTCGGATGTAGGCTCAATTCGGATAGAGATCCGGATAGACTCCTATTGGGCCTCGATCCATGAGGCCCAAGTGAGGAGGTCTATATATGGAGGCGGGGAGGGTTGCATCGATAATCCCGAGCTAAACCACAGCCGCCACCTCTGAGCCAAACCCTAGTCGCTCGCGAGTCTTTGGTACACTCGCGATCGGCGTTCCCACCGGACGTGTGGATACCGGTGGGCGCTGCTCGTTGCGGCGTTGATCGGCATCAACAACCTCTGATTGGATCGCTCGTGGTGTGGTTGATCGCGTGGAGGAGACAATCGGTTCGGGACGATCGGCTACTTCCACTAATACCTCGACGCGCGTGGTTGGATCGGCTCCAACTCTCCTTCCGCTGCGCTGCGCGTCTAGTGGTAACGATCCATGATCCCTCCTTAAGCATGATGTCCTCGTGTGCGCGGTAGAAAAGTTTTGTTTTCTGCTTGCGTAGCCTACGCGCGATCCATTAGTATCCACTACGCAAGTCAATCTTTGTGAAAATTATAGCACCACACAACTCATCAATCATGTCGTCTAGCTTAGGAATAGGATGACGATACCGTATAGTAATGTTGTTAATGGCTCTACAATCTACACACATACGCCAAGAACCATCTTTTTTGGGAACCAAAAGAACAGGAACAGCACAAGGACTAAGGCTCTCACGTACGTACCCACGGTCCAAAAGGTCTTGGACTTGGCGCTGAATCTCCTTAGTCTCTTGAGATTGGTCTGTCGCCGCGCGGTTTGGCAAGCTCGCTCAGGATCAAATCAATCGGTGCTCAATCCCTCGAATGGGTGGAAGTCACGAGGTATCTCATCGGGAAAACATCTCTAAACTCCTGCAAAGGTTAGTGACGGGAGGGGGCAAAGTGCAAGGCATATTATCAAGAGAAAATAAAGCATCTTTGCACACAAAAGCATAGCATGTATCATTAACATCATCAATTGCAACAAGGTCGATTTTGTGGCAAGCATAACAAATTTTTCAAATGGGTTACTTGCTGTTTTTCAGATTTATCATGTTCGTTTGGATCATTAGCGTGACTCTCGCCCTATCGGCCTCTATAATCTCGGTGGGGTCAAAGCGGTAAAGTAACTTTCTTTCCCTTATGCATAAAAGTGTATGTGTTACTACTACCATGGTGTAAAGCATCATTATCAAATTCCTAAGGTCGACCCAATAAAAGAGAGCATGCTTGCATGGGAACCACATCACAATCAACATGATCAACATAAGCACCAATGGAAAAATGGACTCGGCATGTTTGCGTTACCTTATATTTTCCAGAGCCATTTAACCATTGAATATGGTATGGATGTGGATGCGGTCGCGTGGTCAAGCCAAGCTTCTTGACCAAGTCAGAACTCACCAAGTTGTTGCAACTTCCTCCATCAATGATGACACGTGCACGCCGGTTCTTGATTGCAAAGAAGGTTTGAAACAAATTATGGTATTGAAGTTTATCGGGTTGTTGTACTGCGTCTTTGAGGACGCCGCACAATGATGCTCCGTGGCGTCGTTGTGGGCGCCCACCAAGGACGAGTCGTCATCACCACCGCCATTGTCGTCCGAGGCGCACAACATCATCATCCTCCTCGACATCCGAAGTCTTGATGTAGCCTCCATCTTACGTGGCGATGTATGCCCGTTGGCTAGGGCAATTCTTCTGCACATGACCAAGTCCATGGCAGTGGTGGCACTGAATGCCGGAGGAGCGGCCCGTTGAAGCCACGGAAGAAGAACTCTTAGCTGGATCCTGCAAAGAATGTTTTGTAGAATCTGTAAGGCCTGTCGTGGAAGGTGGCTTCGGTGGCGCTGCTGCCATCTTGTTCACAGGTGGTGGAGCATAACGAAAACTCGAAGAAGACTTGGGCAGTCCCATCGATGTAGTCGTTCGCGGCGTGTAGAAAGGTCGTCCGGTGCGTGCCTTAGGCGATTCTATGCGTCCTGCAATTCTTTTTCGCAAGCATAGCAAGGTGGAACAAGCGGTTGTGATAGTAAATTCTTTATAATCAACAATGTCACGAATTTCACGCCAGAACCCCGTAGAAACGACAAATCTTATCCTCCGTGTCCTCAACAACCCCACAACGCACCATACCCTTTTGAAGCTCGGCATAATAGTCTTGAATGTAACTATCACCTTGTTCTAAGCGCTGCAATTTTTTCTCAATTCAAGTTTATATGAGGGAGGAACAAAGCGATTACGATAGCTTCTTTTAAGCGCTCCCATGTATCGGGTTGTAGCGCATGGTACTTAGTTCATTCCACGAGATAATAGCAAAGTCCTTAAACTCACTAGTAGCTTGTCTAACTCTATGTTGCTCGGGAACTAAGTGAGAGTTAAACTTACGCTCTCCGTCATCTCCCAATCTAGATATATTTCAGCATCATAAAGACCAGAAAAAGATGGAATGGTAAACTTGACTTTAGCAAAAGGGTCATCGTTACCATGACGGTTCTGGTTATTACCTCCCATACCATGTCGGTTTTGCTGAAGACGACGACGTAGTCATGCATCTTGTGTCGCCCGCCGATCAATGTTGCCATCCGCATCATACTTTGTGGCGTCATCATGATGATGGACGTCATTGACAGGTGGTAGGCGTGCCTCCAATGTGTCTATCCGACCAGTGTGGTCAGCCATCCGCCGCTCCACCCGCTCAATGCCTTCTGTGGTGTTCAAGCGGGTAATGGCGGCGACGATGGTGTCCAATCTCGCGCGAGATCGATGAGTGAAGCGTTTTGTTTGTCGGCGCAGTTTGTAGGCGGCGCGACTAACACACTCGTTGAAATCGACCGGTGTCCCGTCCTCTTCGTTTCCTGCCATGGTTAGTGGAAATACAGGGAAAACAAAAGGATTATCCCTATCAACTACAAAGGAAGGGCAGTGGGAACCCGCAAAGGAAGTGACTTACCAAGCTCTTACAAGTGTTCTTACCAAAGCAAGGCAAAGGATACCTGGAGAGTGTGATCCGGCGATTGCAAGGGTCGAAGCTGCTATCCGGAAGTAGGTATATGGAGCTTGGCGGGCCAATTATGTGAGTGGAACACAAATTAATAACAGATAGTAATGTGAATAAATGTCCAAAGCATCGGTCCTAGTTCTTTGGTCTAAATGTGTCCTATAACAGGTATGATATGAAGAACAAGGAGTCAAGAATAGAATAATGAAGCAAAGGCAGCAACAAAGATGGCCAGGCACCGAGAAACTTAATTCAACACAAACACAAAACAAATGAAGCGTTGTCACCTAAAACTGTGCTCTGTCACGTTTTTTTTATTATTTTTTTTTGGCCACGGATGCCACAGCACTATCGTAGGTGCCGAAATTTTTTTTTCTTTTGATTTTTTTTTATTTTTTTCGCAAAGAAGAACACAAGAATAGGAACCACACAAAGTTTCACGTCAATCTAATATAAGGTGTGGCCTACATAAAATGATGAATGTGCTAAAAAGTCGGTGATGAAATTTCGGAGCTCGAGTACTACACTTTCCAGGCCGAATTTGGGCAAAATAGATTCGGATGTAAAATTTAATTTCACCCAACTTCAAAAAAAAATCGCCTGATTTCGAGTCTGTATGCAAAAGTTATGGCTGTTTGAAGTAGAGCCTCCAAGTTATGGTTTTTGTGGTGGCCGAAACTACGATCGGGTAGAATCAATTGGTGAAAATTGGGGCCGGAAGCTCGGGGAAACGTGGGGGATGGTGCTGGGCAATCACGAGACACGATGGATGACTCAAACAGAGGGTGGGATATGGGTGGGAAAACAAAAATTGACGGCTAGGATTTGTATGAAAGGTAGCGGAAGCAAGACAATCCGACTAGGGTTTGTATGAAAGGTAGCGGAAGCAAAACAACCCGAAACAAAACACAATCTAAACCAGCAACACAACTCGACTAAGGACACAAACTCAACACTATGGACTCTGGAATCAAATTGTGCAAAAGGCTAAACACGATCTAGGACAGGAAACAACCTATGACTACAATTTTTAGGGCTTTTCTTGGACTCTAGGATGAAATCGAAAACAACAAGATGGGGTAAACTCGAACACGGAGGAACACACAAGCTCGATTACCACTTCATGGGAGCGGGTCCCGATCTTCCAACAGTTGGATAAGTTCGATTTGGTGGAGTCGCGACACAAATCGATTCGACTTCCGAACAACACGTCCGAACCCCGCAATCGCAGCACCACGTCTCCTCGGGTTATCAACGCAAGCAGCCGGTTGACCTCGCCAAGAAGGCTAATCCTCGCTGCGAATCGAAGAACACAAGTAAGAACAAAGAAGATCACAACTGAATTGCAGATGTATTGATATAGCACTTTCGAAAGTTGGGGTCTCACAAACCGATGAGCAGCGAAACTGTTCAAAGACAGATTTAATCTAAGCAAAACCCAACCCTAATGGTGGGGTGGCGGCTGTATATAAAGGAGTAAGGGCGTGCAAAACCCTGGGCGCGTCCTTAATGGACTCCAACACGATACAAAGCGAGCGGCCCAAAAGACGGTGTCGCAGCACCCTGACAGATTCTGGACGTCCACTTGTTTCGACGATTCCCGTTGAATCAGAAGGAATTTTGATATGAGACTAGAGCCATTGGAAAGGTTATCTTCTCAGCTTTCCATACATATGTGGAACGTCCAAAACGGAGTCCAGATGCGATCTGGGTGTCCGTTTTAGTGCGGCCTGGTCCTAGACTCCGAATTGGATTCGAAGTCGGCTTGAGTTGGACATTCAACATGATTTGACCACCCTTGCTGGACTCGTACGCCTCGTAGCCCTTCTCCAAGTACTTCTTGATCCTCTCCATGGTTCCTAATCATAATTAAATCATTAGGTAGTAATCGATTCTCAAATGAACAAAAAGAAGTACTTAGGAACGAGCTCACATGTAAATTCAATTGTCGGGCGTGAGCTCTAGTGATTGGTCCTTGAATATCAAGTGGAGGAGTGTTATGTATATTCGAAGAAGTGATGTCCTCATCAAAGCCTGTGTCAACTCCGATGGCTTCTACAGCTTCTCTTGACCCAGATGAGGATGGCGAGTCAGTTGATCAGAAGGAGTATCGCAGCATGATTGGCTCCCTCTTGTACCTCACTGCCTCGAGACCGGACATACACTTCTCTGTGTGTCTTTGTGCCCGATTTCAGGCCTCTCCTCGCGTATCTCACCGCCAGGCGGTGAAGTGCATCTTTCGGTACCTTCGAGCTACCATTGACTATGGTATCTGGTACTCTTCCTCTTCTTATCTTTCCTTGAGAGCCTATTCGGATGCAGACTTTACTGACTGTAGGATAGATAGGAAGAGCACTTCAGACACCTGCCAATTCATTGGCACTTCTCTCGTTTCCTGGTCCTCTAGGAAGCAATCCGGTGTTGCACAGTCCACCGCAGAGGCCGAGTACGTTGTCGCGATTCTTTGCAGCCTGGTACTTTGGATGGCGTCGACCTTGCGGGACTTTGGGTTAGCTATAGACAGTGTTCCACTCTTTTGTGATAACACTTCTGCAATCAACATTACTAAGAACCCAGTGCAATATTCTCGGGCCAAGCATATTGATATTCGCTATCACTTCCTTAGAGACCATGTAGAGAAGGGTGACATCGTGCTCCAGTTTGTGGAGAGTGACCACCAGTTGGCTGATATTTTCACCAAGCCTTTGGATAGCTCGAGGTTTTCAGCTCTGCGGGGAGAGCTTGGGGTGGTTTGTCCTTATGGACTGTTGTGAGGTGGAGCTTGGACTTTACTGCTTTACTATATTGATTATGCTTCTGTCTCATTTCTGTTGCATTGCATTTGCGGGTGCATTGGGGTTAGTCTTTCCAACATAGGTTAGAGTGGTTTTCTTGCCGAGATGCTTAGACTTCTTACTCTTATCTTGTGATTTCAGAATGCTGTATATTAGCTGTTTCTTATCTCACTAGGTTGAGCTCACTCACTTCTTGTAGGCTCTAGCGAGGGTTGGGCCACCCTCGGATAGACAGGGTACGTGTTTGCTTCTAGTGTGTGTTTTCTCGACAGCTGGTTGTCCTGGAGTCATATGGGGTAGATAAGAGTCAGTCTGAGCCATTAGTATTCTCTATCTTATCTATGCTTTAAGGACTGCCCTTCTTGATTTATTTGCCAGCTTCTCATTTTATTACTTTGGTTCAAGGGGAGTTCAGTTGAGAACTTCTAGATCTTAATATTGACATAACTCAACTTGAACTAAAAATTTGCATCTCATGTTGAGGGGGAGCAGGATTTTCTGCATTTACTTTGTAAAATAAATGCATGGAGCCTTGATTATTATCCTTTCATGACATGATTTCATTTATATTACATCTTGCCATGATTTGTGCTTCATTGCTAAATAGATCATGACCTTATATGTGTAGTCAAGTCTTTGCCATGATAGGTTGATTAAAATGCTCAATTTGACCTAATTCATGTCATGTTAATATTTGAGACTAGTCAGCTTTTAGTTATCTTCTTATGAGTTGAGTCTTGAATCCTTGTTGAGCAATAGATTGAGCTATATTAGTCTCTTGATGACACATAAGTTAGTACAATCTTTAAAAAGCAAAAAGATCTCGTTTGTGCGAAAAAACTGATCTCACCAATTGTTTCTCATGAGACGGCTTGCCATTGCACTAGGCATGAACTCAGGGCGAGTTTTGGATGACCTAGACTATCTTCTTAAGCTTCTTGCTTGGAGTAGTCGCATAAGGCTTGAGATCTAGCACATGACAAAAATCTAGTTGAAAACAATCGTGAAATTTCAAAAAAAATATGTCATTTGTGCTCAATTTGCTTAAATTACTACAAAAATCAAGTACCCAAAACAAATGTATCATTCTTGAACTAGTAGCACTCTAGTTGACTCAATACTAGCTTCTCGGATCCATTTAGCTTATTGACATAACCTGCATCATTCATGGATACCTCTAGCTAGACTAAAATCATGTTTGACTTGACTTGCTAAGCACTTCAACTAAAAATTCAGATTATACCTTATTTGGCTTAGCTTCTCTTTACATACATAGTCATGATCTTGGTAGCATACTTGTATATTATGGCTTGGTGTAATACATTATAGTCATTTTGGATAATTCTCATAGCTCTAAATGCTTAGATAAATCAAATCAGTCATTTCATCCATCATCATGACTTTTTCTCCTTCTTACATTCGTGATGCGTTTATTGCCAAAAGGGGGAGAATAGTGGTAGAAAAAGCCACTTTGGGAGCTTTGAGTAAAACTTGTTCTTTCTTTTGCTCCTTCTGTCGACATGGTCATTAGCTTCATTCCTTTTCTATGGACCATGTTGGACTCATCAAACTCAACTTCATATGCTTTTTCGGTGTTTGTCAATATACTCATCAAGGGGGAGATTGAGAGACCATGTGAGAGTCATCCCATGTGAGTGATGAGTAATTGACATCGGTTTTCGTAAGTCGAGTTTGAGTCGGTTAGTTCGGACCCTAACATTGCGTGGTGCAACGGGCTTGGTCGGACTTGGTCAAACCTGGTCAATATGTTTAGAATGTATATTCTATTGATGTGACAGGTTTGGATTTGATTATGCTTACATGTATCGAGCGGTGCTATTTGACGTGTTTCTTGTCTGTGTGGCTGCAGGACGTCGAGGCGGTGTCGTGGCGAGACACGGTGGACCGGACTAGGCGCAAGTGGTGCTGAGGTCAGAACGGTCAGGATGTGTCGAAGACGGCGTGAACTCGAGGTGGTTGCGAGTCGTGGACAGAAGGGCGCGAAGCTTCCGGAAGGTGCGGGAGGCGAATCGGTAATTTCGCAAGGCTGCACAAGCGGGAGACGGCTCCGTTAGGGTTTAGCCGGCGTAACGGGTTGGAGATCCGTTAGCCAAGGGCTATAAATAGGGGTTGGGGACTGCATACCCCTTTTAGGATCACAAGTGTTTGAGTGCTCATTCATCACTTTGTGTGTGTGTGTTCCTCCCAAGAAGCATGTGAGGCTCTTGGTGTTCTTGAGGATTGAGAAGGAGAGGATGGATTGAAAATCTTGTAATCTTTCTTGTTCTAATGTTCATGCGTATCGGGACTCCTTGTTGGTTGGAATGAAATTGAAGTTTTTATGTTCTTCAATACTTGAATTGGTTTTGGGTGTGTTCTTTTGAGAAGTATGAATCTTTCGGTTTTAGGAGTCATTCTGTTATTTGGATTATAGTCTCAATCCTTTGGCCAAGAAGAAAGGAGCAAGTATTCTTAAATTTCTTTATTTTTGACTGCTGCTCCAGTTTTCAGTACTTCCTCAATTCTTGCTTCGGTTACTGCTGAACTTCCTATTGATTCTCTCGACAGTATTTTTCTTTGCAGTCAGCAGAGTCTATTGGCATCTCAGTTCTCTCGGCTCATTTCCTTTTTCTTTCTCCGCCTGCTATCTCTTTTGAAGTACTGATCGAGATTACCATGAAGAGTAGTGAGCACTCATCATCTTCTCTGATTTTTGTTCTTCTTGGTATTTACTGCTCACGTGTATTTTCGGCCGGTCGATCTGAAACTGGTGTCAATCATTTTATTTACAGAAGAAAATCATTATATCTCTCGGTGAAGTTATGCCTTCTCCTGACTTCGGTCTAGTGTCTGTTTTCTAGTCTTTTTGCTTTTCGGTAGAGAGTTGTTCTCGGTTTTCTCTACTTTTTCAGTCTACTGCAACTTTTGCTTTCGATCTTTCTTGAGCCTTCTTGTGTCGACAAGACTCATCCGCATGCTACCTACTTTTCTTGTGTCCCCATTACTTTTTGGTGGTGTTCGGGTTTTTTTGGCGGTGCTCCTTGATTAAGTTTGATGCATGACATCTATTTTCATGGATCAATGTGCGTTCTGCTTTCGGCATTTTTCAGTAGTGGCATTGTTAGTCTTGATTTTTCTGTGAAAGTCACTTTTCTTTTTATTCTTTTGCTGATCTTTGACTATTTTGCATGCAGATCAAACGGCATTATTTTCAGCTGAAATTTTTATTGATTACTCTCTGATTTATGCTGAATTTATTAATATCGCATGCGTTCCAGTTTTCAGCAGAATTAATTTTCGGTGAGTTGCTTCGTTCTGCATGTTTTTGAGTAATCAGTGTACGAATTCTCGGGGGCGATTTTCAAGAGAGCGACATTCACCCCCCCTCTGTCGCCATTTCCGATCCTACAACTTCTAGCACATGTCACTTTTAGGCACATCTCTTATTGCATGGGCTTTTAGAAAATAGGTGTCTATTGTACTTTCCACTGCTAAGGCTAAATATGTAGCTAATGCTTCTTGTTGCTCTTAATTGCTTTGGATGACAGCTACTCTAAGGATTTTGGCTTAGAATTAGATAATGTTCCACTTTTCTGTGATAACACTAGTGCGATTCGTATTGCTAAAAATCATATGCAATATTCAAGAACCAAACACATTGATATTCGCTACCATTTTCTTAGAGACCATGTGAAAAAGTGAGATGTTGTCTTCCATTTCATTGATTCTGATTCTCAAGTTGCTGATATTTTCACCAAATCGCTTTATTCTTCTCGTTTTGCTCGGTTACAAAGTGAGTTGGGTGTGTTGCATCCTATGGGATTATTCTTAGGGGGAGCTTGGTGTTTAAATGTTTCGGAACTTTTGTCTATTATACTTGTACAATAATATGTCAAGTCCAAGTCTTTGAAATCTAATGATGTGTAGTAGAGTTGTCTTTATCATATATACTCATTACTTTGTAGTCGTAGTTGTAACATGTTGTAATCAATTTGCTATACTTGAACTAAAACATGACATGACTGAAGACTTTGACCAGATTGATTGTAGATAGCACCTTGTGATATTCATCGAAAATGATTAGCTTGATTGTGAGTCTTCTTTTAAATCTTGGTCATGAGGCTCATATGTGTCATATTGCAACCTTTTTATGTTCACCTGAGTTGGCATGTTATGAGAAAAATAAAAAAGAGAAAGAGAATATTGAAAAGATGTATGCTTCATGTATCCCACCATTTAAAAGAAGTCTGCTACAAAAATGGCATCATGAAAAGAAGTATGTTACAAGCATGCCACTTCTTAAAAAGCGAGTGTAGAGCAATAGGTTGTTATATGAGACTGCTAGTTCGACTAGATTTAAAGCTTATTTCACTTTTAAGCTTACTCTTTTATGTATGATATCCCTTTGTACTCTTTCTAAGCTTTCTACGCTTTCTGGTGTGGTCTGTGCTCTCTGTGCTCTTTTGGTTGTGGTCTATAGCTTTGAATTTTTTCTTTCGTAAATTTTCTCATTCAAGAGTTTTTGAGGTGTTATCAATCTATTCATCAAAGGGGATATTGTTAGACCATGCGGTGGTCGTGCATTTAGTGATGATGAATAATTGACGTTTGGGCTCATTGGAATTTGCGTTTGTGCGAGTTCTCACCGATGCGCTATTGTTGTTGGAGTTTTCAGTCTAGTAGATCTGCTCGGCAGGTCAACCACAGCAAATGACCAAGGTAGGTCGACCACGGCAGAACGACCATGGCATTCGACCAGTAAGGTTTCGATCACAATATTCCGACCATGGTATTTTGATCATGGCATTTCGACCATGGAAAGTTGACCACGACAAATCAACCATGGCGGGTCAAGCATAGTAGAGCGACCATGCCTAGTAGATGTTGGTAAGCTATAGCGAGCCGGTCGTAAGCAACAATCAACTGGTCATCGCTACAATATTTTTCAATTGTCATAGCTATAGTACTTTTCGATAGTCATAGATCTTCGAGTACCTCAAGTACTCGTGCTGATGGGCCAGTGGTCTAGCTAGCCTATTTATGGTGGTCAGACTGGTCTTACTGAGTGGTCTTTGCTACAGTACCTTGGTGGTACTCGGTAGGCGTAGCTACAGTACTTGGGTGATACTCAGTGATTACCATTCACGGTCAGTGGTAGATGGTGCAGTGACTGATTGATTGTCGATAATCGTAGACTAGGAGTGCTATGATGCTTGTGATTCCTGAGCATTCTGAGCAGAGCAATAATAATTCCTGAGTACTTGTGTTTTTTAGTACTCGATGAGCTAGCGACCGGCCTGTGCATTCTAGTCATAGCATTCGTGATGAGTAGTCTAAGGTTGATTTCTAGAAAGCGATATCATTTATGGTCGTGGCTGATCTGGTTCGTATTGATGGATGATCAAAGGTGTGGTTTGCATGTGTGGACTAATGGCGGTCAAGTTGGGAAAAACTTGTGCTAGGAAAATGTTCTTTAGTCTTTGCATGTGTAGGTTGGGTGTGCTGACGATCATGGTCGGTGATGAGGAGGACCAGGACTGGGATGGAGAAATTTTGAGCTCCAGGCGATTGAGGATGTCACGAGGTGGTCAGCTCACGTTGGAGTGTTGGAAAACACCCGAGCTATGAACACATGCGAAATCGATGAACACCAGGCCTGTGCTGCAAGGCGGTAACATTTTCTCTTGTGCACTGCTGAATTTATAAAACTCCATGTACAGAACATGGCCAGAGTGGCCTCCTAGACTTGCGCCACGAACGAACAACCCATGCATAGTGCCACTACAACCTAAACTGCGCACGACCGGAAGACGTGACCATGCGCTAAACATAACTGACTCACACGACTATGACTACGACCATGCACTCAGTTATGACCACGCACATGACTACGACTATGACCACACACATGACTACGACTACGACCACACACACGACTATGCCCATGACTACATACAAGAATTATCCAACAAACACCCCCTAAGTCTTATTGTGCTTACTCGATGTCTATGAGCCTGATCTTAGAACGAAGTTCTTGAAACTTAATGTGTCTGAGTGGCTTGGTGAAGATGTCATCGAGCTGGTCTGCTGTTTTGATGAACTCAATATCGATCTGGCCTTTCTCTGCACACTCCTGGATGTAGCGAAACTTCGTATCAATGTTCTTGCTCCAGTCGTGATGCACTGGGTTCTTAATCAGCAAGATTGTGGACTTATTGTCCACTCTCAGAACTGGTGTGTTGGATTCTGCACAGAGCATGTCTACCAGAAGTCATGCCAGCCAGATGCCCTGGGAAGCCATGGAGATATACTCAGCCTTGCAGGAAGACAGAGCCACCACTTTTTGCTTCTGAGATTGCCAGGTGATGGGCCCGTCTTCAAGGAAGAAGATAACAACCGAGGTGCTCTTTCTGTCATCAACATCCCCAGCCATGTCACTGTCATTGTAGCCCAGCAGACACGGCAGTACGCTCTTCTTCTTCCTTGCTGCGTAGAAGACACCCCATGTTCTTATCCCTACAACATATCACAGTATGCACTTGACATCGACGAGGTGCTCTTCACGTGGCATCTCCATGAAACGGCTGACATAACCTATTGAGTAGGCCAGGTTTGGCCGGGTGTGGACGAGGTACCAGAGGCTTCCGACTAGACTCCAGTAGAGAGTAGCATTGACCAGCAGGGATGAGCTTGATTTTCTGAGCTTGAGTCATTCCTCCATTGGAGTTTGGTAGGGGTTGTAGTCTACCAGCCTGGCCTTCTCTAGAACCTTCAGCACATAGGTGAATTGCCCCAGTTTGATGTCGTCTGGGGTCTGGTGCACCTCAATGCCGACGTAGTACCTGAGTGCCCCCAAATAGCTCATCCGAAACAAGCTCTTCATCTCTCCCTTGAATTGGTGGATCCTGCTGGTGTTGCCACTAGTGATGATCAAGTCGTCAACATAGACGCCCATGATCAGCTGACTTCCGCCTTCATCTCGCGTGTACACTTCGTGCTCAGAGCTGCTGCGACAAAACTCGAGCGAGATCATAGTGGCGTCCAGCCTCGTGTTCCAGGCGCATGGTGCTTGGCGAAGACCATAGAGCGCCTTGTGGAGACGCATCACCTTGTTCTTCTGCCTGCTATCAATGAAGCCAAGCGGCTGTGTGTCATACACCTCCTCTTGAAGATCACCGTTCAAGAATACCAACTTGACATCCAAATGGTGAACTTCCCATGACTGGTGGGCGGCGATGGCGAGTAGGAGCCGTACCATCTCCAGATGGGCAATAGGGGCGAACACCTCATCAAACTCCGCCCCCCTGTCGCTGGATGTATCCCTTTGCGATGAGGCAAGTCTTGTGCTTCATAATAGCTCCACGCTCGTCGTGCTTCACCTTGTACACCCACTTCAAACCGATCGCACGGTGACCTACAGGGAGATCAACAAGGCTCCAGGTCTTGTTGTCGGCAATTGAGTCCATGTCCTCCTGCATCGCCTTCCTCCAGTTCTCACTTCGCTCCGCTTCAGCAAGCGTACTTGGTTCCTCAGTGCTCACCACGTGAAGCTCGTTGTGGTCGAGCTAGCGCGATGCATACCCTCGTGGCACGGCCGGACCGAGGATATTGTCGACGGTGCGGCAGCACTGGAGAACATCTTCATCAGCGTCTGCATCAAAAATGGAGTCGTGCGTAGGTTGCGTGACGTGCTCAATCGCCTCTAGGGTTCGTTCTCCCCTAGCCTCAGTTGTTGTCGGTGAAGGCGTTCGACCGTGGTAGGAGGAGTTTACACACGTATCGCGCTCTGGCTCCCTGGTGACCACGTACTCCATGGTGAACGATTCCACACCTGCATCTTGATCTCCTCCATCTCCACTCCCTGGTGACCACGTCCTCATCGAACATGACATCGCGTGACACGTGCATGCATTCTCCGATGGGGTTGAAGAGGCGATAGGCCTTGGCACCTGGTTCATAGCCGAGGAAGACCATCGGGACACTCTGGTCGTCCAGCTTCTTGAGGTATGGGTTGGTGCTCTTGGCGTACGCAACACACCCGAAGGTGTGAAGGAAATGCACCGCCGGGCGCTCGTTGTGCCACGTCTCATAGGGAGTCGCACCGTCCAGGCTCCGCGTCAGTGATCAATTCAGTATGAAGATGACGGTTGTGACCGCCTCTCCCCAGAACCTCCCAGGCACGTTCTTTGCCTTCATCATGCTCCGGGTGGTGGCGACGATCGTCTGGTTCCAGCACTCTACTATTCCATTCTGCTGGGGAATAACGCGCCGTGAGTTGATGTTGAATGCCGAGGTCTGCGCAATATTCCCCGAACTGCACTGACATGAAATCACCGTCGCGGTCAGTGCGCAAGAGTCAGAGATTGCGCCCACTTTCCACCTCAGCGCTTGCCTGGAGTCGCATGATTGCCATCAGCGCTTGGTTCTTCGACTTAACCAGAGTGAGCCACATGAAGCAGCTCATGTCATCGAGCAGCAGAAGGAAGTAGTTGTTGCCACCCGGGGTAACAGGCGTGATTGGTCCGCATATGTCACCGTGGACAAGGGCATCCTTGGCACGGTACTTCGCCTACTGCGGGAAAGGTCACAGACTTGGTCGACCTAGTCAATCAGTGGCAGTCCGTGCACCATCCCCACTGCGTGAGCTTGTGGAGCACCTGGAAGTTGAGATACTCGTACCTAGCATGCCAGTGCCAGGCCTACTGCTGAACTGTGCGTGGACAAGCAGACCGGCCTGGTGATATCGAGCTCAAGGACATAGAGGCGGCTCGGAGAGTGCCTCACCTTCACTAGCAACTGTCGTCGTTGGTCGAAGATCTACAAGACCCCATCGTCGATCACCACCCTGCACTCGGTCTCATCAAGTTGTCCGAGGCTGATCATGTTGGCCGTCAGTCTCAGATGAAGTACACTCTGGTGATTGCCTGATGCTCTCCCGACTTGCAGGAGAAGAGGATGGTACCGCTCCCCTCGATCTCCACGGACAAGACATCGCTGAACTTCACCGCACCGTAGATGCTGACGTCGAGCTCGAAGAAGGCCGCCCTTGACCCGGTCATGTGGTTGGTGCCTCCCATGTCCAGGACCCATCGACGGTGGTCGCGTTCTTCCCTCTTCCCGAGCTGGACAAAGACCTTGTCCTCATTCACCTCGACGTGGGTGCGCGGCGGTGGTAATGGAGATAATCGTTGTGGCGACAGAGGGGAATTGTGGTCGATGTCCAGGACCCATCGACGGTGGTCGCGTTCTTCCCTCTTCCCGAGCTGGACAAAGACCTTGTCCTCATTCACCTCGACGTGGGTGCGCGGCGGTGGTAATGGAGATAATCGTTGTGGCGACAGAGGGGAATTGTGGTCGATGAGTGCCCCAGCCATAAGCAAAGTGGGCTCATCGTTGTCCCCTTTGGCCAGGTGAGCCTGATCTCTCCTGGGCTTGCTGCGGTAGTAATTGGCCCAATGATCGTGTTTGCCACACTTGCAGCATTGGTCTCTAGGAGTATCGGGGCCACCAGCCTGGCTGACCATATTTGCACCATCGTCACATGACCCAGTACTGAGTCCGCGCCCATGCCCTTTGCCACGGTGGTGATTGCCACCAGAGCTATTGCCTCAGTCGTTCTCGCGCCTCTAGAGCTGGGCCTACCACTCATCCTTAGTGAGAACAAGGCGGCCACTAGTATCTACACGTCCACCAGTGTTGGTGATAGACCCGAGCATGTACTGCTGCTCCACCGCGAGAAGACGACCGATTACTTCCTCGATGCTGAGCGCGCTTAAATCAAGAAGGGTCTCGATGGAGATGGCAACCTGCGAGAGACGTTCCGGGACGACCTGCAGGAATTTCTGCACCACTTCCTCATCGGTGACATTGTCTACCAGGACTCAAAGGTTGTTGGCGAGACTTATGATCCTCATGGCGAAGTCGTCAACGGACTAGCCATCTTTGAATGCGATCTCGCCGAGGTCGCTCCGTAGCTTCTATGCGTTCGCCTCTATAACATGCTCAACACCGACGCGCATCGTCTTGACTGCGTCCCAAGCGTCCTTGGCGGTGTCCTTGACGGTGAGGGTCAAGAGCATGTTGGGTGGCACAACGTAAAGAATGGCGGACAGCGGTAGTCATAGTCGCCGGACTCGATTGCCTCCCAAAGGCCTTGCGCTTGCAGGTTCACGCGCATCACTAGTGCCCAGTCAATGTAGTTTGTTCGGGTGAGCGTGGGGTAGACCACCAAGCCTGACGCTTCCTTGACGACACACTAGACAATGATCTCGTGGCCACCATCGTCACGGTGCCGCAGTTAGCGCGGAGGAGGTGCGGTGAGCGAGGTTGGCCTCATCTCGAAGGAGTCCTTGATTGCCCACCCTCTGGAGCCCACGATGACAACATAGCTACGCCTGGACCGTCAATGCAGCTCTGATACCAAATGTTGGAAAACACCCGAGCTATGAACACATGCGAACTCGATGAACACCAGGTCTGTGCAGCAAGGCGGCAGTGTTTTCTCTCATGCACTGCTGAATTTATAAAACTCTATGTACATAACGTGGCCTAAGTGGCCTCCTAGACTTGCGCCACGAATGAACAACCCGTACGTGGCGCCATTACGACCTGAACTGCGCACGACCAAATGACGTGGCCATGCGCTAAACATAACTGACTCACACGACTATGACTATGACCACGCACTCGGTTACGACCACACACATGATTACGACTATGACCACGCATACGACTACGACCACGCACATGACTATGCTCACGACTACACACAAGACTTATCCAACATGGAGCACATAGAGATTGAAGGTGGTGATACGTAGAGAAGCTATGGGAGGTGCGATCCTGGAGGCTTCGACACGTGAGATGGATGATGCATGATGAAGATACAGGAGGTGCGGTCCTAGAGGCTTTGTTATGTGATGAGTTAGAAGTTGTGAAAGGAGTCCATCACTGCGAAGACTTAGAGATCGAGTAAAACCCGTGTTTGAAACTGCTTCGAGTCCCTCATTTTTTTAGAATGGATAGAGTTATGCATCCGTGTTTGACGTGAACACGGTTTGAATCATTAGCCTATAAATGTAGGGAGAGGCTAAGAGTTAATGCAAGGCTTTGGAAGGTTTTTTGTGAAGGAAAGGGAGGCTTTAGTTTTTGGCTAGACTTTTAGAGGTGCTTGTGAGAACGCTTTGTAAATCCACGAAAATTTAACAATAAACATCATCTTGAATCAATCTGGTTATTTGTTTGCTCGAAGAGTGCTGGTGTTTGCAGTTGGATCAAAGTGTACTACTATATGCAAATATGATCGAGATGTTCTGCTTCTGGGTTGACAATCTCGAGTATGTTCAATCTGGTCGAAGATGGAAGCAGAGTGATCTAGCGAGCAGATGAGCATCGAGCGGTCGAAACTTTCATCGATTACTTAGAGATTTCAAAAAACAGAGATAATCATTTACCCTCTCTGATTATAGTATTCGATCCTAGGTAATGTAAAAATCGTAGAACCAAGTATTTGCTCGTCGCATGGGCAGCTACGGCCAAGGGCGATCGATGATTATACGTCTGAATACTAACTCAAACACGGCCTGACTCCAAAATTCATGTAAGCCTTGTCCTGAGTGGTACAACCTACCCCTCATTTGTTGAATTATATAAAGCCCATAGTTGTCACAAGTGGGCATCTCTCTGTCTCTCTCTCTCAACACACAAATGGGCAACATGCTGCCATGCTTGGTCCAAGCAAGAGCAACCACTCTCCCACCCATGAGCTCCAAGCACAGGTCTCACTCCATCAAGCTTCTCACAAGAGCCCTCCACAACATGAAGAGGCGCCGTTGCCACAAAG
The DNA here is from genome assembly GCA_036346245.1 of Bonia amplexicaulis. Classification (NCBI taxonomy): domain Eukaryota; kingdom Viridiplantae; phylum Streptophyta; class Magnoliopsida; order Poales; family Poaceae; genus Bonia; species Bonia amplexicaulis. The sequence goes on along the minus strand of CM070747.1, from coordinate 18,498,733 downwards.
CCAAAGTCAATAAGCAGGAAGCCTCAGCAGCAGACCAGAGTAAGCCCAGCTCCATGCCGCCCCCGCCGAGAAGAGCTCACAGGAAGCAAGGCGTCGTCCGAGTCAAGGTCGTTCTGACGAGGAAGGAGGCAGCACGGCTGCTGTCCCTCACCGCGCACGGCGAGAAGAGCGCCGCGCAGGTCGTGCGCGAGCTCAGGAGTAAGGAGGTCGGCCGCGGCAATGCCGCGGCGGCGTGGCGGCCGGCGCTGGAGAGCATCCCTGAGGAGTACGTCAACGTGGTAGTAGGTTGATAGCTAGTTGTGTCTTGCGTGTTGCAGAATTGTACACGAATCATTCTACTTGTCTGTGTCTGTTTGGGTTGTGAGGTGAGGTAAACAACACATGCTCCCCCTCACATGGACATGGGGATTACTCACAAATCATCACATTGTGCTATAGCTACTACCTCCTGCATTTCTGCTCTTGTCCTTAAACTTGTCATAGTACTGTTCTTTATCTCATATGTAATCATGTATATGTTAATTCCATGTGCAAAGGAAATGAAATCCCTCCTCTATATTGAACGTGCAAAATGTACAATTTCTTTTGCAGGGTTAGGTATGGAAGTAATTTGCTTTATTTTGAGGATATACTTTTTTTTAGAATAATTTGATTATATGCTTTGGTTGTTTAGTATCACAATGGGTTGGTGAGCTAGCTGATATCACTAACAATGCATGTTCCTCCATGGAGAAGCTTAATTTATGCAACGGATTTAGAGGTGAGTCCGAAAATGTCACTCTAGCCACTTTTTAAATTTGGCCTCAAATGTTCTTTTTTTTTGAAAAATAGCCCCTTCCATATACTACCATGTGACAATCACCTGCCAAGCTATCGTAGCTTGGGCAAATATTGTAGCTACAGTAGTTCTGCTGGGATATGGTAGCTCGGCAAGTGCCTATCATGCACGATAGATTCATAAAGGAGGCTATTTTGTAAAAAAGGTAGATGTTTAAGGACCAAATTTTTTAAAAATGGTTAGAGTGATATTTGTGTGCTAAATTCATGGATTTATGCCCATGAGTAGTTGGGCCTGTTTGGCAAGTCAAAAGCTGGACGGTTTTTGGCTTTTGCTACAGTACCTAACTTTCAAACGGAGTATTTTCTCAAGACGGGGTCTATAAGTTAAACATAGTACATGTTAAAAGCTCAACATATGTACCAGCCAAAATCGTAAGTGAGTATCGGTCTTTCCGTAATCTGTACCGTAAACAGCTAAAATTCAAAAATTTCAGCTAAAAATCATAAGCTGTAACTAAAAAAACAGGCCCGTTGTTCTTTTGCTAGAAAGAAGAGACAGGTGACGTGGTGCTCGTGGGTTAAGAGGAATCTCGTTTTGTCCTAGCTTAGTGTTGTGGTTGAGTACGGTGGTGGACATGGGTCAACTACGAAAATATTGTTTAGTTAACGATTTATTTCCTTGACATGACGTACATACGTACGTACCATGTGGTGGCAGGAACTGCAGATATGAAAATTTTCTATTTTCTTCTAGAACATGATAATGTTAGGTTAGATGATTTATATTTGCTAGTTTTGAAAGAAAGATGATTTACCACTATTAAATTACCATTAGAATTTCATGGTTGATTAATTACAAAGAGAAAAACCTTTCCTTAATAACAGAACAACTACACACAAATATATTGTCACAGACAGCATTGGCAAACTTTGCTCATAATCAAGTAATAAGGCGTGTGTACAAACTTATTTAATAATTAGTACACTAACTCAAGTTAACTAGCAAAGATTGTGATTCAAAAGTTCAGAGGGTTTTAACTAGGGTGGCAACGCCTGGGGTCCCGTCCTGATTCGCGCTATTCGGGCCTCTCTAGGCTTACAGGGGGAGATTGCCCTCTCTTCCTAGTCCCAACGAGGACCCGATCTCATAGGGATTCTGTGGGATTGAAAATAAGTTAAATTATATTTTAAAAATAATAATATAATTTTATTCATTATTTTATAATTATTTAGATATACTTTTTAAAATATATATTATAACATATAGATTCAAGCTTTAGTCTAAATATACAAGAAAAGAATACATTATCTTATTTTTAAAAACTATAATATGTTATAAAAATACTTTTTATTTTCACCGGGACCCCATGAGGCTCCGTGGGTGTAACATCCTAAATTCTAAGGCATGCAAAAAAAATGAGAAAAATTTTAAACTTTTTGAATGCATTTTGTTTCCTTGGCTTTTTATTGGAGTTTCATTGTAAAGTTTCAATTTCAAAAATAAAAATGTATGTAATGCAAATAAAAAATTAAGACCAAGTTATAAAAACTAAAATGATGATTAAAAGTTGACATGAAAACTCACGGTAGAAACTATTCTAAAATACCACAAGTATAAATTTGGCACTAAAAATAAATATCAGAGCAAGTTGTGAAATTATCTATATCAAATAAGTATATTTAAATTCGACAAGAAGTCTTCTCAGATGTTTCTAGAAAATATTAAGAGAAACTAAAACTTTGAAAAAAATTACACAATCAAAGAGGAATGTTAGTTTCAGCCATCGCAGCCTTCGACCGCTGTGTGCCCCAGGATCTCCGACCACTCTTGCACTCGGAATCTCCAACTGATCCTCGCTCTAATCCTTCACAATACCTCTCTGACACCATCCGATACTTCAACACCACTCAAAAGCTATCCGATGCTCTAAAGCCGCTCGAACGCCGTCCGATACTCGAACGATGTTCGATCTCCGTTGCTGCTCGAACGTCGTCCGATCTCCGCTGCTACTCAAACACCGTCTGATACTCTTCAACTTCTCACTCAAAGTTGAACTTCAACCGTCCACCCGACTTCATTAGTCGAACTCGAAGCTTTCCAAGTTCTCGAGACTCCTTTGTTCTTCGAGTATGACGACGACAACCTGATAATATCAGGAGCATTCACAAAGATTTCATAATCTTTCAAGCTCAACTGATGTACCTAACTCTTGCTCAAACCTCTTAGCCCTCCTCATTGTTTCTCTCTCTCATTGTCGCGTGTGGCCCACTGGCAATACCCTTCTTCCACCTCCAACCTGCCTGAGCACAGGACACTGGTTTTTAACACCATGCTCATCGTTTTAATGCCACATCCGTTATTTCTTCTCTCTGCTGATAGCCCATACCCTGCACCACACCTTTCCTCCGTGCATCCCGGCCTTGTGCCCTGCTTTGCCTCTCGACTGCTAAGTTGGCCCTCGAGAACGCTGGCATGTTTGCTCTTGCTCAAGAGGCTTAGACCAGCTAGTAAGCTCTGTTACGAGTATTCGAGAAAACAAGTACTCAAACACACAGACTCCAAAACCCTTTTTGCATGTTAAGACAATCCCGTCAGGCCATTTCTCTTCACTCACTGACACGCCGAGCCCACTGGTAGCAATCATCTTCCACCTTGCATGCATGTGCCAGGCCCACCATAGTCATGGCTTGAGCTGCCCCCGGGTTTAGATGCCACGCCCGCAGTTTTGCTCTCTGCTGCTGCCAACTCCGCCTACTCATCGCCTAATACGTGAAGCATATCTTTGAACATGCTATCAAAATCTTTGACCGCTGCCGTGTCGAGATTTTTGACCGCTGTTGTGTCGAGATCTTCGACCGCTACTATATCGAGATCTTCGACTAGTGCCGCATCGAGATTTCTGACTGTAGCCGGTAATGGATCGCGAGTAGGCTACGAGAGCAGAAAACAAAATTTTTCTACCGCGCACGCAAGAACATCATGCTTAAGGAGGGATCATGGATCGTTACCACTAGACGCCAGCAGCAATGAAGAAGAGTTGGAGAAGCCGATCCAACCACGCGTCGTCGAGTAGTAGTGGAAGTAGTCGATCGTCCCGAACCGATCGTCTCCTCCACGCGATCAACCACACCACGGCGGATCCAATCAGAGGTTGTTGATGCCGATCAACGCCGCAACGAGCGGCGCCTCCACCGTATCCACACGTCCGGTGGGCACGCCGATCGCGAGTGTACCAAAGACTCATGAGCGGCTAGGGTTTGGCTCGGAGGTGGCGGCTACGGATTAGCTCGGGATTATCGGTGCGTTCCTCGGCCCCTCGCCTCCATATATAGACCTCCTCACTTGGGCCTCGTGGACCGAGGCCCAATAGGAGTCTATCCGGATCTCTATCCGAATTGAGCCCATATCCGAATCACATTCAATTAGTGTTCCAACCCGTTAAGTGTGCGACCAGAGGTTCACGTATACTTGGTCGCGACCGTAAACACCTTCCGGTCACCCTGTTAATAGCGGCCTCTAGCAAGACATATTAACCCCAAAGTATACGTAAAGATCATATCGGCTGAACCTGTAATGTTCTCATGTACTAATCCTTTGCCTCACGATATAGATTAAGCTCAAGGCGAGACTGTGTCATCCTCTTAATAGCTCAATCACTCTCTCGATTCCGTGATGGATTATAAACTCGTGATTGACTCCTCAATCACCTTGGCATGGCCATGCACTTTCATAATCCATTACATCGAGGGGCCCAGATATCTCTCCCATAAGGAGGGGCAAATTCTATCTTGATCATTCACATCCCACTACATGTTTCATGGCAAACCCAAAGACTACTTTTATGACTACCCGCCACGGAGTAGTGTTTAGTAGTCCCAAAGTAAGCTACTACGCATGCTGGGAACCATGATGATCTCAAGTCTAAGGATTCCACATAAACACTACTTGAGACCAACTGATGACACTTGGAATCTCTGCGGTGTCTCATGGCGGGTCTATCCAACATATGTTCACTAACACATGTCCATATTATTGATTTGGTATCTCCATACCATGATCCATGAGACATGATCATCAATCAATACATATGTCGATCTTTGAATCATATTTGTTCCTCATATGAAATATAATCGGGATCATTTAGAAATAGCAATATTTTGGCATTAAGAGTCTCATGAATAAGTCACATACTCATTGATCAATAATGATAATGTCTATTTCAAGGAACAAAGCAATGTATCATAAACATAGTATGTGATATATTCAATATCTCCATGTTGCCTCTAGGGCATATCACCAACAGTCTCCCACTTGCACTAGAGTCAACCATGTAGGTATCTAATACCCATTGCCCTAGTGTGAGCCTCATGCTTTGGTCGGGAAGCGGCTTTGTCAACGGATCCGCAATGTTCAAATCCGTGTGTACTTTGCATATCTTAACATCGCCTCTCCACAATCTCGCGGATGAGATGAAATCGCCAGAGAATGTGCTTGGACTTACAGTGCGATCTAGGCTCCTTGGCTTGCGCAATGGCTCCACTTGTTGTCACAGAGAGGTCCATTGGGTGGAGGCACTAGCCATCACACCAAGCTCGAAACAAATTTCTTGATCCAAACGACCTCTTTAGCGACTTGAAGCCGCTATGTACTCGGCTTCATTGTAGAATCAAGAATCTGCCTCCTGCTTGGAACTCTTCCACCACCGCACCACCATTCGTGCGAACACAAATCCCGATTGCGATCTAAAATCATCTTTGTCGGTTTGGAAGCTAGCATCGGTGTAACCATTTACAACGAGCTCTTCCTCACCCCATAGACGAGGAACACATCTTTAGTTCTTCTCAAGTACTTCAAGATGTTCTTTACGGTAATCCAAAGACTTTCACCGGATCGATAGGTATCTACCGTAGCACTTAAAGCATACGAGACATCCGGACGGTACAAAGCATGGCATACATAATGGATCCAATAGTCAAGCATATGGAATCGCATTCATTTTATCCGCTCATCGGTGTACTAGGACACCGATTCTTGCTAAGATTTATACCATGTGACATAGGTAGGAAGCCTTTCTTGAATCTCGCATGTTGAACCTTTTCAACACCTTGTCAATGTACGTATCTTGGCTTAATCCAATCACCTTTTGATCTATCTCTATAGATCTTGATGCCCAGAATATATGCCGCCTCTCTAAGTCTTTCATAGAGAAACTACTTTTCAATAAAGACTTATGATTCGAGCATAGGAATGTCATTTCCGATCAATAATATGTCATCCACATATAAGACCGTAAACACGAGTGCGCTCCCACTAGCCTTTTGTAAACACAAGGCTCTTCTTCGTTCTTGATGAAACCAAACCCTTTGATTACTTCATCAAAACGAATGTTCCAACTCCGAGATGCTCTTTAATCCATAAATGGATCTTTGCAGCTTGCATATCTTTCTAGCTGATTGCGGATCGACAAAACCGTGGGCTGTGTCATGTACACATCCTCACTCGATTTCCATTAAGGAAAGCTGTTTTGACATCCATTTGCCATATTTCATAGTCGAAATAAGCGAATCGCTAGAATGATCCGAATAGACTTTAGCATTGCGACGGCGAAAAAGTTTCATCATAATCAACACCTTGAATTTGTTTGAAACCTTTGGCCACCAATCGCGCTTTATAGATGTGAACATTTCCATCTATGTCTATCTTTTTCTTGAAAACCCATTTGCACTCAATGGTTTTAACACCATCGGTGGATCAACCAAGTTCCAAACTTGATTACCGTGCATGGATTCAATTTCGGATCTCATGGCTTCAAGCCATTTCTCAGAGTCTGGTCCCACCATCGCTTCTTCATAGGTCTTAGGTTCATCGTTGTCTAACAACAATATATCCCGTTGTTGAGTAGTCAAGAACATGTACCGCGGTACACGACGTGACCTCTCGACCTACGTGGTGCGGTGTGTCCACAACAGTTCTTCAACAGTTTGTTCATCATGTTGTGGTTCTGTAGGAGCTGAAACGTTTTCAGGTGTTTCTCGAATTTCTTCAAGTTGCACCATGCTCCCACTATCCCTTCTTGAGAGAAACTCTTTCTAAGAAGACACCATGCCAAGCGACAAACACTTTGCCTTCTTCTTGATTATAGAAGTAATATCCTTTTGTTTCCTTAGGATACCCGATAAAGAAGCATTTATCGATTTAGGACCGAGCTTATCGATTGTAAACGTTTTACATAAGTCTCACATCCCCAAATCTTAAGAAAAGACAAGCTAGGACGTTGTCCCGTCCACATCTCATATGGTGTCTTTTCTCTGATTTTGATGGAACTCATTAGTGTGAAAGCGTCTGTTTCAAGAGCGTACCCCCAAAAAGACAACGGAAGATCACTGTGGCTCATCATGGAGCGCACCATATCTAATAAGGTGTGATTTCTCCGTTCAGATACCCCATTCCATTGAGGTGTTCCCAAGCGAGTCAATTGTGGAACAATTCCACAATCCTTCGATGATTACCAAACTCATGGCTCAAATACTCGCCTCCACGATCGATCGTAGAAACTTGATTGTCTTGCCTAAATGATTTTGCACTTCATTTTGGAATTCTTTGAACTTTTCAAAGGATTCAGACTTATGCTCATCGGTAGATATATCCATATCTACTAAAGTCGTCGATAAAAGTTATGAAGTCTCGAAAACCACCTCTGGTCGTTGAGCTCATTGGTCCACATACATCAGAATGTACGAGTGCCAATAAGTCACTTGCCCGTTCACCTTGACCGGTGAAAGGTGCTTTTGTCATCTTGCCAAGTAAACAAGATTCGCATGTCTCAAATGATTCAAAATCAAATGAGTGCGAATACCATCTCTATGGAGCTTCTCCATGCGTTTCTCATTTATGTGACCTAAGCGACAAGTGCCAAATAAACGTGGGATTCAAATCATTCGATCGTTGCCTCTTTGTATTAATGTTATAGACCGATGACTCTTCAAGAGTAAGAACATATAACCCATTCACCAATGGAGTATGACAATAGAACATATCTTTGAAATAAAGAGAACAACCATTGTTCACGATCTAAAGTCATAACCTTCGCTTGTAAACATGAAGCGGAAATAATGTTCTTGGAAAGAGATGGAACACAATAACAATTATTCAATTCCAAAACTAATCCTCAAGGTAAAGACAATGGCATGGTGCCAACCACCACCGCAAAGAACTTTTGCTCCATTGCCAACGCGAAGATCCACTTCGCTCCTCCTCAAACTTCTACTTCTTCTTAGCCCCGCAACGATTTGCAAATGTGAGCAACCGATCCGGTATCAAATACCCAAGAATCGATAGATGAAGTAGCAAGATTGATTTCTATAACATTTATACCGAGCGAAGTCGTACTTCCTTCTTTTCTCAAGATCCTCCAAGTACTTTGGGCGCCTTTTCCAATGTCCCGATTGCTTACGTAGTAGCAATCGCATCGAGCAGGCCCTTCTTGACTTGCTTGGCCTTAGAACCGCTCGCGATCTCATCGGAGCTAACTTTCTTTGACCGCGCTTTCTTTACATAGGGCTTGCCTTGCCTTTCTGCATCATCATCACATGATGGTGCTTTTCTTAATGCTTTCCTCGGTGATTTTAGCATCCCATGCAACTCACCCAAGGTCTTGTCCATGTTGTTCATGTGATAGTTCGAATGAATGGCTCAAAGCTCGAGGGAGCGATCAAGAATCACATCGGTAGCCAACTCTTGGCTAAGGGAAAACCAAGCTTTTCCGACTCTCAATGTAGCCAATCATCTTAATCACATGAGGGTCGACGGATTCCCTTCGCAAGCTCGCACGCAAACAAGGACTTTGAAGTGTTGAACCTCTCACCCTTGCTTGGTTCTCAAACATACCACGCAACCCCACAATGATATTGTAGGCATCTGTGTTCTCATATTGCTTCAAGCTCGAGGACATTGTGGCAAGCATGAGACACTCACATCAAGGTAATCATTCGTTTGCTTCTCATAAGCTTTCCGTGCAGCCACGTAGCATTATCGTGCAAGTCATCGGGATAAGGAGACTCAAGGACATGCTCCTTGCGCTCTTGCTTGAGAACAATTCTCGTGTTGCGATACCAATCCAAAAGTTCGCTCCATTGAGTTTTTCTTTCTCAAGAATAGATCGCAAATTAAAAGAACTGGATGCGCATTAGTTGACATGATCTACAACAAAGAATATGCAAAGTTTAGCACTATGTTCATGTTTGATCTTCCATTAAACAATTTAACAAAGATACTCCCACTATATGTTTTGTAATCGTCTTCCTCTAACGACATATAGTGGTCAAGATCCATGTTCATCTAAGTTCTAGTGAGCTTTGGCATCACCGCTAGAAACCTAGTGACGAGGTAAGCAACACTTGCTAATCACATCTTATGTGACTCTTGTTTGTTGGGTGGCATCCAATGCCCGGCTCCCAACACCATGCCCCAAGGCCCAAATCTAATTTGATAGCCTTGTGAAGTAAACCAATACTATGCATGTGGATGTCCGACATCCACCCTATTAGATCAAGATAGTTGATGGTACTCGCTTTGCACCTACCAAACAATGATCATGATTCTTATAGGCGCAGAATTGGAAGGGCATCAAAACAAATTCTTAATTTTTCTTGAGAGAAGCTATTCTATCATGAAAAACTAACCCTTAGTTGGTATGGCATGAAAGAATAGTATGACAAGAAATAAACATCACATGCATATAATCACATTATACTGTGAATGGTTTGGCATTTTGTATCGTAGTGGTCGCCATCGCCATGGTTCCACGGTGATACTCTTCGCCACACTTCTTGTCCTCTTTGTCATCATGCTTGAAGCCTCCATAGCAAAGAACTAAACTATTACAACTAATAGGTAGCAAATGAATTACATGAGGAGCTCAAGCATCACAAGTCGACACGCAGTCGTTATACAATTAAAGAACGACCTCAACCCTACTGTGATTAATACGACACACAGCCGCCAAAACACACATGCATCACATATGCATCTATGCCATACCATTCACATCATTCCCTGCAAAAACAAGTTAAGCGTAGAACATATTCTACCGCCCTGACATGAATGTGTTTCTATAACAATCTATGCGTGTACGCAACGGCGGTCCGATCAAAACCTCACGGAATTACATAGATCGCATCTATGAAATCGCTATGAAAATCTCATCGGGCCGATCAAATCAACCCAAATCCGAGCCATTCAAAATGTCTCAATTTTCATTAGATCACACATCAATCATCGCGATCGGTATGCTTGAGGAGACCGCAACACAAGACCTCGATCCGTTGGCTCAATCCATCGATCGTCTGCGCAGCTTAGCCCCGATGGTGTTACCACCGGTAGGGGCAAGTCGCGACATCAAAGAAGGAGCACGAACTAATCTTTTGGCCACATGATGCTATCAACTCATACATATTCCAACCCCTTATGACCGATTGATCTAGTCCGTAATAGATCCAATCTATTACAACCGCATATCAACATATGCGCTGATCCAGATCGCAAACTAAGCAAGATGGCTCTGGTACCACTAATGGATCGCGAGTAGGCTACGAGAGCAGAAAACAAAATTTTTCTACCGCGCACGCAAGAACATCATGCTTAAGGAGGATCATGGATCGTTACCACTAGACGCGCAGCAGCAGCGAAGAAGAGTTGGAGAAGCCGATCCAACCACGCCGTCGAAGTAGTAGTGGAAGTAGTCGATCGTCCCGAACCGATCGTCTCCTCCACGCGATCAACCACACCACGAGCGGATCCAATCAGAGGTTGTTGATGCCGATCAACGCCGCAACGAGCGCCGCCTCCACCGGTATCCACACGTCCGGGTGGAACGCCGATCGCGAGTGTACCAAAGACTCGCGAGCGGCTAGGGTTTGGCTCGAGGTGGCGGCTACGGATTAGCTCGGGATTATCGGTGCGTTCCTCACCCCTCGCCTCCATATATATAGACCTCCTCACTTGGGCCTCGTGGACCGAGGCCCAATAGGAGTCTATCCGGATCTCTATCCGAATTGAGCCCATATCCGAATCACATTCGAATTAGTGTTCCAACCCGTTAAGTGTGCGACCAGAGGTTCACGATACTTGGTCGCGACCGTAAACACCTTTCCGGTCACCCCGTTAATAGCGGCCTCTAGCAAGACATATTAACCCCAAAGTATACGTAAAGATCATATCTACCGAACTCGTAATGTTCTCATGTACTAATCCCTTTGCCTCACGATATAGATTAAGCTCAAGGCGAGACCTGTGTCATCCTCTTAATAGCTCAATCACTCTCTCGATTCCGTGATGGATTATAAACTCGTGATTGACTCCTCAATCACCTTGGCATGGCCATGCACTTTCATAATCCATTACATCGAGGGGCCCAGAGATATCTCTCCCATAAGGAGGGGCAAATTCTATCTTGATCATTCACATCCCACTACATGTTTCATGGCAAACCCAAAGACTACTTTTATGACTACCCGCCACGGAGTAGTGTTTAGTAGTCCCAAAGTAAGCTACTACGCATGTTGGGAACCATGATGATCTCAAGTCTAAGGATTCCACATAAACACTACTTGAGACCAACCGATGACACTTGGAATCTCTACGAGTGTCTCATGGCGGGTCTATCCAACATATGTTCACTAACACATGTCCATATTATTGATTTGGTATCTCCATACCATGATCCATGAGACATGATCATCAATCAATACATATGCTGATCTTTGAATTATATTTGTTCCTCATATGAAATATAATCAGGGATCATTTAGAAATAGCAACATTTTGGCATTAAGAGTCTCATGAATAAGTCACATACTCATTGATCAATAATGATAATGTCTATTTCAAGGAACAAAGCAGTGTATCATAAACATAGTATGTGATATATTCAATATCTCCATGTTGCCTCTAGGGCATATCACCAACAGCCGGGTGTCAAAATCTTTGACCACTGATGCGTCGAGTTTTCTGACCGCAGCCCATTGTCGAACTCTTCGACTGCAACAGTAGTCGAACTCTTCGACCATAGCCATAGTTGGAATATTTGATCACAGCCGTAGTCGAAATATTCAACCGCAATCGTAGTCGAAATCTTTGAACGCACCATAGTTGAAATCTTCAACCGTTGCTATGTTGAGATCTTCGACTATCGCTGCATCGAAATCTTTTGACTGCTACCATGTCGAGGTTTTAGACCACAGCCAGGCATCAAAATCTTTAACCACAACTGGAGTCGAGATCTTTGATCATTGATGTTGTTGAACTCTTTGACCATAGTCGTAGTTGAGATCTTCGACGGCTGCTGTGTCGAGATATTCGACCACTATTGTGTCGAGATTTTCAACCACAGCTGGGCGTTGAAATCTTTGACCGCTGTTGTGTCGAGACCTTCGACCACTGCGGTGTCAAGATGTTCGACCGCAGCCAGAGTCAAGATCTTTGATCACTGTCGTGTCGAACTCTTCGACTGCTATCGTGTTGAACTCTTCGACCGTTGAGGGTGTCGAAATCTTCGACTGCTGTCGTAGTCAAAATCTTCGATCGTAGCTATTGTCGAAACCTTCGACCACTACTAAAGTTGAGATCTCTGACCGCTTGCGTAATTGAAACCTTCAACTGCAGTAGTCATAGTCTAGTATCACTAAGACACCTTTCACTAGTATAGGTGAGAGGGCAAATAACTTGTTGGTCTTAGTACATTCGGATGTTTGTGGACCAATGAGTTCAACAGCCAGAGGTAGTTTTCAGTACTTCATAACTTTTACCGATGACTTTAGTAGATATGGATACATCTACCTAATGAGGCATAAGTCTGAATCATTTGAAAAGTTCAAGGAATTTCAGAATGAGGTACAAAATCAACTTGGCAAGATAATTAAAACCCTACGATCAGATCGTGGAGGTGAATATTTGATCCATGAGTTTGGTGATCATGTAAAGCAATGTGGAATTGTTCCACAGCTAACTCCGCCGGGAACACCTCAATGGAATGGGGTGTCTGAACAACAGAATCGAACCTTGTTAGACATGGTTCGGTCGATGATGAGCCAATCTAATCTACCATTATCGATCTTTTTGGGGGTATGCTCTAGAAACAGCTGTATTCACATTAAATAGGTTTCCATCAAAATATGTACAGAAGACACCATATGAGATATGGACTGGGAAGCATCCCGGGTTGTCTTTTCTCAAAATATGGGATGTGAAGTATATGTAAAACATTTGACATCTGACAAGCTCACACCTAAGTCTGATAAATGCTTCTTCGTGGGGTATCCTAAGGAAACTAATGGATAATATTTTTATAAAAGGGATGAGAACGAAGTGTTTGTTGCCTGAAATGGTGTCTTTTTGGAGAAAGAGTTTCTCTCAAAAGTAGTTAGTGAGAGCCTGGTGAGACTCGAAGAAATTCGAGAGACATCAAAAAATGTTTCAGCTCTTACTGAAGCTCTACAGAGTGTACGAGATATTGTAGAACCTGTGGAAGAGGCACCAGCCCCACGTAGGTCTGAAAGGCCATGTCAATTGCCAATAAGGCATCGATATGATATTTTATTGTTAGACAACGATGAGCTTAAGACTTATGAAGATGGGCCTAGACTCTGAGAAATGGCGTGATTCCATGAGATCCGAAATTCAATCCATATATGATAATCAAGTTTGGAACTTGGTTGATCCACTCGATGGTATAAAAACCACTGAGTGCAAGTGGGTTTTTAAGAAAAAGATAGACATGGATGAAAATATTCATATCCATAAGGCACAATTGGTGGCGAAGGGTTTCAAACAAATTCAAGGTGTTGACTACGATGAAACCTTCTCGCCCGTCGCTATGCTTAAGTCTGTCCAGATCATTCTAGATATTGTTGCATATTTCGATTATGAAATATAGCAGATGGATGTCAAAATAGCTTTCCTAAATGGAAACCTAAGTGAGGATGTATACATGACACAACCTGATGGTTTTGTCGATCCGCAAAATGCTAGAAAGATATGCAAGCTTCAGAGATCTATCTATGGACTGAAGCAAGCTTCTCGAAGTTGGAATATTCATTTTGATGAGGTAGTCAAAGGGTTTGGCTTCATCAAGAACGAAGAAGAGTCTTGTGTTTACAAAAAAGCTAGTGGGAGCGCACTTGTTTTTCTGATCCTATATGTTGATGATATATTATTGATCGGAAATAATATTCCTATGCTTGAATCTGTCAAGTCTTCATTAAGAAATAATTTCTCTATGAAAGATTTAGGAGGGGCAGCATATATTTTAGGCATAAAGATCTATAGAGATAGAACTAAAAAGCTAATTGGATTAAGCGAAGGTAGTACATTGACAAAGTGTTGAAGCGGTTCAACATGCAAGATTTCAAGAAGGGTTTCTTGCCCATGTCACATGGTATTAGTCTTAGCAAGACTCAATGTCCTTCTACACCAGATGAGTGAGACCGGATGAGTAAGATTCCATATGCTTCCGCCATTGGGTCTATCATGTGTGCCATGCTTTGTACACGCCCAGATGTGTCATATACTCTAAGTGTTACAAGCAAATATCAGTCAGATCTAGGTAAAAGTCACTGGATAGATGTAAAGAATATCCTGAAATACTTGAGAAGGACTAGGGATGCGTTCCTTGTTTATGGAGGTGAGGAAGGGCTAGTCGTAAATGGTTACACTGATGCTAGCTTCCAAACCGATAAAGATGATTTTTGATCGCAGTCTGGGTTTGTGTTTTGTCTTAATGGAAGAGTAGTGAGCAGAAAAAGTTCCAAGCAAGAGACGGTTGCCAATTCTACAATGGAGGCTGACTACATTGCAGCTTCCGAAGCTGCAAAGGAGGTTCTTTGGATAAAGAAGTTCATCTCTGAGCTAGGTGTGGTCTCTAGTACTTCTAGTCCAATGAATCTCTATTGTGATAATAGTGGAGCCATTGCACAAGTCAAGGAGCCTAGATCGCATCAAAAATCTAAGCACATACTTCAGTGTTTTCACCTCATTAGTGAGATTATTGATAGAGGTGATGTTAAGATATGCAAAGTGCACACAGATTTAAATATTGATAATCCATTGACAAAGTCTCTTCCACAACCAAAGCTTGAGGTGCATACAAGAGCTATGGGTATTAGATACTTACATGATTAACTCTAGTGCAAGTGGGAGATTGTTGGTGATATACTCTAGAGCCAATCATGAAGATGATTGTATCACTTCTATGTTTATGAATATTTGAATAAAATATTATTTTGTCCCTTGAATAAATATCTTTCGTATTGATCAACAAGTATGTGACTTGTTCGTGAAACTCTTTATTCATCTTTTGATGTTATTATAAATTATCCCTGATCTTATATCATTTTGTGGGACGATTATGATTTATAGATCAGCACATGTATTGATTGATGATCATATTTCACGGATCATGGGCATGAGATATCAAATCAATAATGTAGACACGTGCTAAAGAACATGATGTTGGATTGACCCATCGTGAGATACTGCGAGAATTGTTATATTCTTAAGTGTCATCAGTTGGTCTCATACATAGTGTATGTAGGATCCTTAGACCTGAGATCGTCATTGTTTTCTACATGTGTAATAGTTTGCTTAGGGGTTACCAAACACTACTTCGTAACTAGGTGGTAATAAAGGTAGCTTTCGGGTTTGCTATGAAACATGAGGAGGAATATGAGCGATCAAAATGAAATTTGCCCCTCCTATATAACAGGAGAGATATATTTGGGCCCCTCGATGTGGTTGGATTAAGAAAGTGCATGGCCATACCAAATGTGGTTGATGAGTTAGTCACAACTGAGTAATCCACTGCAGGTTCGAGTGAAGGATCGAGCTATCATAGGATGGCACGTTTCTCACCTTGAGTTTGATCTGGTATCATGAGGCAAAGGGATCGGTACATAAGCACTATATAGGTTTATCTGATATGATCTTTATGTGTGTTTGGGAGTCGTTATGTCCTACTAGGGACCGCTACTGACTTATGGGCTGGAAAGGAGTTTTCGGCCGATGGCCAAATACACATGAACCTATATAGTTACATACTTAATGGGCTGGAACGATAGGGGTCAGATGATAGTTTCCGAGTGGGATTCGATCTCTACTCGTATCGGATATGGATCCGATTGGAAGCTATATAAGGAGAGGTGCGTCGATGTGCTAGCATCAGTGTTCACGACAGGGGATATGAAAGGTATCCCGAAAACACACCTGTCAAAACCCTAGCCGCCACTTTTCATATCCCCTGCCGTGCATGCTGGTGCTAGCACATCGACGCACAGTGCTCCATCCCTGGACGTGTGGACTTTGGTAGAGGCGCTGCTGTGACTGCGGCGCTGATTGGGACAATCACGAGGAGACGTTTGGACGGAGGACGTTCGACTACTACTACACCGACACACTCTTTGTTGAATCAACCGCTTCAACCCTACTTCCGCTACAATGCGCGTCTAGTGGTAATGATCCATGATCTCTTACTCGCATGGCTTCCTGATTTACGCGGTAGAAAAATTTTAATCTACGCTAGTGTAGCCCACCCGTATCCCAACAACCCTCCTATAAAATGATGGCATGATTGTGTGCTGATTTTGTTTTTGTGTGAGGTGTCCTTACCGTTAATATGATTTGTTTTTATTTTCTTTCAAAAAAATGGAAATGGCAACATATATGTTATTGCAACATTATTTGCAATGACATCTCCACATCAGGAAGCAATAGACACCTTGACAGTTCATTGATAGTAGTTGAAAATGAGAAGCATGGCATTGTATCCAATTTTTGAATCTACTTCACTTGATTGAAGCATGGCATTGATTTGCAGTATTAGAGTCACAGATATAATTCAGATTTCTCAAGTAAAGCAAGAATATTCTGAAATCAATATATTCAGTCAACACAAATAATCAAGAAGTTCAGGCATCACTACTACGCGCAATCCAAAATCAAATCAAATAATCACAAACTTTAGCAACACCAAATTCAATAAAAAGAAAAAGAATCCCAGATCTAGATAGGCCACTGCCTCACCTAGCCCACTACCTTCGCCAGGCTGCTACCTCGGTGGGTGCACCACCGTTGCTAGGATGACATCTTCGTCATCGTCGGGCTGCCTTCGGCTCCCGATCAGATATATAGAATAGATTCTGCTCAACGACAGGGATTTAATCTACCGCCACCGATCTAATCTCGGTCCTCTATCTTCACTTAACCCCCTTCCTCACGGCCGACGGCCCCGATCTCCTCCTTATGCCATGTGGTGAACATCCGGCCACCGTCTCCCTTAGTTCTCCTCTCCCTCTCGCCGACATGCGGGGCCCGCATGTCAGCCCTTCCTTCCCCCTTCCCTTCTTCCTTGCGCCGCCGCCATTGCTGCTCGCGTCGAGCTCCATTTCTTCGTCTCCCGTCTGTTTCTTCTCACCTTCATTGTTCCCTGAGTACCCGTCTTTACTCCCCACTCAATTCCGGCTGTTTCCTCCATCTTTAAACCTCGCTAACTACCGCATCACGCCACCAATGGCCGGCATTACTCCGTTGAGTAACCGACGGCACTCCCCTCGTCCCCTACCCCTATAAAAGTCCTCCCTGAGGATCCCCGTGCTCCGCCGCCCTTTTCCCCTCTGCCAATTTCCCCTCCCCATGCTCAAGACACCCTAGTGTCGTTCCCCTCTTCACCGAGCTCTGCTGGTCCTCCGGCGAGAAATCGCTGTCGTCCCGGTTACCTCCGCGCCTCGCCGACATCACGTCCATCTTCCTCGTGCCTCGGCGACCGTCCTCCGCCTCTCCACCGAGCGAATCTGCCGTAGAAGAGCCCCGCCGTCAACGCCCTCACTCCGTCGCCTCTACATCCTCGTCGCCGGCCACCACCGAGCATTCCCGAGCGTCGCACCAAGGTACACTGAGTTCCCGATGTCCTCCTCTCTCTCGCACCCCTCGCCGACCCCGCCAGCGCCGCCGCCGCCTGCTGCCCTCGGTCCCCGTGCGCCACGCGTCGTGGCCATGCCACATCAGTGACCGAGTTGACATGGCAGGTGACATGGCCGCCACCATGCGCCGCGTGTGCGCCACCTCAGCACCAGTCGCCCGGTCAGCAACCACGCCCCACCCCTTGCCACCTCAACCCTCCCTCTGGTCCGTGGACCTGGTCCATGAAAGACTGGGCCCACATGTCAGCCTCTCACCCATATTTTCCTATATAAAAATAATTCAGCTGAAAAATGAAATTTGATGCTGACGTCATAAATTGATTTTTCAATACAAAAATAATTCCAGAAAATCTGATTTATTCTTTTTCTCTCTTTTCAAACTTCCAGAAACTCGTATTACTTCATCCTAACTCCGATTGGATCCACTAAAATTTCTAAATTCTTCTAAAATCCTAAACTATCAATTTCCATATTCATTTTGAATTTTTAATTTTATTTGAATTTTGTTTGAATTGTTTTGGTTCTTCGCGTGTAGACTACGATGAATCTGAAGAGTTTTACTTCGACGACTCGTACCAGAACTTCGAGCAAGATAAGTTACACCTTTGACCATATTGTTCCTAGTAATTTAAATTAGTTATATTGTTTTTAAATTAATATGCATGCATACTTTTATTCAAATTAGTTCAAATGTGTTTAAACTTTAATTACACCAAATTCCTTTATTTATGGCCAAATTTGATATTGAACAATCACGCCTTGTCACCCTAGATAAAAACCTCGTTAGTACACTAGTATTAACTGAAAATTTTATAGAATTGCTTAGCCATGCTTAGAATGATTTAGGTGGGAAGAATTGTTTCACACAAAATGATGATTCATAAAATTTATTCTTACCTTTGGTGAGTAAAGAAAGTCTATGAAATTTTGATAAAATAAAATTATAAAATCTGGTTTAGACTTAGGCATTGGTATGGTGGTGGGTGCTTGCTGGCATGCATTGTTGTTTGGTGACACAATGTCGTTTGTCAGGTACGAGGGGTATGTGGTTAGGCCTAAATCAAATTAAGGATCGGTTTGTGAGTTACTACTACAAAGTCACACCGTACTACCACAAGTCTGGTATGGGACAGACCTGGCTAAATAATTTGTGAAGTTCCATCTTGGTTTCGTTATAGGCTGAATGTGGACGTGGCGTAGGCCACGAGAAGTCTCACATGTCACAAGAGGGGACTCCAACATGTAGATTCATGTTGTGGTGAAACCTTAATGGCGGTGTGACTAATTTGGTATTGGAACATTGTAACAGCCTTGTCATGAACTCTCCGCCATACACCTAAAATAGTGTATTAATCGCATGGCAAAACAAGAAGACATGTCTTGTGGGTAAAGTTGTACATCTCTGTAGAGTAACAAACTATCCTAGATAGCCGTGTCCACAGTCAAGAACATGTTGAGTATGGTTTTTTACGGATTAGACTTTAATTTTTAATAAAATTTAGTTTGTGGAAACTTGTGAAATCTTTTGGAAAGATGGTCCGGGTGGGATACCCGTGGATAGGTTAGTGTTAGGTTGGTGCCTACACTAACGATATTATTTCAGTTAAGAAGAATGTTTTTACATATTGTATCAAATTCAGATTTTGTACTTACTTTATGATATTTACTCCAATATTGCTTTTTATGCAAATAACCATATTATGCCTACCTTTGTAAATCCTTATGCATGCATCAACTCTGTTAAATTTCCTAGTGTAACTTGTGGAGTACTTTATGTGCTCACTTTGCTTAACTCTGTTACTAGAGGACGACAGCATTGACTTTGGTGCGGATTGCGACAAATAGGCAACGTCTTACAATCATTCGCCTGTGGGCAGGAAGGATGGGCTGCTCCTTTTATTTATCTTCCGCTATTTACTTTTATGTTCGGCCATGAGCCATCTTATTGTAAACTTGGCCATAAGGCCCGTACACTTTGCCTTATAATAAAGTTTGGTTATAAGCATGATATGTATCCCTGTTAACCCTGTGTGCACTAACTTTTCCTAGGATAGTGCGATTTACACAGTGGGTTCCGGAGTTGTTGCTCTGGGATCCGACACGAGTGGGCCTCCTTACTCTGGGGCCCGTGTGTCATTGTATGTATGTGCATTGCGTGTTCTCGTCCAACAAATTCATCTCTCTCCCTCCCCCGATCTCTCTTCTCTCTCCTGGTAGGTGGCTGCTATTAGTGAGCAAGCGAACGACTGTGGCGCATGGGTCTCATGCGCCATGTTGAGCCAAAGTATGCGGCGCCTCTGTTGCTGCACTGGGACTCTCCTCTCCGCTATTGGCCCCTCCCTTGCCACCTCACCGGCGGCCATCCGTCCCCTTCCCCACAACGTCATGCAGGTCTGGTGTCGGTCGATCTCCCATCTCCACTTTTGGCCCCCCTACATCCATCCGGGTCCAGCTTGCCGGATCTGGGTTCCCAAGGTCGACCTCACCTATAGCGCTACCCCCTCCCCCATGTTCAGTGTCGGTCAGACTCTTCGCTCCTCTCTCAGCCACCCTCTCTTGCCACCTCACCGGTGGCCATCCATCCCCTTCACCAAACCGCCGCCCAGGTCTGGCGCCGGTCAACCTCCCGCTCCGCACTCGGCCCCTTACATCCATCCATCCCCTTCCCCAAAAACCCACAAAATATGGAGTCAAACATGCATGACGGTTGGAAGAAATGAGGGAACGTGCGCGACAGGCGGTTGCATCAGGAGAGACTACAAAAACATCAACTCATCTTCTAGTTCTTCGTCGAACACTTCAACTCCTCCATGAAAATATATGGGGTAAATACTTTGGACTCCTCTCTCTTTACATTTTGTTCATGAACATTCTTCTGATACAACTTAGATTTCTTAGCAGTGCATTTTGCCGACGACACAGAGGCGAGTGGAGGGGGTGGGGACGCCGTGGTGGGAAACGGGGGCGAGGCCAAACACTGCTATTCTCGCTGATCCTATTCATCGTATTCATGTGGCAGCATCTCCAAGGTTCGGGTGTGTTGATGTTTGTGATGATTCCGTTTAAGTACAAGAGATAACTTTGTTCCAGTATGCCTGAACTTGCCTTGCCTATGTTTGCAAATTATGATTGCTGCCTACTGTGTTTGCATTTGCGTGAATATAAAATTTAGTTGTGAATAAAATTAGTTAGATTGCTACTTGATGAACCTTGTTTGTATAGATTTTTGTAATGCCTACTGTTAAGAGAACATCACCTGTGTTGGTTTGGAAGCTCCAATTACTGGTCCGAAGTTCTAAACTGAAGAATTGCCATCATAGATGACCGTTTTTGGTCTTTACTCATCCCACTATTTGCATATATGTGTATTATAGAACATTTACCATCTCCCAAATCAAAGCAAACTATTGGCTTGAGCTCTTTTTAGGTCGTTAGGGTGTGAAGTTTCATCATGTTGTACAATTATGTCTAGAAGTTACTTTTCATGAAGTGTTCAGTGGATTTTATCAATTTTAGTATATTTCTCATATGGGTTGGCACCCTCCTGTCGCCGCCTCCGCTAATGGCAGGCGCGCCACCGTCAACTGCAGTGGCTAGTAGTGTGGTCCCGCCGCCTGTGCTTTTCTCCCACTTGAGAATAGTTATGTGGTTCTTTGATTATGTTGAGTTGTTTTGCTTTCAATTTCGTAACATGCTTGCAGTGAGGGTTTGGGTCTAACGCCATTTATTGAGCGAATTGGATGGTTTCATATTTCCATGTACCATCAATTCGCCTTGTGTTTAGGTCTTGATTTTCCATGTATGCTTACAAATACATAATGTATGCATGTTCGTTGCCTAGCCAGTGTGTGTTGGACATAATCTTGTTGTTGAGTGTGGTTGTGTGTCGAATACTCATGTGTTCGAGTACTGAGTGATCGTGTTTCGAGTACTTATGTGTTCGAGTACCTTGTGGTCGGTATTGAGTACTCGGTGAGTTCAAGTATTATGTGGTCGTAGTCAAGTACTAGGTGTGTTCGAGTACTGCGTGGTTGTAGCCATAGTGGTCGTAGCCAAATGTACTTGGTGTGTTCGAGTACTACATGATCGTAATCGAGTACTCGGTGTGTTTGAGTACTGCGTAGTCAGTGTGTCCGAGCTTGTGTAGGAGTTAAAGGCCCAGAGTTAGAGAGCAGTCAGAGACTCCGAACTAGTTGAAGGTATGGTCGACAAGCTATGGTCGATGCCATGGTCGAAGGCGTGGTCGACAAGCCATGGTCGATGACGTAGTCGATGTCGTGGTCGAAGCCACAGTAACTCAGTCGGTACTCAGAGGAGTACTGTCACAATTGTTAGTCAAACTATGAAGTGGTCGATGGTCGATAGTCATAGCTATAGTGGTCGATAGTCGTAGCTACAGTGGTCGATGGTCGGTAGATGTAGCTATAGTGGTCGATGGTCAGTAGTCGTAGCTACATTGGTCGATGGTCGTAGCTATAGTCGACAGTCGGTGCTAGAAGACCTATGTGGTCAGAGATGCAGTCAATGTACTATGGTCGACAAGTCTTGGTCAGTGATGTGGTCGACAAGGCGCAGTCGAAGCCGTGGTCGAAGGAGCAGTCGAAGCTGTGGTCGAAGGAGTGGTGTGTTGTAGTAGACGTGTGCGGGCTATCACTGTAGCAATTGGTGGTTGCTGTAGCAGACGTGTGCACTAGTTGTAGTCGAAGGCCTGGTCGATGCCATGATAGAAGCCACGGTCGAAGGCATGGTCGATGTATGGTCGAAGCCACGGTCGCAGCTACAGTAAGATGGTCAGTGCTCCAAGACCTGTGTGGCCGGTGAAGTGGTCGAAGAGAAGCCGTTGTCGAGCAGCCGTGGTCGAGACACCGTGATTGAAGGCGTGGTCAAAGCTGTGGTCGAAGCTATAGTTGAAAAACTCAAAGCATGTGGTCATGGTCATGGTGCATGTGCGTGGAGTCAAAGTACGTGGTCGTGGTTGCAGTTGAAAGGATTACTATAACAGTCGTGCGCGGCTGGTCACCGTAGCAATTGTCAGTCGTTATAGCAGTCATCAGCATACTACGCGGTGTGGGCAGGTGACTGAGCGGCATGGGTAGGTGGCTGGTCACTGTAGTAGTCATCAGGTGGTTGAGTGCCGTGGGCAGGCGGCTGAGCGATGTGGGCAGATGGCGTGGTAGTTGAGGCCGAAAAACTTGGATCAGAGTGAGTGGCCGTCAGAGTATGTAGCACAGTAGTGGGTGCGTGCATAGGTGGTGTAACTGTGTGTGCGTGAGGCTTATTTAAGCCATGTAAATCTGTAGAGCTCGAAAGAGTGTGAGAAAATAGAGTGAAATAGAAGAGGAAGGAAGAGAAGGCGTGTGTCACCGGAAGAAAAAAGTTTCCCTCTATGTTTTTGCTCATTCTCTCTCCACTCATGTGTGTCTCTTCCCTTGGCTGGGCCAACAGTGTGGTCTTGTGATACTTGTATGAATGTGCCCATGCTCAAGCTTATATAGTTCTGGAAAGCTACGTGGCTCCTTTGTGGCCGTCGGGCGCTGAGGTTGGTAGTCCGGGCCTTCCAAAGGAATACAATAGATGCTGAAATTGTGTTGGGGCAACATGTTGGAAAGAGGGTTTTTCTGCCTCGCATACCTTTGTGCCTGTCCGATGATGAAATGTTTCTATTTAAGTTCAAGAGGAAGCAATTTCCTGTCAGGCTAAGCTTTGCAATGACCATAAAAAAGGCACAGGGCAAACAATCCCAAATGTAGGTGTCTATCTCTCCGATCCGGTTTTCTCACATGGACAACTATATGTTGCTCTCTCGCGAGGTACTGCTAGGAGCAATATCAGAATACTTGCTACGTCGGGAAAGGATGGTAGCTTTACTTATGCTAGTACATTTACCAAAAATATTGTCTATAAAGATGTCCTTATGTCCCAGATGTCTTATGTATTTTATTTTTGATCATGTTGCAGAAGAAACAATATCAGCTACTAAACATGAACATCTATTTTCAATTTAATTTATTTATGAGTTTGTACATGTGTGCTTTGCTTGATACATGTTTTTCGAAAGATAAAATTGATGTTCAATGTTTAGTTTGGGATCATCGTTTGATAATATGAATTACTCTTATTTGATACTCCGTTGCAATATACGGACATCTTACTAGTAGAAGCAGAAGCTGACTTTAAGCCCTTCTCCAAACAAGGCCTAAAATTTGAGCTCCAATGGCTTCAGCTCCAAGAATGGCTAGACCAAATGTTGTTTTGCCTTATTTTTTCTAAGCTTGAAGAAAGAGCCTAACCAAACAGGCGCTGCATAGTTAACACTATCCAACTGCACACTTGCACCATGACCGACGTGACTTGGTACACTATCCAACTGCATACCTGCACAACGACCGACGCAACTATGGATCGAATCCATAGTTACAGATCGAACATACCACTTTAGGCTGCGCTCCCTTTTCTAGCCCAAGTAAAACTCATGAAGGATATCTTGCGGATGCCACCTCCTCGGCTTCTCCCTTGCATACATCACCTTCGCCCTCGCGCTAGACCTCAAGATTACCGTCGCCACTGCACTGCTCTTCGCCTTTGGCTATTGTCTAGAGCCCCTCCTCTTCTTCATCTCTGACGAGCTCCTTCTCTGCTCCCACCCCTCTTCTTCTTTCTCTCCAGTAAGCTCCACGTGCCTCCACCACCATCCTCACCCTCACCGGCCACCACTTAAGGCCGACAACACTTGTGCCGTGTTGCCCCTCTTCCATTACCACCGCCCCCACTCTGCCCAACCTAACTAATCGGGCTCGTCGCCATGCCACCCATCGCCCTCTCTGATCCAACGTAGGGCTGTAAACGAGCCGAGCTCGAGCGAGCTTGGCCTTTCAGGCTCGAGCTCGGTAGAAGCTCGAGCCGAGCTCGAGTTGGGGGGAGCTTGAACCTGAGCTCGAGCGCGGCTCGACCTAAGCTCGAGTAGGCTCGAGCTCGGCTCGATGAAGCTCGATAACAATTAAAATAATTTATTATGCACTATTTTTCAATAATAAGAAATTTTTAAGTTCAAGCTCGGCTCTAATAAGCTCGATAACAGCCAAAATAATTCAAATATACACTAATTTTCAACAATAAGAAAAGCTCGAGCTCGAGTTCGGCTCGAGTAAGCTTGGTAAGATTTAATATGTATTACTATTTAAGCTCGAATCGGAGCTCGCGAATTATTCGAACTCGGCTCGATAAAGCTCGCGAGCTCGAGATCAAGCTCGAGTTCGGCTCGTTTAAAGCTCGAATCGAGCCTAGAACAAGCCGAACTCGAGTAGCTCGCGAGCTCCGAGCTTTTTTTACAGCCTTAATCCCACGGTTGGTGATGCCATTGCTGCCCTATCGTCACCCCCTCCGTCTGTACCCAAGGGTCCTGATAAACCACTCCTCCAACCCGGTGAACCCTAATGCTAACCCTAACATCACTTGGCCATCGTCGGAGATCGCACCACCGGCACCCACAGCGTCATCGCTTGTTGTTGCTGGTAAAGAACTGGTTTGTCCTTCTGTTGTCTAAATGTGTTCAATGCATAATATTATGTAGCTCATATTCGATAGATAGCAAACACCGATTTCTAATCGCTCAACACTCAAAAAGACAATAGCACACATGTAAAAGGCCATTATGTCACGTTCCACCACCAGGAACCTAAATCAACACCAAACACTTTGCCAATCAACTCAGGATACAAGTACTGGGGATAGATACAAGTACTGGGGATACAATTGGGAAACTTGGAAGTATGACTAGGAAGGAGAAATAGGCAGGGAAGGAGAAGCAATAGATTGGGGAAAACCAGAGAAGAAGAGTTTGAGGAAGGGAAGCAGTAGGGGAAGAGGAGCCAAGGCAAAGCCGCCGTCGGTTCTTCGATGATTCTAAAGCTATCGTTCTTCATGCCTCATATCCTGCACTGTGTCTTCCCTTCGTTGGGCCATTGACCAGGGCAACCCACAGACCAAGGCCCAGGACCAGCCCATAGCCGGTCCGTGACATTCCTCCCCCATTGAATCTCGGCTTGTCCCTAAGCCAACTCCATGTTTACGAAGCCTCCGAGGTCCCATGGTACCTGGTTGCTGTCATTTCTTTGATTGGTCTTGATTAGAATGTACTCCCAGTTGGTGTGATCTAAGTTAGACCAAGAAGCTAACTGAATGTTGGGGTTCTGATGCCCATTCTCTATCCTTAAGGGTCTTCTGTATTATGATCTTGAGAAAATTCATCGCTTGCACTGCATACATCGGTGCAGTCAAAGGATCCGCCATCTGAGTCGTATTTGGTGCAAAAACCATAGCAATATTACAAGCATTCATCTTGTTTATCCGTTCTTCTTGGACAACATCAGCCATCAAATTAACAGCCCATTCAATCAAGGCTGCTTCAGCTGGTGGAAGGCATCTGGCAACCTGAGCATAGTCCCCTTGAGATTGACATTGTATCACTTGTTCAGGTAGGATACAGTCCAACACCCTGCTCGTTAGTTCCCTAAACCATACTTTGATTAGACTTGCCAAACAGCGAACATTAATGCCATCTGGCAAGATTCCACTATTTAGCTAGTCTCTCACAAGCTTCTCTTGACTGTTCTCTGCATTTATATAAAAAATACCTTCTGCCCGAAGGCTGCCTTGTTCATAAAGACGTCTTTGCATCATTAAGAGAATCTCGGAACACTGTTTCCTCTGGAATCATAGGAACACTGCATTGATTCAGTTGAAACTCCAAAGATA
Source organism: Bonia amplexicaulis (assembly GCA_036346245.1). NCBI lineage: Eukaryota > Viridiplantae > Streptophyta > Magnoliopsida > Poales > Poaceae > Bonia > Bonia amplexicaulis. Next base: position 18,472,231 of record CM070747.1, on the reverse strand, counting down.
CTTGCACTTAGCATCTTCAGGACCTCAGCCACCCTTGTTATTCATGCATTGAACAAACTCAGTAATCAGCAGCGAGAAACATGACCTCATCAGTTTCTTAAGACAATCAATCGTACCATCCCAACTGTGGCACATTGCCTCATGAATGAACTGATTATACTAATCACCTAGAGGAAACTTGATCCTATTATCTTTGCAGGGTGGTGGCCAGGGCGGTAGCCTCATCCTACTGCTGTTTTTCATAAAAACTGGCACTATCCAGGCAACCACTTCCTTATTGTCATCAGCACACAACATACAGCCCCAAGAGAAGAGCAAAGTCCAGCTGACCACCTCCTCCTTGGTATCAGTATAGAATGCTCCATTACCAAAGAACCCACCATGCTTTTGCTGCTCAACATGGATAGGCTGTGGCGGCCATGGCAAATGAATCGACAATGCAAGCCCATGCACCCTTGAATTGGCACACGAAGCTCACAAAAAGATTTTAGCATGATTATTGCATGATACTGAGAGATCTCAAAACCACTACCTAGAGGTACAACAAGCTTCTTGTCAATCCCTGATTTGATCATTGTCTCAACAGCCTTTAACTTTCCCACTTTAATCAAAGATCATAGAGTTGTAAACACAGTTTCATGTCACTCCTCGTTTTCTGGAGACAGTAGTTCTGTAATTCGATCCATGGGAATGCTAGCCAAAATTTCATCAGAGACTGTGGCACCAACATGCTCATATACCTTGACAAGAACAATAGAAACGTTGGCTAGAGTTGAAGAATCTTCACAACCACAAAGAACAGAAATTATTTTATTCACAGAACCTGCTGTTTCAAGAGACTGAGCGAGATCTGCATAGTCTCCTTGGACAAAGATGACTGAAATAGCTTTGGTGATAACAACACTAACTCACTAAGCTGGTGACCCAACAGAAATTAGCTCTCCTTTTCGAGGGCTAAGTATTTTCCTGAAGCCAAACCTGCTAGACTCAAATTCAGATATCGATTTGCATGCCATGAGAGCTTGGGTGGTGTCGAGGCCAGGAGTCGAACACCTGGTGGGCGTCACACGAAGTTGGTGTCAGTGGCAAAGGTGTTGACGGCGGGCTGAGCTGTAACGGCACAACTTGGACGGTGGCGAGCTCGGCAACGGTTGAGGGAGAACTTGGGGCTGTAGCCAGAGCTAACGCAGACGTAGGCATGCCGATGTCGCCATCGAGGCATACCGTCAAACACCTAGCGGGCGACTTGGCTGTGGGAGTGGCGTCTCCATATGGAGTAGCAACAACCATGGCGTGGTCCATGGCGATGGCAGAGGTGGATGTCGATGCAGTCACAGACGGTAGTGAGGCTCGAATGGATGCGACTAGCAACTGAAAGGTGGCCTTGATACCAACCTCCAACTCCTTCATCTGGTGTGCCAAATCCTTCATTTCACCCAATTGATTCTTCGTGGCCACGAGCGAATCAGCCAACATCGCCCTGCATCGCAGCAGCTCTTCCTCAATCATGGCCTCCTCTATGCGGAAAACACCCAAAATTGACTGCTCTAATACCGTATTATCACATTCCTCCACCAAGAACTCAGATCAGCACCAACACTTTGCCAATCAACTCAGGATACAAGTATTGGGGATACAATTGGGAAACTTGGAAGTATGACTCGGAAGGGGAAATAGGCAGGGAAGGAGAAGCAATGGATTGGGGAAAACTAGAGAAGAAGAGTTTGAAGAAGGGAAGCAATAGGGGGAAGAGGAGCCAAGGCAAAGCCGCTGTCGGTTCTTCTATGATTCTGAAGCTGTCGTTCTTCACGTCTCATATCCTACACTGTGTCTTCCCTTGGTTGGGCCATTGACCACGGCAGCCCAGGCCCAGCCCATAGCCGGTCCGTGACACGTTAGTTATCCAACGGCATCACTCCCCTCCTTCCCTTCCCGCCACGCCATGGCTCCCGTCCTCACCGCCCTTCCCACCAAGCTCCCACCGCCGCCGCCGCCACCACCTCCACCCCCACCCCAACTTCTCCTCGCAACCACAAACCCCTCACCGCGACCCCCGCGCTCCCTCCGGCCACCCTCCGACGTTTCGTCGCTCCTCGCCGCCGCCGCCCGCGAGGGCGACCTCCGCCTCGGCCGCGCGCTCCACCGCCGCCTCCTCCGCACCGGCCTCCTCTCCACCGACGCCGTCGTCTCCAACTCCCTCCTCACCCTCTACTCAAAGTGCGGCGCCGTGGATGCCGCGCGCAACGTGTTCGACGGAATGCGCGGCCTGCGGGATCTCGTCTCCTGGACGGCCATGGCCTCCTGCCTCGCGCGGAACGGCGCGGAGCGGGAGGCCCTGCGCCTGCTCGGCGAGATGCTCGATTCGGGGCTCCGGCCGAACGCGTTCACGCTGTGCGCCGCGGCCCACTCCTGCTTCCCGAGGGAGCTCTTTCACTTGGCTGGTGGCGCGGTTCTTGGGTTTGTAATCAAGACGGGCTTCTGGGGAACCGACATGTCGGTGGGCTGTGCCTTGATTGATATGTTCGCGAGGAACGGGGACCTGGCGGCAGCGCGAATGGTGTTTGATGGGTTGATCGAGAGGACGGTGGTCGTCTGGACGCTGCTGATTACACGGTACGTGCAGGGAGACTGCGCAGATAAGGCGGTTGAGCTGTTTCGTGATATGCTAGATGATGGTTTTGAGCCTGATAGGTACACCATGAGCAGTATGATTTCAGCTTGTGCGGAGTTGGGTTCAGTCAGGTTGGGGCAGCAACTGCACTCTCTAGCAGTCCGGCTTGGGGTGGCATCTGATGGTTATGTGAGCTGTGGGCTTGTGGACATGTATTCAAAGTCGCATATACAACAGTCGATGGACTATGCAAGGTCAGTCTTTGAACGGATGCCCAAGCATGACGTGATGTCGTGGACAGCGCTGATATCAGGATATGTGCAATGCGGAGTGCAGGAAAACAAGGTGATGGCCCTCTTATGCAAAATGTTAGATGAAAGCATCAGACCAAACCCTATTACATATTCTAGTATTCTTAAGGCCTGTGCCAACCTTTCTGATCAGGATTCAGGCAGACAAATTCATGCCCATGTCATCAAATCCAGCCTAGCACCTGTAAATGTTGTTGGGAATGCTCTGGTCAGCCTGTATGCCAAATCTGGTTGCATGGAAGAGGCTAGAAGGGCGTTCGACCAGCTCTATGAAAGGAACATGGTTTCTTTCAGTTGCAATATTGGTGGAAATAAGAGGAGCAATGCTTCTCGAGATTATCAGATTGAGAGCATGGACGTGGGAATCAGCACTTTCACATTTGCTAGCCTGCTTAGTGCTGCCGCCAGTGTAGGGTTGCTAACCAAAGGTCAGAAACTGCATGCCCTTTCAGTGAAGGCAGGATTTGGGTCTGATAGAGGCATAAGCAACTCCCTTGTTTCCATGTATTCTAGGTGTGGATACTTGGAGGATGCTTGCCGAGCGTTTGATGAAATGAATGACCATAATGTGATGTCATGGACTTCAATAATTAGTGGCTTAGCGAAGCATGGATATGCAAAACGAGCGCTAGCATTGTTTCATAACATGATCTTGTCTGGTATCAAACCAAATGATGTCACATACATTTCTGTGTTATCTGCCTGTAGTCATGTTGGTCTAGTGAAAGAAGGGAAGGAGTACTTAAGATCAATGCAGAAGGATCATGGACTCATACCGAGGATGGAGCATTATGCTTGCATGGTGGATCTGCTTGCGCGATCAGACCTTGTTGAAGAAGCCCTAGAGTTCATTAACGAAATGCCTTTGAAGGCAGATGCATTGGTTTGGAAGACTCTTCTCGGTGCTTGCAGGACCCATGACAATTTTGAGATAGGAGAAATTGCTGCTAAACATGTCATAGAACTCGAGCCACGAGATCCAGCTCCCTATGTCCTGCTGTCTAACTTGTACGCTGATGCTGGTTTATGGGATGAAGTTGCAAAAATCAGGAGTGTGATGAGGGACAAGAACTTGAGTAAAGAAACTGGCTTGAGCTGGATGGATGTTGAGAACACCATTCATGAGTTTCGGGCTGGTGATACCAGCCATCCTCGAGCAGAAGAGATCTATGCGAAGTTGGACACATTGATCACAAAAATCAAAGGCATGGGCTATGTACCAGACACAAGCATTGTACTCCATGACATGTCGGATGAGCTTAAGGAGCAGTATCTGCTTCAACACAGCGAGAAGATTGCTGTCGCATTTGGTTTGATTACTACATCAGCAACAAAACCAGTAAGGATATTTAAGAACCTCCGTGTTTGCGCAGATTGCCATTCGGCGATCAAGTATATCTCTAAGGCCACTGGAAGGGAGATAGTACTGAGAGATAGCAACAGATTCCATAGGATGAAAGATGGGGAATGCTCATGCGGAGAATACTGGTGAGAGGTGACTGATGAGGTGCGCAGGTTTGGTTTTGCTAAAGCAAATGCAGACTTCTGGCTCAGCAGAGCGTTTCTGGTAGTAAGTAGTAACTGCTGTTCATATTTAGCTTTTTAAAATCATGGATCATGCAAAGAATCAGTTGTTGTACAGTTGGTTTATCTTAAACATTTATAGAATCTGTGCCGTTATATGAACACTACGACTTCATTAGTAGCATACTTTTTGTTCTTCATACCTGTGCATTACCTGACCTGTGTGACCATGGATTCATAGTTGGTGGCTGGTTACAGAGAACAACATTCATTTAATTTTGATTTTCCGAATCAATACAAACATGTCTAAAGCCAAAACAAAGCAATATTCAGAGGGAAGTCTCATCTCTGCTTGCCCTCTCATTTTGTCCAGTATATGGATCTTATCATGCGTTTAAATATAGAAGCTATGATACATAGTACAGACTATAGCATACAGGGAATAGTCACAGGTACAGCGATGTACATTTCCACTAGATGATCTTAAGAGAAAATACTGATTGGATTAGGTGATTCTCATTGACCTTCTTGATTTTCCACCAATAAAGGAATAGAATGGATGTGAATAGAGTTATCTTCATCCAGGAAAAAGGTTTACATGGACCAAGTCCAAGCTACACAGCAATGAACACCTTTGGTTAAAATATGCCCATGGGGCAGAGGCAAGTCTATAAGGTAAGAGGATGATCAAATGGTAAATCCATACAAGTTTGAAAGACAAATAGCACCACAGATCCGAAAGCATCAACCATTTGGATACATGGTCAAAGCTGACAGCCTAACACAAATGACTACGTAATGACAGCCAAGCTGACCGAAAAAATTCTTCAGGTATCACAAGAACATACAAATTATTTAAGCTAATTCTTCCTATTGTCTAACAACAGTAGGCTGATTTGCAGTAGACACAGACAGAACCACCAGCCATCTTTTCCAATATAATGTAACTGTGTTTAGCTAATTCAAAATTGCCACATCCGAAAACAAAATAGCTAAACTATGGCAAATGACAAGATTGAAGTGCATGAAAAATTAAGGTAAAACAGAACTTGTCTCATTCAATCCTTTGCAGTTCTGGTGGAAGCCGCACACCATGCATCACCGAATTTGATTTGGCAAGGTTTTGCAGCTCCATCAATTCCTCCTTGCTGTATTTTATCCTTTCATCTGTTCAAATCAGAAGGCAAACATGCTGTCAATATCTTATAAAATGCACATCTCAAACTGAGATTATATTCCTATTTTCCAATTGAATGTAGCATCCTTACCTACAAACCAGATATCAGGAAGCCTGCTAGGGCCAACTGAACTGTTAACCACCTTTGCTTTTGCATGTGGAAGTTGCCTAGACTTGTGAACTTGGGAAGCACCACCACAATTTCCCTGAAGTTCCTGCATAAGCTCATGCCTCACCTCAATCATTCGATGATGCCTACAAAATGTTGAAATAGCGTCTGCTGTTAAGATCCAGCAGCCACTTAAATCCAACATAAATAGCTTGGCAGGGGGCACAAATTGCAGAAGCCCAGAGTTTGACAATATATTCCCACAAAACCCAAGATGTATCAAATTTGAGGCAGAAGACAGGGCATGCAAGGCAGAATCAGACAAGAAATCGCTTTTTAGGTACAAATATTTCAGTGCTCCGAAGGATGCTAAGGGAGGTATAACTTCAGCTGACAGTGGTGTATCCTCCAGATTTAGGATTTTCAGGTATCTGAGATGCTCAAGTGCAGACATAGACAATATTTTCTCTGAGTTCGCTTCAGTACGAGTGAACCCTGTCATATGATAGAACTGAGTTTCTCGAGGAGAAAACATGTTGATTTAATCAAGAAAAAGAAATAGATGCTAAGCAAGAGAGCAACCTTTGATACTTGTGTGACTTTGATGTATCATTATCAGCAAAGGCATCGTGCTGATATATACTAGAGCAGAATCATCAATTTTTGTAAGAGCTAAAGACAGTGAAACCAGATTTGGAACTGTTCCTGCCAAAACACATAGTGCCTGGGAAGTTACTCCAGCATTCTTGAGGCTCAGATAACTCAGGTTCATTCCAATATTTGCAACATATTCAACTGTGTTAAAGTTGATCCGAATTCGTACTGTATCCGTGTAGGACACATCATCGCATCATGTCAGACGTAGTATGACAGGTCCATACACAGATTGTATCAAACGTGATGTCAATTTGTAGCAACCGACTCTGATTCGGTTTCCTCTCCGTCATGGCCGTGCCCATGGGAGTGCGAGTCGTCTGACCGCATCAGGCCCCCAATTTCGTGGCCTCAAAAAATCAGCCCAGCAGGAGAAGGCTCATGTATTCGTGTGAGGCCGAGCGCGATAGGGGTTAAAACGGATCGGATACGGACGGATAATATCTCTACCATATTTATTTTCATATTTTTTTCGAATACGGATACAAATACGGATAACTCGAATACGAATACAAATACGAATAATATCGAATACGATACGGATCGAATACTTAATCGAAACGAATACTGATACGAATATTTATCGAACATGAAAACCCTTAAACTATACATCCAAAATTAACGAAAATACATAAATAGTTCATTTTGTCAAAATATTCATGAAATCTAAACAATCATAGTCTTTTTATCCATAATAAATATACCCAATAGTCGATCATAACATAACTACATAAGTAGCAACAACGTGCAATTCATGGAATACACATGATGACATAATAGCAATTTGAACAAGCATAAGAACATTTCATTCCTCCATTACATCCACCAAGTCATCCATGATAGCAATTTAAATAAGCATAAGAATACTAGGCTTACTGTATCCGTATCCGTATCCGGTTTCAGATATCGGGCTAAAATCCCGGATATCCGGTTTCAGATTATCCGGATTATCCGTATCCGTATTCGACGGATACTAGGTTTACTGTATTCGTATCCGTATTCGATAAAAAAATCCGTATCCATATCCGATCCGAGAACTATCCGAAAAAATCCGATCCGACACAACCTGCACTGTCCGGATCCGACGGAAACTATCCGATCCGCCACGCCGCCTAGCCCGAGCCTAGCTCGAGTCTGCGCGCGTGTCTCCGCGCGATGACTTCGCATGCGTGGCGCTTCGTATTCTCGGCTCCGAGCCCCGAGGCCCCACGGCGTTTCGTATTCTCTCTTGTATTCGTGACTTCGCGCCTCGTGTTCGTCTCATCTCTGCCGAGCGCCGGCCAGCCGACTCGTCCAATGTCCATTCATCCAGAGCCGTGCCGTTACTTAGAGCTTTGTACAGGGCCTCCAAATTTCACGGCACGGCCCTGCTCTCCGTGTGGAACTCTTTTCCCTCGCACTATATATGTACCCTAGTAGTTCATAGGAAGATGTGTGTTTAAGATCAAGCGCTTCATTGTAAACTCTCCTCATTATAGCTCGCTGCGTCAACCAGCGCAAGTCGTCCGGTCAAGTTCTCTGATTGGCACGAAATCAAGTCAGCAAAGCGACAGAGATCAAAAGCAAAAGAAATCCGCCAGGAGAGAAGATCGCCTCGATCCGCGTCGTTTGTCAGTCCAAGACACAGTAGCGCTCCTCGCACGTTCTCTTCATCCTTAGCGCGCGAGCCGCATCCATTATAGTGATTCACCTTCGAGCGCCCGTGGTCTTTTCCCATAAGGGTTTTTGACGTAAAATTCGTGTCTCGTCTCTATTTTTCTGTGCATTATTTGCAACAAATGGTATCAGAGCTTAGAGTTCAAGATCTTAATCGTTGCCCCCAGGAGGAGACGACTCCCGAGGGTGGCACCTGCACGGCGTAAAGGCGGCACCTGCACGGCAACAAGCGACGGCTTCTGTGCTGCATCATGTCAACTTCCGCATCTCCTTCAGTAGCCGCTGGTCGCAGCACGCCCGCTATGTCAACCAGCGCAAGCCGTCTGGTCAAGCTCTCTGATCGGCGCGAAATCAAGCCAGCAAAGCGACAGAGATCAAAAGAAAAAGAAATCCGCCAGGAGAGAAGATCGCCTCGATCCGCGTCGCTTGTCAGTCCAAGACGCAATAGCGCGCCTCGCATGTTCTCTTCAACCTCAGCGTGCGAGCCGCGTCTAGCGCAACGTCTCCTGCACACAACCAAAATCCGGCGCCCCGCTGTTGTCAGCATCAGGAGCAGTCAATAGGACTGGTCAATTGGTGCAGCTCACAAGAGATTAAAGGAAAAAAACAATGTCTGTTGTGGGAACAACTGAGTTTGGTGTTTTATTCACCGTTTGATAACACTCTGATGGCAGCTAGCATAATACTCTATGGAGTTTTGCTGTTTGAAAGTGAAGGTTTTGCTCCAATTTCAGCTTGAGATGAAGGATTTAAGTGCAAGAAGGAGTTTTATTTTTACGTGGATACTACAACGTCTTTCAGTTGTCACAGCTCAATATGAGAGGTCCACTGCAGTTTATTCTCCATTGATGGCACAAGAGTTCCTTTCATCCAGACAGTTTTACAGGAGCAGTTTCAACCATATCATGGAATTCAATTACTTTTGAATTTGGTAGTTTGACATACGTGATTATGTACACGTGTAGTAAGACTGTTTCAGTCTTTCTTATTGAAGAGTTGCTCTTTTAATGAGCGTTATTTGCCGAGTTTTGTGTTCCAGGTGTAACATATCAGATTCCATAATATAAGTTCTTCGCTATCTATCCAGCGCTACAGGTGATGTTTTGACTTATGCTGTTTGATGATTGAGAATTTGTTTCAGGAGATCAATTGTACAGACTCAGACTTTGCTAGGATTATGATTTATTGAAGACTCAGATTTGTTCGTCTGCTTTGTTAATAGCTGTGTGTTTAGATCTGCTGTTGGTTTGCTCAATTTTGCTTCGTTAGAAGCATTTCAACAAGACTGTTCTAGTCTTTCTACTTGAAGATTAGTCCGATGGACTTTCGGCGCACAAGGTGTTTATACTAATTTTAATTGGAAGAGTTTATCACATTCTTCGACTACTGAAGGAAATTTGGCTCAAGGTGGAGATTGTTAGAGTTGATCCAAATTTGTACCGTATCTGTGTAGGACACTTCATCGCCTCATGCCAGACGTGGTATGGCAAGTGCATGCACAGGTTGTATCAGATGTGGTGCCAATCTATAGCGACCGACTCTGATTCGTTTTCCTCTCCGTGTGGGACTCTTTTCCCTCGCACTATATATGTACCATAATAGTTCATAGGAAGAGATGTGCTTAAGAGCAAGCACTCTATTGTAAACTCTCCTCATTATAGTGATTCGCCTTCGAGCGCCCGTGATCTTTTCGCGTAAGGATTTTACACGTAAAATTCGTGTCTCTTGTCTCTATTTTTCTGTGCATTATTTGCAACAAATTGCATCATCATTTATTCTGCTGGAGCTAAGGTCCAAATGCTCTAGATTCTTCATCATTTCCAAGATATACAAGTTGCTTAAAGAACAACCAGGCATGTCCAAGCAGAACAATGAACTTGCTTGGATGCTAGAAAACACTTCATCAACATTGCCAAATGAGGCTGCAGAGACAATAAACTTTTCCGGAGGAACAGGAACTTCAGAATCACCATCATGAATAGAATGAATTGTGCAGTTGCTCATATTTAGACATCGCAAGGTCAGAAGAACTGGTAAACGAGTAATACTTGTCCAAGAAACATTCAAGAAGCTCAATCTTTTAAACACTTTAAGGACAGAAGCTCCCTCATTAGTAGTTTCACTACCCCATATATCAAGGTGCTCAAGTCGTGTCAATACCTAGAACAATAATCCAACTATAAGAAATTAACACTCTGGTACATGTTAGTATTCAAAAGAAATCAGCAAGCAGTGGCATGATATGTACATACACAATAAAAAAATGTCAAGACTACTAACTAACACAAGGATAACTCGGGACGATGTCTACATTTCGTTAATGAAATAAAATGGTAGTACATCATGAGAGTATATACCTGTAAAGACCATAGGGCTTTGCCAGTCATATGAATTCCCACTAAATCTAGCAAATGTAGGCCTTTCAGTGATGAAATGAGCACCACCCCATTATCAGTCAACCTAGTCTCAGATAAGTGTAGTTTCTCCAAAGTTTCAATGGAGACTATATGTCTGATGCCGGCATCAGATATCTTTGAGCGTCGCGACAAGTCTAATTCTTTTAACGTGCTCATGCCTGAAGCATCAGAAGAATTTTGCTAAAACTAGTTAGATAATTTCTGCAATCAAACTAGTCGTGTCAGCAAAACTAAAGACCAGAAACCATGATACAATCATAATAGGGCAAGCTTCAGCGCTGTACCGGAGAGCACCCAGACCGCAGACTTGTTGACGTTCTTGCAATCCGCCAGCTTGAGGACCCTCAGGTGCCGGAACGAGCCGAGGTAAGCCAGCCACTCTGCATTCACGGCGATGTAGCCGCTCAAGTCAATCTCCTCCACCGAGTGCTGGAAAACCCTGCACGGCAAGCACGATTCACCCACACGCCGCAGGAAACAAGAGATCCAAGAAACAGCGCAAGTCCATGCCATAGTAGAAAACATAGAAAACAAAGGAAAGATCGCGCGTTCTCGGGCATTTCGATGCGGAGGAGGTGGGGGATTACTCGAGGAGGGAGGGGAAGAGGAGGCGGCGGGCGGCGAGGCGGCGGAGAAGCACGTCGGCCAGCTGCGGGGGGAGGCGTTCCAGGGAGCGGCACCTCGCGCCGCCGCCGATGCAGCGGTCGATCAGCCGCGCTCGCCGCCACCGGAGGCGGCCGCCATGGGTAGGGTGTCGCCGCACTTTGCCACCACATTCCAAATTTGTAGGTCAGCAACATCGGCACTAGAGCTGTGACTTGGACCCGCTTTTTTGGACCAGCCCAAAGCACGATCGGCCCGGCACGGCCAATGCACGCCGGCCCGACATGTGGCGGGCCGTGCGGCCCGGCACGAACGGTGAGTCGGGCCGGGCCCGACCATCCAGCACGGTGGGCGGCACGGCACGGCATGGCAAATTGTGCCGTGCTCGGGCCGGCGCAAGCACGGCGAGCGACACGGCGGCACGACGGCCGGCGGGCACAAAGTGCACGGCGGCACGGCAAACACGGCGGGACTCGGGAAGATGAAGGGAAGATGAACATGGCAGCACAATCACACAAGACACAAGCACACATACAACTATATAAATACAAGCATACACACTAGCATACCACCGTCGGATTGGGAACTCGGCATCAGGTCGCCACCGCTGCTGTCGTCACCTCACCGGATCTGGTTGGAGGTCGTCACCTCGACGGCGGGAGGTGGAGGAGGCGGCGACGGGCCGGGGAGGTGGGGGCGAGGCGGCGGCGGGAGCCCGGGAGAGATGGGGAGGAGACGGGGCCGGGGAGGTGGGGAGGAGGCGGCGGAGCCGAGGAGGTGGGGAGAAGGCGACGGCGCGGGAGGTGGGGAGGAGGCGGCCACGGGAGGTGGGGACAAGGCGGGCGCCGGGGTGGTGGGGACGAGGGCGGCCGGGGAGGTGGGGAGGAGGAGGAGGCGCGGGGAGGTGAGGAGGAGGCGGAGCGGAGGGACCGAGGAGGCGGCGGAGGCGGCAGGGCGGGAAGGTGGGGAGGAGGAGGAGGCGCCGGGAGGTGGGGAAGGAGGCGGTGGCGCCGAGGAGGTGGGGAGGAGGCGGGGCCGAGGAGGTGGGGAGGAGGAGGCGCCGGGAGGTGGGGAGGAGGCGGAGCTGAGGGACCGAGGGGCGAGGCGAGGCGGGCGGGTGGTGGGAAGCCGGAGGAGGAGGGGGGCGGTGGAGGGCGGCGGCACTGGGAAGGAAGGGGCGGAGGGAGGGGCGGAGCGCAGAGGGGAGGCCCGGAGGAGGGGGGCGGTGGGGAGGATCGGAGGAGGGGGCGGGGAGCCGTGCGCGAGGGAGCCAACGAGGAAGCGCGCGCGGTCATCGGGTTGGGGAAGAAAAAGGTGGAGGCAGCGACTTGATGGCGGGAGGACACGGGAGGGGACGTGGCGGCGTAGGAGAGGTTGGACGGTGGAAAAAAAGTGAGGAGGAGGCAGCCGGACGGGTAAAAAAGAGAGGATTGGACGGGGAAAAAGCTGAAAATCGAACGCTATGATTCCATGTTCACATAACGTATGGCAAGAACGCCCAATTCAATGTTTATAAATTCGCCTCCGCTTTGCGCTTTCTTCACGCATGATTTACTGAGCCTTAGTTTCTTCACGAATAACGTTTCACCCGCTCCAAGCCTCCAATTGCTCCACCATTTTTCACGTAATCACGTCATTCATTCCCATTTCTTCACAGAGCATTCTCCTTTCCTTCTCATTTCTTCATTTATTACAGTTGTACTCTTTATTTATTTATTTGTATTTTACAAGCATATTTATTGTATTTGTTACTTCTTATTTTACAAGTATATTTATTGTATTTGTACTTCTTATTTATTAACTAACCATCATGTTACCAAGAAGTCATAGTACCAGGGAACACTCAAGCAGTATGCAGAGGAATCGAAGCTCGAAAAGGACAATGGACGACTTAGTGTAAGCTCGCTGTCGCTCCCCTAGTCCTCCTCCGCCCCGTTGATGCTCGTCGGCCGCCAAACATGGGAGATTACGGCATGGATGATCGCCATATGGACGATGCAGAGGGCTACGAGGAGTACCGTATGGCCGTCCGAGTCAATGGGGACAATGTAATCCGAGTCCGTGGTGGGTCTACACGAAGGGTGGATTGCTGGAAGCACATGACCTGGAGCCAGGAAATCCGAGACGGTGAAACGGTAGATATCGCAACTTGTAATTATTGTAATGCTAAATTAAGTGTTCAGACAATTGTAGGGATAGGACACTTGAACCGCCACTACAAAGCATGCTTACGCAAGATGGCGACACAGGGCCGAGGCTGAGGGGGAGGAGGAGTACAAACACAACTAAACTTCGAGGCTGATGGCTCTGTAAGTACTTGGGTATATGTGAGACCATGTGGAGGTCACCCCATGGTTGTGATGAGTAATTGACTCTTGGTCTAGAAAGATTGAGTTTGGTTTTTGAGGTTTGAGCTGACTCTGCAAAGTCGTAAGCCTTAAGAATTGTCAGCAGACTGCTTACGACTACGTTGTCCATGGTCAGAACCTAGTAGATGCGTTTTCGAGTGGTCGGAAGGCTTTACAACCACATTAGTCATGATCGGAAGCTACGCGCACTATTTACGACCACATCGGGGCGTTTACGACCACTCTGGCCATGGTCGAAGGCCACCGGGAAAGCTTACGACTACTTCGTCTCTAGTCGGAAGCCATCTAGACCACTTACGACCACACTGTCAGCGGTCGAAAGCCGAAAAACAAGTGTACGACCACTTTGGCCGTGGTCGAAAGGCTTTACGACCATGTTGGCCTTAAAAGCAGTGGAGCCGTTGGGATTAACGGGTAAAGCACTGAAAGCTCGTTCTCGCTAAGTGGGTAAAGTGAGTGGTAAAACCCGGTGGTAGTTGGGGTTTACGGGTTATCCCCAGTGTGGACTCATGGATGGATCCATTAGGGTTAGTCTCGGGTGTGAGGCTATAAAAGGGAGAGGGGAGGCAAGTGTTGGATTTGAGTTGGCCGGCTGGGCCTTGGAGGCAGCCGCCTCTCCCTCCTATGGGAGTTTGTGTGCGTGTGTTCGCTCTAGGGTTAGAGCTTGTCCTCCCGAGGGAGTGGTCATGAGAGTGAGCTCAGACGGAGAAGCAAGCAGGGTGTGTGCTTGAGCTCCTGCGTATATGTTCTTTCCATTATCCAATTGCATATGGGGACTCCTTTTCTAATCATTCATCTCTCTGCGTCTATTTGAGTTGTGTTGTCTGTTTATTGTTTGGATGACTTGATTGCGGTTTCTCCATTCGTCCTCTTCTTTGTGTTCTTGGCTATTTCTTGTTCTTGGTTTGATCTCGTTGATTGCTCAGAAATCGCAGTGACATGTGGGATTGTGCACCAACCTAACTTGGCTAGCTTTGACCCATGAGCGATTCTAATCAACGATTTCGATTCATGAACTCGGTTCTTGTGCGCTCTCGACCAAATCGCAAAAGGTCTCAATCTGGTCGATAAGATTTCAATTCAAGTTGGAGTATCCTCTTGAGACCTTAAGAAATGTGCGTACAAAGTTTCTTGGCCAGACGAACTCTTAATCGAAAGTTATTTGAAGTCTGGTTCTTGCGGTCGTGAGCCTTTCGCTTTCTCTGTTTTTGGCCAAGACTGTTGTATTTCATTTGTCGGTCTGTTTTCTTGGTCTTCAGTGGAGCTTCTGCTTTCGACCACCTTGTTTTAGACAGACTTCTACTCAGTCAGTCCGACCACGGCAGAACACTTCGACCGGTCAGACTTCTTCTGCCAGCACTTGTTTCTGTTTATCTCTCCGGTTTTCCAGTGAGCATTCAATCTTTGTCTTCATAGCTCTCTAGCTATTGGAGAAGAAGGATTGTGTGAATTCTTAGGGAGTTTTTAAGGCACCATTCACCCCCTCTGGTTGCCTTTTCGGTCCTACAATTGGTATCAGAGCAAGGTTGGCTCTGTATTTGATCTTAACCGATCTGGAGCTTGACAACTAGTAGGGAACCTTGTGAGCTTTTCTTTGCATCTTATTGGGGTGGTTTTGCCAATGATGTCCTTTGAGACAAGAGGCTTGATTTCGGCTAGAGGGTGATTTTATTTGCAAGAAACCACAAGTGTGAACATTGTGGTACATTCTTTATCCTTTGTTGTTCAAGTGCCAGAGAGGAGAAAGTCTTGGAGGACGGCGGATTCGTAGGTGCTAGGACGTGGTCGTAAAAAGTTATGACCACGGTCTCAGTGGCCCCACCTACGACTACATTTCATCGACCTGGTGCTTTCCCTCGGTGCCTGGCTCTCCGTTATATCCTGTTCTATGACTATGGCGCACTCGACTACGACTTCTGAACTGAGAACAAGAGCACAACTCTATCACTTGCATTTTCATCTCTAGCTTTTATTGTCATTTTCTGAGTTGATGAAAATTCCTTGAGGAGAGGAGTGTTATGATACGAGCACTGCATTTTAAGAATTTGTCACCTCCCTCATTTAGGAGATGGATCCTTCTTGTAGTAAGCATAGTCTTTTTATTGTTAGCACTAATGCCATGTGTTTAGTTGACTCTATTTTGGCTAGTGCATTTCTTGTTGGCTCTCTCAATTGGTCCAAGAGACTTCTCTTTCAGAGCAAGAATGGTGCTTTGTACTTTTGGATCTTGTCTCATTATAGACGCTTGCACCATTGCTCATTTTGTGAGAAGGATGGACATCATCAGCATCGTGGACATGTTTCTTTTGTTGATCTTTGTCCGCGTGCTGTCCTGAGGAAGGATTTCCGCCGTTTCTCAAATGGTGGACCTCATTCACCTAAACGAGGTGTGCACCTATGGCGAGGAGAAGTTGTGAGTTACTTTGATGCTTTGGTTGGTTCTCTTCTTGGTGCTTTCAAGAAAGGTATTCATCGCTTTTCCGGTTGTGGGACTCATTTCACTTGTCGAGTGGTCCATTTGCGGTGTGCCTCAGGAATTAATCTTCTTGCTTGAACCATCCATTGCATCTTGTTTTTGCATACTTCTTTTGTGAGTGTGTCAAGTCTTGGGTTCCCAAGCACTTGTCTACTGACCCTTCGGGATGCAAGACTTGGACACTCTTCTTGACATTTGTAGGTTTCCAGACGCTGGTTGGGGAACATGGGATTGATTGGGTTTTAGTCTTCTGCTTCATCATGTGACTAGAACATTCATTGGTTCTCTCCACTTCATGGCCTCCAAGAGGCATATGCTCTCACATTGGCGTCCTTACCTACTTTGTGAGCTACCTTTTATCTTCATGCTCTTTTATTCATGATTGATTATAATTGGCATGATGTGCTTGTTCATGTGCTCACTTGTACCATACTGGCATGTTTTTCTCTCAATGCTTTCATGTCATGCTTTTATGTGTATATTGCTTAGGTATCCATGTATCATGCTATATTTGGATGCTTAAGTTTTGACTTGACTTCATGAGCTAAGTAGAATGTGCATATTAGAAGTCAAGTATCATCATGACTTTGTGTCTTGGAGTATCTATCATGGTTTAATGTTCACATCTTGGATAGCCTTTCTAGGTCATGATGCTATGTTTATTCATGTCTTCTTATCTTTCTGGTATTCATGCTTATATCCATGTTAGCATATGCTTCTGTGATCTTTCCTTGTCACCTGCTATGTGCATGGTTGTGATTCATTGAGATACATGTTTACCTTGATCTTACTCATTCCGGTTTTTGGCATGACATAAACTTTACAACATATTGGTAGCATTAGTCTATGCTTATGAGTAGATATCATGAGAATTGTGGATAGGTCACAAGCTTCTTCTAGAATTGGGTGGCTCTAGGTTTGCTGTTCTAGATGCTTTTTGGTGAGGGCTAGGTTGAGCTTGTGGGGGGTGTTCTCATGCATTTGTAATGCTACTGATTATGGTCATTTGTCTCAGTACTGGATCCATGCCTGTATATTATTTACCCCAGTACTAGGACACCAGCTGTTCCCCTATGTTTAAACTGCAGGCTGTGTGTGAGGGGGAGACTGGTACAGCTTTACGACCGATCCTCAGACATGACTACGACCATGGTCCAGACTAGAACGCGACTTCGATCACTCCACCACAGTCTGGACTCGGATACAATCGTGATTCCGAACTCGACTACGATCATGACCGAGTTGGTTCATGATCGCGATCATGACCGGAATCATCTTCGACCACAGCAAATTCTACCGAGCAACTGCGACAGAGGTTTGTTCTCCCTTATGATCTTTCAGTGTTCTACTTCCCGCCACTTGGCTTTGCATAGTATATGCCTTCTAGTGGTAGGAAGGGTCTGTTTGGACAGTAGGAGCTAACTCTAGGTGATGTTGCTCATTCACACCTCTCATCCAAATGGTTCTCTAGGATTATTTACTACCTAGTTTGGGCTTTGGTTCTCTAGGATTCTCTTCTACCTAGATTGAACTTTTCTTGGCCACTAGAGTCTTGTGCATTGACATAGTGTGCTTTTGCCCGTGGTATGAGGTTATAGACTAGAGACCATGAGGATAGAGTGTGTTTGGGAATTACCTCTTTGAGCTAGAACCTTCTCTTTCTGGATTTTGTGCCAACTTTTCTGGTTCTTCTCATTTTGCCTTCTCTAGGGGGAGTTGGAGCCTCTCTGACTATTCGGGCTATTTTTCAGGGGGAGTTCATCTCTTGTGCATTCCTTTGTTCCTTAGTGCATAACTTTCACATGAATGCCTGTACAGTCTTTGGAGCCCTGAATATTATCTTTATGTGACATGATATCATGCTTTATATCTTGCCATGTCTTGTGATAGCTTGATTTATCATGCCCTTCTATGTGTTGCTTAGCTCTTGCCATACTAGCTTAATTAAATGTGAACAACTTGAATCAAATCATGTCTTGTTCAATCTTGTGAATAGTCTGGCTTTAGTGATCCTCTCTTGATTCAGGCCATGTCGAATAGGCTAAGTTGAGTCTTGAATCTGTTTTTGAGATTTAGATTGAGCTAAGTTAGTTCATTAGTGATGCATGAGTTAAGTTTTAACTCTTTGTTCATGAACTAACTCAAGTAAATGCAAAAAGATCTCTTTTGTGCGAAAAAACTGATCTCACCAATTCTTTCTCATGAGATGGCTTGCCATTGCACTAGGCATGAACTCAGGGGGAGTTTTGGATGACCAAGATCACCTCCTTAAGCTTATTGCTTGGAGTGATCGCATAAGGCTTGAGATCTAGCACATGGCTATGAAAACAAAATTCTTGTGAAAATGGTTGAAACCAACCATGAATTTCGATAAAAGCCAAATGTGCTAATTTTGCTCAACTACAAGTATTCTACAAGTGATATCCAAAGTGCTACAAGTGTTAAATTACATGTGATATCTAGTGCTTGAACAAAATATCTCATTTTTGAACTTATAGCACTCTAAATTGACTCAACCATAGCTTCTTGGTTCCACTTAGAATATTGACATGGCTTGACTCACGTTTGGATATCTTCTTCTAGACTATAATCTTGAGTGACTCGACATGCTAATCAAACCATTTGATTTAAAGATCATGACTTATTTGGCTTGAGCTTGGCAATACATGGTTTGTTATGATCTAGATAGCATTGTCACCTTTTATGGCTTGGTATAATTTTCTGTGAAGTCTTTAGATAATCTTCATGGCTCCTTTTGCTTAAAATGAATTAATTGTAGTCACCCCATTTCTTTCATGCCTATTTTTCTTTCTTGCATCTTGATGACTTTATTGCCAAAAGGGGGAGAAGGATAGAGAAAAAGGCATTAAGGGGTGCAAAAGGCGTTAAAATGGGAGAATGCATTAAGGGATGGGAGAAGGATAAAAGGCATTAAGGGGGAAAATGCTTGGTCATCTTGCTATGACAGTGGTCATGTGAGCAACAGCTTTTTGGACCATGAGCAAGATTGGACTTTTTGTGTGATTTGGAGCTTCTGTAGAAAATTTGATCTTTCTCCGTCTGCTCCATTTCATTCTGTGTCAACATGGTCATGGGTTCCTTCTTCATTCTTTTTAGACCATGGTGGCTTTTGCATCTCCTTCATGCCTTCTTTTCAAAAAACAAACTCATCTTCATGCCTTTCTCGGTGTTTGTCAATATACTCATCAAGGGGGAGATTGTGTGTAACATCCTGAAAAAAATTTAAATTAAAAATACGAAGCTCTTGAATTATTTGCAATATATTTTATTGGAAATTGGATTTTAATGGTGTTTCCCTGAATTCTGTTTGAGTTTCCAATTGTAAGAAGGCAATAAAAATAAAAATAAATAAAACACAGACAAATATATATATACATACACATATATGTATACAAAGGTCTTAGAGCAACACATAAAATGAATACACCAGAATATGCATGCAAGAAAGATATATATATATATATATATATATATATATATATATGCACATAATCAACAAATAATTAAATGGATAAATACACACACATATATATATATATATATATATATATATATATATATATATATATATATATATATATATACTTATACATGTAAAGAAATTACTCATACAATTATATATGTAAGTATATAAATTAAACAGTAAATTAAAAATTTAAATTCAAAACCCAAATTTTAAATTATGCCTAGCTCTTCCTTCCTTTCTCACTTTTTCTCCCTTCCCCACTCTCTTCCATGTGGGCCCCCACCTCTTTTCTCTCTCCTTCCCTTCCTTTCTTTTCTCCCGATTTTCCCCCCTCACTGGCCGTGGGCCCTCCTGCCCTCTCTCCTTCTCTCCCCGGGCGCGCCCGCCTCCTCTCTTTTCCCCCTTTCTCCTTCTTTCTCTTCTTTCTTTTCCCCACCGCCGCCCCCTCTTCTCCCTCCCTTCCGCGGTCGAGCTCGCGCCACGCCGCCTCCTTCTCGCTCTGCCAACCCCGTGCTCGCTTATCCGTCGCCGCCGCCTGTCACCTCGCTCTGCCGCGCCGCCGGCAACACCGCGCCTCGAGCCAGCCAGGCAGGTGAAGACCGGCGGCTCCGCCCGCCGCCCGGGTCCTCCGCCCACAAGCGTTCCCTCCTCGACTATAAGAGGCCTTGGCCCTCCCTTACTCCCGCGCCATCCCTCTTCCCTTTCCCCCCCTCTATTCTTTTTCCTCCGCTCGGGAGCAAGTGGCCACCACCGTGTGCCCTTGCGATTCCGGTCGACCACGAAGGCTCCGGCCAATTCCATCGCAGTGAAGCATCCCGGTGGCATCACGACCCCGCCCGCACCGCCAATTGGAGCGACGATCCACCCCAACGGGCCGGCTACGGCGATCTCCCCTGCGCCACTAGGAGCCCCGCCGCCGGCTCGCCTCCACCCCCCTCCGGTCGCCTAGCCCACTCAGGTAGGTTCCAGGAGCATCACTAGTGCTCATGCGCCCCACCGCCTTCTCCTCCCTTCTTCCGGCCACCGGCGCCTCTTTCCCATCCCATCTCCGGCCGCCCGTCAGTCAAGGCCCTTCGCCATCACCCCCGACTAGGGCCCCACTTTCCCTAGGCTCCCGCATCTCCCCACAATGTATTTTCGCAGTCGCCGGCACCACCCCCGGTCGCCATCCGCCGGCGACGCCGTCGACCAAGCTCCGCCCGAGCCCCCTCTGTTCTTCCTCTGCCTGGCCACAGCAACCACTGACTCCTTCTGATTTAATCCCGCCCCCATATCAGTAAGTGACCCCGGCTCAGTCGGTCACTAGCGCCCAGCCCTGCGATCTCTCACCAAGAGGCCGCGGGTTCGATCCCCTGTGCCACACTTTTTGCTGATTAAGTTTTTAAACATATTTTGCTAGAGATTCCAGTGAAGGAAAATTCAAGGAAAAACCTGAGAGTAACCCATAAATCATACAAAATTTATTAAGTTATAAATGAGCTTAATAAATGTCTAATTATGGATTAATTATTATGTGTTAGTAACTAATGTGCCTTTATCATTATCTTAAAGCTTGATTACTAATCTAGGGCATAGCGAGAGGTTGATTAAGAATATTGTGTAGATTTATGCTCGCATGAAATGACGGTTTAGTAAATAAAGACTGCCGAAACAATAAATCGTAAACCCTTGTATATTAGTAAATGATATATAATTAACCATTGCAAAATTTAAACCATAAGCCATTATCCTTATGCCCTAACATTAAAATACCACCACTAGGCAAATCTCAATTAGTAAATTTAATTAAATAATAATGGCCAAATAAATAGTCCTATGTGCTAGTAAGTTAGAGTGTTAATCATTTAGTTAATAAATTGATTAATCAACAGTAAAACACACCAAAAATATTACCATGTGAAATGCCACAAACACAAGCTCTGAGATTAATCTGATAAGTTAAGTTAATGAACACTATAAGCTCAGCTCGTGACCTAATTCTTAACCCTCGGCACATGATACCCAACACCTCCAGACAACTTTTACACCCGTTCATAGGACTAACCTACCTCATGGAACTTCCTAAATAAATGTAAAATAATAAAAGATATTGCTAATAAAAAGATCAAATCATCATATACTACTTCCGACCTTGCCTCAAGACACCCATTAACTCGTAATAAAACTAAATTGAGTTTATTTGGATTTATTTGGATCTTTTGAGTTATTTGCTTTTAATTGTATTCAATCATCTAGCGCGTAATTAGAAATTGGAAGTCATGAAGATTCAGTGGATCAAGCGAGGTCAGGCTCGAAGAAAAGAATAGAGACCAAAAGCTCAAGAGAAAGCATTGTGTGAGCTCAAGACCGCGGTAAACCGCGTCAGGCGAGTCAATACTTTGATCATGTTGAACCTACATTTTCTGCAAATTACTTTTGTTTAAATTACCAAATTGCATGCTATTATTTTATGTGCAACTACATGTTTAATTCAAGATTCTAGTATATGCCTATTGTTGCCTTGATTAATATTATACCCCCCTCTTGAATATTGATTATGCGAACCTTGTCGCCCTAGCAAAAATTATAATAGTATCCTTTCGAAAATAAGTCCGTAATTATATGCCATGCTTAGTACTGCATAGATATTCATGGGCGTGAAAACGCCCAAGCATCACTTTTAATCATGAGAAAATTTGGTTGGGCAGTCATGGTGGTAACGACTGGTATATGTTCGAACCGATTATTTTGTGATCCCAAACCCTACTTGCTTGAATATCTGGGCGAATGGTTCGATGGTGTGTGTGTGAATGGTGCAGTGGAGGCACAAAGTGGGTTGTGGTAGAATCGCCCAGATACCATTAAGGACTGAATCTTGTCATGATCTCCCACGTAAAACAGTGCAACCACAAGTCTGTAAAGTACAACTTGGCTAAGTAGTTGTATCGAAACTCCTGGACTCATCTCACTGGTAGTGGAGTGAAGTGGATAAGCAAGGGCAAGGGGAGGCCTAAAGGGACACCAAGGGGAGGGTGAAGTTTTCCAGCTGTTCTAAGCGTTGCGGGAAGTGGAGCCCATGCGTTAGTAATCGTGGAAAACATCCCGCGCAACGTATGGGACCCACCGCGTGGGATAAGCCCATAGGGTGAGATGACAAAGGAACTAGATACTTTGAACATCAACGTGATGGTCTGCTCAACCACATGACTAAGGAATCGTGTGGGGCAAAGAGTTGATTGTCTCTTGTGGTGAAAGTGTACAAACTCTGCAGAGTCAAATCTATTCGAATAGCCGTGCCCACGGTCATGGGCGGACATGGGAAACTTAACCAGATATAGTTCTGTTTCAAAATGATTTGTGGGTGGGAATGGAAAAGTGAAGGCGCGCAAGACCACGATTTGTGTTGTCCCGGTGTCGTCCGGTGATAAGTTAAGCGGCTATAACGTCAAGGATTAAGCATATGGTGCAGATGCCATGTAACGGTGGATGGAATCTGAATCGCTACTGTTATTGCATTCTCATATACATTATGTTTTGTTTAAACTGCTAAGTCTCAGGAGGTTTCTATGTATTATATTTCAAAAGCTAAACGATGATAAAGCTTCTTCTTTTACAAAGTAAAATGACAGGAAGAATAAATAGAGTCGTAGGAAAAGAGGATGACTGTTGTGGTAAATACATAACGATAATTGGTGGATTCATGTCGATTATAAAAAGAGAATATTAGAAAGGGGTTTAGGAGAAATAAATCGGTGGAGTCTATATGAATGGATGGGTTAGAAAGATGATTTAAATGATTTTTGGAAGATTAGAGAGTGCAAAAGAAATTGTTGGATTACGACACTAATATAAATTCTTGAGAGATGTTAGTAATAATGTGATTGATAGAATTTGATTAGAATACTGGAAGGATGAATTGAATTTCTGGGTACATCGGAGGAATAATAATAATTACCGGAGTATAATCTGGATCAATGATTTTGGAGAATTAGAAGAGTGTAAAGGCAATTGTTGGATTTAATGGGATTAACAGGAATTGATCTATATAGATGATTTGAATTTGAGGAAATTTGGAGATATGATAATTGAAGCATAAACTAGATTAATGATATTCTTGGTGCAGAGGTATTGATGAATTAGTTAGAGATAAATAATGAAAATAAGGGTGAGTATGGAACGAGCAATTTATGGTTTTGGATCATTAGTAGAAAGGATTGATTTGTTAGAAAGTTCTGATATGAATGATGATTAAAAAGTAATCCTATTAAGGAATCATTGGAATTCAGAAGCAGGGAGTTGGTGAATATTGATTACAAGATTGGACTAGTATGAATTCAGAATACGTGAAGACATTGGTGGATTCAAAATGAATGTATATATATAAAGGGTTTGATCGGTGGATTAGCTAAATGATGCCACTCATTGTTTGGAGTCTTAGACGACATTTGGTAAGAAAATTGTGTCTTTGGGGAATTAAGTCAATTATGGCATTTGTGGGAGTGAGTCAATTTGGCAATCGCCGTGGGAAGTTTTAGGTAGCAGTAATAACACTATGGTTTAATAATAACAATGCTACCAAAAGCGATTTCTGGCAATTAAAATAACCCGAGCCTTTCCTTTGATAAGCCATGCATACTATATATTTGCATTCTGTATTGGCTCATGAACACGGTGGTTAGTGTGCTCACACTCGCTCTCACAACAAATCCAGACTCAAGAATCAGATCACTGCGCCTCAGCAACACTATTGGTCATGATGATAAAGAAGATGAGGATGTCGAGGGCTAGGTCGCGAACCTCCAGTTGGCTGCCTGTGGGCATGTCCTGAAGGTCCCATCTGTGTGCTTCGTTCTTCCGCCTTTGCAATTATCGATTTCGCCTAATCGGCCCATGAGTAAGTTTACTATTTTATTTATACTTCCGTATGGTATGTATTTGATATTCATTTTCTGTAACTGTGAGCACTATTTACTGATCCAGGGAATAGTGCATTAAATCACAGAGGATTCCAGATAGTAAAATCTGGGGCCCTGACAGGGATGGTATCAGAGCATATCGACTGCAGATCGTGACCTAGTTAGCCTGGCCGTTAGTTCCATGACTAGACATATTTCTTTAAAAACACTATCTCCGAAAATACAAGTTACACTGCTCGTTCTTATCTCTCTTAGATGATTCCCTCTCATCTATATGCTGCCTTAGCCATTTCTACTTTTCATGCTCTCTTACCCTGAACTCAAAAGGATGAAAATCCAGTACTCCTCTTGTGAACTCTCCTTGAAAACCTATTTTAGACCAATAGTCATGATGCTTGAATTTAAAGCTTTATTTCAAAAAAAAAATCCTTGGAGGACTAATTATCAAATTGTTTACGAAATTCATTTTCAAACTCATTTTCACGAACCTGGATCTTCCGAGGAAATATTCATAAGTTAAACTACTTACCAAAAACTTATTCAAAACTTTACCTTGGTTTCTTAAATAGTTCAAAACAAAGTTATTTCTTGAAAGCTTCCCCCAACAAGGACTTTATTTTGCAAAAATAGATCCTAAGGGTCAACCTTGGGGTGTTACCTTTGAAAGAGTTATGTTGGTAAAAACCTATTTCCCCTGTTTGGTTTTATCACCCCTAGTTAAAAGAAAAATCTTCATTTTTGCCACAAAGTTTCATTAAAATGATAATATTAATAATGATAATACTGGCATAAGAAATGATATCAAGCCAATCACCTCCAAATACTTTCCTCTTCTTTCTATTGATTTGGGAAGAAAAATTTTGATCCTCATCTCGTACCCTTACTCCAAAATTTAAGGTTAGGAACGTTGAAGATCGTCATGAAGATAAAGTGGTTCCGTTTCAAACAAACTATGCAGATGAACCCTGTGCCCCCCTTATGTGTGCTCCCCCGAGTAGACGTTGTATTGTCGCAAGATTTCACTTTGGCCCTGTGCACTGCCCCCTTGCCCTCGGGCGTCCTATTTCGCAGTCCCAGGAAAAGCTTGCTTTCAAAAATTTGTGCGGTTCGGTATCGCCCCAGCTTCTGGGGTATACTCTCTTAGAATTTTAATGGGTTTAGAGTATCTTATCTCTACGATGTGACACTCGTCTCATGTTGTTCCCTCTCACCTTTTCTGGAAAATCCTATCAGGCCCAATGGATAGAAGCAGGACCACTGCCACAGTCAGGAGTAAGGAGGGAAGAATAATAATTGATGCTCGCAATAGCCCCAACCATGTGTACCAGCCGTCACAAGAATTCACTCTACGAGAAAAGTCAAAGAGAGGCCATCATCATGAAAATAACAGTGGCCCTGCACTAAATAAAGGCACTCAGAAGAAGAAAAGCAAGTGTTTCAGATGTGGCGACCAGGGACATTATGCGAAGGTTTGCCCCATCAAGAGGAAAGACAAGCAAATAATAGATGCCGTCACCATCAGCCTCAACTCCGACGAAGAAGAACAAGTTGCAAGAGTTTTGTCACTAGACCAGGAAGCTACAATGAATAATATATGCAGTGAGTGTGGCAAAGAAGGACATATCGCACAACACTGCCCTCCACTACGACAAATTGGACAAGGAGCCTGTTTCACTTGCGGGCAAACCGGACATATTTGCTACAATTGCCCGTCTCCTACTGCTTATACTGCAAGAAACATCATTTCCCGACGATGCCTCATCAATCTAGTAGCATGTAGGCGTTGGGGAGAAGGGACATGAGAAAAGTCAATGTACGCCTAGTGCCCCAACTGCGAAGGAGACCACCCTCCAGGAGCATGCCCAACAAGCAAGATCACATGTTTTCTCTGCGAAGGACAAGACCACTGCCCCAAGGACTGCTCCATGAGCCTATTGCTGACCAAGACAACTGAGATACAACGGACAAGTCTCCAAGTCGCCAAAGGACTTATCAGGCCCGAAGTTAGGAAGAATAACTAATATCTGTAACTATTTATTTTAAGGGGGGTAGCAAGAGTAGACCAAATGTTGGAAGGCTACTATGACGTGTAATCACTTTTGGGAGTATCGATATGATGTATGCCTACCCTGGAGATGCAACAGTTTGTGTTTGGCCAAATCAAACCAGAACACAGAGATCCGCAAAGCCAAGAATCTTCTGTAGGCAAGGATTACGAGATGTACCCTTAGCTAAAATCATCAGCTCGTCAAAACCCTAGAGTAAGGGCAAGACCCTAGCAAAAGTGAAAGACCACCCTATAAAAATAACCATCGTCACCTCTGCATTCCTAAGGCCCTCTACCCCCTAAGACACAGACCATTGCTACCCACCTATCAGTGTAAAACTCTACAACCGTATGTCCACCAAACAATGCGACTACTTCATTCGACGACGAAGTGAAGACAACAAGGTCGAAGAACAAGTATTTGAAAGTCTACGACCTACCCAAGAGGACAAGGTTTCTCTCTCCCCTTTTGACTTCTCCAAGTGCTAATCCCAATTGTGCAGATATTCACCTCTCCGCGAAGCTAAAAGAACTATGCGTCGAGCAACACCTAGAAAGCCGTTGCTAGCCAGTGTAACCTCACCTCCTTTCTTTCTACTCTACCGGAATCTCGGGGTCGAGATTCATTTAAGGGGGGTAGAATTGTAACATCCTGAAAAAAATTTAAATTAAAAATACGAAGCTCTTGAATTATTTGCAATATATTTTATTGGAAATTGGATTTTAATGGTGTTTCCCTGAATTCTGTTTGAGTTTCCAATTGTAAGAAGGCAATAAAAATAAAAATAAATAAAACACAGACAAATATATATATACATACACATATATGTATACAAAGGTCTTAGAGCAACACATAAAATGAATACACCAGAATATGCATGCAGAAAGATATATATATATATATATATATATATATATATATATATATATATATATATACTTATACATGTAAAGAATGAAATAGGATATAGAGAAATAATAAAAATAGAGAAATTTATGCAAAGAAATTACTCATACAATTATATATGTAAGTATATAAATTAAACGATAAATTAAAATTTAAATTCAAAACCCAAATTTTAAATTATGCCTAGCTCTTCCTTCCTTTCTCACTTTTCTCCCTTCCCACTCTCTTCCATGTGGGCCCCACCTCTTTCTCTCTCCTTCCTTCCTTTCTTTTCTCCCGATTTTCCCCTCACCGCCGTGGGCCCTCCCGCCTCTCTCTTCTCTCCCGCGCCCGCCTCCTCTCTTTCCCCTTTTCTCTCCTTCTTTCTCTTCTTTCTTTTCCCCACCGCCGCCCCTCTTCTCCCTCCCTTCCGCGGCCGAGCTCACGCCACGCCGCCTCCTTCTCGCTCTGCGCCAACCCCGTGCTCGCTCTATCCGTGCCGCTGCCGTCACCTCGCTCTGCACGCCGCTCGGTGCTGACCAAGCTCGAGCCCACAGCGGCAAAGACGGCGGCTCGCCCGCCGCCCGGGTCCTCCGCCCACAAGCGTTCCCTCCTCCGACTATAAGAGGCCTTGGCCCTCCCTTACTCCCGCGCCATCCCTCTTCCCTTTCCCCCCCTCTATTCTTTTCCCTCCGCCGGGAGCAAGTGGCCACCACCGTGTGCCCTTGCGATTCCGGTCGACCACGAAGGCTCCGGCCAATTCCATCGCAGTGAAGCATCCTGTTGGCATCACGACCCGCCCGCACCGCCAATTGGGCGACGATCCACCCCAACGGGCCGGCTACGGCGATCTCCCCTGCGCCACTAGGAGCCCCGCCGCCGGCTCGCCTCCACCCTCCGGTCGCCTAGCCCACTCGTAGGTTCGGGAGCATCACTAGTGCTCATGCGCCCACCGCCTTCTCCTCCCTTCTTCCGGCCACCGGCGCCTCTTTCCCATCCCATCTCCGGCCGCCCCGCGCCGTCGCGCGCTCCCTTCGCCATCACCCCCGACTAGGGCCCCACTTTCCCTAGGCTCCCGCATCTCCCCACAACGTATTTTCGCAGTCGCCGGCACCACCCCCGGTCGCCATCCGCCGGCGACGCCGTCGACCAAGCTCCGCCCGAGCCCCCTCTGTTCTTCCTCTGCCTGGCCACAGCAACCACTGACTCCTTCTGATTTAATCCCGCCCCATATCAGTAAGTGACCCCGGCTCAGTCGGTCACTAGCGCCCAGCCCTCGATCTCTCACCAAGAGGCGGGGTTCGATCCCCATGCCACACTTTTTGTGATTAAGTTTTAAACATATTTTGCTAGAGATTCCAAGAAGGAAAATTCAAGGAAAAACACGAGAGTAACCCATAAATCATACAAAATTTATTAAGTTATAAATGAGCTTAATAAATGTCTAATTATGGATTAATTATTATGTGTTAGTAACTAATGTGCCTTTATCATTATCTTAAAGCTTGATTACTAATCTAGGGCATAGCGAGAGGTTGATTAAGAATATTGTGTAGATTTATGCTCGCATGAAATGACGGTTTAGTAAATAAAGACTAAAACAATAAATCGTAAACCCTTGTATATTAGTAAATGATATATAATTAACCATTGCAAAATTTAAACCATAAGCCATTATCCTTATGCCCTAACATTAAAATACCACCACTAGGCAAATCTCAATTAGTAAATTTAATTAAATAATAATGGCCAAATAAATAGTCCTATGTGCTAGTAAGTTAGAGTGTTAATCATTTAGTTAATAAATTGATTAATCAACAAAAACACACCAAAAATATTACCATGTGAAATGCCACAAACACAAGCTCTGAGATTAATCTGATAAGTTAAGTTAATGAACACTATAAGCTCAGCTCGTGACCTAATTCTTAACCCTCGGCACATGATACCCAACACCTCCAGACAACTTTTACACCCGTTCATAGGACTAACCTACCTCATGGAACTTCCTAAATAAATGTAAAATAATAAAAGAGATTGCTAATAAAAAGATCAAATCATCATATACTACTTCCGACCTTGCCTCAAGACACCCATTAACTCGTAATAAAACTAAATTGAGTTTATTTGGATTTATTTGGATCTTTTGAGTTATTTGCTTTTAATTGTATTCAGTCATCTAGCGCGTAATTAGAAATTGGAAGTCATGAAGATTCAGTGGATCAAGCGAGGTCAGGCTCGAAGAAAAGAATAGAGACCAAAAGCTCAAGAGAAAGCATTGTGTGAGCTCAAGACCGCGGTAAACCGCGTCAGGCGAGTCAATACTTTGATCATGTTGAACCTACATTTTCTGCAAATTACTTTTGTTTAAATTACCAAATTGCATGCTATTATTTTATGTGCAACTACATGTTTAATTCAAGATTCTAGTATATGCCTATTGTTGCCTTGATTAATATTATACCCCTCTTGAATATTGATTATGCGAACCTTGTCGCCTAGCAAAAATTATAATAGTATCCTTTCGAAAATAAGTCCGTAATTATATGCCATGCTTAGTACTGCATAGATATTCATGGGCGTGAAAACGCCCAAGCATCACTTTTAATCATGAGAAAATTTGGTTGGGCAGTCATGGTGGTAACGACTGGTATATGTTCGAACTGATTATTTTGTGATCCCAAAACCCTACTTGCTTGAATATCTGGGCGAATGGTTCGATGGTGTGTGTGTGAATGGTGCAGTGGAGGCACAAAGTGGGTTGTGGTAGAATCGCTCAGATACCATTAAAGACTGAATCTTGTCATGATCTCCCACGTAAAAAAGGCAACCACAAGTCTCATAAGTACAACTTGGCTAAGTAGTTGTATCGAAACTCCCGGACTCATCTCACCGGTAGTGGAGTGAAGTGGATAAGCAAGGAAAGGGAGGCCTAAAGGGACACCAAGGGAGGGTGAAGTTTTCCACTGTTCTAAGCGTTGGGAAGTGGAGCCCGCTGCGTTAGTAATCGTGGAAAACATCCCGCATAACGATAGGACCCACCGCACGTGGGATAAGCCCATAGGGTGAGATAACAAAGGAACTAGATACTTTGAACAATCCGTGATGGTCTCGCTCAACCACATGACTAAGGAATCGTGTGGGGCAAAGAGTTGATTGTCTCTTGTGGTGAAAGTGTACAAACTCTGCAGAGTCAAATCTATTCGAATAGCCGTGCCCACGGTCATGGGCGGACATGGGAAACTTAACCGATATAGTTCTGCTTCAAAATGATTTGTGGGTGGGAATGGAAAAGTGAAGGGCGTGCAAGGCCCGATTTGTGTTGTCCGGGTGTCGTCCCAAGTGATAAGTTAAGCTGCTATAACGTCAAGGATTAAGCATATGGTGCGGATGCCATGTAACGGTGGATGGAATCAATCGCTCGTTATTGCATTCTCATATACATTATGTTTTGTTTAAACTGCTAAGTCTCGGGAGGTTTCTATGTATTATATTTCAAAAGCTAAACGATGATAAAGCTTCTTCTTTACAAAGTAAAATGACAGGAAGAATAAATAGA
The DNA here is from genome assembly GCA_036346245.1 of Bonia amplexicaulis. NCBI lineage: Eukaryota > Viridiplantae > Streptophyta > Magnoliopsida > Poales > Poaceae > Bonia > Bonia amplexicaulis. The sequence goes on along the minus strand of CM070747.1, from coordinate 18,441,450 downwards.
GTCGTTGGAAAAGAGGAGGTGGGGAGGAGGAGGAGGCGCCGGGAGGTGGGGAAGGAGGCGGTGGCGCGAGGAGGTGGGGAGGAGGCGGGGCCGAGGGAGGTGGGGGAGGAGGAGGCGCCGGGAGGTGGGGAGGAGGCGGAGGAGCGGAGGGACCGAGGGGCGAGGCGAGGGAGGCGGGTGGTGGGGAAGCCGGGAGGAGGAGGGGGCGGCGGGAGGGCGGCGGCACTGGGAAGGAAGGGGCGGAGGGGAGGGGCGAGCGCAGAGGGGAGGCCCTGAGGAGGGAGGGGCGGTGGGGAGGATCGGAGGAGGGGCGGGGGGGCCGTGCGCGGAGGGAGCTAACGAGGAAGCGCGCGCGTCATCGGGTGGGGAAGAAAAGGTGGAGGCAGCGACTTGATGGCGGGAGGACACGGAGGGGCGTGGCGGCGTAGGAGAGGTTGGACGGTGGAAAAAGTGAGGAGGAGGCAGTAGGACGGGTAAAAAGAGAGGATTGACGGGAAAAAGTGAAAAATCTGAACGTTGCGATTCCATGTTTACAACGTATGGCGTTGTAACGCTCACATAACGTATGGCGAAACGTTCCAATTCAATGTTTATAAATTCGCTTCCTCCGCTTTGCGCTTTCTTCACGCATGATTTACTGAGCCTTAGTTTCTTCACGAATAACGTTTCACTCCGCTCCAAGCCTCCAGTGCTCCACCATTTTTCACAGAATCACAGCGTCATTCATTCCCATTTCTTCACAGAGCATTCTCCTTTCCTTCTCATTTCTTCATTTATTACAGTTGTACTCTTTATTTATTTATTTGTATTTTACAAGCATATTTATTGTATTTGTTACTTCTTATTTTACAAGTATATTTATTGTATTTGTACTTCTTATTTATTAACTAACCATCATGTTACCAAGAAGTCATAGTACCAGGGAACACTCAAGCGTTGATGCGAGGAATCAAGCTCGAAAAGGACAATGGACGACTTAGTGTAAGCTCTCGCCGTCGCTCCCCTAGTCCTCCTCCGCCCCCCGTTGATGCTCGTCAGCTCTCGCCAAACATGGGAGATTACGGCATGGATGATCGTCATATGGACGGTACAGAGGGCTACGAGGAGTACCAGGGCGGTCCAGAGTCAATGGGGACAACAGAATCCAGAGTCCAGGGTGGGTCTACACGAAGGGTGGATTGCTGGAAGCACATGACCTGGAGCCAGGAAATCCGAGACGGTGAAACGGTAGATATCGCAACTTGTAATTATTGTAATGCTAAATTAAGTGTTCGTACAGCTGTAGGGATAGGACACTTGAACCGCCACTACAAAGCATGCTTACGCAAGATGGCGACACAGGGCCGAGGCTGAGGGGGAGGAGGAGTACAAACACAACTAAACTTCGAGGCTGATGGCTCTGTAAGTACTTGGGTATATGTGAGACCATGTGGAGGTCACCCCATGGTTGTGATGAGTAATTGACTCTTGGTCTAGAAAGATTGAGTTTGGTTTTTGAGGTTTGAGCTGACTCTGCAAAGTCGTAAGCCTTAAGAATTGTCGTGAGACCGCCACGACTCGTTGTCCATGGTCAGAACCTAGTAGATGCGTTTTCGAGTGGTCGAAAGGCTTTACAACCACATTAGTCATGATCGGAAGCTACGCGCACTATTTACGACCACATTAGACTACTTCGTCTCTAGTCGGAAGCCATCTAGACCACTTACGACCACACTGTCAGCGGTCGAAAGCCGAAAAACAAGTGTACGACCACTTTGGCCGTGGTCGAAAGGCTTTACGACCATGTTGGCCTTAAAAGCAGTGGAGCCGTTGGGATTAACGGGTAAAGCACTGAAAGCTCGTTCTCGCTAAGTGGGTAAAGTGAGTGGTAAAACCGTGGTAGTTGGGGTTTACGGGTTATCCCAGTGTGGACTCATGGATGGATCCATTAGGGTTAGTCTCGGTGTGAGGCTATAAAGAGAGAGGGAGGCAAGTGTTGGATTTGAGTTGGCCTGCTGGGCCTTGGAGGCAGCCGCCTCTCCCTCCTATGGGAGTTTGTGTGCGTGTGTTCGCTCTAGGGTTAGAGCTTGTCCTCCCGAGGGGAGTGGCTGTTGAGAGTGAGCCTGTACGGGAGAAGCAAGCAGGGTGTGTGCTTGAGCTCCTGCGTATATGTTCTTTCCATTATCCAATTGCGTATGGGGACTCCTTTTCTAATCATTCATCTCTCTGCGTCTATTTGAGTTGTGTTGTCTGTTTATTGTTTGGATGACTTGATTGCGGTTTCTCCATTCGTCCTCTTCTTTGTGTTCTTGGCTATTTCTTGTTCTTGGTTTGATCTCGTTGATTGCTCAGAAATCGCAGTGACATGTGGGATTGTGCACCAACCTAACTTGGCTAGCTTTGACCCATGAGCGATTCTAATCAACGATTTCGATTCGTGAACTCGGTTCTTGTGCGCTCTCGACCAAATCGCAAAAGGTCTCAATCTGGTCGATAAGATTTCAATTCAAGTTGGAGTATCCTCTTGAGACCTTAAGAAATGTGCGTACAAAGTTTCTTGGCCAGACGAACTCTTAATCGAAAGTTATTTGAAGTCTGGTTCTTGCGGTCGTGAGCCTTTCGCTTTCTCTGTTTTTGGCCAAGACTGTTGTATTTCATTTGTCGGTCTATTTTCTTGGTCTTGATGGAGCTTCATTTTCGATGAGTCGCTCGATCGACCAACGGTTGGCTTTCGACCACCTTGTTTTAGACAGACTTCTACTCAGTCAGTCCGACCACGGCAGAACACTTCGACCGGTCAGACTTCTTCTGCCAGCACTTGTCTCTGTTTATCTCTCTGGTTTTCCAGTGAGCATTCAATCTTTGTCTTCATAGCTCTCTAGCTATTGGAGAAGAAGGATTGTGTGAATTCTTAGGGAGTTTTTAAGGCACCATTCACCCCCCCTCTGGTTGCCTTTTCGGTCCTACAATTGGTATCAGAGCAAGGTTGGCTCTGTATTTGATCTTAACCGATCTGGAGCTTGACAACTAGTAGGGAATCTTGTGCACTTTTCTTTGAATCTTATTGGGGTGGTTTTGCCAATGATGTCCTTTGAGACAAGAGGCTTGATTTCGGCAAGAAGGTGATTTTATTTGCAAGAAACCACAAGTGTGAACATTGTGGTATATTCTTTATCCTTTGTTGTTCAAGTGCCAGAGAGGAGAAAGTCTTGGAGGACGAAAGCAGTATTCGTAGGTGCTAGGACGTGGTCGTAAAAAGTTATGACCACGGTCTCAGTGGCCCCACCTACGACTACATTTCATCGACCTGGTGCTTTCCCTCGGTGCCTGGCTCTCCGTAGAACAACATGCCTTGGTATATCCTGTTCTATGACTATGGCGCACTCGACTACGACTTCTGAACTGAGAACAAGAGCACAACTCTATCACTTGCATTTTCATCTCTAGCTTTTATTGTCATTTTCTGAGTTGATGAAAATTCCTTGAGGAGAGGAGTGTTATGATACGAGCACTGCATTTTAAGAATTTGTCACCTCCCTCATTTAGGAGATGGATCCTTCTTGTAGTAAGCATAGTCTTTTTATTGTTAGCACTAATGCCATGTGTTTAGTTGACTCTATTTTGGCTAGTGCATTTCTTGTTGGCTCTCTCAATTGGTCCAAGAGACTTCTCTTTCAGAGCAAGAATGGTGCTTTGTACTTTTGGATCTTGTCTCATTATAGACGCTTGCACCATTGCTCATTTTGTGAGAAGGATGGACATCATCAGCATCGTGGACATGTTTCTTTTGTTGATCTTTGTCCGCGTCTTTGTCACGAGGAAGGATTTCGCGTTTCTCAAATGGTGGACCTCATTCACCTAAACGAGGTGTGCACCTATGGCGAGGAGAAGTTGTGAGTTACTTTGATGCTTTGGTTGGTTCTCTTCTTGGTGCTTTCAAGAAAGGTATTCATCGCTTTTAGGTTGTGGGACTCATTTCACTTGTCGAGTGGTCCATTTGCGGTGTGCCTCAGGAATTGATCTTCTTGCTTGAACCATCCATTGCATCTTGTTTTGCATACTTCTTTTGTGAGTGTGTCAAGTCTTGGGTTCCCAAGCACTTGTCTCTTGACCCTTGGGATGCAAGACTTGGACACTCTTCTTGACATTTGTAGGTTTCCAGACGCTGGTTGGGGAACATGGGATTGATTGGGTTTTAGTCTTCTGCTTCATCATGTGACTAGAACATTCATTGGTTCTCTCCACTTCATGGCCTCCAAGAGGCATATGCTCTCACATTGGCGTCCTTACCTACTTTGTGAGCTACCTTTTATCTTCATGCTCTTTTATTCATGATTGATTATAATTGGCATGATGTGCTTGTTCATGTGCTCACTTGTACCATACTGGCATGTTTTTCTCTCAATGCTTTCATGTCATGCTTTTATGTGTATATTGCTTAGGTATCCATGTATCATGCTATATTTGGATGCTTAAGTTTTGACTTGACTTCATGAGCTAAGTAGAATGTGCATATTAGAAGTCAAGTATCATCATGACTTTGTGTCTTGGAGTATCTATCATGGTTTAATGTTCACATCTTGGATAGCCTTTCTAGGTCATGATGCTATGTTTATTCATGCCTTCTTATCTTTCTGGTATTCATGCTTATATCCATGTTAGCATATGCTTCTGTGATCTTTCCTTGTCACCTGCTATGTGCATGGTTGTGATTCATTGAGATACATGTTTACCTTGATCTTATTCATTCCGGTTTTTGGCATGACATAAACTGTACAACATATTGGTAGCATTAGTCTATGCTTATGAGTAGATATCATGAGAATTGTGGATAGGTCACAAGCTTCTTCTAGAATTGGGTGGCTCTAGGTTTGTCGTTCTAGATGCTTTTGGTGAGGGCTAGGTTGAGCTTGTGGGGTGTTCTCATGCATTTGTAATGCTACTGATTATGGTCATTTGTCTCAGTACTGGATCCATGCCTGTATATTATTTACCCCAGTACTAGGACACCAGCTGTTCCCCTATGTTTAAACTGCAGGCTGTGTGTGAGGGGGAGACTGGTACAGCTTTACGACCGATCCTCAGACATGACTACGACCATGGTCCAGACCAGAACGCGACTTCGATCACTCCACCACAGTCTGGACTCGGATACAATCGTGATTCCGAACTCGACTACGATCATGACCGAGTTGGTTCATGACTGCGACTGCGACCCGGAATCATCTTCGACCACAGCAAATTCTACCGAGCAACTGCGACAGAGGTTTGTTCTCCCTTATGATCTTTCAGTGTTCTACTTCCCGCCACTTGGCTTTGCATAGTATATGCCTTCTAGTGGTAGGAAGGGTCTGTTTGGACAGTAGGAGCTAACTCTAGGTGATGTTGCTCATTCACACCTCTCATCCAAATGGTTCTCTAGGATTATTTACTACCTAGTTTGGGCTTTGGTTCTCTAGGATTCTCTTCTACCTAGATTGAACTTTTCTTGGCCACTAGAGTCTTGTGCATTGACATAGTGTGCTTTTGCCCCGTGGTATGAGGTTATAGACTAGAGACCATGAGGATAGAGTGTGTTTGGGAATTACCTCTTTGAGCTAGAACCTTCTCTTTCTGGATTTTGTGCCAAATTTTCTGGTTCTTCTCATTTTGCCTTCTCTAGGGGGAGTTGGAGCCTCTCTGACTATTCGGGCTATTTTTCAGGGGGAGTTCATCTCTTGTGCATTCCTTTGTTCCTTAGTGCATAACTTTCACATGAATGCCTGTCATGATCTTTGGAGCCACGAATATTATCTTTATGTGACATGATATCATGCTTTATATCTTGCCATGTCTTGTGATAGCTTGATTTATCATGCCCTTCTATGTGTTGCTTAGCTCTTGCCATACTAGCTTAATTAAATGTGAACAACTTGAATCAAATCATGTCTTGTTCAATCTTGTGAACAGTCTGGCTTTAGTGATCCTCTCTTGATTCAGGCCATGTCGAATAGGCTAAGTTGAGTCTTGAATCTGTTTTTGAGATTTAGATTGAGCTAAGTTAGTTCATTAGTGATGCATGAGTTAAGTTTTAACTCTTTGTTCATGAACTAACTCAAGTAAATGCAAAAAGATCTCTTTTGTGCGAAAAAACTGATCTCACCAATTCTTTCTCATGAGATGGCTTGCCATTGCACTAGACATGAACTCAGGGGGAGTTTTTGATGACCAAGATCACCTCCTTAAGCTTATTGCTTGGAGTGATCGCATAAGGCTTGAGATCTAGCATATGGCTATGAAAACAAATATTCTTGTGAAAAATGGTTGAAACCAACCATGAATTTTTGATAAAAGCCAAATGTGCTAATTTTGCTCAACTACAAGTATTCTACAAGTGATATCCAAAGTGCTACAAGTGTTAAATTACATGTGATATCTAGTGCTTGAACAAAATATCTCATTTTTGAACTTATAGCACTCTAAATTGACTCAACCATAGCTTCTTGGTTCCACTTAGAATATTGACATGGCTTGACTCACGTTTGGATCTCTTCTTCTAGACTATAATCTTGAGTGACTCGACATGCTAATCAAACCATTTGATTTAAAGATCATGACTTATTTGGCTTGAGCTTGGCAATACATGGTTTGTTATGATCTAGATAGCATTGTCACCTTTTATGGCTTGGTATAATTTTCTGTGAAGTCTTTAGATAATCTTCATGGCTCCTTTTGCTTAAAATGAATTAATTGTAGTCACCCCATTTCTTTCATGCTCTATTTTTCTTTCTTGCATCTTGATGACTTTATTGCCAAAAGGGGAGAAGGATAGAAAAAGGCATTAAGGGGTGCAAAAGGCGTTAAAATGGGAGAATGCATTAAGGGATGGGAGAAGGATAAAAGGCATTAAGGGGGAAAATGCTTGGTCATCTTGCTATGACAGTGGTCATGTGAGCAACGACTTTTTGGACCATGAGCAAGATTGGACTTTTTGTGTGATTTGGAGCTTCTGTAGAAAATTTGATCTTTCTCCGTCTGCTCCATTTCATTCTGTGTCAACATGGTCATGGGTTCCTTCTTCATTCTTTTTAGACCATGTGTGGCTTTTGCATCTCCTTCATGCCTTCTTTTCAAAAACAAACTCATCTTCATGCCTTTTTGGTGTTTGTCAATATACTCATCAAGGGGAGATTGTGAGACCATATGGAGGTCACCCCATGGTTGTGATGAGTAATTGACTCTTGGTCTAGAAAGATTGAGTTTGGTTTTTGAGGTTTGAGCTGACTCTGCAAAGTCGTAAGCCTTAAGAATTGTCGTGACCGCTTACGACTCGTTGTCCATGGTCGGAACCTAGTAGATGCGTTTTCGGTGGTGGAAGGCTTTACAACCACATTGGTCATGATCGGAAGCTACACGCACTATTTACGACCACGTCGGGCGTTCGACCACTCGGCCATGGTCGAAGGCCACCGGAAAGCTTCGACTACTTCCGTCTCTGGTCGGAAGCCATCTAGACCACTTATGACCACCTTGCGCGGTCGAAGTCGAAAACAAGTGTACGACCACTTTGGCCGTGGTCGAAAGGCTTTACGACCATGTTGGTCGTGGTCGAAAGTCGCGCCTATTTACGACCACGTTGTGGCGTGTCGACCACTTTGGGCGTGGTCGAAGGTCACCCGAGGTTTACGACCACTCGGGCGTGGTCGAAGGGCACCGAGGAATACGACCGGTTTGGCTAAGGTCGGAAGTCGGCCAAGTCGCTTCGACCACTTTGGCCATGGTCGAAAGAGACTACGACCACATTGGCCGTGGTCGGAGGTCGCCAGACAGCTTACGATCATGTTAGTACGAGAGGAACTCGGAGGTCTAGGCTTCGACTGCTGCGGTCGATAGTCGGTAGACCTGGACTACAACCATGTGAAAAGTTGGCGGACTTCGACCACGTTGTGAGGCGGTCTAACGTGGTCGATAACAGTCGGCTGTGGTCGTAGCTCTTCGAGATTGGTCGGTTTCGATCAATTGGGGACTTAAGCGGTCGGAGGTGCTCGGACGCGCTCGGTTGTGATCGGAAGCGGTCGTACGAGCTCGGAGCGCGGTCGGATGTGGTCAAACGTGGTCGGAAGGGTTTCGACCACGGTGAAACAAGTCGTACGTGGTCGGAATGGTTTCGACCACGGTAAATCTTGTTGTGCATGGTCGGAAGAGCATCGACCATGGTGAAACTCGGTGTACGTGGTCTGAATAGGGTTCGACCACGGTGGAAAGCGATGAACATGGTCGGAAGGTGGTTCGATCATGCGATAAGCGGTCGTAGCTTCAGTTAACCGATCGTATGGTCTCTAGAAGCGGTCGCAAGACCTGGGAAGTGGTCATAACGATCTGCGTTGAGGTCGTAGGCTTTAAGCGTTGCATGTCCTGTGAGTTCGACCGATCGTAAGTCGTTGCGACCAGGTAAGCGGTAGTCGTAGCCGCTGGAAGAAATGGTCGTAGCAAGCTAGCGATGGTCGTGGCTTGTGTCTGCATGGTCGTAACGAGCTTTGGAGCGGTCGTGACGACTTCTTTGTGTGGTCGGCGGTGGGAAGTCTTCGAGGGCTTTGACCACTTCTTGAATTGTGCATTCGAGTGGTCGTATGTGGTTTACGACCGGTGCATTTGTGCACTTTGGATCGTGTTGATTGTGCCGAATGATGGTCTACTTGTTTTGGCGGTGCTATGTGACGGTTTGCTTGTGCGTGTGGCTGGGACTTGAGCTATTTCATGGTGAAGCGTGGGAGGACCGAGACTAGGCACAGGAGGTGTTGAGGTCCAGACGGTTGGAGACGCCGAAGATGATCGAGGCTGGTGAGGTGGTTGTGAGCCGAGGAGATGAGGAGCCGGAGCTGGAGCTGCCAGATGATCTTGGAGACAAGTCTTGGTGAGGCTTGGAGTGGTCGGGACTAGACATGGGAGATGTTGAGGTCCAGAATGACTGGGTGAAGCCAAAGAAGACTTGGGGCTCAAGGTGGCTGATGAAGAACCGGAGCTGGAGATGCCGGGTGCGGTCGTGTGCGACGAAACGGATCGGGACTAGGCTCAGGGAGGAGTCAGAGGTCCAGATGGTCAGGGTGCCGGTTGCGGTTGTGCGAAGCAGGAAGCTTCCGGGAAGGCAGCGGAGTGGCATTTTGGAGAAATGCTCAAAGCTGCAAAGGGAAGTTGTGTCTCTGCGAAAGCACAGGAGTTGTTGGCGCTAACGGGAAAAGCAGTGGAGCCGTTGGGATTAACGGGTAAAGCACTGAAAGCTCGTTCTCGCTAAGTGGGTAAAGTGAGTGGTAAAACCCGGTGGTAGTTGGGGTTTACGGGTTATCCCCAGTGTGGACTAATGGATGGATCCATTAGGGTTAGTCTCGGGTGTGAGGCTATAAAAGGGAGAGGGGAGGCAAGTGTTGGATTTGAGTTGGCCGGCTGGGCCTTGGAGGCAGCCGCCTCTCCCTCCCATGGGAGTTTGTGTGCGTGTGTTCGCTCTAGGGTTAGAGCTTGTCCTCCCGAGGGGAGTGGCTGTTGAGAGTGAGCCTGTACGGGAGAAGCAAGCAGGGTGTGTGCTTGAGCTCCTGCGTATATGTTCTTTCCATTATCCAATTGCGTATGGGGACTCCTTTTCTAATCATTCATCTCTCCGCGTCTATTTGAGTTGTGTTGTCAGTTTATTGTTTGGATGACTTGATTGCGGTTTCTCCGTTCGTCCTCTTCTTTGTGTTCTTGGCTATTTCTTGTTCTTGGTTCGATCTCGTTGATTGCTCAAAAATCGCAGTGACATGTGGGATTGTGCACCAACCTAACTTGGCTAGCTTTGACCCATGAGCGATTCTAATCAACGATTTCGATTCGTGAACTTCGGTTCTTGTCGCTCGACCAAATCGCAAAAGGTCTCAATCTGGTCGATAAGATTTCAATTCAAGTTGGAGTATCCTCTTGAGACCTTAAGAAATGTGCGTACAAAGTTTCTTGGCCAGACGAACTCTTAATCGAAAGTTATTTGAAGTCCGGTTCTTGCGGTCGTGAGCCTTCGCTTTCTCTTTTTGGCCAAGACTGTTGTATTTCATTTGTCGGTCTATTTTCTTGGTCTTGATGGAGCTTACATTTTCGAGTCGCTGATCGACCACGGTTGGCTTCGACCACCTTGTTTCGACAGACTTCTACTCGGTCGGTCCCGAAACGCAGAGAACACTTGACCGGTCGACTTCTTCCGCCACACTTGTCTCTGTTTATCTCTCCGGTTTTCCAGTGAGCATTCAATCTTTGTCTTCATAGCTCTCTAGCTATTGGAGAAGAAGGATTGTGTGAATTCTTAGGGAGTTTTTAAGGCACCATTCACCCCCCTCTGGTTGCCTTTTCGGTCCTATAGTATACAACCCGCTTAACGCCCGTGAAGAAATTGCTAGATATATTATTTCAGAAGATCAGCCGATTAGAATGGGTGAAAGTCGCGCGTTCGAAAGAATGATCCAACGCGGGTTTTGCCCACAGTACCAACATGTTAGTAGGAGAACTACTACATCCGATATTTTTACGATGTATCAAAAGGAACTGGTGGAGTTAAAAGAATTATTCCAACAAGTTCAATATTCTTTTGCCATAACATCAGATATTTGGACATCATCCCACCAAAGAAGTGCATATCTTAGTGTTGTAGCCCATTATTTAGATGATAATTATAAACTAAACAAGAGAGTCATAGGATTTAAAGTAATAAATGAATCACACACGGGAGAGGCCATTGCCGAGACTTGATGATTTTAAGATAGATAATAAAATTGCTTCTATAACTCTTGATAACGCATCGGCAAACACAACGACTATTAATATTCTCACCTCACAATTACAAACATATATTGGTGGTTATGTCCTCCACCAGAGATGTGTATGCCACATCTTGAATCTTGTTGTTCGAGATGGTATGCAAGTAATTGGTCCATATCTGCACAGTATCCGTGATGCTATTCGTTACCTCACAAGTTCTCCACAAGTGATAGCCAGGTTCTCGGAGTACTGTGCAGCTAATGGTAAAGAGCCAAGAAAATTTGGTCTTGACATGAAGGTGAGGTGGAACTCAACATATATTATGTTAAAAAAGTTACAAGGTTACGAAAATATCATATCCGTTTTTGTCAATGTCAACTCTCAAAATAATGAATTGGTAGTTACTAATACAGATTAACAGATTGCTAGTCGTTTTTGAGAGTTTTTAAAACCTTTTTATAAAGCAACAAAGGTTTTATCTGGTATTTATTATCCTACCTCTTGCTTAGTTATAGAGTTTGTTTGGTTAATTGCAGATAGAATTGCTAAATCTAGGGACGATGCTCTTTTAAGCCAAGCCGTCGTTGCAATGGAAGAAAAATTTGTTAAATATTTTGGTTCTCTTTCACACTTATATTGTTTTGCTATTATTTTTTATCCTACAAAAAAGTTGGGAGGTTTACAGATAGGTATGGAGGGGATAGGTGAATGTCTTGGCCTAGAATATTCAGAAGCTTACGCACATGTGAAAGAGGAGCTTTTTCGTGTTTTTCGTTTGTATCATGATAAGTTTGGTAGCAGCGGAAGATCGGAGCCTTCACAACAGACGCAACATGAAAAGACAAGCATGGCATCACACTTATGGAAGAAGCTAAAGGGCAAGTCTACTTCTTCGTCCTCTCAGTCTCAGGCGGCCTCCAAGTGGAATTCTGTCTCGGAGTTGAACCACTATTTGGAGCATGATTTTGCAAATATTGATCCTGATCTTACTGATGGAGGCAAGATAGACTTGCTCGAGTGGTGGAAGAACAACAAGCGAATCTTTCCTGTGCTGTCACATTTCGCACGAGATGTACTCTTGGTGCCAGTGTCCACCGTCTCTTGAGCGACATTCGATGCGGTAGGGAGAATAATAGAAGAGAGAAGATCCCCTCACGCCCGGGATGGTGGAGGCAATCACATGTGCCAAAGGCGGGAATTAGCCAAAGAGCGGAACAACATCAAGCGGAGGATCCCGAAATCGTGACAGCGATCTTGACCTAGACATTGCCGAGTAGATATTATCTACGATGTTGTAATAGTTAGTATATAAATATGTTGTTACTGTACTCTTTTCCTTACTCGGGAAACCCCACTCTGGGGCGTAAGGTTTTTAACGATGCAGTAACATTGTATTTCTAAAATATCAAAGAAATTTCACTTTTCCCAAAATATTTATGTCATTGCGTGCCCATGTTTTTATGCAATTAATTCAATTATTTTAACTAGTTTTAAACGAGGCGGGTACGAGAGAAAGGAAGATGACGACCGTCGTCGCCGCCTTCGCGTATAGTAATTTCGGGCTGGGTTTGGGCTGGCACGGTACGAACGCTGGTACGGTGGGATTTGGGCCGTGCTTGGGCTTGGCCGGAGACGACGCAGACCGGCACAGCATGGCACGATGACATGACTGGGCTGAGCCGGCACGGCACGGCTTAAGTTCCAGCTCTAATCGGCACGGTCACCACCGATGCAAAAAACCACATCTGACGTCCTCCGTTACCTCCAGATCTTGGAGGTAGACGTGGAGGCGGAGAGAAGATAGGGGCACCAGTGGGCAAACTTGTGGAAAAAAATCAGAATGGGAAAACCAAAAGGAAAGTGATCTGGTTTTTGGGATGGTCCTTTTCGTCTCCTCGTAGGAAACTACGGGTTGCTCAAGCAGGAGTTAGGGTCGACCCTAGGGTCATTGGGGTCTTGTCCCCAGTTGGACCTCGTTATTATAGGGTTGGCCCACTACCCTTTGGTGTCAAGATTTAGGGATGGGCTAAGTAGGCAAATGGGCCGAACCGGCGCGCTTGCATCCCTACGACATACACATAGGTGGGTTATTTTGGGATGTGATTTATATCTTATAGCTTAAATTTTTGAATTTAACTGTTCCCAAGAGGCAGTACACAGAGAAAAATAGTCGCATGCGATTTTGGTCAGTATAACTGAACTCAGTACACTTTGTACTACAATTTTTCTATCGACCCCGTTTTAAAAAAAACGTACCACGCAAAAGTTGGTCACTGTAGTAAACGCAATAAGCCGAAGCCACCGACCGAACCTTGTAAATTGCAGCGAAAAACAAGTAAGCAATTACTACATTTATTTCATTACTAAAACTTCAACAATTGCTACAAAGAGGCAGTTCCTTTAATACAAGACTATTAAAGACTCAGGAATGTCACGCAACTATAATAATGTATCTAGTGATTTTCAGTGACTCGTACCCATTCTGACCTCCTTAGCCTTCAACATTAAGCATGCAACGATCATAGCAGATTCTTCTGAGCGAGTAAAACCCCTACTGTTGTACATAGGACAATGGAGAAAAGGCTATCTCTAGATCTCAAGCGTTACTTCCATGCTAGAGGCTTAGGGACTTTCATCAACACTTCTTGAAACTGTTCTTTGGTGTCATCTAGCGAGCCAGAATTGTTGATTACTATGTCGGCTTCCGACTTCTTCCAGTCCAGGGCAAGCTGCACATTGATCCTATTCTGAGCTTGTTCCTCAGAGCACCCATCCCTTGACACGAGCCTCTCAATCTGGGTTTCTGGATCAACCCATACAACAATGACTGGGTTTGTCCGATGGTCCATCTTTGTCTCAAACAACAGCGGGATGTCGAGGATGATAACCTTGCATCCCTTCATCCACAGTTTTATTATCTCCCAAAATATGACAGAAGAAATATGTGGAGCCAGAAGACTGAAAGTAGCCAATAAGTTGTCAAGGAGAAGATATAATAATATTAGCAATGCTGACAACAAATGATAACTATTGATAAAGAAAAACCTTATGGTCACTGGACAAAACAGGAATGAATCAATGGTTGAAACTAACTAGCCAACTATGCCTGTCATAACAGAACAAGCAAATCATCAAATGCCAGTAAGAAAGAGTGGTTATGATCTCAAGGACAAGTCATGACTCATGAGAAACTATATAGGCATGCACATAACATTATCACGGTTATAATATCTTTAATGCAGTGTCTTTTATTTATTTTATGAAATATTGCTAGCATGGCCAGTGGTAACTCTTATCGATTTTATGATTAGTATATCAAACACGGCTAAAGATTATGCAGTACATATTGTTGATATGAACACACACGCAAACTGAACAACGACATTTTTCATCTCAACCTAACTGATATGAGATTTTGCGCCAGAAGTAGGTGAAATTGTTCTTTCTAAAGTGGTTATTCTGTAGTTATCATCATAGATAAGAAAATTGAGTACTACATTTGTAGAAAAAGGAGACAAATAAGTTAAGGAAAGGTAGTCAGGAACGATACACTACTGTCAGCGATGGCTCTAAATGCCAATATGGCACTATTGCATAAACAAGAATCTTACAGTCAGTGGACATAACAAGAATTAATTAACTAATTGAAACTAATTATACAACTATCGCTGTCAAAACAGAATAAGCATATTAGGAAATGTCGGCTAAATGAGTCCTTAAGATCTCAAGGATTAGTCATAAAAAACTAAGTGTAGACAAGTATCATAATTATAAAATAGTTAATGCAGTGTTTTTTGAGTTTTCTGAGACATTGCTAGGTTAATGGTAAATCTTGTCACGTTTCATTATTAATATATGAAACATAACTCAAAATTTACGCACAACATACCGCTAATATGAACAGAACATCCAACTAAATAATGACATTTTTTTGCTCAAAAATATTGTGGCATTTTCATAGCAACTAACACACAATATGAGATGTCAGACCAGAAATAGGTGAAATTGTTTCTCCTAAAGTGGCTACTCTGTTGTAATTATCATGTAAACAAACTGAAACACAAATATATAATCATAGCAAACAGGAGAACAAAAGAAAATGAAATATTTAAGTTTACTAAAAGTTGTACCGGTTTAGAAGTTGGCGTTTCGCTGGGTCCGAGAAAACAATCTGACCTAAGCGAGCTCTGTCAATTTCTCCATTTTCCAACAAAATGTCATTCCCGAAAGCTTTTACAATCTTCTTCCAACCTCCAGTGCCTTTCCGCACTACATTCTGTAAATGCATGGCTCCATAATCAGCATAAAGCTCATAACACAAACATGGATGTCACTTGTCACAGGTTCACAGCATCTGAGAATATATCATAGTAACTCTAAAGTAGTAATAAACATGCTTTGCAGCCTGAAAGTCAAGTACTAAGTCCTGTATGCTACCTACTGCCAATTGTAGTTTGAAATTACAATGCTCTGTATGCCCAACTGGTCCAAAGCCCCAAAGTCTAACACAATCTTGCTTCATATCAGGCACTGTGGTGGCATTGATTTTTGCTCCAGTAGGTATCCCAGCTATTCTTAAACATTAGTGAAAACAACGAATGACACTGTCATATCAGGCACTGTGGTGGCATTGATATTTGCTCTGGTAGGTATCCCAGCTATTCTTAAACATTAGTGAAAACAATGAATGAATAAATAAATACATTTTATTGCATGAAATACTGTTTGCTCAATTGACGGATCCAGTTGTTTTCAGTATTGTCCAGAACAAGGTTTCAAGGCAGAAAACAGCCAGTTATTGCTAGGAATCCCATCTGACTACAACCCCCAACCTGCCTGATTAGAAGGTATCAAATTAGATCTTTCATCCAAGTTACTCTGAGTGTCTGAGTCAAACTTGGTTGAGTTCCTCGTTATTTTACTTGTAAACATAAAATTTCATAGTTCTATAAGAAAAATAAAGAGATAGAAGAAAATGAACTCGTTACCTTTGCTTGTCACCAAAAACCAGCTGACAACCAGCCAGTTTACAATTGAGTTGCAGAAGTTTCATTTGGTAACAAGCTAGTGGCAAAATCCCGCCAAGATGCAGGGAATTTAATAACAATGCCTGTAACCACAAACTTTAGAGGCAACACACATTTCAAGTGCGCAATCTCACCTACTAGTAGCTGCAGGTCATAAACTTGTCCAACTATTGACTTAGCATCATCCATGCTAAAGTCAAAAAATTGGTTACACATGTGGAGCCAGCGACCTACCTCTGTATATTTGTGGTCTAGTGCATCCCACAACTCTATGGCGAACTTGTAGGCCATGCACTCATCATGGAGCTGATCCGCCAGAACAGTCACAATGCAGCCAAGAGCAGTGTTGTTCGTATTTTCAAACTGCATAAACTGCTCAATCATAAATGGATAATGTAGGTAGGTAACCCACCACAGCCCTAAAGACATGAGCCAAAACTTCGCTCTAGTCTGCCATCTACGAAAGTTCTGGTCAGAAAACCTCTCAGGTTTCATCGCATTCGAAGCACCAGCCATTGTTGTATTGCAACAAAATTTACAATAAGGTTTCTGAAATGTTGGAAATGTCGACAATATTTTAATTCCAAATTTTACTAGAAGACAAAAACAATAAAAAACTAGTGATGCTAAACACAAAACTAACAGCAGGCTACTCATTATACTTCGGAAAATACGCAAAGAAAAATATAATATCAAAGCCGATCAAATGCGCGAACGACTTACTGTTGGGCTTGATGAAGAACGAGGCGCAGCGAGGCTCGATGCGCAAGGGGACGTAGATGAAGCGAGAATGCGGCGGTCGCGCAGATGTGCGCTACCTAGAAACCTTATTGCCGCGCCCGTGCAGGTCTTCACGGCAGCAACGGCTCAGAGATACCGCTCCTCTCCTTCATAGTGCACGCCAGGAAGAAGAGTCAACGAGGTTCAGACAGTGCAACACAATAGCACAAGTTCGCAGAAGTGAGAAATGGAGGCAGTAAGATTCTCAGCTATATACTTTGGACGTCTCTAAGTATATATATAAACAGACTATGAACTGATAGAATTAAACAGCCATTTACCCACTGGTAACTAACACATTTAACTAGTCATTTACCCATTGGTAACTGCCTGTCATCAAAATCCAATAAAGCCTCAAATTCAAACGTTTGAATCTCATTCAAAGAGAGAGAGAGAGTAGTGCATGGTTCAAAAAAATAAAGATGGATTTGGTCTGCCAAGTGGCGTGCCACGTCACAGCGCGGTCGTGCGTCACGCGATTTTCACGTGAAAATACGCGAATCTGGCAGGCGTCGTCTGTTGTCGTGTTAGCCAAAGCCCTCCTCATGCCATCTCTATCCATATTCAAGGAGTGATGAGAACTCCACCTTATAAATTGGTCTCCCACTTTACCTTAGTAATATGGTACTAAATGATGCATGCTTTGGAATTAAGGAAATGGGCCTTGCTCATATGGGCCAATTTCTAACAGTAGTCAAGTCGTTTGAAAGAACCTCAGAAATTTCAAAAATTTTGAATTCTTTTTTAATTTTATTTGAATTCCAAACCCATCCCAATTTGGCAAATTCCTTGAAAATTTGCTTTCCTTCTTTGATTTCCCATCTTCATTCCTTCCTGGCGCCTCCTGAAGACGCTGCCACTCCACCGCCTTCCTGTGCCACCGCTCCACGCACTGCGTCGCCGTCGCCCAAAATTTCAGTCGTGCCTCCTCTTGTTCACACCAAGCTGACGTCATGGTCCCACCAGTCGGTCACCCATCCCCTGCCCTCCCCCTATGGCGTCAGCGCTCGCCAACTCTTGCAAAGGCATCAGAGCCACCTCACCAGTGCCATCACTCCTGTAGGAGCCCCCATCACCTCTCCTCACCTGTGTGCGGGAGACACCCAAACCGCCTTCCTGTTCCCACCGCCTCTCTTCACTTTTAAAGCCCGTTCGCTTCCACTAATAGCTTCACGCCACTCTCAAACACCCACCATAACCACTGAATCGAGCTTTCAATCACCGCAGCACTGCTGGTGACCTCCCCTAAGCCCGGTGAACCCTAGACCCAATCTTCTTCATCTTTCGATTAAAATTCAATTGCTTTCGCTAATAGAACTCCTTTGCTCCCTGAAAACTGACAGAAGTGTTAGGTTTAGCCAGTTAAACCAGGTCTGAGTGGATCTACCAGGTAGAGTCTATTAAAGAATTGAGCAGTGAAAAACCTTGTTTTCTCAACTCAGTCGCACGCTAGCTGAAGTGTGCCTATCGCGTGATATTGAGAGTCTGAGAAATCGTATGGGTAAAGCTAAGTAACTATGCAGAGTGAAATAATGATATTCGAATACACCATGCTTCCGATAAATGAAGCTATGTTTAATGGGTGATTCCAAAAGCGAGGCATAAGTAGATTTCATTATGTTTTAATTTGAGTAAGCTGAGTAAATAATTGTTGAAAGAAAACCCCTTAAATCTTAAGGAGTTCTGTCCTTGTTTTTCTGTTTGCAAATAAAATTGCATCCACTCAAGTTAATAGAACCAGTATATTCTCTTCCTTTGAATATCCTTGTAAATAGTTAAGTTAGGATTTACCCTTGTGACTTGCTGGGTACGGTTGTACTCATTACTTGCTAAACAACAAACAGAATATCAGTAGAACTATGATGATCAAGCTGCTAATGAAGCCCAAGAGGAACCCTACTATGCTGAAGTTGACCAGTTTTAGATCTTAGCCACGCTCAAGTTTGCTTAGGAGTTTCTTTTGTATTGTAAGATAACTTTGGGTTTGCATGCCTGCTGTGTCAAAATGAGGTTGCTAAACCATAATCCTGTAATAAAGTTTGGCTATTTTGTTGTAAGCATGTGTTGTTATGGTGCACACTCATGTATAGTACTCCGCAACTGAACAGATCTAAGCAATTGTGGGGATTACTAGCGTCTCCAAAAACGGGGGCGTTACAGAGTGGTATCAGATCATGCTTGCTTGACCGTAGATTGAGACCTAAGGCATATTAGAAGAGCTGTTTTGTAGCAAAACCTAGTTATAAAATTTAAAAAGAACTATATAAAATATAAGTATTACCGTTGTCCTTTCCTTCCTTAATGCTACCTTACCTGTCTTAGTTTATTTTCAGCTTAAGTTCTGCTTTTTGCAAAATGATTATGTCAAAACTTGTCTAATTTCAAAATTGTTATTTTTAAGTAGATGGTGCATTATATCCACTCCAAACCAGAAGAAATGGAGGGTTGGCCTTCAAAGCTGTGGGAAATGTAGTAGTATCTCGGAGCAACTAATTGGCATAAACTGGTGTTTCACGCAGTTGGGCAATTTATTGATGACGAACGTTATGAATGGAAAGCTTGGGTCACCTTGATACCATTGACTATCCGTTCCGACAGAGAGCAGAGGTTCTATGGACACAAGATAAAGGAAGATGTTGTTTAGGATGCCGCAAGGAATGCGGTACATCATCTTCGGAGCTACTATAATGACGAGTTCGATGAGTCTCCCCTTAACTTAATTCCTCAAATTATCTATGATGGAATAGCCTATGCCACTCCACAGCCTACAGCTGAAGATGACCCACGCCTAAGAGTAGCGTCCAAGTACATAGTGCATCAAGAGGCTATGTACTCGAGGACTCTTGAAGAATCCCAAGAATTGCATCAACAACTGTATCAGCAGGAGGTGCACCTCCTGAGACAAGACATTCACCAGCGCAATATGGTGGAAGTAGGGGAGATGTTTGATTGTGGAGAGACCCCTGATGTCCCTATAGCACCTTCCCCATCCCAGCCACGTTGGAGACATTCTGCCTGGGCCTATCGCCTCAGATTTCGCCCAGCTCCTTCCCAAGCACCGCCACTCAGAAATGATGACAAGGGAAGGGACCGGCACAAGATGACGACGATGAAGATCTGGAGGAGAGGATTCGCTATACGATTAGCAATCCACCATCTAGTGGCTGGAATTGAGCGAAGTCTACAGTGAGGAACAAGATCCTGTGGAGCAAGACCTTTCGAAGCTGTTAGCTAGTGTAGAGTACGATATTGTAGCGTGTGCCTTGTATAGAAGTGTTTTATATATGTAATACAAGTTGTATTATAAACCCTAAGTCGGTTTGTACTCGGCTTGTAAGATAAATAAAGTCTATGTTTAATTATCTCTTAAATTGTTTGCTAATAGTATGTATATCTTGCCGCCTTCAAAGCTGTTCTCCTTCTTATTCATTCTAGTCCTTATCTTATTCGTTCTGTTCTTATCATAAATTGGAATACTTACTTATCTGCCTGATGTTCATAAAAAGCACTGCGAAGCTTACTTCAAGATCTTAATCTGCAGATTCAAGATGGCAGGAACTGGACTATGACAAGGAAGCCAACAAGCAGAATAAGGCAACCCAGTAGATAACCAAGCTGCACTTGCCAATATTCTAGCAATGATGGAACAAAATAGACATCAAGCGGGAATGAATCAGACAAGGTTAATGGAGCAACATTCAAACTACTTGAACAGATTGCAATAAGAATAGCATCACCAAGCGGTTCAATGGGAGTTGCCGTCAATAGAGAGGGAACACAAGTGGGCAGATTTTCAGAAAACGAGACCTCACATTTTTTCTACACCACTTGACCCGTTGGCAGTAGAAGACTGGCTCAGAGATGTAGAAAGAAAATTAAAAACAGTACAATGTGATGACAGAGAAAAAGTTTTATATGCCTCACATCAACTTCAAGGACATGTAACCACTTGGTGGATAAATTTTCAAATTATGCACCAAGATAGAGAAATCACTTAGAAAGAGTTTGACGAGTCTTTTCGTTAAGATCATATCCCAGCTGGTGTTATAGAAGCTAAACACCAGGAGTTTTTTGCACTGAAGCAAGGAGGACATTCCATTATGGAATACTTACATCAATTCAATCAACTTGCACGCTATGCCCCTGATGATGTGAAAACAGAAGCCAAGAAGATGGAGAGATTCAGAGAAGGACTGCAGAAGTCTTTGAAATACCATATTTTAGCCATGGACTTCAAGGACCTATCTGCCATGGTGAATAAGTTGATTACATCTGAGGAAGCAAGAAATGAGCTAGAAGATTTTTGTGAAAGGAAGGCAATTCAAAGACTGTCATCATCATCTAGTGCACAGAGAGGATGAGTGGAGCTGATGGTCCTTTTAAGATAATTGAAAAGATTAATGATAACGCATACAAACTTGAGTTGCCTGCAAAGTTTTAGTTTTATATTTCATATTGCATATTTGAAGCCATACCTAGAAAAGATGATGAGCTTAAGTTGAGGACGACTCCAATTCAAGAGGGGGAGGATGATGAGGATATCACTTCTTTGGGTACACACAACACTCATCCACAAGATGCGAGGCAAGTAGCTATGACAAGGACATGTGCACAACAGTTGAATTACCAAGTAAATCATTCCTATGGTTATTTAATTCAGCTTTTGAGAATGTGTTGTTATCTGATGCATGTGATGTGATTGTGCTTAGGAACATAGGCAAGGACCAAGGAGAGCCACATGGAGTCACTAACCTTCTTGGGATGAACATTGGAGATCACTACGTCACTTTGAGGTTAGGACAACCAAGAATGAAAGCTAGGCATATTCTAGAATCCAGTTCGGCCTTCGGAGATAGTACTGATTTCAAACAAGCATAGAAGATGCATACAGACTCCAATGAGGTGATCTTGGACTTTTTGGAAATCTTATGACGCTCTATTTCCAATGGTTCTTGTCCCACCTCAAAACTCTACCTGAGCACATTGTAACCCATGAAACAAGTCCGGACCAGTTCCAAGCCTGGGCCTTGGGCCTTGTATTAGTTTGAGCCTAACTGGGGAGCCTATCAGACATAATCCCCACTTTTAGAGTTAGGCTTGTTTAGATTGATTTTTGTTCAGAAAACATCAGTTGTGTACTTTTGTCGACTATACCAACTAATTTCAGGCATCTCTATTGTTCAATGAAACTTCATATTTCATTCACAAATTTAAATCATGCTTATTTCTTTCTTGCTTGATTCTCTATTGCTTGCAGGAAAGAATATCTGTGTTGAGCACGGTTGGTAACGAGAAGGGTGTGGTGTTGCGATTGCAGAATGAACTTGATTATTTTAGTCAAGTAGTCTCGTCATCAATATCATATCAAACAATCGTAGTTATCATTCTCATCGAAAGATCGGGCTAAATTCCCTCATCACAAGGTGTCGTCATGCCGTGTACATGCATAGCTTAACACACCAACACAACCCAAAATATTAGTATTAGGCGTCTGCAATTTGCATCCATGCTTTTATTCCTTGCAAAATTTATAAAAAAATATTATAACTATTACAATCTCAGCAGTTTCTGAACTAGGCCACTACAAGGTCTGATTTGAAATGCAAGTCTACGATACGATTTTTGAAGGAATTACATTGTATTTTTGAAAATTCTCGTCAAATTATTACAAGATTTCTTAGTTCTAAATTTGAATTAGAGGGTTAATATAAAATGCAAAATGGTCGCACACAGTCGTATAAAGTACTTGAAAATTACGAAAATGGTTTAATAGAAAAATACTAGACACAGCTGTGGCAACTTCTTAAACTCTTTTTTTTCTTTAAACAGATAGCAGGCAGGGGCGAAGCCAGCGGGGAGGCTTAGTAAGGCTCTAGCCTCACCTCCCCTGGCGGCGGCACCCCTCCCCCCTGGCGAGCAACCTCCTCCATCCCTCCCCCCAGCCCACGGCAGCTGGCGCCGACGACAATAGAGGCCCAACAACAACAAACAACAAAAACTCAAAAAAGCACAGTTCAAGACTTCAAGTGGCAGCTCACTTCCGGCCCTACAAATTCATCTCATTGGCCCATCAAAACACCCACTCCAACAAAGAAATTGATTCCCAACCCACTCCAGATCAGCGGGCGGCGGCAGACCCAGAGCAAGAGAGACGCGTCGGCGCCGCCACAACGCTCGCAGAGGCCAGAGGGGGCTGGGGCTAGGGGCGACCGGATGAGGGTGCGCCGCCGAGCCAAGCGATCCGCGGTGAGCCGACCGAGGGGAGGCTGTTCGCCAGATTTGTCGGCGACCCGGTGGGGGGAGTCAGAGCGAGGCGACGAGGGGGGCCGAGCCGGGGCATGGGGAGCCGGACCGGGGCGGCGAGGGCCGAGTCGCCGCCGGCGAGTCTGGGCGGTGGCGCGGCTCCATGGAGGAGCACCGAGTCCTAGACCCGGAGGCCGGAGACGGGAGAACCGGAGAGGCAAAGTTGCGGGCGCCGGACAGAGTTGCGCGGAGAGCGATTGAATCTGTTACCTGAGAAAGTGAGAGAGACAGAGATAGGTGGAGTTGCGGGCGGTCGGGCAGACAGATAAAGGCGGAGACGCGTTGCGGTCGAACGGTGGACGGATTGACGAGTGTCGAGTTGAGACAGAATTGAGGAGATAGGGGCGGCCGACGGCTTCAAAGTGGGTAATTTTTCTCTAGTTTTTTCTTATGAATTTAGTATTTTAGAGTTTAGATTTTAGACTTTTATATTCAATGTATATAGATAGTTTAGTCCTTATAATTAATTTATATATTTATAGCTTTGTATTGATAGAACTTAATAATTTATTTATAGATTTTGCTATAATGGAGAAACGAACTTTGTGCAACTATTTCGCAAGTAATTCAAATAGCTCTCGTCCAACCGATGAGAGTGCAACTCAACCAAAGAAGTTTCGACTAGAATTTAATCCAAATGAAATAATTGCCGATCCAGCGCTGCACATACTAATTGAAGATTATGCTAGAGAAATTAGAGATTAAGTGAGAAGGGCATATTTATTGAATGGGCCTACCCGAGTAAATGGATATTTATTTCCACAGACATTGGATGGCAAACAGTCGCGGTCCCTTCAAGAATCATAGTATAATAAATTTGATTGGTTGGAATATAGTGTGAAAAAGGATGCCGCCTTTTTTCTCTATTGTTTTCTTTTCAAGAAACCGGCTAAACCCAATACATTTGGAAGTGATGTATTTACGAAGTTTGGGTTCTCTCGTTGGAAGATTGCTTTTTATGCTTTCAATAAACACGTTGGTGGTACAAATAGTACCCACAATATTGCAAGGGGTCTTTGCGATGATTTCAAAAATCAAAGGTCAAGTGTGTCTAGCAAAATCAATACTTATAGTAAGGAAGCCGAAATTACATACAAAATTTGTTTAACTGCATCTTTAGATTGTGCAAGATATCTTATAGCTCAAGGTGAAGCTTTTTGAGGACATGATAAATCCTCTACTTCTATCAACAAGGGAAATTTCAAAGAGTTATTAAATTGATATAAAGATAAAAAGGAGGAAGTGAATGCGGCATTTGATACAGCTCCAGGGCACGCAGTTATGATTTCTCCAGATATTCAAAAAGAGCTTTGTAAATGTTGTGCACAAGAGGTCACAGAAGTGATTAAATGTGAGATTGGAGATAGAAATTTTATAGTCCTTATTGATGAGCCCAGAGATGTATCAATAAAGGATCAAATGGCGATAATTGTGAGGTTAGTTATAGTTCCACATCATTTATGCATTATTGTTTTGTTCTACCTTTAAAGTTTACATTTTATAATCATATCATTTTTGCATATTTGTGAATAATCAAGGGAAAGTGATGGAAAAGTTTCTTGCCATTGAGCATATCACAAATTATACATCTGCAGCATTGAAAGAAGTTTTGGTTGGATTGCTTACTCGACATGGCTTGCCTATTTCAAGGATGCGTGGGTAGGGCTACGACGGAGCTTCAAATATGAGAGGTGAATTTAATGGATTGCAAAAACTTTTTCGAGATGATAATCTAAATGCTTTCAATGTTCATTGCTTCACCCACTAGTTACAGTTGGTAGTTATCATTGTGGCAAGTTGTAGTAGAGCTATTGCAGATTTCTTTAACTATGTTCCTCTGATAGTGACTACTATGAGTTCATCTTGTAAAAAAATATACCTTGATTAAAAATCATCATGAGGTCTTATTGGAGAAGCTAGAGAATGGTTTGGTTTCACCGACAGATCGCATCGAAGTCGGACTTGCTAGACACTGAAGATACTCAGTGGGGCTCACATCTCAAAACTTTGCTTCGCATATACCAAATGTGGGAAGTAGTAGTGGATGCGCTTGAGCTTGTAAGTGAAGATGCTTGTCAAAACTCAAGTCATGGTGGAGCAGCAGGTTTGCTAAAAAAGATGGAATGTTTTGAATTTGTATTCATCATGCATTTCTTAATAACTATGTTGAGCATTACAAATGAGCTGTCACTTGCTTTGCAAAGGAAGCATCAAGATATTGTTGAACCTATGGGCTTATTACAGGATGTCAAATAACGCTTTCAAGATATGAGAGACAATGGGTGGAAGACATTGTTCAACCAAGTCAAAAACTTTTGTAACACCCCAGCCTAACATAGGCCTGAAATGCTACTAACTATCCACAATATAACAACAACTAATATAAATCACCTAGAAATTTCGGCATGACCTCCTTTGTTTAATAACGAAATAACAGTTCCGACAAACATGAATAGCACAAGTTCTAAATAATGAACGGAAAGATAATATCAAAAGGTACTAAGTCTTTATTACATTTAATCTGATGAAATATAAACTGAACCAATTAAGCTATCAAGCCAACAAGATTATCATGACTGTCTTTATTTCTTAATGAAGGAATTGTGCACGTGAATCTGAACTAGTCATTCATGTCCACATGTATGCTGATCTCACATTGGTACCTAAAATAGACAAACAACAACAAGAGTGAGTCCAACGACTCGGCAAGTATAATCAGTATCAAATGCAAGCATGAACATTAACTCTCAAGTTAAACATATTACATATGAAATTCATGCTATGCATTATGATCAAAAACTCCTCTTTCTCATCTCTTTCGCATTTTACCGTGACGCGGTGTGCATCCGTCAATGCACACCCATGCCTGTACCCTCTGGTACAGGGACCAATTGCCCACACTCCACAAGTGTGGGGACCTCGATGCTTGATCACCACATGACCAAGACTTCAACAATTCTCAATATGATGCATATATGTGAATGTATCAACAAGATAAAATGCATTCACCATACTACGCATCAACAAATCTCATAAATGTCATAATGTAAACAGAACATAAATAGCATTAACAACTCAGAACATTACTCAAATTCATAAGTAAAGCATTCATAACTCAAACACCACTCATATCATCCAAATCACTCAATCACACGGATTAATCATAGCAAGGTTATACTTGCCTCAACCATGAGAAAATGAAGAACGCGTAGAAGGCACAACCCCCGGAATCCGCTCTCCTCCTGAATATTTAATTAATAATTACTAACATGACAGTAGCGGGTTTCTAGATATAAAATAACAGCAACCCCAATTAACCCAACAATTTATCTCAATTAAATCCCCAACTCCCCTCGGCCAAATCTGCCCAACCACAGACAGCCGACTTCCAAAAATCATAACTTTCAGTACGTAACTCCAAATTAAGCGTTCTTGGACTCTCTGTAAAGATAATTAAATTATCTACAAAAACTTATTTGGGGAGACTCTCTGATTCGGCCATTTACGAACCGAACCAAACCCTTTTCTAAAGCATCCAAATTCACGTCGGACTCTCTGGATAGCGCACTAAAACAGGCATAACTTTCGCCCAGAAACTCGGAATCCGGACTTCTTGACCTTTATGGAAAGCTAAGACAATTATCTAAAACTTTCCTAACATGAAGAATTTCTGATTCGCAACTATTTCCGTCGCACAAACCGATCTACTAAACTCTGTCCAGAACTACCCCGATCTGCAGAACAGTAGCACTAGAAAAATCATAACTTTTGCTACACAACTCGAAATAACGCGTTCTAGCACTCCCAGGAAAGATAATCAAGTCCTCTACAATTTTCTAGAAGAGGTCCAGACCTGAATCCTGACGGATCTAACCCAGAACAGCCGATTAACCCAAACTGTCACGGCGGTCCAGAAAACAGACGAAATCCAACTTGATTAAAACTCATCTAGAGGACCAACGGAGTTACCCTTGACGACACGAGGACGAACACGTCGACGAACACGACGACGAACGACGACGAACACGCTCGCGATCTCCTCCTCTCCTTCCTCCGGATCCACGCGGTATAGCGACGAACGTCGACGACGGCGCTCCGGGGAACAAGACGACGACGACGAAGGCGACGACGAAGACGAAGGCACCACGGTGCAGCGAGGACGACGACACGGCACGGAGAAGACGGCGCGGCAGCAGGGCGCCGCGGCGGCGGGCGCCGCGGCGGCGGCGGCAGGCAGCAAGCGGGCAAGGCGGCGGCAAGGCAAAGCAAGGCGCAGAGAGGCGGCTGCAGAGGCGGGCGCGAGGGGTGGAGGCGCGGTGGGGGCTGCGGGGGTTTTAAGTGGTGGCCTCCCTCCCTCTTGGGCCTAGAAAATCCCACAGGCCAAGCCCAAGCCCAGGTTGTCTTAACTTTCCAGAAAACCCCCCCAAAACTCCTTTAAAAAAAACTTTTCACTTAAGTCCCTCTCTCTATTAACTAAGCAATTAATAAAACATTTTCCGGGGTATTACATTCTACCCTCCTTAAACAGAATTCGACCCCGAATTCTAACTGCAACCACAACAGGAAACAAAACAACCAACTAGAAACAAAAACACGCACCTGACGTGAACAACGCCGGGTGCTGCTCGCGCATGCGAGACTCCAACTCCCAAGTTGCCTCTTTTTCGGTCTGCTGCGACCAAAGCACTTTGACATACAGCAAAGTCTTATTTCTCAACACTTTTTCGCCCTTTCCGAGTCGCCGGCTTGGACTCAAAGGACAAATCTTGCTCAATAACCAAAGGTTCTAGAGCGATGTGAACTTCCGGGTCTCGTAAGTACTTTCTCAACATGGACACGTGAAACACGTTATGCACTCCGCGATAGCCTCGGGAAGATCAAGCGGTAAGCCAATTTCCCAATCCGCGCTAGTATGGTGAAAGGTCCAACGTACCTAGGGCTAAGCTTCCCTTTGGTACCGAACCTCACCACACCCTTGGTAGGAGATACTCTCAAGAGCACCTGATCTCCCACCGCAAACTCCAAGTCCCTCCTTCTCACATCAGCATAACTCTTCTGCCTACTCTGGGCAGCCAACAAATTCTGTCTTACCAAAGCCACTCTCTCAACGGTCTTCTGGACCCAATCCGGTCCTAAGATCGCTTTCGCCCACCGCTTCCCGACAAAGGCGACTGCACTTACGGCCATACAACACTTCAAATGGAGCTGCTTTGATACTAGAGTGATAACTGTTGTTATAGGCAAACTCTGCCAAAGGTAATTGATCCTCCCAACTACCCTTCCAAGACAAAGACACAAGATCTCAACATGTCCTCCAAAGTTTGGATAGTCCGCTCGATCGCCCATCGATCTGGGGTGGAAAGCCGTGCTCAACGCAGCCGAGTGCCCAAAGCACTCGCAAACTCTCCCAAAACTTGGAAACAAACTTGGCATCTCTGTCGGAAATTATGGTCTTAGGCACACCATGCAGCCTCACAATTTCCCGAACATAAATAGGAGCCAGATCACTCGCTGAGTTGGTTGTGCGGATAGGAATGAAGTGTGCGGACTTACTGAACCGATCCACAACAACCCAAATTGCGTCCTTGCCTCTCGGCGACCGAGGCAACGCGACCACAAAATCCATAGAAATATCATCCCACGGCCATTGAGGAACCTCCAATGGCTGCAATAATCCGGTGGCCTCTTATGTTCAACTTTCACTTGCGACAAATACCACACGAGGCCACATAATTGGCTATATCCACCTTCATCCTTTTCCACCGAAATTTCGCTTCAAATCACGATACATCTTAGTCTCTCCGGATGAATCAGATCACGGAGTGCGATGAGCTTCTCTCAAAATGTCATCCTTAACCCCCGCTTTCTGCGGCACGCATAAACGCCCTTTAAAGCGCAATGCACCTGACATATCCAAGCTGAAATCCCCTTCTTTTCCCATCTCCAACCGTTTCATCACCCTCAAAACAACCGATCGATCACAGCCTCCCTTTTCGCTCTGGTATAGTGACTCTAGGATCAACGGGTCTCCACTCGGGCCGCACCGCATAGCGATGAGATATCCCCATACGATCAAAATCAGCAATCAAACAATCCAGGGTAGCAGGCGTCGCCTTGCGACTCAGAGCATCGGCCACCACATTGGCCTTACCGGATGATACTGAATGGTTAGATCATAATCCTTGATCAACTCTAACCATCTGCGCTACCTCAAATTCAGATCCTTCTGGGTAAAGATGTACTTGAGACTCTTGTGATCGGTAAACACGTCACAAGTCTCACCGTACAGATAGTGCCTCCAAAGCTTCAATGCAAACACAACTGCAGCCAGCTCTAAATCATGGGTAGGGTAATTGCTCATGCTTTTTCAGGTGCCTCGATCGTAAGCCAAAACCTTACCATCTTGCATAAGCACACAACCCACCCAACTCTTGATGCATCGAGAAAAGCGTGAATCGCTTCCACGGCTCGAACGGTGAGAACAGGCGGTCACCGACTTTTCCTTCAAAATCCAGCTGCGCTCACAATCATCGTCCCACCGAAACCTCATGTCCTTCGAGTAAGCTTCGACAAGGGCTTGGCGATGATGGAGAAATCTTGCACAAAGCGCCGATAATAACACGCCAACCGAGGAAGCTCCTCACCTCCTTGACATTGGTCGGCCTCTCCCAATCCACCACCAAGAAACTTTACTTGGATCAACGGAGACTCCTTTATCGCTGATGATGTGACCCAAGAACCCCACCGGGTCACCGAACTCACACTTCTTGAGCTTCGCATAAAACTTATGCTCTCTTAGTGTTGCCAACACTTGTCTCGAGATCTTGCTCATGATCCGCTTCGCTCTTGGAATAAATCAAGATATCATCAATGAATACGACCACAAAGTCGTCCAAATATTCATGTAACATCCTGCTCATTGTCTCCATGAAAGCGGCGGGGCATTTGTTAGTCCAAAAGACATAACTTTAAATTCAAAATGCCCATACCTCGTGGAGAACGCCGTTTTCTCAATGTCCTCCTCTCGGACAGAATTTGATTGTACCGATCGAGATCAATCTTTGAAAATACCTTAGCTCCCTTAACGATCAAACAAATCCTCGATACGGGTAAAGGATACTTATTCTTGATGGTCACCGGTTGAGAGCACGGTAGTCAATACACATGCGCCAACTCCATCTTTCTTCTTGACAAACAAAGACCGGTGCTCCCCACGGAGACACGCCAGCGAATAAGATCCTTCGCTTTTAGATCATCCAACCGCTTCTTTAGCTCTTCTTGGACAGTCGAGCCAAACGGTGCGGAGTTATAGAACCGGTCGTGCTCCGGCACCAAGTCAATTTCAACTCCACCGGACGCGGAGGTGGCATCCAGCAACTCGCTGAAAACGTCCACAATTCCCTGACCACCGAATCGCTCTGCAATCAAATCAAAGAGGAATTTGGCTTTTCCACAAGGGATAAAAGAAATCCACTCTTTACTGCTCTACTACCAGGAAAAAGACTAGCCAACACACTGGGTGTACAGGAGGGTGCACTACCCTGAAACACTAACTCTTTGTCTGACGGCGATTGCAAAGTTACTGTCTTCCAAAAACAAGATATGACAGCACGGTAACTATGCAACCAATCCATTCCCAAAATAACATCAAACGGCTCCATCCTCATAACCATCGATTAGTAACAAAATGCTCTCCATCTATGGTAATCGTACAACCCGGACGGTGTGGAACTAGAAAGAATTCCACCCGTGAATGAACCAAAACAGTCGAGCTATAGACCGCAAACTCAACTCGCCCGACTAGCAAACTCTATGGAAGCAAAAGAGAAGTAGCTCGGAATCAAATGAACATAAGCCTCCACCGAGTCCACCAAAAGCGCACTGTCACCACATCGGGACGACCTGCCGGCTCAGCCGTCGGCAAGGCGTAGGAGACTGACGCTGGAGTGCCGGGCGCCGCAACACCGGATATGGCGGGCCGCCACCGCAGAGGAGCTGAAGGCGCCATGCTGGAAACAACGCCGCAGGGAGGCGGCCAAAAGTACCGGAGGCATCCTCCGGGAGAAGGGTAGTGAGACCGGGTCGGCGCCAAGTTCGAGTAGGGCAGCCGCTAGCATCCGTGACCGACCCGGGAAGAAGGCTGTGGCCGACCGAGCCGCTGAACTGCTCCCACTTGATGATCTTTGGCGGGATTACGCTACGAGACCATTGCATTGTGGCCCTCCGGACCACAATGGCGACAAGCTCCCGACCAAACACACTCGCCGCACGATGTCCTCACCACACTTGAAACATTTCATCCTGACCGGGACCGGACGTACCATCGAACACCGGTGAAGGACGAAAAGTGGAAGACGCACGGGACTTGTTGAACTTAGACTTGAAAGAATTCTCGACCCCTTGAACTTCTTGTGAACCGGCTTGTACCACCCACCACCGCCAAAACTCTTCCTCTGGCTACTCTGTACTCTCCGAGTCGCATGACCACCAGTCCCATGCGGTCCCTCCCAAGCGCATCTCTAACTCCATACCTCTCGCTTGCTCCACCAGGAGCTAAAGTCACGGAGCTCCAAAGCTCCCAATACTGTCGAAACTCCCGCCTAAGTCCTCTATGGAACCTCTTGGCCTTCTCCACCTCATTGGTAGCCACAAAGGGCAAGCGGATTATGTTGTGGAATCCCACCTCGTACTCGACACCGACATCTTGCCACCTTGTAATCGTTCAATGAAACCTCCATCCTCTCCACAAATGAGTCGATAGAACCTCTTCTGAATCGCCCGAGAACACCTCCCAAGTCGCCGGCCCTAAGGCGTGGATCTAGCCGACAGGACTCCTTCCCACCGAGATCCGCCGCCTTCAACCGAAGGCCACAAACCGAGCTCTTGCTCGGATGGTAGCCCCAACACCTCTAGATGTCTCTATGTGATGCAACCGGTTAGCGGCATCAATCAAGGCGTCCCTAGTCCATCGAAGTATCCAACCTCAACGCATTCCATCGATGCGGACCCATCACACCCACCGCCGCAAGGTCGCAGGAATGACCGCAGCGCGGCTCGGGTGCGGGGGTGGAGACCGGTTTTCTTGAACCGTGAAGCAACCTCTTCCTCTCGATCCCACCGGATGGCCTCTCTGGCGTGAGTGCTGTTCAATCATGGGGGCACACACGGCTTCGTCCGGCCTCACGGCCACGACCACGACCACGGCCTCTACCCTTGCCATCTCTATATAACATAAATAAATATAGAGTCACACATGACACACAATTAATTATCGAAACAAGAAGAATGATACTGATCGATGCAAAACTCATTCCCATCTATCAGGTACGGTGTGTCAAATTTAATATTTTCACTACCACGGACCTCTGACCGCTCGATACCAATCTGTAACACCCACCTAACATAGGCCCGAAATGCTACTAACTATCCACAATATAACAACAACTAATATAAATCACCTAGAAATTTCGGCATGACCTCCTTTGTTTAATAACGAAATAACAGATTCCGACAAACATGAATAGCACAAGTTCTAAATAATGAGCGGAAGATAATATCAAAAGGTACTAAGTCTTTATTACATTTAATCGATGAAATATAAAGCGAACCAATTAAGCTATCAAGCCAACAAGATTATCATGACTGTCTTTATTTCTTAATGAAGGAATTGTGCACGTGAATCTGAGCTAGCCATTCATGTCCCCATGTATGCTGATCTCACATTGGTACCTAAAATAGACAAACAACAACAAGAGTGAGTCCAACGACTCGGCAAGTATAATCAGTATCAAATGCAAGCATGAACATTAACTCTCAAGTTAAAAATATTACATATGAAATTCATGCTATGCATTATGATCAAAACTCCTCTTTCTCATCTCTTTCGCATTTTACCGGTGTGCGGAGTGTGCATCCGTCAATGCACACCCATGCCTGCACCCTCTGGCATCGGGACCAGTGCCCACACTCCACAAGTGTGGGGACCTCGATGCTTGATCACCACATGACCAAGACTTCAACAATTCTCAATATGATGCATATATGTGAATGTATCAACAAGATAAAATACATTCACCATACTACGCATCAACAAATCTCATAAATGTCATAATGTAAATAGAACATAAATAGCATTAAGAACTCAGAACATTACTCAAATTCATAAGTAAAGCATTCATAACTCAAACACCACTCATATCATCTAAATCACTCAATCACACGGATTAATCATAGCAAGGTTATACTTGCCTCAACCGCGAGAAAATGAAGAACGCGTAGAAGGCACAACCCCCGGAATCCGCTCTCCTCCTGAATATTTAATTAATAATTACTAACATAACAGTAGCGGGTTTCTAGATATAAAATAACAGCAACCCCAATTAACCCAACAATTTATCTCAATTAAATCCCCAACTCCCCTCGGCCAAATCTGCCCAACCACAGACAGCCGACTTCCAAAAATCATAACTTTCCGTACGTAACTCCAAATTAAGAGTTCTTGGACTCTCTGTAAAGATAATTAAATTATCTACAAAAACTTAGTTGGGGAGACTCTCTGATTCGGCCATTTACTAACCGAACCAAACCTTTTTCTAAAGCATCCAAATTCACGTCGGACTCTCTGGACAGCGCACTAAAACAGGCATAACTTTCGCCCAGAAACTCAGAATCCGGACTTCTGGACCTTTATGGAAAGCTAAGAAAATTATCTAAAACTTTCCTAACATGAAGAATTTCTGATTCGCAACTATTTCCGTCGCACAAACCGATCTACTAAACTCTGTCCAGAACTACCCCGATCTGCAGAACAGTAGCACTAGAAAATTCATAACTTTTGCTACACAACTCGAAATAACACGTTCTAGCACTCCCAGGAAAGATAATCAAGTCCTCTACAATTTTCTAGAAGAGGTCCAGACCTGAATCCTGACGGATCTAACCCAGAACAGCCGATTAACCCAAACTGTCACGGCGGTCCAGAAAACAGACGAAATCCAACTTGATTAAAACTCATCTAGAGGACCAACGGAGTTACCCTTGACGACACGAGGACGAACATGTCGACGAACACGACGACGAACGACGACGAACACGCTCGCGATCTCCTCCTCTCCTTCCTCCGGATCCACGCGGTATAGCGGCGAGCGTCGGCGACGGCGCTCGGGGAACAAGGCGACGACGGCGAAGACGAAGGCACCACGGTGCAGCGAGGGCGGCGACACGGCACGGAGAAGGCGGCGCGGCAGCAGGGCGCCGGCGGCGGGCGCACGGCGGCACAGGCGGCGTGGCGGCAAGGCGCGGGAGGCGGCGGCTGCAGGAGCAGGGGTGGGGCGCAGGGTGGGGCTGCTGGGGTTTTAAGTGGTGGCCTCCCTTCCCCTCTTGGGCCTAGAAAATCCCACCTGGGCCAAGCCCAAGCCCAGATTGTCTTAACTTTCCAGAAAACCCCCCCAAAACTCCTTTAAAAAAAACTTTTCACTTAAGTCCCTCTCTCTATTAACTAAGCAATTAATAAAACATTTTCCGGGGTATTACAACTTTTGTAAAATATATGAGATTGATGTGCCAAATATGGAAGATCTTATTGAAGTTATGGGTCAATCAGTACGTCGGAAGCATAAAGTAACTCAACATCATTATTACAAAGTTGACATTTTTAATGTTGCTATTGATGCAATTATGAATGAGATGAATCATCGATTCAATGAAGTTTCCTCGGAGTTATTGGTATGTATGTCTTGTCTTGATCCAAGCGACTCCTTCTCTAAGTTTGATGTTGATAAACTTGTTTGACTTGCTGAGATTTATGATGATGATTTCACGGGTGCTGATCGGCTTTTGTTAAGAAATCAGTTTCAAACCTTCATTCTCAACATTAGAAGAAATGAAGAATTCAATGGATGTCGTGATATATCAAAACTTGCTAAATTGATGGTTCAAACAAGAAAAGATAGAACTTTCTCGTTGGTATATCGCCTCATCGAGTTGACATTGATACTTCCAGTGGCAACGATATCTGTTGAGAGAATATATTTCAACAATGAATATTATCAAAACAGATTTGCGCAATAAGATAACGGATGAGTGGCTCAATGACTTGATGGTGTGCTACACTGAGCGAGAGATCTTTAAAATCATAAACCGCTTCCAATGCATGAAGTCACGTAGAATATATTTGCCCCGTGATTCAAATTTGTCTCGTGATTCAAATTAGCTTATTTGTGGTATGTGTCATAATTCATATAATCTAAATTTTCATTGTTATTCATAATTTTCTATTATATCACTAACTTTCATATGTTTCATACACAGGTGATTTATTATTACTCCGTACTCATAGCAGAATAATTATATATTCTTGGATATGCACTTTCTATTGTCGAGGTACCCACTTTGTATTTCTCTGTTTTTCGTTGTTTGTAATTTGAAATTCTATAAGAGTATAATACTATATTTGTGCCAATTTAGTTTAGTCCGATAAATAATTCAGTCTATCTTCGATTTTATTTCTGGCTTTGCCACCGATAGCAGGAACACTGCTTAATCACTAAAGAGAAAAATAGAGTTTAAAACTTTAAATGTTAGAGCACCAGTGCAAGATGGACTCAACATGTACACGCCTTCTCCTTCAGACACGAAGTACCCCGGTACAAAGACACACGACTCTTAACAACACATTACTACTCTGCAGGAGACAAGGACTCATCGGAAAAAACTTCTCGTACTTCTAACAAAATATAAATATTGGTCTAGGAAGTGTGGATCGAATATGTTAACTGGTCTGGGAAGTGTGGATCGAATATGTTAACTGGTCTGGGAAGTGTGGATCGAATATGTAACATGAATCAATAAACGGAACTAGAAGACAACGATGTGTGTCTGCCGTAAAATTACATACTTGCAACACCTCGAGGGACCTTTGTAATTGTCAATGGACAAGTGTCCTAACTTAATTCGCCAAATATATATCTCCAGTAATTTCCAAAGAAACAAACCTAATTTAAAATAATTTAAGAAAGTGCAGCCAGAAATAATATTTTCCCGATAGATCAATTCAACCGGGTCCAAATGGTGTCACTCATGCTTCTAGCTAATATGTGAAAGATTCGAGTCCCAGTAAGTACACATTAGGTCCCATGACTTTGTGGTGCAAAGCTTTACATAGCTTTCGCTATTCACCTTTTTCTCAAAAAAAAAAAAAAAGAAGTGCTCATGATGATGGGCAATTGGATAGATTGTCTGAATGTGACTATAGCATTATGTCTGGTGGTTTCTTTTGGTTGAAGTTTATGGTTTTTGAATTCTGATTATTTATGAGCCAAAGTACGAAAAGAAATAGTTACTTGCACTTTTGTCCGGTATAGTTAAAGTTGGTATAATATCGACTACAATGAATCTATAAATCCCGTTTTGACAAGACGTATCGTTTATACGCTAGGTACTGTAGCAAAGTAGGAATAACTAAATATGAAATATCCATTCGTTCAAAATAATAATAAGAAAAGCTTACGACATCAAATTTACAGTGTCGTACTGTACTGTTTGTTATATGGTTTCACTTGAGGAAAGAAAGCGCAATGGATTGCCACTGCAGGGGCTCAGACCAACGGGTGCATGCACCGTGGACTTTTCAGGATGTTGCTAACTACTAAGGTTTCATGGCCCACGGCAGGCTTGGATTTTGCTCCCGAATTGGAATTTTTTGTATGAATAATCTATTTTTTATTTAAAAATTCAGAAATATTCTCATAAATTTTTTTTACAAAAATAGGCTCCAGTCGTCTAACTCAGCGGCGACATACAGTGAATCTGCCAACCGTTGGGCGATTTATTGCAGTCGGCCCACCGTTGGGATCGGATTCCGCCGCCCACCGTTGGGCGACTGACATCAAGTCGCCCAACCGTATGGCGACAGGATGTGTCCCTGCTTCTTGGCCTTCCGATCGAGGGAGGCGCTGTCTTCTATCGAGGCCCGGCCGAGTGGCGCGGACTTGCTCGGCGGTCGATGGGGTTCTTCCACCGGTCGATGACCACCACATCTTCGATGTGACTCAGACGCACGGGCCATCGCTGAGGTGGCTCGCACAGTACCAGGTACGTGGTCTTTTACAATCGATCGTGTATTGCAAGCTCTTACTTGCGCTATTACGTACTAATAACAACATATTTTTATTTAGGTGGAGCGCATGGATCCGCAGGCAGACGATTACCAGGTCTCGCGCCACTTGCAGGCGTACGTGCTGTGGCTCTTTGGTTGGGTGCTCTTCACCACCAGCCACGACAACTCCGTGGTTGCGCGCCTTATCGCTCATGCGAGGGCGATTGCGGACGGCGAGGCCCCCCAGGTCAGCTGGGGATCAGCTGCACTTGCCGCGACGTACCGCGCCCTGTGCGATGCGTGCACGAGGATGAAGGCGAACTCGATCCTCACGGGTTGTCCCCTACTGCTGC
The DNA here is from genome assembly GCA_036346245.1 of Bonia amplexicaulis. Lineage (NCBI taxonomy): Eukaryota > Viridiplantae > Streptophyta > Magnoliopsida > Poales > Poaceae > Bonia > Bonia amplexicaulis. The sequence continues at coordinate 18,404,158 of CM070747.1, read as the reverse complement.
AGTTGTGGTCGTTCGAGCGCTTCAGCCTCGGACGACCTGTGTTAGACGACATGGGCCCGTACAGGCCCGAGATGTATTCGGGGGGAGACATTGACCGGCCGACGATGGGCTCTCTTTGTTGTCGGCGACGAGTAAGCATTATCTCAGTTAGCTATTTTGTTGTTATTAATGATTGTCATACTTAACAACTTGCCTTTTTTGCAGGTACAGTTCGCGCACGTGCAGGTCACGCGGGCGTACCTGCCTTTTGTTGAGCAGTTCGACCGCCTCACAGCCGACGATGTGTGCTGGGAGCCTTACGCAGATGAGGCACTGCAGGCACGTGCTCCTTACGGGCTGTCCACGCTATGCTTTCGTGACCGAGCTTTCTGGCTCACGCGCGGAAGCTCGTGTACGATATCTTCATGGAGGACTACGCACCCCAGCGAGTCATGCGGCAGTTTGGACTACAACAGTCGCTTCCTGTACCAGTCGGACCACCGCTTCCGCGGCACGTGCACGCGTGAGTGATCGCTTCTCATAAATATGTACGTTCTTACTACTGTGTTCGCAAGTACTTACATTACGTATTAGTCCTATATATGTAGGTACTCCAGAAAGGGAGTTAAACGAGGCACGAACTGGATGACGAAGATGCAGCCCTGGATTGCGCAGTGGGAGGGTGCGCTCGACGACCACGTGGAGGAGGACCGCCCATACGACAGTAGGGACTACACGGAGTACCTGCGCTGGTACCAGGTGCGAACACGTACCAGGCTAGTACATGTCGTAGACCCCCCCACCACACACATCGCCACTGTGACAGACACGTACCCCGCGCACCTCGCACGCGACGCTCACATCGCGGTACATTACATGTAATTTCAAATATTCCCAAATGGCAATGTCGTTTTGATGATGGATCATATTATTTTATGTCTTTTGTCGGTGACGTCGGATGTGCGGCGTGGGGACCGAGTCCGCCGCGAAACTAGAGAGGGTCGCCCAGGGTGCGGAGTTCACCCACGAGGATCACGTCAGCTTTCTGCGTCGGATGGAGGCCGGGTGTAGACGTATCGTTAGCCTGTTGTCCTGCAGGAGGCTACCGACGGTCTCCACACCCACGCCCAGCGCAAAGACGGCTGGCCCAACGGTGCCGCCCCGGCCGGCGTGGCAGTACTCTGGAAGCTCCACGTGGGCATGTCCTCCTCCACCTAACCCGGACGAGGCTGGAGGATCTGCCTGGAGACGGCCTTCTACACCGCCAGGCCAGCTATTCTCGCGTCCTCCGTACATCCCTGGTTTACCCACACGGGGTGTGCAGACATATGCCCTTTTCCGAGCACGATGACCTTCGCTGAGGGTACATATCGTACGATCTCCGTTTTATGGCAATATTTTATATCTGAAACTAACCATATTACTTTCGCAGGTCATTTCGAGTCCGAGTCCCGACACGGCCCCACCGTGAGCCCGGAGGATGTGGACTAGTACTTCTCCGAGTGGGTCACCGGCCGTCAGGTGCACCTTCCAGGGACAAAGACCGAGGTTCTCTCGACAGTGCCCTCCCGGTGCCGGAGGGCACACAACCATAGGTGCAGCTGACTCCACCAGCTCAGGGGCAGGTGCGATATGCTCCTGATCGTTTCACGTTTTCGGAGCGTCGTCACCCGATGCACCGGAGGACGGCCAAGTGGGGCCGACGTGGGCGTGGGGACAGGGCAGGCTAGGGTGGCGCGTGATTGTACATCATTATTTCATGTACTGCTTACGTTCTTTATTTAAAATGTGAACTTTTTAGTACTGTGTCTACTTACTTTTACTCATTGTCTACGACATCCAAATAGTGCGCATGAAAATATCACTTACCGTCGTATGTATCAATTATTTTATGGTCAATCGTTCGGAAAAAAAATTGAAAAATTATTTACGCACCTACAACATACAATGAACATAAACTTTTATTACAACTTCAGCAGATTTTTTACCAGTTTAAAACTACAAAATTGACAAAATCTAAAACATTCACGGGGACGTATCTAGTCGCCGTCCCATTAGGCGACTGCATTAAAATCGCCTAACGGTGGGGCGACTAAATGCAGTCGCGCTATTGTAGGGCGACTATACCAAGTCGCTCTTCGGGTGGGCGAAAGGCTTCAATCGCGCAATGGTTGGGTGACTGGAGCCTATTTTTGTAAAAAAAATTTCTATAGATATATTTCTGAATTTTCGAATAAAAAATAGATTATCCGTACAAAAAATTCCCCGAATTGCACCCAACGAAGGCTACCACTTGCAAATCCTCACCCATACAAATCATGCAAAAATTGCAAAGCATACAAAATTACAGGTAATTCATGAAAAAAACAAATAGGTTATTCTCTCCTCTCAAAAGAAAAATGATCGTCTCAGTTTCCCTAAAAAGAAAGAAATATGTTCGTCTCAAAAAATTTGCAGAATCATGTGTTCATGGACAGCCATACGCTCCAATGCCATCTTGTAAAAGGAAATTTCACCAGATATTTCCCCCATCTATCCATGTACAGACAGAGACAATACAGTATTGTCCAAATATATATCTGCTCTAAAAGAAAAATAGTCAAAATATTACCACTGCGTACGTAAGGAATGTACTGTCAGGTGAACCCTAGAGGCTGGATTAGCGGGAGAAAATTTAAGCTAGACGGGCCTCAAGACGCAGCCAGGAAGCGTCATTCAGGCTTTGTTTTAAACAATGATGGTTTTGACTATTAAAAATCAAAAGTTATTTAGAATATATTAATTTCTTAATTTGATTTTTTCTTTTTTTTCTTTTTTTCTTTGTATTATCCTTATAGATATAACGATGTATTTTATTTTCCTATTTGTTTTTTATTTTTTAATTAAATATCTCGGGAAAAACTAACCATTGATGTAGTGTTATTTTAACTAAAAAACCAAAATCCACGCCTCTTTGAAACAGGGTCTCAAAATTGCGAAGAAATAAGGTATGTGACTCGTAGGCTTGTGGCTTGGCTAGTCACTTGCTGGGCCTCTCAAGACCTCACTCATGGCTTCTTCCTCCTCAAGACGCCGACATGAAAAGCTTCGGTGCCCAGGGCATGGCGGAAGACGCGCCCTCGGAACAACTGTACATTAGCATACTTCGTCCGGCCCAGCCGTAAGTGAGCTCAAGTTTGATCAAGCAAGGCAGGCCTTGTGGCATGAAAGCAAGTGAGCTAGCAGCTAGCTCACGGCCTAATCTAGCATGCTCTGGCTGGCCTATGCTTACCGTCATTTTTGGAGCCTGCTCCCGTGCTAATCTGGCTTTGAGCCGGGCCTTCCATCCGATCCAACAGTGTTAACTGATAAGCCAATTGTGCTCAAATATAAGAGGATGTTTTAATCAGCTGAAGCTGATGGTTTTTAACCGAGCCTTTTTATTGAAATAACATAGTAACAACCTGGAGAAGTAGCCCTTAATATAAAATTTGAAAAAGGACTTTTTGAAGACGCAGATATAGAGGGGACGATGAAGGCCGATCAACGCCTTTTGGAAGTGGCTTGAAAAAGAAGTCACCTTTTAAAAACTGAGGTATTCAAATTAACTATAGGACCGGGTAGATAATAGAGAGTGAGTGAATGGTGCCTAGAAAATTTCCCCCAAATATTCATAAATCCTTTACGCCGATAGTAACAAAGGTATAAAGATTAGGATATGAAATCTACTTGAAAAATAGAGAAATACAGAGCTCAGTACGACCAGATCACAGCACAACGTGGTCGAGTTACGATCACATGTTGGAAAAACAATATGGTCGATTACGACAACTAGTCGGAAAGCATCGGATAGCTGAACTGAACACATCCAGTCATCAGAGAAAAGCAACGTGGTCGAAAGGCAGACAACGTGGTCAAAGCCACTGTGGTTGAAACCAACATGGTCAAAGCTAACGTGGTCGAAACTAACTTGATCGTAACCAACGTGGTCGAAACCAACGTGGTCGAAACAAACGTGGTCGTAACCACCGTGGTCGAAACCAACGTGGTCGAAACAAGCGTGGTCGTAACCACCGTGGTCGAAACCAACGTTGTCAATGTCCACTGTGTGGTCGAAATGCCAGCGTAGTTCAGGACCAATGAGTGGTCGGAAACCAATGTAGTCAAAGACCGATGTGATCGTAAACTACGTGGTCAAAGACCAATGTGTGCGATCGAACAACCAACGTGATCGAGGATCTGAGAGTGGTCACAAACCCAAGAGTTTGAAGCAAGATGAAATCCAACTAGTGAGATCACCGAACAGTGAGTGGTCGATCTGTAAGCAGTCAAAACCGAAGTGGTCACACCAAGTCGAACATCGATCGGTGAGGTCGACGACTATTGAATGGTCGAAAACCGAAGTGGTCGGTGAACAGGGACTCCGGTACTACTGCTACAATGCTTGCGGTACTACCATTTCTACCAGAAGAATAGAGTTGTCGCAAGAACCAAAATCAACAAAGCTTTCGATCAACTAAAAGAAACAGAAAAGGCGCACAACCAAACGATCTAAAACCATTGAGCGATCGAAGACAGCTGCGGTCGTAAACGACTAGAAGTAACAAAAGGTGAACGACCACCAGATCTACAATCATTGAGCAATCAAAAAATAGGTATGGTCGTAAACGACTAGAAGTAGCAGAGAAGGCGCACAACCACAAGATCTGAACTCATTGAGCGATCGAAATAAGAAGCGGTCGAAAATGATTCGGAAGAACAGAGCAACGCATGACTGCAAGATCTAAAATCCACATATCTTTTGATTAAAAGATCAAATGGCTATGAAACTTTGTACGCAAATTGCTTAAGGTCTCAAGAGACTGCTCCAATCTTGAATTGAAGACATATTAACCAAGTTGAGACTTTTTTTTGCTATTTGATCAAGGGCACACATGAACTGAGGTATAAAACCGAAGTCGTTGATCAGAACTGCTCGTGGGTCAAAAATAGTCAAGATGGCTTTGGTTTTATTTCCACCTATTACTGCGAGTCAGAGCATCAACGAGATCAAACAAGAACTACCTCTCATATTAAGAAGGGAAAGGAGCAAAACCGAAGAACAGAACCAAATCAAGTGAACCAATGATTTCTTGATAGACTTGCTATTCAAGTGCCTAATTGATTGGAGATCAATCTTACGAGATACTCTCCATCACGTCCAGGTCCTTGGCACAGCAAGATCTATACAGGAGCAAAAGAGGGATCAACCCAACCGAAACAAGAACACCCTCTTAGAAGAAGAAGGGAAATGGACAGAGCCGAGAAGCAAAAGAAAACAGAGGAAGAACCGAATCAAAGCCGAGCAAACTCAATCAGAGAAAAGATACACAAAAGGTATATCAAAGATTGATGTATTGCTCACTTGAGATGATTGGTTTTTCAGCCACTCCCCTTAGGAGGACAAAGCTCTAAGCCTAGAGTCCACACCCACTCTCTAACCTAACTCCTATGGGAGGGAGGAGCAGCTAGCCACCAAAAGGCTTAGCCAACCTTCTCTAACCCTAGCTCTTGCCTCCCTTCCCCTTTTATAGGCTCACCAATGAGCCCAAGACCCAATGGATCCTCCCATTAGGCCAAACTAGGGATAACCCGTTAACCCCACCTAATACCGGGTTTTACTCACGCAGGTTTCTCAAAGTGGCTTACACCATTAACACATTAGTGAAACAACACTTTATCCACTTCACATTTTTAGTGCATACAAGACCTAAACCACTTAGGCCAACGCCACGGTTTCACACACACCACCACTTTTCCTGGTATTGAGCAATTTACCAAAATACCCCTCTACCGTCTTCCTTAAAGCTTCCTGCCTCCTTTGCCACAAAACTTCGCCCATGCTTCGCCATCTTCCATATGATCCCAATGACTTGTCGTCAAGCCTCTCATGCATTCGAATCCCACCAAACCGTCCTCGTTTGCAAACAACCCAAGTCACTTAGCACACCACGTGCTTCTCCTTACGCATGATGGCATCCGACATCCTCAACTGTTTGGACCTTGACTCCTCCCTAAGCCTAGTCCTAGTCCACCTCATCGTTGCCCGTCATGTCCACTGCCAATAGCTCCCGCTCTGGTTTCTCGTCGTCCTAGCTTGCAACCACCCCGCAAGCCTCAGTCATCTTCGGCGTCTCCCTGACCATTCTAGACCTCAACACCTCCTGTGTCTAGTCCCGGTCCTTCCACGCCTCACCATAACTTAGCTATAAAGTCCTGCAACTAACACCAACAAGTAAACCATCACGTAGCACCGCACGATATATAAAGATCATCAATTTGCACAATCAAAATGTATGCACCCAAATTACTGATTCTAATCCTAGAACCAAGCAATAAACTCATATGCACATTAGCAACAAACACCTCGGTCAACCCTGATCAGAACACCAATATTTCCAGAGAACAACCTCAGACCACAACTAGTCTGTTCGCCTACGACCATCACAACCAATCACTTGAAGCCCATCGAGTACCTACCAGAAGCCTACAACCATCGAAGACACAGGCTACGACTTACCACAACAGATCGCTACGACCAGACAGATGCTACGACTATCGATCACGCAGACGACGCATACCTCAACAGATCGCTACAACCGCCGCTCACAATTACTATGACTATCGATCGCTACGACTTACGACTACTGAACACCACAGCTTACGACTACCGATCACGACTAGGCAGTAAGCTACGACAATCGACCATCCATGGTCGTTGAGACACTGAAGCTCTCAACCACCCTGTGGTTGTTCTGCCGATCAGACCCATCTACCACACAGTCTTAAACAGTGAATACTCCAGTCAGACGAATTTGTAAACCACAAAACGATAGACAGAAGGCGATCTTTTGCAAACTCCTGAAAAATCAAACTCACCCTCATCAGACACTCTACTCTAAAAATCAATTACTCATCACAATCATGAGGTAACCTCCACATGGTCTTACATCAACTTTCGACTTCTTTAAACAGAAGTAGAAAATTGAAGCCATTTGAACACCATAGTCATTCTCGTCGACAAATTTAAATATCGACAAACTTATGCTTATCCGAAAACAAAGCCACGGTGCATATACCAATAAAATGGGCATGCCGACTTTAAGGAGAAGTGAGCAGGATAAGCTAAAGAATTTGGCCATCTAGAGGGAGGCACGAGACTTGAATGTGTATGAGCTACTTGAGCCAGATAAAGCTGACTGACTACCTCTTCTACTCAACCGTGACTCCAGCCAGCCGGGGCAAATGCGATCACAGGGGGCCGGTGCGAAATCTGACTAATAAAAAAGCGACGTATGATCGCACTTTGTTATTACAATACTGGAAAGATTGATGTGACGCGCAATTGGTCATGCATGCGGAATGATGTTACGTGTGTGAGAACTGTCGAGCCATCTTTTTCAGGAGGAGCTCGCAAGTCAACGGCTAAAGTGCTCATGGATAAATATCAACATGTAGTAGCAGATCTTTTCGTTCGACAAAACACGGGTAACTATGAAACCTAGCATATATTATGGGTTTATAGTTTTTAGCTATAATTTATTAAATATAATAAATAATAATTGTTAAAAGAAATCGAAGTTAAAAACCGACTAAAAAACTAGATAAGAAGCACAAAGTAAACATGGATGTCCTCGGCTTTGACCTTAAGGACCTCCCTAGACTGCTGGGGAAGGGGAAGGCCGTATCTTGCAGCGCTAACCCGAGGATGATCGAAGAGGAAGTTGATGGTAGTGGCCGGATCTAATAGCACCGTGCCTGAGGACGGCCAAAGAGAAAGTCAACGGTGGCGATGGATTTGATGGCGCCTGTCGGATTCGGTGGTGCCGCATCCGAGGACGACCAAAGAGGAAGTCAATGGCGACATCCGGATCCAGCAATGCTGGCGTCGGGACAATGTGGCTAGGGCACGTAGTCATCCCCGTGCATAGGTCAGGGGATAGTGCGGGGAGAGGAAGGGAGTGAGAGAAGGGAGAGAGTGAGAGAAGGTGGGAAAGGTGGAGTGAAGCATCCAATTATGTAAAGTAGTAATTCCCTATTTTTGTATGTCTTTGCAATCCCTTAGTTTTGTAATGCCATATTCCCTTTCAAAACAACCCCCACATAGCGTGACACCAATTAACTGCCCGTTTTCACTAGGAAATTAAATATTGGTTTTGATGAGTGTTTTCAAGACAACTCATCAAACGTGCATTCATGACAAATTTCAACTGTCTGGAGCACAAGTGCGCAAATGTCAACCCATGTGCACAAGATAGTGAACTGATTTCTTTTTCTTTTTTAACCCGCAAAACAAGTGGAAAGAAATCTCTACACAAAGCAAGATACTTGCACTATAAGGGGTGTTTGAATGAGGGGTTTTTTTGTTGAAATTTATGGGACAGTCCAAACTTAAAAGCTAAACCCTAAGGATTCAAATCTAAATCCCCATATATAAACATGCCCAAGTCAAAATTTATGATCTACAATGCTTGATCCTTTACACTATTAAGTCAAAATTTACGATGTACAACTCCATGCATTTCTCTCACAAGTACATGCAAGCATAGGTACATCTTGGTATTGCAACTCTATTTCAAGTATTATAGCATGAATATTAATTGTATGGCCCAACCTTAGTTACTGGATTTTGATCGGATGGTCAAAAGATGCTTGAATGCACGAGTGCACGTCGTTGTAGATTCTCTACATTTTAATTAGTAACGTATAGGATCCATTTCCAAGGCAAACAATCAGTTTCATCCTATCTTTCATTGTAGAAAGGAGCATTTTTCTTTATTTTTCCTAATAATTAGAAATTAAAGCCCACGATGAATATCGATATTAGTTTCCTGGTAAAAAAAAATGAAGCCCGGGACCAATAACAATAAGTACCTTATGTTTATCCTCCATGGATGCTGGACACTAAAAAATTCCTATGGTTATAGTTCTTTATAATTAACTAACGTGGTTGTCTAATTTTATTGCTATCTGCCCGGTTAAAAAATCATATTAAAAACTTAACTATTGATGTACTTCGCCTATAGATTATGTTAGCTAGCTAGCTTTGACCTAGGTTGGTTAGTTAAAGAAGGATACTATGGCAGTTTAAATGTAGGAAAAATGTTCACGTCTCAAGCTATTTGCATACCTTTTTTGCGAGTGAAAGCTATTAGCATTTCGAATATAATGTGGGGATGAGAAGTTCAAATTGCATTTGACACTCGCATTGGATTTTACTATCTCCAACCCACACGAGGCAATGTATGCAAATGGGGAGCTTGGTGGGGGTAGTTGACTTTTCAAGGCTCTCAAAGGTACTGCTAATCATCGTCTGAGTGTAAAACTCATGCCAACTTCGCGCAAAAGTGTCAAAAAAATCTGGAAAAGTTACTAGATGTAGGAGGATGGATCTCCTATAAGCTTGCAAAAGATCAATGTCAAACTCGAATGCATTTGCATGATATGAAAAATACAAAAGTTAGCATGGGTAGTGCTTTTTTCATTGTCACTACCTCACAAAGGGTTATCACAGACAGTTCTAAACTCTTATCACAGACGATTTCTGAATCATCTGATTTATTATGTCTGTGATAATAGGTGGTTATCACAGACGGCTCTCAAACCATTTATAATAAGTCACAACACAGACAGTTTTTGAAAATAACCATTTGTGATATTCCAGATATCATAGATGGTTCTTAAACATAACCGTCTATGATATCTGGCATATCACAGATGGTTTTGTGTTACAAATCGTCTGTAATAGTTCTTTGAATAGCTAAAATATTTTATGTTTTCGACTACCTTAGGAAATGCTAACCATACCCTCCGAAAATAAGCAAGCAGATCATAGATAATTGCAGATCTTATAGCACACAATAATCATTATACATATTTCACAAATCAAATACACCTGAAAGAATTACAATTAAATGAAGTACAATTGAATGAATTATTTGATAAAGTATAATTGAATGAATTACAATTAAATCAAATATTTGAACATCTATTAGTTGTTGTTGTCGGGGTTAAACTCTCCCTTCGGATTAATGACCTCCATCATCAAGATGTGCAAGAGCAGTCCTCGAACTTCGGAGAGTTCGTCAAGATTGAATGCACTTGAGTTGATTCTCATGCCCTATCACTAGGAGGAGTAAAGTCATAAGCATATATATATATATATATATATATATATATATATATATATATATATATATATATATATATATGTGTGTGTGTGTGTGTGTGTGTGTGTGTGTGTGTGATGAGTGTTTCATGCACCCAGTGCCTAGGCACCCATATCAATACCCGTTGATTTGCTTTGAGATTCGCAACGTTTGATGTGGGTATCTTCATATATCCATAAAAGTATATTTGAGATGTCAAACTCAGAAAAATTTAAATGCAACTTCGTTTAATTAGTTTGAGCTATTTTATGGTATATACTCACTGTAGTCGCATTGAATTTAAAAGTAGTTCAAACTAGTTTGAACTGAGTTCAAAACTTACTTACCATAAATATATCAAAGGTATAAAACATTTTCATACCTAAACTCAAAAAAATTATCAATCATACACGTGTATTGGACGGTTCTTGATGTGGGTGCCTAGGCACCTAGGTGGCTTATGTAATTTTCATATATATATATATATATATATATATATATATATATATATATATATATATATATATATATAAAAATGATAATCGAAATAATTGGCAGATCGACAAACCTCTACATCATTTCTCTTAGCGCCTATGATTTTCTGCATATAGCAGCAAACATAGAATGCACATACGTTGCCCTGTAGCTGCTAGTGGTACTGAAAAAGTAGAATTACATATATAGGTATAGTAAGTTCTAGAGGCATTATTACGAAGTGTGATATAGGATTGTTGTGTTGCAGCGGGTACCGAAAATCATGTTATGTGTTACAGTGTGGTACTGGATTCCCTGTGTCTCCCTCCGTTGGCAACGTAAGTGCTGAACAACTTATGTGATTCCAAAATGTTACCATCGGCCATTCCAAATGAAGAGAAGACTACAATAGAGTTATGTATAGAGGAAACGAGTTTACCTGTAAATTGTTTGTTGTACACGGGTGAAGTCGTGGTCTTTCTTGAGTAGGGAATAAAGGTATATTACCTTGCTTGCCGTCGTCGGGCTTCTTGGATCATGTATCTATACAAAAGTAATGAGTTATGATATTTATCGGTATTATGTGAATGTAGAACTTGATTGTATATACTTACAGTGTTCAACATCGTAGAAGTGAGGCGTCGAGGGCGTCGAAGTTGAATAGTTCGAATAAGTCATCAAAACACGCGATGAAGAAGCCCGAGTTGTGGAGGAAGTGTGCCTTCGTGTATCTAACGATGAATCCAATTTCCCGGTTTGTCTTTCACTCGTTGGACTTCTGCATGTACTAGGCATGCAAACTCCCGTAAGCCAATCTAAGGCCAAATAATTGGGACTCAAAGACCAACGACTTTCTCATGGAGTACGTCCAGGGCTTAAGAGGTGACTTAATCTTCTTCGATGTGGCTTTAGTGCCTTGCTTGTGATACATCTTCCTGGGAAAATGACTTAGCACGATTTTCTTATTTGTTCGGCGTCATCTCCACGGGAGCTAATACAGTGGCCTTCTGAAGCCTGGGTTGAGGTGGAGTCATAGAGGATTTTGTTGGACAAGCATGGTCATGTGGAGATTGTGGCACTGCAGGGTTCAAGGCGATGTCCCTCTTAGGCCACTAGACGAATGTATGGACAACATCCCCTAGTGTCATGATCTCTTTGTTTAGGGGATCTCCAGTGGGATGACTCTGAAAACGTCATTAATCATGTCCACCTGGACCTTCACGAAACTGGTCCCTAGCTGGGCACCATGCACCAGGATCCCTGTTAGGCACTGATATGCTATTCCTCGCCCAACCTCAATAGGAATGGAGCCAACAAACCAGACTCTGAGGTTACATGGCGTGGGCTCTTACATAATGATACACGATAAACTAAGGTGTCCACCATGTCTATCTATGTAGCATTGTAGAGATGTACATTATTTGGATATCGTCGATTGGTAAGTGGAGGTCGCTACATTCAAAATGTGGCATGGACGTGCAGCTACTGTGACGTTGAGGAGGACTGGCTACCGCAATAATGAGTGTGGCTTGTGAATCTATCTCTCCTCGAAGTGAGGCAACTATCTCTCCTCGAAGTTAGGTAGTTAGTTCTCCTCAAAGTTGTGCATGAATCTCCTATTTCAACTACTCCTCACGCTCGGCTTGGATCTCTTCTTACTCCTATATTCTATATAGTCATTTGGGAATCCCTTCTTCTAAGGTACATAAACCCCAAGGCATTGCATGTGACCCGGCTGCTCCTTGTTTTCTAGGGCTATGAATAGTATATCCCTCTCACTGCTTACTTCGAAAGAGCCTTGAGAAGATTCAGCAGTCAATGTTTACTGCAAGAGACAATCATGTTATTTTAGACTCCATGAAGTTATGGACTTATTAACAAGTAGATAGTTTAACATATCTTACCAAGCATTGGAATACTTTCTCGTTCGTGGGGTTTTTGAAAGAGGCGATGCATGAAGACGTGGTTGATGACCTCACTCTTAACCAGTTTCGGGCATGCTTGTTTCTAATCCCGGCAAATGGTGGGGAGGCCTTCGATCGGATTATGACCTCATCCTCCCTCCTCTATTGCGGGATTTTACCCGTGTACCTAGTGGTGCCGAGTCTGTGGGGGTGAGTATTTTGTGTCTGGGGAGGCTTGTGCATCACACTTTGCTATTGAAATTCGGGCATCGTCTTCATCCGCACAAGGGCCTCCCATGTATCCCATGAGATGAAATGATAGCTTGTGAAGGGCATCTGATTACTGTTCATGTACTGCGTGACAAGCGTACTCTTAACGATCTTCAACGCTTTTCCCATCGCGAGGAATGCCTGCTGTCGCATGAGTCCCTGGACTTCTGCTGGGATCTCGAACAACCTTGAAATTTTCACCCACAGCTGCTCTTGCTCTACTTATGTCAAAGACTTCCAGTTTGCTGTGGTGATGGGGACTCATTCCCTTCCAAGTATCCCGTAGGTAGTCCGAAATGTTACCGTTGGTTTCTTCGGTTGCAGAGGAACCCCACCCAGAGAGACCTCCGTGATGGTCATTCAGCCCTCAAGCCTTTTCTATATTCCTCTGCCATGCTTAGTTACCCCGGTCTTCAAAACGTCAGACGCATTCGGCGACGTCGACGACGACTGTGCAGACGTCATCTCTCTTACAAAAAAACTAATTACAGTGAGTTATGATCATAAACATTGGTACATGGTTGATTTTATGTATTTTAATATTCTTAATGTAGTTGTTAAGAAATAAGAACATTCAGTGTGTATATAATTGCTACAAGGTCTTTTTGCAAACACCAACATGCCATTCCAAATAGATCTTGTAGCAATAATACATGCCAAGACATAATAAAGATAGCCAATTGTCCATAAATTCTTCTGGAAAGTAGTCAGGTTCTATGAAACAAATCACATACTCTAGTGTCTCAGGTTCTATAAAGTAGCTCATGGCTGAAATCTCTTCCTCCTCATCATGGTGCATGTTGGATTTGGTTGCTGCCTTAGGCGTAAAAGAACCTTTGGGCTGCCGCACCCTTCATTTATGTAGAACGAAAAACAAATGAAAGGTGAGATAGCCCAAAGGTTTTTTATGCCTAAGACAGCATCTAAGCCAAACACGCAGTATGATGAGGAGAAAGAGACAACAACCATGATGTACTTCATAGAACCTGACACATTGGAATGTGATTTGCTTCATGCCCTTGAAAGGTCTCTTTGACATATGTTATTGCTACAACGGGATAACTACCATGAAGAGGAAGGCGAGATAGCATGGCTTAAAGGGGATTAGAGTATTAAAAGGGGGAGATAGACATAGATTGAGATGAGAGAATATTTGGGGAAGAATAGATTGTTTCTTGCTTGCTTTCAATAAAGTACACAACCCTCCCTTAAGGTTGTTTCTTTGCGCTTCAACTAAAGGATTCAAGCTGGATCTGGCTGGGGACGATGGTGAGGTGGTCGATCCGGCTGGGGACAACGGCGGGGAGTTGGATTCGGCTAGGTGTCAGGATGTGAAGAGGTAAAATAATGTGTCCGAGTGAGTGAGTGAGGTGAAAAGCCTAGTGGGGCACTACTTATATGAAGAACTATGACAGACGGTTCAATTAAAGAACCGTCTATGATATTAATATCAGAGACAATTACATAATAGAATCGCCTGTGATATCTACCACATCACATACGGTTCTATTATGGAACCGTCTGTAATGTGGTACATGTCACAGACGGTTTCATAATAGAACTTCTGTGATGTGGTAGATATCATAGACGGATCCATAATATAACCATCTATGGTGTGGTACATATCACAGACAGTTTGTGCCACTAAACGGCTTATGATAGTTCCTTCTATATATAGCTACAACATATATTGTTTTTGGCTAGCCTCAGGAAATGCTAGCCATGCCATCTTAAAATAAGCAAGTAGACACAATCACAGATGGAATTATTTCTTAATTACTGAATCAGTTACAATAGAATAATTCCTAAATTACATGCCGAGCTTCCTAATTACATTAGAATAATTTCCTAATAGGTGTTCGTCGCGTGGGATCATTCCACTTGGCTATTTCCTTAAAAAAAGTCCTTCACAATGATTGACATACATATAGTTAGCTTCATTGCTTGGTTCTTCCTCAAGCCTGATGCCATCTCTAAAAGGAGGCAACTCATCAAATTGATTGTACTCTTTCTCATCCACGACATTCTCAACTCCGATAATTCTTCTTTTCCCATGAAGAACTATATGGCGCTTCTTATTTGCCTGGATGGTTACATAAAAAACTTAAACAACTTGCCACACGAGTACGAATAGTTCATCTTTGTATCCTATACGTTTAAGATCCACAGTAGTGATGTCGTACTTGTCGACCTTTACACCCTGTGAGAGTTGGACCCAACGAGACCAAAATAGAGGGATCTTGAAAAGAACGTAGTCGAGATCTCAAATATCCTCTATAAGCCCATAGTAGGAGCTTGGGCTAGCGGTACTAAACTGCTCATGAAATGCACCTATGCGGACACCTAAATTCTGAAGTGTTCTCTTTCTATCTTGATTTGTTTTATAAAATATGTACCAATTTATGCCGTATCATTGCTGTAGTAGGGATGGCCCCCACCTAAGCTCATCCGGCTTGTTAGGGGCTACAAGGTACAGTGAGATATGTGTAATAACACGTATGCCCCTCTACAGGGTGCACAACTGTGAGGGTATTATTGTAATCATGCCTTATGGGCATATATATACATACACCCTAGACATGGAGGCGGGGCAAGGATAGCTCATCCATCACAACCACTCCACTACTCTCCTTGTTTACTGTTTGGCCTGTAGCCACGACAGTTGGCGTCGTCCGTAGGGATGACAGAGAGCAAGCCATGGACCTGAGAGGAGATGGTGCCCAAGAAGGCATCATCGACACAAAAAGAAAGCGGAGCACAACGATGGCGGTCGCGAATGCCAGGGCCTTAGGTGGTGGGCCGTCTGCGCCAGCACCCGAGGCCGACGTTGATGGTGACGTCGCTGCGGCGAATAGCCTCGGCGTCAACATCCGCGTGGGTACGATCAGCCACCACAAAGACCGCCAGGGCACAACGGTCGGCCCCGTCGATGATGCAATGGTCGACCCCGTCAGCGGCGTCCATGTCAATGGGATCATCGGCGTCGACACCCGCACCGACATGCCTAGCGACCCTGGATCCAGCGTGGGGGCGACTGGTGGTCCTGACGCCCGCGTCGGTCTCGTCACCGGCTGTGAGGCCAATCGTACCGACACACCAAAAAGCTCCGGCGAGCAAGCCATTATCGCCAGCAACCTCGTAGCACGTGCCTTCGCTCAAGCATGTGCGGTTGCCCCAATGATAGAGAGAACTCTGATGACGGCTCTCAGGACATTGCAGCATGTGCTAGCAGACCACCAGGGGGCTATGCGGGAGATGCAACAGGCTCAGAGTCAACAAACGCCACCGGCGGTGGTGGTGGAGGTCACACCCGATAGAGCGGACAGTCGTGACTCCCCTGCCTTCGATCACAGCATGCTCCGACGCGTAGATCCAGAGTCTCCACTCTCCGCCAGCCTGTAGCAGTCGGCGTGGCCGAAAGACATCAAATTCTCGACTGTCGAGCCATAAAAAGGCGATACGAACCCTAGGAAGTTCGTTCGAGTGTACGAGACCACTATCGAGGCCGCCAGCGGGGATGACGCCACCAAAGCAAAGGCACTGCCGCTCTCCCTACAGGGGGTAGCGCTCTCCTGGTTCTTCACCATTGAGCCAAACTCCATATATGCGTGATAGCAGATCCGTGACCGCTTTTACAACAACTTTCAGGGTTACTATGTCGAGCGGGTCGGCGCAGACCAACTCTTCGCTATCAAGCAAAAGCCCTCGGAAAAGCTTCGAGAGTACTTCAAGTGCTTCGGCAAAGTTCGTTGTCAAGTTAAAGACATGAACGAGACCACAATCATCAATGCGGTGATTCGGGGCCTTCTCCCAGGGCCGCTGGCCGAATACAATACACGCAAACCCATAAATGACAGTTGCCAAGCTCTTCGACAAGATGGAGGAATATGCAAGAGAAGATGAAGATGTGCAGCGGCGTAGGGGCGACGCCTCCGATACCAAACAAGCACAGGACCCGCCGAAGGACACCTCTAGTCGCAAGCAACGTAAAGCCCAGAGGGCCAGATACGTCTTCGGCATCGATGGTGGGTCCAGCGATAGCACCTCCATTAGCCGAGGACAGGGTCGTAGAGGTCAGGGGTGCGAACGAGGCTGGGGCTGCGAGGACGGAGCACGCAGCAATGGAGAGCACCAATAGCACGGGCTTTGGTGCGAGGTACATAGGCGCGGCGACTACCTTACTTGAGCCTTTCCCACCATCGCAACGCTCTGCCAGAGCGTCACCAAGGATAGAGCTTTGGATGCGAGGACCCGAGTGGTGGCCTATGTACAACAGCCCTTAGAGGACCTTCTACGGATACAATCCACCGAGGGAGGGCAGCACCGCGTCATAAACGTCATCTCCGGAGGTTCGTCGCTAGAATTCTCATCTACATGGCAACAGAATGCTTACGCCCGTCAGTTGCATCACGTGGTGACATACCCTACCTAGGTGCTGTTGACCTGGGCACAAAATGACATCACCTTCACAATCGCCGATGCGGACGGAGTTGACTTTCCCCAGCAGGATCCCCTGGTTATCCAGGCTGCCATCACTGGGTGTGACGTTAACCGCGTTCTGGTCGACGGGGGTAGCTCTGCCAACATTTTATTTGTGGGGGCCTTCAACCAGATGGGAATCCCCCGCAGTAGTCTTAGGCCACCGGGGATTCCTCTCTAGGGTTTCGGGGGTCAACCACTGAAAGCCTTGGGTCAAATACAATTACACGTGTCCTTCGGGCAAGGTGATCAGGTGAGAAGTGAGGGCGTCACCTTCGACATCGTTGACCTTCCCTACTCGTACAAGGCCATCCTTGGAAGCCCGACCCTCAACGCTTTTGGGGCGGTCCTGCACCACAACTTCCTATGCATGAAACTTCTAGGTCCATAGGGTATTGTTACCATATTCGGAGACCAAGACCTCGCCCATCGGATAGAACTCAGTGCGTGAGGTCCCCTCTGAAAAGTACGCGCTGTCAGGGACACCCTCGGCGCAGGTACGCTCTCCACCCCGGGGTGGACACCCAAGCCCAGGCCTGATGATGGAGTCAAGAGAATCTCCCTACATACTGCGGACTAAAAAGTTTCCATTGGTGAGGGCCTCCCTTTATAGGTCAAGCAGGCCCTACTCCACGTTCTTCGTGACAATGCGGACATCTTCGCATGGTCGCCAGCCGATATTAAGGGTGTGGACCACGCCATTATCGAGCATAGCCTCGCGGTTCACCCTGACGCTAAACAAGTTAGACAAAGGCTCCGACGCATGTCCCTCGAGCGCCAGCAGGCTGCCAAAGCAGAAGTCGTGAAGCTACTCCAGTCCAGAGTCATACGTGAGGTGCATCACCCGGAATGGCTCACCATATCCTGCTCGGCCGCTCTTCTAAAAGCAGACACACCATCAATGTACTCTTCACTCACACGGTTCTCAACGTACATCCAGTTTCGATCCACCTACGCTACGCATATAACAAACTAGTGTCAAATTAGATTAATGCTCGTATAGCTACTTAGCCTAATACTTACACATAATTGTTGTTCACCTTAATAATTTGTCCGTCCAAAATTGCTAGCTAGATACTATTCATAAAGCAATATATATAGTAAAAATAACGAGTGCTCCTTGGTGCCCGGGCACCATAGTCTAAAATAGGTATGTATCGCGTGCGAAAAATTTTAAAATTTCTTAGATATCAAGTTTAACTAGTTTACTAACTAGTTCAAACAAGTTCGAACTGAAATTTGAACTGTAGTTGCCTTTTTTATTGATAGTTTGATTGTAGGTATGTGCTGATTATATATATAAATCAGCAAAGCATGTGATCTAAATTCTTTCAAAACTTTGAATTCAAGTATATTTTTTCAAAGGTATATGTTTCATTTGAATTGTTATAAATGGGTACATACCCTAAAACTGATATTTTCAAAAAATATACCCGAATTTGGGTTGAATTCGTGCATTTGAAATCAAGGTGCCCGGGCACCCTGGTGCCCAATTTCAGCGTCCTTGTCTAGGCATCATGGTGTCTAGGCACCAAGCCTCCTTGTCTTTGGATTGCTTTTAGATGCGTGCAAGTGCAATGATATATAAGGTATCACGCAAACCTGTTAATATTCATTAATTCGAAAAGACATCAATTTGGAAAGAAAATCATTGATTTAACATGCTAAATCAATCATGGATGGAAAGTCTTAATCATGGATAGAAATCCTCAATCATGGAGCTGGACACTATATATATATATATATATATATATATATATATATATATATATATATATATATATATATATATATATATATATATATATATATATATATATAGTATATTGAAGTAAACAAGAAGTAGTGATCCATTCTTCATTGGAGCAAACTACCAAGTTAGATCTTAACCTTACTATCACCTCTCTTTATTATAATGCATATAATTAGAAGCAAATACTAATCTCAAATCACCAAAAACAAATTGATTTGCAAGCATACTTGCAAATCTGCGGTATGCTTTCACCAAACTCGCCAAAGCTAACTGCCTCCTTCAAGGCAGTGCAATGCAAAGCATACAGATATGTCGAGACTGGCTTGGTGAGCTATTTAATAACATGACGTACCACAAACACTTCCAACCATGAACCGTCTATGATAATTATTTATCGCGAACGGTTCGTATTAAGAATCGTCTGTGATAATTCACAGATAGTTCTTAATACGAATAGTCTGTGATAATAGGATAGTTCACAAATGGTTATTTATTAGAACCGTTTGTGAATTATCATACCGTCTGTGATAATAGGAGACTTCACAGACGGTTCTTAATACGAACCGTCTGTGAAATTATGTATCACAGATGGTTCTACCCATCACTACTAACATAGACGGTCATGCATGTAAATCATCTGTGATAATTGTAACACTGATGGATTTGAGGAACTATCTGTGATGAGGTGTCCAATATAGCCTTCTCTATAGTAGTGTGCTCACTGTTTGCCAATTTCATTTCTCTAACGAGTTTGATCGGTTTTGAAAATTTGCATAATGAGAGAGCATCCATCCACCTAGATATAATAGTTTTATTTTTAAAAAAGGAACTTGTATGTAAACTTCAAGCAAGTTTATATTTATCCGAACATATTTATATTCACAATTGAGAAAAACTTACAACCAAAATGAATGGGATCTACCAGTGCTACCCTCCTTCTTCAACTCTGGCGCCGCCCTCCACCTTCTTCTTCAACTCCGGCGCCACCTTCCCCTCCCTTTTCACCTCCGAATCCAGTTCTGCCGACAACGTGTTCACCGTGGCCCCTCGGACATGGAGGGAGGCCGGGGAGGCGGTGGTTCGGCTGTAGAGGGCGTCAGGTGGTGGCGGAGGGTGGTGGGCGGCGACAGAGGGAGGCACGGTGACGGCGGCATACTGAATATTAGGTTGGGTGAGGTAGTAGCGGCGGGGGAGGGGGAGATGGCACGCAGCTAGGCGGCGAGGTCACCGCTGGCCGTCGGTGGTGGAGGAGAGGGCAGGGGAGGCGGAGGAGCGGTGTAGAGCTACTTCGGCGTTGGAGAAGAGAGGGGGGAAGGAAGCGATGGTGCCGGTTCGAGAGAAGAGAGAGAGATAGGGGAGGGGGAGTAGTGGCAATGGGAGGTATGCCATTGGGAGGCGCATATGGTACGACAGTAGTTCTCTTCACAATTATTCAACACCATAACAGAGTCACATCTTCACACAATGTTTTTACTCACATATTAGTTTTTTAATTCAATTTGTGAAAAATGTAGACCCGCACAGGTCCTATTGTTAAGACTCATTTTCGCTATCTGGCCGACATGAACTTCTATGCAAAGTTCAAGCAAGGTTATATAATATTTTTTTTAAGAAAAAATAGGAACTTCTATCCAAATTTCAAGCAAGTTTATACTTATTTGAACATATTTATTTTCACAACTATTCAACATCGTAACGCAGTCAAATCAGCCATACTGACGGATATGCTATTCACACAGTTTTTTAGACTTTAGAAGTCATTTTCTTCAATTTAATTTGGAAAAATGTAGACCCACGGATCCTGTGGTTGAGACTTTTTTTTTGGCTACGTGGCAGACATGAGTCAGATGAGCTCATGAAAGGTTGTGTAATCGAAACAACTAGGCGTCCAAGTATGCATCCGGCCTCCACGGTTCTAAGTCTTATTTAGCGTTGATGTCCACTAATTTAGAAGTACACATGTATATGTGTTTAATAGAAAAGCATATGTCTATATTCTGTGAGGTCTTAGATGCTTTTGGTAATTTCTAATAGTATGTAGAGGACGTGTACGCATATATGTGCATGGATGATAAGATTCTAGTATATGTTAAGCGTATACGTCTACCTACCCTATAAAAACAACCGATAACAAGAAATTACGCAATAACAATAATCATCATCCTAGTTAGTTTCCCTTCATTCATTGCTCTAGCTTCTATACATGCATTTATCTTTTTAATTTCGTTCATCCATATTATTAATTGTGGTCTTCTCTCCTCATTTAGACTTTTTTTGGTAGCTTATGGCTTATTTTTCATTATTTGGCATTGTAACTGGTTTATTTTGTACTGTATCTGTAGGTGATTTTTAGCGTAATTAAATTTAAAAAATAAAAAATAAAAAATATGTTAGTCCATCACGAACAATGCAAAGGAATACGGAAAAAAAAGAAAAAGACAAAAAATCCAAAAAATCAGAAAAAAACAAAAATAAGAAACTAGAATTCAGAAATTAGAAACCAAACAACTAAAGCCGAAACTAGAATATATAAGACAGAAACCAAAATGTTGAAGTTGAAACGAACGGACCTATTATTACTGCCCTTGGTCTGGACATCACCATGCACACCCATGAAGCCCAGGCAACAGCCATGCACCACCCATCCTCCGGCAGCTCATGAGTGGCCCGTGGGGGAACAAATATGGTACCTGTCAGACCGCATGAATGGCCCCTACTAACCCTTGCCGCCAGTATTTGCTTTCATTGACAAGCAAGCAATGTCAAACACAATCAATGAAGCACACTCACACGGCTAGTTAAGCTAGGAGGGCTAGCCAGATCTGGATCTCATTGCCGCGACCAGCCAGCCATTGACTCGTGATTTTGCTAAGCCAGGCTCAAAAGGTTGAGCAAATTAGATCGACCTCTTGTCAATTAAAAGTCAAAACCTCTAAATTACTTTCGGCTTATATCTGCGGTATATGTAAAGTAAAACCATATATGTGGATCTCATTTCTTTTGGCGTGTAATGAATGCGAAGAGAAAGACTGTGAAAACCCGTTTGGTTTTCGCTACGAACCTAATTTCATTTTTTTGTGACATCATCGTGGCGTCAGCCTTGCCGTGTTGAGCTGAAGCACCGGCCGCGACACGGTGCCATCAGGGCCGCTACATGTCCGCCCCCACGCTAACGCGTCGGTTTACCTCTGCACCCACTTACATGCGGGCCACAAGAACCATGGGTCCCGCACGACAGTGATTACAACCCCCTACCCAATGATATGCTCTTCCTTTGCCGGCCGGTGACCAGCTTCAGAAAAAAAAAAGAGCAGGCATCCGATTATTGGCACGAATCCAAAAAGGAAAGGGGATTCGTGTCACTGACATGTGGGCGGATTCGTGTTACTGACATGTGGGGCTGTAGGTGTTCAAGGGCCCAAGTGTCATCGTTAGGATGCATTCAATGCAGCCGCCCGGACAATAGGCAGTCGGCGCCACAGCCGGCTTTGGCAGGTCAAGTAGATATTGTAAAAGATGGTCAGGGACCCATGAGCCCTGTGCACCAGGTCTACGGACCAGGTCATGCCATGTGGTTTCCTACTAAAGTTCTCGTGTTTCTGCCAATCATGAACAAAACTGAATTAATGTACTAGAAGTATATATTTTTTCGGTTGTTAGTCAATGTTCATATACAATCATCGTGATCCGACAGCTAAGAGAGTACTAATTTACACGATGTTATATGTGTGATTTTTTGTTATGTACCTCATGTTAGATATCAAATTATGTTACACCTCAAAGAAATTGTAGCTAAGTGGATCCCTTAATTAAGTTTTGCAGTAATATCACACACATAGCTCAAATAATCATTTCAACTTGTTTATTTTCTTATATCCCAATAGTACTATACATTTATATTAGAACCTTTGAGTACATTTCCATGTCCATGCATCAGAAGAGATTGCCTTCATGATAAAGACTCGGTCTGATCTTAAGTGGTTGTTTGGATCACATAGAGTAGAAATAGGCTTTACGAAACAAGTTTTAGTAGGAGTTTTAGGAAAATAGAATTTAAGCTGTTATTATATTAGAACGAGTTTACTTATCATTAATATTGGATGACAACAACTAGAACGAGTTTTTAATTAATAATGTTTTGTTGGTACGTATAAACAAAATGCATTATTTTATCATCAGCAAAACGTATGTAATGCCATCATTCAAGTGAAGAAGACCCGATGGAACAATTTGTTGGTTATTTAACCACGCAACACAATATGCTAAGTTCATGTGATGGAAAGGGATAGGCGACAGCTATTGAGAACGTCTATATAAGAAATCGGTTTTTTTTATGAAAAACAGGTAGCAGTGGTTTTGCAAATAAGACCACAATTTGAGTGTCAAAGAAAAACCAAAACCCATATCTGTTATCCTGGTTTTAGCTTATCTAACCGTACAACGTTTTAGGCAATTCGATAATAAATCTGGTTTAACCAAATCTGGTGATGGTAAAACCTTCTAACACTTCAAAACTTGTACCAAGTCGCAACCTATAGAAGTAAAACAAACTGTTGTTTTAAGAAAAACAAAAATGTTACTCTCCAAGCTCACGAGTTAGCGCTGACATGTACATACCATTACATCAAACAAAAATGTTGCCCTGATGACAGCCCTTGACACCTCGGTGGCGCTGACATGTACAGTAATGCTCTTTTTTTTTTGTGTGTGCCATAGGAGGAGAGATATTTCAGTTACGGATACCGAACTATAGTTTTAAATATATTATATTTATCAAACTAACAATATCGTATATACTGTATGTACCAAACGTATTTTTAAAATAACCGAATGAACAGCCCACCTCGGTGGCGCTGACATGTACAGTAATGCTCTTTTTTTGTGTGTGTGTGCGCGACAGGAGGGGAGATATTTCCAGTTACGCACCACTGAGTGACTAGCAAAATATCATCGGTACCCTCGCCGCTAAGCAATCCTTAAAAACGACCCCGCTGGTCCATGGACCCGGCGCACGCTTCCTCGAAGTTCCCCCCTCCCTGCCGTAGGGTCTGCGCATGGATAACTCGTGGGTGGGCCCCAGCCCTCCCTTCCCCGGGCAGATTTTTGTACCCGCCCGTGTAAGGAAACCAACCAAACCAATTAGCCCAAACCACCCTTCCCCTCTGTCTCTGTCTGTCTCCCTCTCTCTCCAAGCAAGCCAAGTAAACGCGGAGCAGAGGAGGTAGGAAAAAAAAAAAAACTCAACCACAAGGAGGCCGAAGAGGCGGAGCGACCCGACCACTAATCGGAGTGGCGGTGGAGGGATCCGACCGAGGGGCCGGCATGGTGGGCCTGGTCGGCGGCGGCGTCGGAGGGCGGGGGTGGAGGCTCAGCGACGAGGCGGCTAACGGCGGCGGCGGAGGAGCGGCGGCGGAGCACATGCGGCGGCTGCACAGCCATTCGCCCGGCGAGAACCAGTGCAGCTCCGCCCTCGTCAAGCACATCAAGGCCCCCGTCCACCTCGTAAGGCACCTCAACCCTTCCTTCCTTTGCTGCTCCTTTCGTTTCTTGGATTTTATGGTTGTGTTTGCCTCGGTTGGTGGGTATTTCATGGATCTGGAGTTCTTGTTTCTTGGCTCTTGGTTTGGTGTGCTTGTTCGGTTGATGTGTTCATGACTTCTTGTTCGGTTATTGGATTCCTACCATTTGTTTGCTATGCTAGAATTCAATGTGCCAACCGTGCTCTGTTTTGGCGACCTGGATGGGTCGTATCATGGCAACTGTTTGATTGATGTAATGGTGGACTGGTGGTCATTGATCGCAGGTGTGGTCCTTGGTGCGGAGCTTCGACCAGCCGCAGCGGTACAAACCGTTCGTCAGCCGCTGCGTCGTGCGCGGCGGCGATCTCGAGATCGGCAGCGTGAGGGAGGTCAACGTCAAGACCGGCCTGCCGGCGACCACCAGCACCGAGAGGCTCGAGCTTCTCGACGACGACGAGCACATCCTCAGCGTCAAGTTCGTCGGTGGCGACCACCGGCTCAGGGTCCGTGCTACTGCTAGCCATTTCTTGCGCATGCTCTGTTTCTTGCTTGATTCCTGCTTACTAAATACTTTTGCTCCTTAGCTAGTAATGCAATTCTCATGCTAAACTGATCATTGGATGTTATAAATGGAATGCAATAGGCGTGGTTGCAGAAATATTTTTGTTGTTGTGACAAATATGTAGCATTCTAGTCTCTGCATGCCTCATCTGTAGTTAGAAAGCATTTAGCTTTTCAAGAGCTCACAATTATCTCATCCCTCACTCTTACTAGATCAGGCATTTACCTTGTTCCTCATCACTGTTGTGACAAATACGATCATGAAGCTTATGGTTTTGACTTCTGATCAGGATAGAATGGAAAGATACACCGTAGGAAATTGACCCTGCTTTTCGTGTTCTTCATTTGATTTTCAAATTAATAATTTGCGGTGTAAACTGTGAATTTGTGACGTGTTGGCTGCCTTCTCTGGAAGGCAATGATATGTACTCTGAATCTATCTCATTTGCATGTGATTTTGCTGTTTTCTTGAACCTTGCCTGAAAAACGAATTGACCACGGTGCCTTAGTTGTAAAGCAAAGGTTTTTGTTCATGGACATGTCGGAACTGACGATCTTTACTACTTCTTAAAGCTTTTCTTTGATCCATACTGATGCGCTGTGTTGCATGTCCTTCAGAACTACTCATCCATCATAACTGTACATCCAGAGAGCATCGATGGCAGGCCAGGGACGCTTGTGATCGAGTCCTTCGTGGTGGATGTTCCCGACGGCAACACAAAGGACGAGACTTGCTACTTTGTCGAGGCCGTGATCAAGTGCAACCTTTCGTCTCTCGCAGAGGTATCGGAGCGGCTAGCGGTTCAGTCGCCTACATCGCCACTTGAGCAATAGCATCCTCATCGGCACGGACATGCGAGACAGCATGAATAAGAAGCTTCAAAGGGTAGCCGGAGATTTCAATCTTTTTGAGACTGGTTGTTTCTCCATTGTCTTCATATATATATGTCTCTTGTAAGGATCGGATTAGTATGTAAGGTTATGCATTTGTAGTGGCTAAACTAGTGATGGCTTAGGTTTTAGAAACTGCACCTAGCTACCTTGTGGTTATGTATGCATACTGCTAGTATGCGTAGATAATAGAGAAGCATCTCGTGGTTATGTATGCATACTGCTAGTATGTGTAGATAATAGAGAAGCATGGAGTGGTTTTTGCCTTTTTGTTGCATTTGAAACAACCTAGGGTTTTTTTCTGCATTTGAGATGGCTATTTATATTGTGTTCTTGGATAACGTTCCACTAATACTTAGGCTTGGGCCTTTTTGATTTGGGTAGATTTCGGAATGCGCTGTAATACATATACATTTGGAAGATTTCTCCTTTGCTGTTATTAAGATGGAACTGGATAATTTGGGGTGTGCGTATTGGCTGCAGTGAATGGTTTTTGGTTGCAACTGTAGCTTTTAGCTGAAAATAAATAGTGCTGGCCGAAATAAAGTGGATTTTAGAAAGGGGCGAGCAGTGAGAAAGTGAGGGAGAGATGTATACGCGAGACAGAAGCGAGAGGAGCGAAGTGTGTGGTACGTTTATAGCCCTCTATTTTAATCTTAGAGTGAAACGGAACAAGAGTAGTTAAAAAGCGGTTTTGGGAAGATAAATATTCATATTAACTTACATAAGTCAATATAAATAACCACTTTATCTATGTAGCACCATGATATCCTTTCATAATTAAAGAATATACTTTTTCGACAAGACTGCAAGTTTTTTTGGGCGGTTGTAATAGATATAATTGGTGAGAAAATATCTGAGTTTTCCTGTGTGAAGTTAGGTTGCCAACCCTTTGGATGACAACAGAATAATGACGATGAAGAGGGAAAGTCCGTCCTTCTATGCTTCCATTCCATGCTTTTTTGGGTAGCTTCTGTTCACTCTGGTTGGTAAGCCAATTAATTCAAGTCACCCCATTCTAATCCTCTTGTTGTGAGTAGCTTTCTAAGCATGTACGGACAAACCAAGCAATCACTTTCATAACCAGAAAGCTCCTGAGATAGCTTCTGGAGAGACAAAGTCGATGCTGGACCAAACAATGCACAAACTGCTTGCGTTTGTTGTTTATAACTTTGTATAGCTGAGACGCCCACAGTGACTTCCTCCTACCGCCATGTCTTGGCGGTTTTAGAGAGGGTATTTTATGTTTTGCATAGAGTTATATTTTGGTTTTGTTTCTCTACTTAGACAGCTCGAATTACATTGCATGTGTAAACATGTTGCTATACCACCTAAACAAACTTAAAATACTCCTTTATCACTTTAGGTACATTTGTATATTAATTATAAGATACTCCAATGTGAACCACACGCTGTAAAGGAATTCATAGTTTTTAGCGTATTTTGTAAATACCCTTATATACGCGCATAAAAAGGAGTATGTCGAAAAAATGTACATACCACTTCTGAAAAATTGTTCATACCACCTAGATGGTCTTAAATACTTGTATACTACACATACATACCCTCTGTTACGCGAGATACTCCCTACATTGCGAGATACAATATAGAATGTAATTACACCCGGCTGTAGAAAAAATGTTTCCTATAGGAAAAATACCTTTTACACTGGTGTAATTACACCAGTGTAAAGGTATTTTCATATATATATATATATATATATATATATATATATATATATATATATATATATATATATATATATATATATATATATATATATATCTTCCTATCTTTGGATTGCTTTTATATGTGTGCAAGTGTAATGATATATAATATATCAGGTAAACTCGTTAACATTCATTAATTCAAAAAGGCATCAATTTGGAAAGAAAATTATTGATTTAGCATGCTGAATCAATCATTGATGGAGAGTCTTAATCACAGATTAAAAGTCTCAATTATAGAGTCTGATCCTGTTATTTATGCTATACACACACACCGTACGCCTAGAGTACATATTCCCACTTTCAATATACCATTTAAACGAATATTTTATATCTCTTTATCACTTTTGGTATACTTAAATATTAATTCTAAAATACTCCAATGCAACTTGGTTGAAAATTTTTCATCGGAACCTTTATTTTTACTATATATCCTTTTCCATGCATAAAAAGAATATATACATAAATTATGTTATAAAAAGTTATGAACTTTTTCATATAACTCATTTTGTGGTATATTATAAGCATTATTAGAATATGCTCAAATAGATAAAAAGATATAACAACACCAATAAAGCAGTACATAAGAAGTGCGAGTACGTACTTTCACGAGTATGTACAAGGAAGAATGGCACTACCTCTCTTTTTTATTTGTAGTTTTAGACATGATCCTGTCTCCAATACACACTTTTAACCATTACTTTTTCTAATTATATGTTAGAAAAAAAATAAAAAACATATTAATGACATGACAATAATTTTATATGATAAATCTAGTAATATTATTTCTATATGACAAATCCAAATACTTTTGCGTACATTAGAGATTAAAGTTTAAAAAGATTGACTGTATGAGTTCCAAAATGATATCTAAAAGGGAACGGACGGAGTATAAGTAAACGTGCCATTTTAATTGAGTTTAGTCAGCGGTGAAGATGGAGCAGGTGGAAAATGGAGTATTTTGTTCCCCCCCCTTTCCTTTTGTCCATGGTGAAGACCAATATGCAGATAATGTATCTAAGATGCCTGGGAACTACCTGTGAGATATTTGCAACTTTTTGGGCCAGCTTGATGCATGCAGTGCAGTATGAAGTGGTAGAAGCTAATGTGGCCACTGGCCAACGAACAAGACACAACACAAAAAAAATAGCATGGATTGTTCTCGTGCTGTCCGTGTGGCCTTCACTTGTCCGCTGATGTCACAATCTTCGGCTCTGTTGCGTTGAGACCGACTCCTTGCTTCCTTGCAAGAGATCTTTGTCCAAACCGCTTCCCATCTGGTACTACCACACTCCACCGCATTTGTATCTGCATCGCGTGTGTCCGGACGCCATTGGCGCGGCCCTTCCGCGGCGCAGTTTATAAGCTTATCCGGTGGCTTTGTGGGGTTGGGGGCTCCGATTCCCGAGCTGGATGGCACCATCGCGCGCTCGGCGAGGGACGGGACGTGGTCGGGCGCCACTGGCGGCCGCGAGCGCCCTTCCTGATTTGGCATGTGTCATGTGATCTGGGAGTGACTGAGCATATTCAGGGTCCTTTTGCTTGAGCTGCGGTGTGGGAAAAAGCTGCATGGGTGTTGTGAGAAGAAAGCTGGCATGGGCGTGTGTTGTAGAAAATTGAAAGCTGTTTGATTAAACAAGTATAAAATATATTTTTTTGTCTTTATCTCTTTTAAAACAACTATGAAAGAGTTTTATTCAATCCATTTCCAAAAGCAGAAAGCCAAAAGCCAAAAGCAGGGTCAAAACAGCTTTCAAAAATATCTACTAAAAGAATCGCTTTTGAAAAATGCCTAAAGCAACCTCTTTGGTTGGGCTTTTGGCTTTTAGCGTCAAAAGCCGAAGCCAAAAGCCCAACCAAAAGGACCCTCTGGTGGCGTTCGATTGGATGGGGATGCGTTGGATAAGACACTGCAGCTGCGTATTCACCGTTTCCTGCCTCTCCCTCCATCCTCCCATGGCGTTGGGAATAAAGAAAGACAAGGCACACGAAGCAGGCGGTATATATATATATATCTGTATATTGACAATTTGTGTTGTTTTTTTTTTTGCTTTGGTGTTCTGTTTTAAATGGGATTTTTTTATAGAAATCATTTGGACGTCTTCTTAAAAAAACATCTAAATTTCTAACCTTTTATCTGTCTCCCAATTCGTGCTCCGACGTCAGCGTCCTCTCTAGCGAGGTTAGGGCTTTGGTTGGCTGGAGTTAAGTCGGGGTTCACCAGGATTCCTACCTTACATATCTGGTGGGATGCAGTGGACTGGCAACTGTTGCCGTGCATGGGAATGGAGGACGGCGGTGGGTGGAGCAGGCAGGCGAGTGAATCATGCCAATGATAAGCTAGGTGCTTGGGGCAGTCACTTGGCGGCGAGTGAACCATCAAAGATGGGGAAATAGATGGTGGGCTAGGAGGGGTTGACAGCACATAAGAAGCTATTGTGGCGAGTCAGGTTTTTAGGGATTGGTGGAGGTGAGTGGTTGGCTAATGGAGGCTATGTGGAGGTGGGAGGTGTAGAGAGAGGTTAGGGTTGGCTATTTTCTAGCAAGAAATTAAGCATCTGTAATACAAACCATCTGTAATACATCAGATATCACAGACGGTTTCTACTAAAAACCGTATGTGATAGTTAACTATCACAGACGGTTACGATTTAAAAACCATTTGTGATATTCTTTTCTATTTCCAGATCTATTTCTTTTATTAGCTAGCGTCAGGAAATGTTAGCTATGCCCTCTGAAACAAGTAGATCAATACAGTATACATCCAATTCAAAGTCATTCATTTAAGAAACAAGAACATCCATTTCACAAATCAATTAACTGAAATGAAATAAATTATTTATCCATGAATAAATGCACATATGTATAATTAATTAGCTCAATTTTATCCTAATCTAATTCATACCACATTGTGGAACTCCCCATATTCTTTTATGACTTTAGACATCAAGAAGTAACACACCGTCCTCGAATTTGTTTAGGGTCGACATATTCCAACGGAGTTGTAGCGATGGACGCAACCTGTCGGTAGGAATATCAATGTTATGCATACATATATAAATTGATAAGTATGAAATAATTATTGCAATATTGACAAACATGAGGATCATTGGTCTCCGTGGAATCGAGGAGTAGTTGCATATTGTGGCAAATGTAGAATCAATAGGTGTTGCCCGACGACTGCCGGTGGCACTGTAAAAATAGAATTTGTTAGTTCGAGAGGCATTACTACAAAGTGTTATATAGGATTAATGTGTACTAGTGAATACTGGGAAATCTAGATCGTGTCGCAGGGCATTGATCCCTTCCTTGGATTTTCGTACCTATGCAATGCACATGGCGAACGACCTATGTCATTCCAAAAAGAGCCTTAGTCACTGGGAAGGAAGGAAAGACTACAATAGAGTTATCTATAGAGGAAACGTGTTTATCTATCGATTAATTATTGGACAACTATGTAGTTAATTTTGTTTTTCTTTAGAAAATCAAGGTATATTACCATGTTCTATTTTGGTATAATTACAATTAGAATCCAGTAGAATCTATACAGGTATGTCATCATGGTCATTAAACCTATGTTCATATTGCTTATAAAGTACAAATCAATAAATATAGCCACTAGTGCAACACTTACCCCCTAATTGTAGGGCATAAGTATGAATTCCTTGTTGCAGTGAGACACCAATTCCGTCGTCATGTAACGCTCGATGAAGGATACATCCTCCTTGATGATAACCATGGAGACCAAGCATGGGTCAATGAAACCAACCAGTGATTTTGTTAATTTGGCTTCAGTCACCATGTATCTGTATATATACACAAAAGCAATGAGTTATATATGGCATTTATTAGTATTACATGAATGTAGACCATGATTGTGCACACTTACAGTGTCCAACATCGAATGAGGGAGGCGTCGAGTGTGAAGAGAAAGAATAAGTCCTCGAAGGTGATCGTGCTGAAGATGATATGGCCTGAACTTGTCAATGACACCCGAGCGCCGCTGCCCCTCCAGCTTGTTGACCTATTCTATGTACCATGAATACAATCTCTAGCAAGCCAGTCCTAGGGTCTCTATTGGGACAGCCAACGGTTCCCTAGCACAAATTTTTAGGCTAACAGCAAATAGGGGATATCATCATTAGATTTTTCGGTGTGCCCTTGCCGCCTCGGCTGTAGGTTGACTTTACGGTAGTCAACCAGGCAAGAGATGTGGATGCACCATGCCCTTGCCGCGTTGGTGCAGGTAGCATTGGTGCGGATAGCCCCTGTGGACTAGGCACCGGTGTGGTAGATCTGGTGTGGATAGCGCCCGTGGACTTGACACCAGTGTAGATAGCTCTGGTGCAGATAGCCCATGTGGAGTTGGCACTGGTATAGATAGCTCTCGTGGACTTGGCATTGGTGTAGGAGCCTCTAGGCAGATGTCCTTCTTGGACCACTAGATAAATGTTCCAATGGCTTGCCCTAGAGTCACGACCTCATCATTCGGGGGCATCTGCAGCGGGACAACCTCGAAATTGGCATGAACACCATCCACTTTCACTTTTGCGAAACCTGGCACTAAAGTAACACCATGCACCAAGGTCTCGGGACCGAATGGATATGCCTGGCCCCAAGCAGCACATAGGGCAACGGAGGCATGTCTCATTTGGAACTTGTACTTCATAGCCACTTACATAATGATACAAAATTAGCTACTCTAACAGGCCTATCAATGAATTGAGCATTCCAGAGATAATAATTATTACTAAGATATCATTGATAGGAAATCTGTAGTCGCTTTCCGATGCAGGTTACACGTGCAGCTACTCTGACGGTTGGGGCCTGTCTAGCACAGGAGCGACGGGAGCTTCCTGCTGATTTTCCCTATACCTTTGCATCTCTTCTCTAACATAATTAGTGATCTCCCCTCTAAGGGATGCTTTAATATCCTCTTGCAGCCATTCCTCGCGCTCGGCTTTAGCTCTCTTCCTACTTCGATACACTTCGGAGTCATATGAGAAACCATGTTTTCAAGAAACATAAAGACCAAGATCTCTCGTGCGACCCGGGTGTTCCTTCTTTCCCATGGCCACGGAGAGTATATCTCTCCCCCTGACTACGTGGATTGATCCTTGGGATGATTCTACACCCAGCGCTTCCTGCAAAAGTTCAACATGTCATTTCACTTCCTATGAAGTTATGAAGTAATTACAAGCTAGGTAGTTCGATATCTTGCCAGGCGTTGGGACACTTCCTTGTCTGCGGGGTTTCGAGAGGAGATAGCCCCCAACGACGCAACAAATGGCCTCGCTCCTATCCAGTTTCAGGCGCGCTCATCAGGGATCCCGGCAAATGGTGGGAAGGTGTCCCGTGGGATTGCCTGCTCGTCCTCCTTCCTCCATTGCAGGACATTACCAGCATACCTAGCTGTGTCGAGTCTGTGGGGGTGCATGTTTTTTGCTTGGAGGGCATTATGCGTCGCACTTTCACTCCTAAAATTATCTGTTGTCTTCATCGCCACAAACTCTTGCCATTACGGTTCCAGGAATGTATATTTGTGGAAGGGCGTCAGATTCTTCTCCACATATTGCTTGACAAGTTGGTTCTTAACGCTCTTCCATGCTTTGCATGCCGCTAGCAACATATGTCATTGCACAAAGGTTTTGTGTTCTTCTGGGATCTTGAACGATAGAAAAACTTCTATCACCAGCTCTTCTTTCCAAACTTTGGTCACGATCTTCCATGAATCGAACGTGATCTCAATCCGTTCTCGTGCAACTATTCCGACCATTCTTTGGAATGTGGACACTGCTTAGTAAGGATTGAGAGGGGACCCAGATGCATCGATATCCGTGATGGTAAATCGGCCCTCGAGCCTTTTCGATAGTCCTTTTCTATGGTATTTGGATTTTCCAAACGATGGTGCATGATGGAAGGAGGGTTATTGGGTGGCCCGATCTTTACGGCACAGGTAAGATATTGGGGATAAATTGATGAAAAATAGCAGGGATACCTAGCTTTGTACCTGACAAGGTTGGTTGAGACCCGTGCGTTGGGGAAGAAGATCCGAAGCTACAAGAACTCAAACCCACTATCTGAACAATCATAGAACCACAAGCTGGAACTAATCCACACAAAGTGGTCGGAACCGTAGAGCATTAATTAGTGGGATCCTTCTCACGAATCCAAGAGAACTCACAAGAGCAAAGGGAGTAAAACTCAAGCAGGATGGCTGCACTTTCATATATTGGTTTTCAGAATGATCAAAAGTTCCTAAATGGATGCAGTAGATGGGTATTTATACTAGGAACACCCCTCCTATTTTAGGTGTGAGCAAATAGAAGTTGATCAATTTTTTGGAGTAGCTGAACTCGAAGCTAATTCTTCAGTTCTCACGTAGCATTTATCAGCTTGTGCAGCTGTTACCAAAATGGCCATAACTTCTTGCTTGGAACTCCAAAAGACACATGGTTTGTTGTGTTGGAAACTAGACTTTATGTGCTTTCCACTCAGGTGGCCCATGCTAATTGAAAACGACCATAATAGCACAAATAGTAACTTGATGTAGAAGGAATAGACTTGAGTTAGTTCAACTCTTTTGGAACATAACCCATCTTAACACTTCTCGCCTTCCTTGCCAATGCATCTAAGTTCAATGAAAGAAGAATAGATTGGAAGCATTACCAAGCTATTGGTATTTGGAATGAGAGTTAATTTAGTATTCACTTGGTCATATATTTCTTTAGCACGCCTTCTTGTGATTGGTCCTTGATATGTTTTTGCGGCTTCAAATGGTGTAGTCAATGATGGTGTACTAGGTGGCAGCTCATGGGTTGCAAGGTTGGTGATGTTCTCATCATTCTTCCCCTCTTAAAAAGGAGTAGACCTCGACTCTGATGGTCCAAAATATTGAAATAGATATGAAATGTTGAATGTTGTACTAATGCCATACTCTAGAGGATGATCTATCTTGTAGGCATTGTCATTGATCTTCTCAAGCACTTCGAATGGACCATCTGCTCATGGTTGTAGTTTGATCTTGCGTTGCTCTGGGAAGCACTCTTTACGAAGATGTACCCATACTAAGTCACCTGGTGCGAACAATATCTTCTTCCTACCCTTGTTTGCTTGTTTCTCATACTATCTGGTCATCTTCTCAATGTTTTCCTTGGCTTTCATATGCAACTTGTTCACAAATTCATCACACTTGCTTGCGTCAAAATTGGTTCATTCCTACAAAGCAAAGGCAAAAGGTCTATGGGAGTAGTGTGTTCGAAACTATATACAATCTCAGATGGACAAAATTTAGTGGTCGAATGTACTACCCTGTTGTATGCAAATTTCCCATGTGAGAGACACTATTCCCACATTTGTAAATTTTTCTTTAGAATAGCTCGCAACAAGATGGACAATGTTCGGTTCAAAATTTCTGTTTATCCATCTGTTTGGGGATGGCATGTTGTAGAGAACAATAGTCTGATTCCAAGCTTCCCCCACAAAGTCTTCCAAAAGTAGTTTAAAAACTTGGTGTCACGATCTGAAACTACCGTGCATGGTACACCATGAAGTTGCACCACCTCCCTGAAAAACAATTCAACAATGTGTGAAGCATCATCGCTCTTGTGACAAGGAATAAAATGAGCCATCTTGCTAAACCTATCAACTACAAGAAAATCTGAATCTCTCCCCCTCTTAGTTAGGGGTAAACCTAGAACAAAATCCATTAAGATATCCTCCCATAGAGCATTAGGAATTGGTAAAGGAGTATACAATCCATGAGGCTTCAAATGGGACTTACTTTGTGGCATGTCTCATAGTGCAGCACATAACGCTCAACATCGCACCTCACCCTTGGCCAAAAGAAATGATTGGCTAGAACACTCAGTTTTCTTTGCACCAAAATGTTCCATAAATCCTCCAGTGTGAGCCTTCTACAACAACAGTAATCAAACAGAACAATCTGGAATGTATAGTTTGTTAGCTCTAAATAAGAATCTATCATGCACATGAAACCTTTCCCAGCCCTTCCCGCTACTACACTTAGGATATGGTTTAGCAAAATAAGAGTCACGGACATATAATTCCTTGATACTTTATAGTCCAAGAATTTTAGCATTAAGCTGAGAAAGCAAAGCATAGCACCTAGACAAAGCATCAGCTACAACATTATCTTTTCCTTTCTTATACTTTACAAATAAGGAAAAGATTCTATGAACCCATTTCATTTTGCATGTCTTCGATTCAAATTTAGTTGGCCTTTAAGATGTTTCAAAGATTCATAGTCTGAGTGTATCATAAATTCTTTAGGCCATAAATAATGTTGCCATGTTTGTAAAGCCCTCACTAAAGCATACAACTATTTATCATAAACAGAATAATTGAGAGTTGGTCCACTTAATTTTTCACTGAAATATGCAATAGGCCTACCTTCTTGCATGAGCACTCCACCAATTCCTATACCACTTGCATCGCATTCAATCTCAAATGTCTTACCGAAATCCGGTAGTGAATTCCTATACCACTTTATCACATTCAATCTCAAATGTATTACTGAAATCCGGTAGTGAAAGGAGTAGTGCTGATGGCAACTTAGCTTTCTGCTCTTCGAATGCCTTCTTTTGTGCTTCACCCCATTGAAATGGGACATTTTTCTGTATCAATTTATTGATTGGGGGCAGCATAGCCAGAGAACTCAACACAAGCTAGATTTACTCTCTTTGCAACTGAAAAATTGTGCACTTGGAGAATCTGATCACATTGTTCTTCCCATCATAATAAGTATCGGGGCGACGGGGTCCTCTTTGCTTATGAATTTTGGAACACTCAACTTGATTCGAGCAGCATTATCAGGGTCTTCATGACCATGATGGCCAGGGAAATGGTTATTATCACATGGGTAGCACCACGACATGGTGGCAGCGGTTGTTCATAAAACTCATTATCACCATAATTATCAAACTCGTCATATTGATCATGAGCAGCCGGTATTTGATCATCGTTGTAGTGCATCTCCTCCTTGCTACATAACTTGTGTAGCCACTCCCTGGCCACGCACACCAGCCACAGCCTGGCCACCTATGCCATGACCAGCCCTAGGGTGGAGGTCGTTGAATTCTCAATCGTCTTGAGCACCCACTGAATTTTCATCACCGACTTTGACCAGTGGGTCAACAAGATTTGGTGGTTGTTGAACCATACCACCGGCTGCTAGAAAATGTTCATTGAGCATCCTCCCCATAGCCTGAAGAATATTATTCTACATTTGCTGCACCTCAGCACATGTTACAAGGGCATCAGCTTCTCCATGGTTTTCTCCATGCACACTTGACTGAGATCTGCCATGTTAGTTAGAACCAATATATAGTGGTATAGGTAAAATTTGTGGAATCACACAATCTCACTTCCTACTCACTGATGCTCTTATGTATTCTCGTTGGACCGTGATTGTGCAATGTGGTAGTTTACCCGAAAGTGATTCAATGATTGAACAGCAGGGATCACAAGAACTAGCCTCGATTTTGAGTGGAGCTTGGTGGGCTATTCAAGGAGGTTTATGGTATTGAAATCAAGTGGCGTAAACCAAACAAAGAACAATGGATGTTGCAGGTCCAAAGCACCACAATTCAAATCAATGAATTTGAATTAAACCACAGCACAACACTTTCTTTTCCTTCTTTGTTTGGCTATAGTTTTTTCTCTTTTCTTTTTCAGAACAACCACTTGATTCTAAGGGGGTGCGAAAGGAAATAAACACGGTGCAAGATAATGATTGTAACTAGCAACTAGATGAACACGAGCAACCAGAAGATTACACTACTACAAAAAGGTCATCACAGACGGTTCAAAACTGTCATCACAGGCGATTTTTTGAACCGCCTGAATTTATGTGTCAGTGATAATCAAAAGTTATCACAGACGGTTTGTGAGCCGTCTATGATAACTACATCACAGACGGTTTATGTCGGGACCCCGGATTACCAAATCCGGACCCTATGTGTATTACAGCACTAGTCCCAGATCAAAGCTAGTGCACACAGTTAAACAGTGATGATTACATTGCCAAAGACGAATATTACAATATTATAGAGAGTACTGACCAAAGGTCTTACAACACAAACGAGGTTTCTAGACCTCACAAATAAACACAAACACAGCGGAAGCAAAATAAACATTGATAAAATCCCATCAATACGCCACAGGCAATTGACTAGGGAGCGCGACCTAAACGTCTGCACATCCTTCTTCAAATCCACCCGCGAAGTAGTTGTAGTCTCCTTCTTGAGTTTCATACTCCTCTGAGATATATTTTAGGTGTAGCATGTGAGTACATAAAGTACTCCGCAAGTCTTGGGAAAATGCAATAGATGCAAGGTTTAACAAAGAGGGTTATATGGCTCTTTTGCACAAAGCGACATTTTATTTCCAATACCAATAACTATTTTTGAAGGCGACAATTTAACTGTAGTATTTACTCTAACTAAAATCATTAAGCATTTTTAATCATAAAGATTCTACCACCAAATTTGATACTACGGGTTCCAACCACCCACACCGGTTCCAACCACTGGGCAAATTCCCGAGAGTTCCATCCACTCTGGATTCCCAAAACTTTGTTTTAAACCAAAATAAAGATCTACCATGTGAAAGCATTCCTTGCCCGCCCTTGACCGTGGGCACGGCTATTCGAATAGTTTTACTCTGCAGAGGTTGTACACTTTACCCACAAGAGACAAGTTATCTTAATAGTCAGCATGCTTCCTTAGGCATGAGACCCAGATAATTCATCACAAAGCCTTTACCTTACTCTAGTCTAGCTAGACACCACCCGCTAAGGTTTCACCGCTGGAGGGTTAAATCCACCCAGACAGAAGCCCCCTCTTGCGCCATATGAGTACAAGAACTCCCTCATCGTGAATAACCAAGAACCACGGCATCCACTTTCCACTGGTGGTACCTAAACTAGTCTATCATAAGTTAATGAGCTAGATCGTACCCATATAGACATGTGGTTGTACAGTAGTGCTCAGACTAGACAAACACAAGCGTCGATCCTTAATTGACTAGGGCGGAACATACACTTTTCAAGATCTCGTGCTAACCGCACCAATCCAAACCAACCATCCGCCCTGGTCTAAAAACAATTTGCTCATTTTATTTTGTTTCACAAAACAGTGGCAACACCAATTGCCACTCAAACCGGATCAAAAGACTAGATCATTGATATGTAATTCCCATTCCAAGGTTACTAAAGTTATTTAGCATGACTAAGCATTTTACTACAAGTACAATATTCACCAAAGTTTTATAATAATCTCATTAATGAGACAAAGGAAATCCTAGGGTGTCAAAGGTACATGGTTGTCAATGTTAAATGAGGGTATAACAATCATCGGTTTAACTATTACTTCTACAACAGAAATTATCATTTTATGTAACATAGTAATACATTAACTTTTAAAATAATTTAAAAACATTTCTCAAACATAGGTTCAAGATGATCAAATGAGACTTGCCTTCGTGTGCGATTTCTTGATTCTCTTGCTGCAGGTCGACAAAGTTTTCGACGACGTCAGATTCTACGCGCGGAAAAAGACAAGCAACAAAGCAAATAAATACACATAAATTCAAATAAAATTCAAAAATTGAAAAAGAGTGTATATTTGAGTAGTTCATGATTTTAGAAAAATTTAGAAATTTGAACGGGTCAAATCGGAGTTAGGATGAAAAAGTTATGGCCTCGGGAAGATTTAAATCAAAGGGAAAAAGAAAAACTACGAGTTTGCCCTCGGGGAATACGACCACGTTAGGCTGTACGACCATGGCAAAAACTACGACCACATAGTCTTTTACGACCACGGCAAAAGCTACGACCACGTTGGAAACGGTCGTGGCTTCGACCACGTTGAAAATGGTCGTGGCTTAGACCACGTTGAAAATGGTCGTGGCTTCGACCACGAAGAATTTTACGACCACTGTGGAGCTTTCGACCGCGATGAGCGACTACGACTACGAGGAGGCTACGACCACGCTTAGAGTTTTCGACTGCGACAGCGGATATACGATCACAACCTTAGGCATCTACGACTACCGATCACGTTGACATGTGGCTGCTTTCGACAACGGAGTAGTCTTTCGGCTACGGGGACAGATACGATTACCGAGAGAGGCTACGACTACGGGAGCTTCGACTACGGAAGGACAGTTACGACTATGGGATAGTCTCCGACCACGGCTACTGGAGGTTTTGACCATGGTGTACGGCTACGATCGGTCGGCGATCGAGCGGGAACTCATGGCGCTCCGGCGGTCGGCGGCGGAGCTCCGGTGACCGGTGGTGGTCGGAGAAGGGTCTAAAATGATCGAAGCTACGGGAACTCAATGATACAGGAGGCTCACCGAGGAGGGTCTAAAGGTGGTCGGCGGCGACGGAGGCGGTGATGAGAGCTCGGGCGTCGTCGGCGATCGGGCTCTGGCGTCAGAGAGGCGTAGTCGAGGGGCTTCAGCGGGGCGTGGGGAAGTCGAGGGTGGTGACGGTGAGGTGCGGCACGGCCCGAGGCGGCGGTGATTCCTCGCGGAGGTCGAGGCGGCGGCAGGCGGGCGCAGTGTCGGGGGTGGAGAGGCCGGGTGAGAGAGAAGTGGGGAAAAAGGTGGAGGAGGATGATGATGCTCGGAGGGTCTTTATAGGGACGAGGGGAGAGCGGTGGCGGTTTGTCGCGGAGTGGGGAAGGTGGTCGCGGCGGTTTGCGGCGGTTTTGGGGAACCGTAGGGAGTGGGAGAGGCGAGTGGGCGTGCGGCGGTCGGCGCGAGTGGCGAACAGTTGGGGAAGAAAGGAAGGTGGCCGAGAGAAATGGCCGAGGTGGCGGGGCGGTTGCGGCGGCATTATCTGGCGCAAGGCGGGGCGGAGGTGGGAGATGACAGGGGGGCCGGGCGGAGCGGGGTGAGGAAGGTGCCGAGTGCGCCCGGTGGTAGAGAGAGAGAGAGCGCGCGGAGCGGATCCGACGGGCGGCGGCGTGGGGCGATCCGGTCGTCACGTGGCGGCGGAGGAAAATGGAGGAAAAATATTTTCCAAAATAGTTTTAATTTAGAGATAATTGCAGAAACTTCATTAGGCCACGGAAAAATGTGAAATTACTTTCAAAAATTCTAGAAAAATTTATATAAGTTTCGGGAGACATTTTGAGTTTAGATAAAACATTTCCAAGACATTTTGGTAATATACTTTCAAATTAAAATTTCTTTTTAATTCTAGAAATTGATTTTATAATATGGAAAAACTTAGAAAAATTCAAATAAGATCCAATTTCTTTAAAATAATTATTTTAAATTTAAATTTTCAAAAATCGAATTTTTTGGGATGTTTCAAACCTACCCCCCTTAGGATGAATCTCGTCCCCGAGATTCGGATGGACTAGGAAAAAGGTTGTGAAACTCTGATCTTAAATTCTCTTCACGCTCCCAAGTTGCTTTAGACTCAGAATGATTACTCCATTGTACTTTACAGAATTTGATGATCTTGCTTCTGGTTCGGCGTTCCGCTTCATCCAAAATTTTGACTGGATACTCTGGATATGTTAGGTCCTCTTTCAAAGTCACTTGTTCTAAAGGTATTTGTTCTTCTGGCACTCTGAGACATTTTCTTAACTGAGACACATGGAAGACGTCCTGCACATTCGACAACTGAGGTGGAAGTTTCAACTGATAAGCAACTTCTCCCCTTTTGGCTAGAACAGAGAATGATCCAATAAATCTCGGAGCAAGTTTCCCAGTAACTCTGAAACGACGCAATCCCTTGAGAGGTGAGACTTTCAGATACACGTGATCTCCAGGTATAAATTCTAAAGCTCTTCGACGATTATCTGCGTAGCTTTTCAGTCTTGTTTGTGCTGTTTTAATCATCCCGAACTGCATTTAACTTGCTCTTCTGCTTGCTTCAACACGTCAGGTCCAAACACTTGTCCTTCTCCGGTTTCTTTCCAATACAATGGTGTTCTGCATTTTCTGCCATACAGTAGTTCAAACGGAGACATTTGCCAAAGCGCAAGCTCTCAGCATGTCTTCCAATATTTGATTTACTCTTTCTGTTTGACCATCAGTCTGCGGATGATATCTCAGATCTTGAAGTTTAAGTTTGTACCCAAAATCTCATGCAGACTCTGCCAAAATCTTGATGTGAATTGTGATCCTCGATCTGACACAATCTTCTTTGGGATTCCATGTAAACAAACTATTTTTGACATGTATAACTCGCAAGTTTATGTCCGTAGTATGTGGTCTTCACGGGTATAAAGTGTGCAACTTTTGTTAGTCGGTCCACAATAACCCAAATTGAGTCATAACCCGACTTGGTTCTTGGCAATCCTGTTATGAAATCCATACCAATTTCTTCCCACTTCCATTCAGGTATCTGTAAAGGTTGCAGAAGTCCAGCAGGTCTCTGATGTTCAGCTTCGACTCGCTGGCACACATCACACAAGGCTACATATTCAGCAATTTTCCTTTTCATACTTGACCACCAGTATCTTTCTTTGAGATCTTGATACATTTTTGTGCTTCCGGGGTGAATTGAGTATCCAGACTCATGAGCTTCCTTCAGATTAGCTCTTTTATTTCTTTCTTTTCGCACAAGAATTCTTTTTCCAAACCAAAGGATACCTTCTTCATCTTCTGAAAAATTTGGTGCTTTACCCTTTTTCATATTCTCTTTGATTTCTTTG
Organism: Bonia amplexicaulis; assembly: GCA_036346245.1. Lineage (NCBI taxonomy): Eukaryota > Viridiplantae > Streptophyta > Magnoliopsida > Poales > Poaceae > Bonia > Bonia amplexicaulis. The sequence goes on along the minus strand of CM070747.1, from coordinate 18,361,736 downwards.
ACATAACTATCTTCTCTTTGGGCTTCCTTTATCTGGTTCTCTAAAATTGGTTGAATCTCCAAAGTAGCTAGGAATCCTTCTTCCACTACTTCTAGATTGAGTCGCTGAAATTCTTCATGAAGTGCAGGTTGACTTTCTTTGATCATCAGATAATTGCAATAGCTTTTTCTGCTCAAGGCATCAGCTACTACATTAGCTTTTCCTAGATGGTAATGAATTCCCACATCATAATCCTTTATTAACTCCAACCATCTTCTCTGTCTCAGATTGAGGTCGTTGAGTGAAAATATACTTCAAACTCTTGTGATCTGTATAAATTTCTAGCACGGTCTTGATTAAATAATGCCTCCAGATTTTTAGAGCATGCACAACAACAGCTAGCTCTAAATCATGGGTTGGGTAGTTCTGCTCATGCGGGCGCAATTGCCTCGAAGCATAAGCTACCACCCTTCCTTCTTGCATCAGAACACAGCCCAGACCTTGTCTGGATGCATCGCAGAATACTTCAAAATCCTTCCTGATATCTGGAAGGGTCAATACTGGTGCAGAAGTTAACCTCTTCTTCAGCTCTTGGAAACTGTCTTCACATAATTTACTCCATTCAAACTTCTTTTCTTTCTTTAGTAATTGGGTGAGAGGTCTTGCTAGCTTGGAGAATCCTTCTATGAAGCGACGGTAATAACCAGCTAAACCAAGGAAACTCCTGATCTCATTCTTCTTGATTTTGGTCGAGTCAATTGAGCACATCTCACCTTTTCGGGATCTCTGATACTCCACCTTCGAAATCACATGTCCCAAGAAATCTACTTTCCTTAACCAGAACTTACATTTGCTGAACTTAGCATACAGCTGGTGTTCCCTGAGTTTTTCCAAAACTATCTTGGATGTTTGGCATGTTCTTTTCATTCGAGAATAAATCGAATGTCATCAATGAACACGATGACAAACTTATCCAAATATTCCATAAACACCTTATTCATCGATTCATAAAATATGTAAGCATTGGTCAAGCCAAAGGACATTCAGAAACTCGTATAACCCATAACGAGTAGCAAATGCTGTCTTTGGTATATCCTCCGGTCTAATCTTCATTTGATGATAACCTGATCGAAGATCAATCTTGGAAAAGACACATGATCCTTTTAATCGATCAAATAAGTCATCTATCACGGTAGAGGGTACTTGTTCTTGATTGTTGCATCATTCAATGCTCGTAATCCACACACATCGTGATCGCTATCCTTTTCTTCACTAAATCTTGGTGCTCCCCATGGTGAAGAACTTGGTCCGACAAATCCTTTCTCCCGTAGTTCTTGGATCGCTTCTTGACTTCGCTAGATCATTGGCGGACATCCGGTAGGGTCTCTTGAAATTGGGGCTGTTCCGCACCGATTAATAACAAATTCAACTTCTCTCGGTGGCATTCCGGTAAATCTTGTGAAATACATCTGGATATTCTTTTACTATAGGCACTTTTTCCAAAGTTATTCCCTTCAAGCTGTTCAACTCACATCCATTCCTTGAGGATAAACTCGGCTTGCACTCTATTTGGATTCCTTCAGAGTTGGTAAGAGTAATAGCACGGTTGGCACAATCTATCTGCCCTTTATACTTGGTTAACCAATCCATTCCAAGTATCACATCTAGACTATTGGAGTCTATTATAATTAGATCCGCTAGGAACTTAACTCCATTTATATCTACAGTTGCTCTAGGGCGCACCGTATTAGTCCTCATTCCCTTCCGGTGATTGGACTAGCATATTATTCTTTAACAATTGAGCATCCAAATTGTTTCTTTCAGCAAATCCTTTGGAAATAAATGAATGCGAAGCTCGTAATCAAATAATCTTGAGGTCTTGAATTGACAAGGAACTTACCGAACTACCTCGGTGCTTCTGGTCGCTGTGATAACATGGTTGACATGTCCCTGTTTATCACTTGTGGAGTCCTTGTCGCTTGCGGTGTTCCACGGACTTGTCTGTTGGTGGGGCTCGTCTTTGGAGTAGTCCTGTGTTGAAGCGGACGAGAGTCACTTGGGCGTTCATGACGATTGTTGGCGTAATGCCCCATGTTCTTGCAGTTGAAGCCTTCAATTCCTGCTTTTGCGCCTTGTTTTGTTGGGGTTGACCTCCATTGATTGGTCGTGGAGCATGAGGTATTGGACGAGGTCCACTGATTGGTGTCCTCGGCACACTCGGCATAGAAGACACGAAAAGTGTGGCGATTTGGACGGTGGCGAGTGTTCTTGGCACCTGCGTGCTTGGAATTTCCTCTTTCGGACTTCATGTAACTGGCGTTGGGCATCTTCTTGGATGATAGCTTTGTTCACCATGTCTTTGGAAAGTTGGATAATCATTAGACACTAATCGCACCTTGAGATTGGGATTCGATCCTTGCATGAATCTCCAAATTTTCTTTGCATCGGTTGCAACATCCTCTGAAGCATATCGGCCGCTTGGGTAAATTTGTTCGAGATACTCGATCCTGTTGAGGTTTCCTTGTTGCAACTTATAGAATTCCATCCTTTTCATTTCCATGATTCCAGTAGGAATGTGTGCAGTACGGAATGCTTCTTCAAACTCAGCCTAAGTAGTGTCTTGTGCATTCTGGTGAGCAGCACAATAATTCTCCCACCAGTTAGCTGCAATTCCTTTCAGCTGGTGAGCGGCATACAACACCTTTTTATTTCCATTGCATTGTGCCAAATTCAGCTTCCTTTCGACATCCTTGATCCAGTCGTCAGCTTCCATCGGATCTACTGACCCACTGAAAGTTGGGTGACGAGTTCTCATAAACTCCCCCAGCTTGGATTGTGGTGCTTGATTGTGTGCCTGCGGAATTTGCTAGACTTGGTTTTGGGCTAAGGCTTGGAGTAACTGTAACTGCATGGCCATCATCTGTTCTAGGTTAGGAGCTTGAACTGGCGGGGGTGGAATTGGATTATTGCCTTCTGGCTGAGCATTAGTATTCTGGCTGTTGCCGGCACTGTTCCTTGTGTTCACCATCTTCGTGGTAACTGGGGTTAGCAAAAGGAAAGAGGGAAGTAGCATAGGTAAGAGATTAGGGGAGACTAAACCACATCCCAAACAAACACACAAAGGAAAAACACGGACAACAATTTGGAAGAAAACTTGTCTTGAATTCAAATTAAATTTTAAAGGAAATGGCTGTACCACAGGTGCACAAGTGCTTGGTACAGTCCATCCCACACACTAGAATAAAATACAAATCATTCTAAGGGATTAAACATTTAAATTGGGTGCTACTGTCTCTGCAACTACTTGTCCTCCTCGAAGACAAGCTCCTCCGGATCCTCCTCTGGGTCCTCCTCTAGGATACCCATGTGGCGCAGCTTACAACCACACTCGGGGCGGTTGCAAGAGGCACGGGTATGAAGATGGTCACTACTGCTGGAGGCATGGGAACGAGAGAGACTGCGTCTCTTGCTGGAGTCTCCGATGTCGATGTCGGGCAACGGACTAGGACGCCGCACACTCTTGCGCGCCGTGAGTAAGGTACGGGGTCCTGTGCGTCGAGTCGGAGCCTGGTTGTTGGGTACGACGGCTGGTACTGGTGAAGATGGTGTGTAGTCGGCTGGAGACTGCTGTCTGGCTCGGGGTCACCCCAGCTCAAACTCTGTTGCCTGGTTATGGATGAGCTGAGCACGGAGGATGTCGGAGTGCTGATAGCTGGAAGTGAGTAGCATCCGGAGCTGTCCAATCTCCTTCAAAGCGCTGGCGTGGTGGTCATCATTGCACAGTGAGTGAACTTGATGTGAAAGGCGGGGATCATCCACGGCGATCTCGAAAGGCTGCGGATGACGCTGTCCCGCTCGAGTGGATGAAAAGAAACAGTAGGGCGACTGCTGCAGAATCTCTTGGTGAATCTGGCACAGACTAGTTATGGCTAGACAAGCTGCATCCTGGGTGGCGTCCGAACGATCAGTCCGAGGATGATCAATGGGGTATCTATGGGATTCGAATTCCCCTTCCCGTGCATACAGGAATACTTCCATTGACCAAGAATCTCGATCCAATATCCGGACTTTCCGCCCTCTGAAGATAGGCGATAGACGAAACTTCAGGTACTGCATAAGTTGGCGAAGAAGCTCAACAAATGCACCCTCAGTCTCAGCATGGGAGATGTAGTCCCACGAATCTGCGGAGATAGAGCCGGCCATCTAAAAATTTGAAAAGATAGAGAAGTTTAGTAAAGAATTTTGAGTAAGTGATTATAAATAGAACAGAGATAAAGAAGTATAGAAAAATTTTCTAGAATATATATTTTTAATAAATATAGGTCCTTAAGGCTTTTTCCATTCTTAACTAGGTCACGTCCTACAGTCAACCTGGCTCTGATACCATCTCTGTCGGGACCCCGGATTACTAAATCCGGACCCTACGTATATTCTGACACTAGTCCCGGATCAAAGCTAGTGCACACGTTAAACGATGATGATTACATTGCCAAAGACGAATATTACAATATTATAGAGAGTACTGACCAAAGGTCTTACAACACAAACGAGGTTTCTAGACCTCACAAATAAACACAAACACAGCGGAAGCAAAATAAACATTGATAAAATCCCATCAATACGCCACAGGCAATTGACTAGGGAGCGCGACCTAAACGTCTGCACATCCTTCTTCAAATCCACCCGCGAAGTAGTTGTAGTCTTCTTCTTGAGTTTCATACTCCTCTGAGATATATTTTAGGTGTAGCATGTGAGTACATAAAGTACTCCGCAAGTCTTGGGAAAATGCAATAGATGCAAGGTTTAACAAAGAGGGTTATATGGCTCTTTTGCACAAAGCGACATTTTATTTCCAATACCAATAACTATTTTTGAAGGCGACAATTTAACTGTAGTATTTACTCTAACTAAAATCATTAAGCATTTTTAATCATAAAGATTCTACCACCAAATTTGATACTACGGGTTCCAACCACCCACACTGGTTCCAACCACCAGGGCAAATTCCCCGAGAGTTCCATCCACTCTCGGATTCCCAAAACTTTGTTTTAAACCAAAAATAAAGATCTACCATGTGAAAGCATTCCTTGCCCCCTTGACCGTGGCACGGCTATTCGAATAGTTTTACACTCTGCAGAGGTTGTACACTTTACCCACAAGAGACAAGTTATCTTAATAGTCAGCATGCTTTCTTAGGCATGAGACCCAGATAATTCATCACAAAGCCTTTACCTTACTCTAGTCTAGCTAGACACCACCGCTAAGGTTTCACCACCGGAGGTTAAATCTACCAGACGAAGCCCCTCTTGCGCCATATGAGTACAAGAACCACTGTCCCTCACCGTGAATAACCAAGAACCACGGCATCCACTTTCCACTGGTGGTACCTAAACTAGTCTATCATAAGTTAATGAGCTAGGTCGTACCCATATGGACATGTGGTTGTACGGTAGTGCTCAGACTGGACAAACACAAGCGTCGATCCTTAATTGACTAGGGCGGAACATACACTTTTCAAGATCTCGTGCTAACCGCACCAATCCAAACCAACCATCCGCCCTGGTCTAAAAACAATTTGCTCATTTTATTTTGTTTCACAAAACAGTGGCAACACCAATTGCCACTCAAACCGGATCAAAAGACTAGATCATTGATATGTAATTCCCATTCCAAGGTTACTAAAGTTATTTAGCATGACTAAGTATTTTACTACCAGTACAATATTCACCAAAGTTTTATAATAATCTCATTAATGAGACAAAGGAAATCCTAGGGTGTCAAAGGTACATGGTTGCCAATGTCAAATGAGGGCATAACAATCATCGGATTAACTATTACTTCTACAACAGAAATTATCATTTTATATAACATAGTAATGCATTAACTTTTAAAATAATTTAAAAACATTTCTCAAACATAGGTTCAAGATGATCAAAGGAGACTTGCCTTCGTGTGCGATTTCTTGATTCTCTTGCTGCAGGTCGACAAAGTTTTCGACGACGTCAGATTCTACACGCGGAAAAAGACAAGCAACAAAGCAAATAAATACACATAAATTCAAATAAAATTCAAAAATTGAAAAAGAGTGTATATTTGAGTAGTTCATGATTTTAGAAAAATTTAGAAATTTGAACGGGTCAAATCGGAGTTAGGATGAAATAGTTATGGCCTCGGGAAGATTTAAATCAAAGGGAAAAAGAAAAACTACGAGTTTGCCCTCGGGGAATACGACCACGTTAGGCTGTACGACCATGGCAAAAACTACGACCACATAGTCTTTTACGACCACGGCAAAAGCTACGACCACGTTGGAAACGGTCGTGGCTTCGACCACGTTGAAAATGGTCGTGGCTTAGACCACGTTGAAAATGGTCGTGGCTTCGACCACGAAGAATTTTACGACCACTGTGGAGCTTTCGACAACGGAGTAGTCTTTCGGCTACGGGGACAGATACGATTACCGAGAGAGGCTACGACTACGGGAGCTTCGACTACGGAAGGACAGTTACGACTATGGGATAGTCTCCGACCACGGCTACTGGAGGTTTCGACCATGGTGTACGGCTACGACCGGTCGGCGATCAGGCCAGGGAACTCGCCGGCGCTCCGGCGGTCGGCGGCGGAGCTCCGGTGACCGGTGGTGGTCGGAGAAGGGTCTAAAATGATCAGGAAGCTACGAGGAACTCAATGATACACAGGAGGCTCACCGAGGAGGGTCTAAAGGTGGTCGGCGGCGATGGAGGCGGTGATGAGAGCTCGGGCGTCGTCGGCGATCGGGCTTCGGCGTCAGAGAGGCATAGCCGAGGGGCTTCGCGGGGACGTGGGGAAGTCGAGGGTGGTGACGGTGAGGTGCGGCACGGCCCGAGGCGGCGGCGATTCCTCGCCGGAGGTCGAGGCGGCGGCGGCGGCAAGGGCGCACGGTGTCGGGGGTGGAGAGGCCGGGAGTGAGAGAGAAGTGGGGAAAAAGGTGGAGGGGAGGACGACGATGCTCAGGAGGGGTCTTTATAGGGACGAGGGGGAGGGAGCCGGTGGCGGTTTGTCGCCGGAGTGGGGGAGGTGGTCGCGGCGGTTTGCGAGCGGTTTTGGGGAACCGTAGGGAGTGGGGAGAGGCGAGTGGGCGTCGGCGGTCGGTCGGCGGAGTGGCGAGCAGTTGGGGAAGAAAAGGGAAGGTGGCCGAGAGAAATGGCCGAGGTGGCGGGCGGTTCTGGCGGCGATTATCTGGCTGCAAGGCGGGAGCCGGAGGTGGGAGATGACAGGCGGGGCCCAAGCGGAGTGGGGTGAGGAAGGTGCCGGCAAAGTGCCCGGTGGTAGAGAGAGAGAGAGCGCGCGGAGCGGATCCGACGGGCGGCGGCGTGGGGCGATCCGATCGTCCACGTGGCGGGGAGGAAAATGGAGGAAAAATATTTTCCAAAATAGTTTTTAATTTAGAGATAATTGCAGAAACTTCATTAGGCCACGGAAAAATATGAAATTACTTTCAAAAATTCTAGAAAAATTTATATAAGTTTCGGGAGACATTTTGAGTTTAGATAAAACATTTCCAAGACATTTTGGTAATATACTTTCAAATTAAAATTTCTTTTTAATTCTAGAAATTGATTTTATAATCTGGAAAAACTCAGAAAAATTCAAATAAGATCCAATTTCTTTAAAATAATTATTTTGAATTTAAATTTTCAAAAATCGAAATTTTTGGGATGTTACAGTTTATAACTAGAACCGTCTATGGAAAACACTATCACAGACGGTTTTAGCTACCAACCGTCTGTGATACTCACACATCACAGATGGTTTTTGGTTCGAGCCGTCTGTGATAATTCTTCACAGATGGTTTATATGATAAAACCATTTGTGATAGTTTATTCTATACCTAAATTTTTCTATTTTTGGGTTAGCCTCAGGAAATGTTAACTATATCATCTAAAAACAAGCAAATACAGCAACAAACACAGCAACACATTCTATTTTCATTAAGATTAGAATCCACCATTACAACATCACAAGATATCGAGTAGGTTACCCATAGCACTGCATACATAAGAGGATACTTACAATTTTGCAAAGATAAACTTCACAGCTACAAATTCAGAAAAATGCTTACACTATATTAAACTATAATCTAAAACAAGTGGTGCGGAAAATTTTTCAAGTAGCAGAAATAAAAAGGCAATGAACGCCATTTTTAGCTTCTATGACAAAATCAATAGCTTCTATGCCGGCCTTCTTCCTTTCCATCTTGCTTCAAGTGAGGCTAACCCTTCCTACCCTTGCCGCGCACAAATGAGTTACAATAGTACTGGTGGTATTGGTTCTTCGAGTAGGGAGAGGGGATTAAAAAGGGGCGAGAGGTGGGGAGGAGAACGGTGCCTGCCATTCGATGTGGAGAGAATGGACGGGGAGATCGGGATCCTAGGGATATCTCATGGATCGCTGACGTGGCGGGACATCACGAGGCAGTTCGGATTGCAAGCATGCGTGATAGAGACATCATAGACAATTCATAACAACAATCGTCTATGATATCACAAAAATAATATACTGGTATAATATAAATAGCTATTCTGAAAGGATAAAATAGCAAAGTTTTATATGGCTTATATATACTCGTTTGAAAGGTTTCGACGAGATCTACAACTTTGCAGTTGAGGCAAAACCCAAATTTCGAAGGGAAGATTGGAAATTTTGGCAAAAACAGAAACCAAAAATTTGCAACGCAAATTTGGGGCTAAAGATGGCCGATTTTGAGGGTCTTAGATGGTGACATGCTCAATCTAGTCATTTTTTGGATTGGGCTCATCGTTAGCTTTCCAACGAGTAGAAGAACGTCAAAAATGGACACCGTATACAAATGTTATGCTCGTTTTACTGAAAGTGTCTTAAAACTGAATCCTACTCGAACTTAGGCGGAAAATTATGAAATTTTGGGGGATTGCGAGGCGGGAAACATATCACAGACGGTTTTTAATACAAACCATCTGTGAAGTATCACAGACGGTTCATGATAAGAACCATCTATGATGTCTGCCATTATCACAGACGATTCTTATCTAGAATCGTCTGTGATACTTTATAGACGGTTTGTATTAAAAATCGTCTATGATAATGAAGTTATCACAGATGGTTTGTATTAAAATCAGTCTGTGAAAATACCACAAATGATTATTCATATGAACCGTCTATGATACTTGCAGCACAAACGGTTCCTAGGAACCGTCTGTGATGTAAGCGTCTAGTTTAGCCTCTTTTGTAGTAGTGTTAGCAGTACCAAACAAGGGCTCTAGGTATATTATGAGTAATTTGTGGACTCTAGGAAGGGAACAAAACAACAAGAACACACGATGGAATGAAAGGTTTATAAGTGGATAGCGAAAACCTACCGTGTCAACGACAGCTCTGATGCCATATGATGGAATGAGGGTTATATGGATGGCCCGATCTTCATGGCATAGGTAAGATATTGAGGATAAATTGCTAAAAATAGTGGGGATATCTAGCTTTATACCTGCCAAGGTTGGTTGTGACCTGTGCGTTAGGGAAGATGATCTGAAGCTACAAAAAATAGGACCCGCTATCTGAACAATCACAGAACCACAAGCCGGGACTAATCCACATAAAATGATCGGAACTGAAGAGCACGAACTAAGGGAATCCCAGGGGGATCCTTCTCGTGAATCCTTGAGAACTCACAAGAGCAAAGGGAGTAAAACTCAACCAGGCTGGCTACACTTTCATATATTGGTTTTCAAAATGATCAAAAGTCCCTAAATGGATATAGTAGATGGGTAATTATAGTAGGAACACCCCTCCTATTTTAGGTGTGACAGCAAATAGAAGTTAATCAATTTTTGGGAGCAGCTGAACTCGAGTCTGATTCTTCAGTTTCGTGTAGCATTTATCAGCTTGTGCAGCTATTACCAAAATGGCCATAACTTCTTGCTTAGAACTCCAAAAGGCACACAGTTTGTTGTGTTGGAAACTAGACTTCATGTGCTTTCCACTCAGGTGGCCCATGCTAATTGAAAACGACCAGAATGTCACAGATTGTAACTTGAAGTAGAGGGAACCGACTTGAGTTAATTCAACTCTTTTGGAACATGGCCCAGCTTAACACTTCTCGCCTTCCTTGCCAATGCATCTAAGTTCAATGAAAGGAGAATAGATTGGAAGCACTACAAAGTTATTGGTATTTGGAATGAGAGTTAAGTTAGCACTCACCTAGTCAAATATTTATTTAGCACGCCTTCTTGTGATTGGTCCTTGATATGTTTTTGCGGCTTCAGATGGTAGTGTAGCCGATGACGGTGTACTAGGTGGTAGGTCATGGGTGGCAAGGTTGGTGATGTCCTCATCAACCTCTTGTCGATTAAAGCTAGTTACTGCATTTAAATTTGGATTTTCTACTGTATCTGTCGTTTGTTATTATTTTAGTGATGTTACAATATGTGGCCTTACCAATTAAGTGTATTACACATTTTGTTGTTCTTGGCCAGGTAATGTTTATGCATGCATCTATATACATGTGTTTATGTGAATATATTTACATATATCCCCATATACTTTCGTGTATGTGTGCATATATTTATACATATATAAATTATTGATTTTGTCCTCTGGCCAACCCATTAGTCTTGGCCCACTACCGGCCCACTCTCTCTCTCTCTTGCCCTTTATCTATCTCAACCCCTCCTTACTCACACCGACACCACTCTCTTTCCTGTGCCCCAATACACATCGGCTCCCTATCTGCTCCCATGCACACCGATGCTGCTCTTCTCTCTCTACTCGAGCTCTCTGCTACTCTAAATAATTGCTAATGTGTTTGGAGAATTTACACGACACAGACAAAATTAATTAATCAATTAAGTACGTGACATAGTGATTTAAATGGCAGTATACCAGTTTTAACAGTACTTGTGAATTTTCAATGTATTTACAACATTAAATTCATTCCTAATTAATTATAAATGTTTTCTACTAAGGTTTTGCATTTTAACATGACTACCAAAATTTTTCACAATACTCTAATATGCCATGGGATCCTCATAGTTAAATATTCGCAACGAAATAAATTAATTATACGCGTGCTTCTCCTCCATTTTCTTTTCTTTCTCCTCTCTTCTTGCTTTTCTTTCTAGCCATCAACTAAAGTTATACCATTCTTTTCTCTAACTATAATTTTCTATGGATGATAGTTATACTCTTCTTTACACTAAGCAAACTATTTACTTACTACAAAAATGTAGACTAAAACATAACAAAATTTTTACCTTACAGGTGAATATCTGCTCGCAGAACTAGCTGAACCTCCTTATCTCCTTCTCCCTCTCCTCTTCTTCTCTACTCTCTTCTTCTTCTTCTTTCTTTCCTCTCCTCTCCTCTTCTTGCACTCAGCGTCGGCAGGCGGCCGAGCTATAAATGGCATCCAATCGCTGAATAGTTGGCGACAGGATGTTCAGTCGCCGAATGATTCGGCGACAGGAGGTGATGTCACCGAACGGTTGGGTGACAGAACCTATCGTCCAACCGTTGGGTGACTGCATCCGTATAGCCCAATGGTTGGGTGATGGCCTGCGTGTTGCTCTGCCGTTGGGCAACAGGGTCTAGTCGCCCAACGGTTCGGCTACAGTGGGTTACTTTTGTAAAAAAATAAAACCATGAGTATAATTTTGTATTTTCTAATAAAAAAATAATTATTTTAAAACATTCTCACTTGACATAGGAAAAATGCATAAAGAATCTAAAGAAATCTAAAAATATTTTTTGAATTAATGGGTCCTCTACCCACTGATTACTTGGGAAAACATTGGATAAGAGGGGAGAGGGGCCGGCGACAAACCAATGGAGGTGACTGTTGGTGACGCTCCTTGCGACCTGGCGGCCAGGGTTCTGTAGTTTCTCTACTATTTAAAAATGTGAGTTGGTGGTTGTTGATGTGTTCTCCCTCAACCCTCCGCAGCCATCCATTCTGCCTCAGCTCTTCCTAGCCGTCCGATCTGCCCCACATGTAGCATCCCCACTTGCGCAAAACTTCTCTAAAAATGATGGCTTGCCTTCCCAACTACTCCCGTCTAAGCATGCTCTCCTTCCTCCTATGTGGCTGCGCCCCCAAGTTCCACTTCCCCGCGCCGCGGCCGCCTCCATCCCCGCTCCTCCAAGCCGCCTCCTCCTCCTCCCCCACCCCGAGCACTTCCTCTATCAGTCCATTCCACAATATCCACTTCCCCTCTCACCTCACGAGTCACCACCATGGCGGCACTCTTCTCCACCTCCCCGGCCATCTCCACGGGGGCAGCTCTAGGCGTGGTCGCGTGTAGAACCGCTTCCCTTATCTCCCGATGCCTGTGCGTTGCCTTGCCATCCTGCTATGCTACCGCCACATCGTGGGCGATGGGGACACCGTCATCATGAGCGAGGCGGTGCTTTGTCGCATCGGTGGCTTCGATGACGGAGGAGGGCGCCGGTGTTGAGACGATGATCCCGCCCTATGACCATATCTCGGCCACCAACATCACCGGCTTCCTCGGCTTAGACAAGGTCAGGCCCCAAAAATTCTCTAGCTTCTATGCCAGCGAATCCCGATAGTGTCGCCGCCAAACCCTTCGCCCTCTTCTCAACTCCTAGTAGCGATCCTTCTCTTCCCCACGCTGTAATCCCCAACTGCCCTTGCCTTCCATCGCTACCTCCCACCCCCACCCTCCCCACCCTTATGCCCTTACTTCAATAACCATGGCCACCTCTTGCTTCCGTGCGCCACGCCGTCCCACGCCCGCCTCCCGCCTCCCCGCCCCCACCCTCAAGCCCTTACTCTTGTCGCCACGGTCACCGAGTACCCTCCACCCTCACGCCTTACTTCAATCACCACGGTCGCCTCCCTCTTCTGCGTGCCACGACCACCTCCACGCCTGCCTCCCACTCCCCCGCCCTTACTCCTGTCGCCACAGCCACCTGAGCACCCTCCGCGTCCCTATCCCAGCCACCACCGATGTTGTTAGATTTGCTGACTGAGTTGTTGAGGCTAGAGAAGGCGGCAAATATCACGCCTGATTTTGATATTGATGCATTCATGAAGGCAAGAAATATGTCCTTGGTGAAGTTTTTTCATGATAACTAATCATATTGAAGACTGTATACATTTCTGCTTATGTAGGACCGAAATGGCAACAGAGGGGGGGTGAATGGTGCCATCAAATCCGCCCCGAGTATCCACACCTATACTTCTTCTTCAATAGCTATAGAAGATATGAAGACAGAAGGTAAATACTCACTGGAAACTATCAAGAAGATCAGCAAAGAAAGCCAGAGAGAGACAATCCAGAAAAAAGGAGATTTAGGGCTGGTCTGACTGCAAGCGGTAGTACCGCTGTGACCAGCGGTAGTACTGTTGAGCCGAACGGTAGTACCGCTTATGCACTCAGTCGCTGAGCGGTAGTACCGTCTAGGAGCAATAGTACCGTCGGGCGGTAGTACCGACGTGTAAAACCCGGTAGTAGCGCACGCTACAGACTGAAGAACTGAAACTGCAGAGCTTGCTGAACATCAAGAATTTCATCGCGTTTTGCTGCTCTTTTTGGGTCAATTGAACAGGATATCATCCTAAACAGCATATTGACCTCATTGAGAAGAAATTGCAGACAAAGATCAAATAGGAATAGGAAATTCAGATGTTGCCAAAAAGGAACACAGGGCGTGAGGTGATGAGGACATCACTTCTTCGGATATACACAACACTCCTCCACTTGATATTCAAGGACCAATCACTAGAGCTCGCGCCCGACAATTGAATTTACATGTGAGCTCGTTCCTAAGTACTTCTTTTTGTTCATTTGAGAATCGATTACTACCTAATGATTTAATTATGATTAGGAACCATGGAGAGGATCAAGAAGTACTTGGAGAAGGGTTACGTGGCGCACGAGTCCAGCAAGGTTGGTCGAATCATGTTGGATGTCTAACTCAAGCCCACTTCGAATCCAATTCGGAGTCCAGGACCAGGCCGCACTAAAACGAACACCCAGATCGCATCCGAACTCCGTTTTGGACGTTCCACATATGTATGGAAAGCTGAGAAGATAACCTTTCCAATGGCTCTGGTCTCATATCAAAATTCCTTCTGAGTCAACGGGAATCGTCGAAACAAGTGGACGTCCAGAATCTGTCAAGGTGCTGCGACACCATCTTTTGGGCCGTTCGGCTTTGTATCGTGTTGGAGTCCATTAAGGACGCGTCCAGGGGTTTTGCACGCCCCTTACTCCTTTATATACAGCCGCCACCCCCACCATTAGGGTTGGGTTTTGCTTAGATTAATTATGTCTTTGAACAGTTTCGCCGTCATCGGTTTGTGAGACCCCAAATTTCGAGTGCTTCATCAATATATCTGCAATTTGGTTGTATTCTTCCTTGTTCTTGCTTGTGTTCTTCGATTCGCAGGCGAGGATTAGCCTTCTTGGCAAGGTCAACCGGGCAGCGCACGGTTGATAACCTGAGGAGACGTGGTGCTGCGATTGTGGGGTTCGGGACGTGTTGTTCGGAAGCCGGATCGATTTGTGTCGCGGCTCCACCAAATCGAATTTATCCAGAACCTGTTGGAAGATCGGGACCCCGTTCCCATCATGAGGCAAACTGAAAATGGAGCTGCAGGCCAGACTGAGCCGAAACCAGCAAGACAGCAAACCAAAAAATTTAGAAATCAGCAAAAGAACAGTAAGTACAAAAGAGCTGAGAGGCAAAGAAATTGTCGAACCAACACTGCTCCTCTCAGACTTAAAACACAAGGAAATCAAACCAAATAGCTGACCAGATTTCAGAGCAGTTCAGCAGCACAGCAATTGGACTGAAAACCGAAAAGAGAAATTGCTACCTAAAACAGAAAGCAAAACGCTGTAGATGCTGACACAGAAGGCAAAACAGAAATGAGGCTTTTGACAAAAAGCATTCCAAGGCTTCCAAATCTGAAAACAAAAAGGAACTAAAGCTGCTGACTAAAAACTTACAAAATAGAGATTACCTTTTAAAAGTGGCAATGGCAATAGAGGGGGTGAATGGTGCCTTTTAAAAGTGCCCCCAAGTATTCGAACACAATCTTCTCCGATAGCTACAGGAGCTATGAAGAAGAAATTCACTTACAGGAAGCCGAAACAATTTTTCCGATTTACCGAAAAGACTCACAGAAGAACCAGCCGAAACCAAGAAGTAGATTACCAGATTTTTAGTGAACCAAAAGAACTAGAGGTCGCTTAGGACAATTTTGACCAAGGCTCATAACAATGTAAAGAAAAGAGAGCTCAAAAAGAAAAGAATCAAAACAGCAAAGCTGAATTGTGATAAGCTGGCCGTAAGTGACTACAAGCTGCAGTTTAAAAATAAGGTCAAAACTAGAAATCCGAATCGCATGTTACACAGAATCGACTTAGAACAACAAGTAGTAAAATTTCAGCCAAAACCGAGATCATCCGGACTACATGCAAGATGATCAAAAATAGCACAAAAGTGACAAGAATCGCCAAAACAACGGACTAGCGATTGCTCACGCTTCATTCCCAAACAGAGAAGGAAAGAATACTCATCAACTTTGGGCAACTTGTTGTTGTTCTTTGAACAGATAAAGGTGGGGTTCACGAATGACAAAAGCGAAGAGTTGAAAACAATGTAAAAAGGAACTAGCATGAAGAAACAGTTTACCAAACCGAAAAGAGATTAAAGAAAAGCAAAGTCTGCAGAAAAGCAAAACAGATCGGAAGGCAGACTAAATCAGTTGACAAACAAGATTTGAAATAGTAAATACCGATAATCGCCAAGAACAAAGAGATTGAAGAAGGATTGCACGTTCTCCTCAGGTCAATTAATCCTGATTTCAACTCAAGTAGCAGATGATCCAATGTTTTCTCTGATGGCTAGAACTTTGTTTAAAACTGCAAGACTGAAAAGACAACTGAGCAAAGTAGAAACCATCAACTGAAAGGAGATATAGGACAGCACTGCTTCACCGCCGAAAGGATCCTGATCTGTCCGAACAGAAAGAAGAAATCGGCAAAGACTGTTCTGGCCGAAGGAATGAACTGCAAGATTTGAGAGAAAAGGATAATCTTTTGATTCAAGTCTTTGCTCTTTGAAATAAAATGACTAAGTGAGTTTTAGCCAGATTTCTATAGAGAGCAGAGCAAGTACTGAGATCAAGAACTGAACTTAGAAACAAGATTATCACCAGCCAGTCAAAAGAGAACTCAAGCATACAAAAGGAATAGAAATCATCACACAAAGGATAGACCACCATTTCATTTCTAGTAAAACAAAGACTACAAAGGAGTCCCCATACGCATGGACATTAGAACAAGAGGAATGATTATAAGACTCTCAATCCATTCTCTCCCTCTCAATCCTCAAAAACACCAAGAGCCTCACATGCTTCTTGGGAGGAACACAAACAAAATGGAGAGCAAATACACAAAAACCCTCAAAGGGGTATGCAGCCCCCAACACCTATATATAGCCCTTGGCTAATGGGTCTCCAACCCGTTCTGGGCTAAACCCTAACGGAGCCCGCTCCCGCCAGTGCACCTTGCGAAATCACTATTTCGCCCTCCCGCACCTTCCGGAAGCTTCGCCCTTGTCGTCCATGACTCGCAACCACATCGAATCTCCGCCGTCTTCGACACATCCGACCGCTCGACCTCGACACCGCCTGTGTCAGTCCGGTCACCTCGTGTCTCACCACGACTCCGCCTCGACGCCCCGCAGCCCAACACGCATAAGAAACACATCAAATAGCACCGCTCGACACATGAAAGCATAAATAGTATCAGTGACACAATATTAAGCCCAAACCTGTCAAATCATCAGAATAATCATCCTAATCCTATTGACCAGGTTTGACCAAATCCGACCGAGCCCGTTGCACCCCGTAACGACATGGTCCGAACCAACCAACTCAAACTCGACTTCCCTAAACCGATGTCAATTACTCATCATACACACGGAATGACCACCACATGGTCTCTCAATCTCCCCCTTGATGAGTATATTGACAAACACCGAAAAAGCATGAAGTTGAGTTTGAAGAATCCAACATGGTCCAAAGAAAAAAAAATGAAGCTAATGACCATGTCGACAGAAGGAGCAAAAGAAGGAACATGTTTTCCTCAAAGCTCCTAAAATGGCTTTTTCTACCACTATTCTCCCCCTTTTGGCAATAAACACATCAAGAATGCAAGAAGGAGAATAAGTCATGAAAAAGGATAAAATGGCTGAAGTTTGATTATTCTAAGCATTTAGAGCCATGAGAATTATCCAAAATGACCATTAAGAATTACATCAAGCCATAACTAAATAGAATGCTATCTAGATCATGACAGGATATGTATAAGCTAGCTAGCACAAATAGATGACGAACTGAAGTGTAATGCATTTTGTGAGCATGTCAAGTCATCAATATGTAAAGTCTAGCTAGAGACATCCAAGGATGATGCAAGCCATGTCAATTAAGCTAAGCGGAACCAAGAAGCTAATATTGAGTCCAAATAGAATGCTATACGCTCAAGAGTGAAACATTGGTTCAAGTACTTGGTTCTTTTAGTAGCTTAAGCAAATTGAGCACAAATGACATTTTCTTTTGAAACTTAGTTGTTTCCAACCAATATTTTTATCATATGCTAGATCTCAAGACTTATGCGATCATTCCAAGCGAAAAGCTTAAGGAAATGATCTTTGTCATCCAAAACTCCCACTGAGTTCATGCCTAGTGCAATGGCAAGCCGTCTCATGAGAAAGAATTGGTGAGATCAGTTTTCGCACAAAAGAGATCTTTTTGTTTTTGAAATGATTGTACTAACCTATGCATCATCAAGAGACTAAAATAGCTCAGTCTAAGGCTCAATAGATATTCAACGCTCAACTCAGCCTATTTGACATGACATGGATCATAAAAGGATAGCTCAAGAAAGACTAATCTCGAGTGCTAACATGACAAGTTTTAGTTTAAATTGAGCAAGTTTAATTAACTTATCATGGCAAAAGCTAGTTTACACATATGAAGTCATGATAAATGTAGCAAATAAGCACAAATCATGGCAAGGTGTAAAGCAGTTTAAACATGTCATCAATGGATAATAATCAAGGCTCCATGTAGTTATATTACAATGCAGAATGACATGCAAGTAAATCCAGCTTCCCTTCAACATGCGATGCAACTTTTAGTTCAAGTTGAGTTATGTCAATATTAAGATCTAGAAGTTCCCAAATGAACTCCCCCTAAACCAAAGCAGTAAAAACGAGAAGCTGGCAAAGAAATCAAGAAAGACAGTCCTTAAAGCATAGATAAGATATAGAGGATACTATGGCTCAGACTGACTCTCATCTACCCCATATGACTCCAGGACTATCAGCCGACGGAAAAACACACACTAGAAAGCAAACACATACCCTGTCTACCCGAGGGTGGCCCAACCCTCGCTAGAGCCTACAAGAAGTGAGTGAGCTCAACCTAGTAAGATAAGAAATAGCTAATATACAGCATCCTGAAAGCACAAGATAAGAGTAAGAAGTCTAAGCATCTCGGTAAGAAAACCACTCTAACCTATGCTGGAAAGACTAACCCCAATGCACCATATGCAATGTAGACACAAAGGAGTAAGAGCATAATCAATATAGTAAAGCAGTAAAGCACAAGCTCCCCCTCACAACAGTCCATAAGGACAAACCACCCCAATCTCTCCTGTAGAGCTGAAAACCTAGAGCTATCCAAAGGCTTGGTGAAGATGTCAGCCAACTGGTGGTCACTCTCCACAAACTGGAGCACGATGTCACCCTTCTCTACATGGTCTCTAAGGAAGTGGAAACGAATATCGATATGCTTGGTCCGAGAATGCTGCACTGGGTTCTTAGCAATGTTAATCACAGAAGTGTTATCACAAAGGAGTGGAACACTATCGATAACTAACCCAAAGTCCCGTAGAGTCGAGACCATCCAAAGTACCTAGCTGCAACAACTGGCGGCAGCAACGTACTCGGCCTCTGCGGTGGACTGAGCAACACCGGACTACTTCCTAGAAAACGAAGAAACAAGAGAAGTGCCAATGAATTGGCAGGTGCTAGAAGCGCTCTTCCTATCTATCCTACAGCCAGCAAAGTCTGCATCCGAATAGGCTCTCAAGGAAAGACAATAAGAGGAAGAGTACCAGATACCATAGTCAATGGTAGCTCGAAGGTACCGAAAGATGCGCTTCACCGCCTGGCGATGAGACATGCGGGGAGAAGCCTGAAACCGGGCACAAAGACACAGAGAAGTGTATGTCTGGTCTCGAGGCAGTGAGGTACAAGAGGGAGCCAATCATGCTGCGATACTCCTTCTGATCAACTGGCTCGCCATCCTCATCTGGGTCAAGAGAAGTCAGAGAAGCCATCGGGGTTGACACAGGCTTACCATCACTCATGTCAAAGCGTCTCAAGAGGTCACGAGTGTACTTGCCTTGATACAAGAAAGTACCCTCCCGAGTCTGCTTGATTTGGAAGCCAAGGAAGAAGGTCAACTCACCCATCATGCTCATCTCAATCTCGGTGCTCATGACATCCGAGAACTGTGAAACTAGAGCATGAGAAGAGCCGCCAAAGATAATGTCATCGACATAAATTTGGACGAGCAGAAAGTCAGAGCCATGCCTACGAATGAACAAGGTCTTATCCACTTTACCCATCTCAAAACCATGACTCAACAAATAGGACTTAAGCCTCTCATACCAAGCTCTAGGGGCTTGCTTAAGTCCATACAAGGCTTTGGAAAGCTTGTAGACATGGTTTGGGTATTTGGGGTTCTCGAAACCTGGAGGCTGTCTCACATAAATTTCTTCCTCAATAAACCCATTGAGGAAGGCACTCTTGACATCCATCTGGTAAAGCTTGAAACCCTTAGAAACTGCAAAGGCAAGCAGGATTCTAATGGCCTCAAGTCTAGCTACAGGGGCAAAGGTCTCCTCAAAGTCGAGACCCTCAACCTGAGAGAAGCCCTGAGCTACTAGTCTAGCCTTGTTTCGAATGACTAACCCCTCTTCATTCTGCTTGTTCTTGAACACCCACTTGGTCCCAATGACATTGTGACCTCGAGGGGCTCAACAAGCGACCAGACCTTGTTTCTCTCGAAATTTTCTAGCTCTTCATGCATGGCATTGACCCAAGACTCGTCAGAAAGAGCATGACAAACATCCTTGGGCTCAAAGGTGGCAACGAAGGCAGAATGGAGACAGAAAAGTGATCTACCAGATTTTGAACGAGTGACTCGCTCAAAGAGATCTCCAATAATCTGCTCAGAAGGATGGTCTTTTTGAATGTGTCTATGAGAGACCATGTGAGGGTCATCCCATGTGAGTGATGAGTAATTGACATCGGTTTTCGTAAGTCGAGTTTGAGTCGGTTGGTTCGGACCCTGACGTTGCGTGTTGCGTGGTGCAACGGGCTCGGTCGGACTTGGTCAAACCTGGTCAATATGTTTAGGATATATATTCTATTGATGTGACAGGTTTGGATTTGATTATGCTTACATGTATCGAGCGGTGCAATTTGATGTGTTTCTAGTCTGTGTGGCTGCAGGACGTCGAGGCGGTGTCGTGGCAAGACATGGTGGACCGAACTAGGCGCAGGTGGTGCTGAGGTCAGAACGGTCAGGATGTGTCGAAGACGGCGTGAACTCAAGGTGGTTGCAAGTCGTGGACAGCAAGGAGCGCGGAAGCTTCCCGGAAGGTGCAGGAGGGGCGAATCGGTAATTTCGCAAGGCTGCACAAGCGGGAAACGGCTCCGTTAGGGTTTAGCCGGCGTAACGGGTTGGAGACCCGTTAGCCAAGGGCTATAAATAGAGGTGAGGGGCTGCATACCCCTTAGGACACATGAGAGCTCATTCATCCCTTTGTGTGTGTTGTGTTCCTCCCAAGTAGCATGTGAGGCTCTTGGTGTTCTTGAGGATTGAGAGGGAGAGGATGGATTGAGAGACTTGTAATCATTCCTTTTGTTCTAATATTCATGCGTATGGGGACTTCTCTGTAATTTTTGGTTAGAATGAAATCTGAAGTTCTTTCTGTTCTTTTCTTTCCTGTTATAATAGCCTCAGGATCAACAAATTAGAAAGTCTCAAGTCATTTGGGATGTGATCTCTTTTCGGTTCATCATCTCATTCTTGGTTCTCTCTCTCTATCTGATTTCTTTCTTTCATCTAACTGATCCTTTAATCAGTATTATCTTTCTTGAGGATTGGTTAGCTGCTTAGTTGATTTTTCTGAGAAGAACAGCAAACTGTTTCTCGTTTTGTTCTTGCAGCCGAACATCTTCTTACTACTTCTCTAGTCTGTGTTGCTCTCTGATTGCTAGCAGCATTTCCAGTCAAAGTTGTTGATGGTATTGTGTAGTATGATGTCCTATATTTGCATGTTCTTTCCTCCTCTACAAGTTGAGTTTTGCTTGAGGACTGCAGATTTTTCTTTGCTTTAAGCTCCCAATTTCACTACTGTATCTGAAATCTGCTACTTCTTGATTTTGGCTGTGGTAGTAGACAGCATTTGGTCAAGACAAATGACAAACTAGTAGCAGTTCTTGGTGTCATGTTTGGAGGGCTCAAGAATCACAAGTTGATTTTCTGGTCTCCCTTGCTGTATTCCTTTCGGCAGCTAGCTGTATTTTTGCGTACCATGAGAACAGGGTGCAGTCGGCTGATTGCTTTGGTTTCCAGTGATTGTCTTTCCTCTTGTGTTTAGTTTCTGTTCCTCAGTTTTATTGTGTCTCTGTTTTGCTCTTTTCCGAGCAGACATCTGTGCCATCTCAGTCTGCAGCAAATTGCTTTGGCAAAGTGAGAGACCATGTGAGGGTCATCCCATTGTGAGTGATGAGTAATTGACATCTGTTTCTCAAAAGTCGAGTTTGAGTCGGTTGGTTCGGACCTAGACGTTGCGTGGCGTAACGGGCTCGGTCAGACTTGGTGATGGGAACGGGGTCCCGATCTTCCAACAGGTTCTGGGTATGTTCGATTTGGTGGAGGCGCGACACAAATCGATCCGGCTTCCGAACGACACGCCCAAACCCCGCAATCGCAGCACCACGTCTCCTCAGGTTATCAACCGTCGCTGCCGGTTGACCTTGCCAAGAAGGCTAATCCTCGCCTGCGAATCGAAGAACACAAGCAAGAACAAGGAAGAACACAACCAAATTGCAGATATATTGATGAAGCACTCGAAAATTGGGGTTTCACAAACCGATGACGGCGAAACTGTTCAAAGACAGAATTAATCTAAGCAAAACCCAACCCTAATGGTGGGGGTGGCGGCTGTATATAAAGGAGTAAGGGTGTGCAAAACCCTGGACGCGCGTCATAATGGACTCCAACACGATACAAAGCCGAACGGCCCAAAAGACGGTGTCGCAGCACCCTGACAGATTCTGGACGTCCAATTGTTTCGACGATTCCCGTTGACTTAGAAGGAATTTTGATATGAGACCAGATCCATTGGAAAGGTTATCTTCTCAGCTTTCCATACATATGTGGAACGTCCAAAACGGAGTCCGGATGCGATCTGGGCGTCCGTTTTAGTGCAGCCTGGTCCTAGACTCCGAATTGGATTCGAAGTCGGTTTGAGTTGGACATCCAACATGATTCGTCCTTCCTTGCTGGACTTGTGCGCCTCGTAGCCCTTCTCCAAGTACTTCTTGATCCTCTCCATGGTTCCTAATCATAATTAAATCATTAGGTAGCAATCGATTCTCAAATGAACCAAAAGAAGTACTTAGGAACGAGCTCACCTCTAAATTCAATTGTCGGGCGCGAGCTCTAGTGATTGGTCCTTGAATATCAAGTGGAGGAGTGTTGTGTGTATCCGAAGAAGTGATGTCCTCATCACTTGGTCGAACCTAGTCGTATGGGTTTAGCTTGCATATTCTGATGACTCGACAGGTTTGGTCTCTATTTACGCTTTCATGTATCGAGCGGTGCTATTTGATGTGCTTTCTTGTCTGTGTGACTGCAGGACGTCGAGGCGGTGTCGTGGCGAGACACGGTGGACCGGACTAGGCGCAGGTGGCGCTGAGGTCAAAACGGTCGGGATGTGTCGAAGACGATGGAGATTCGATGTGGTTGCGAGTCGTGGACGGCAAGGAGCGCGGAATCTTCCCGGAAGGTGCAGGAGGGGCGAAACGGGAATTTCGCAAGGCTGCACAAGCGGGAGATGGCTCCGTTAGGGTTTAGCCGGCATAACGGGTTAGAGACCCGTTAGCCAAGGGCTATAAATAGAGGTGAGGGGCTGCATACCCCTTTGGACACAATAGAGTGAGTTAGGGTTTTAGAGCTCATTTTATCTCCTTGTGTGTTGTGTTCCTCCTAAGAAGCATGTGAGACTCTTGGTGTTTTGACGATTAAGAGGGAGAGGATGGATTGAAAATCTTGTAATCACTCTTCTTGTTCTAATGTCCATGCGTATCGCGACTTCTCTATGTTTCTTGGTTCTCATGAATGAAATCTTAGTTGTTTGAGATCCTATGGATTTAAGCTTGTCCCTTCTTGTTACTGTTCTTTCTTCTCAGCACTATGTTCTTTTCTGACTAGCTTTTCCCTTGAGTTCTTGCTCTGTTAATTTCTTCTCCTGTGTTTGCAAAATAGCTGGATAATGTTTTCTTCTGTGCCGAACTGAAATCCTTCAGTCTGTGCGTTCTCTTCCAAAGTTTGGATCGGTTCTTGGTGTGTTTTTCTGCTTCTCTTCGGCCGGAGAAGATCTGCTAATGATCTGAAATTTCTCTGTGTTCAACTCTCCCAGTATTTAGTACTGGATGTTGTGCTCCTTCCTGTGCCAAACTATTCAAGCAGTGGTTACTGTCATTTCGTTGTGTGGGATACTGGTTTTTTCTTGTGTCGAATTAAGTTCTTTTGCTGTGCAGAGCAGCTGAAATTTTTACTGACTACTCTCTGATTTATGCTAAATTTTTTAGTATCGCATGCGTTCTAGTTTTCAGCAGAATTAATTTTCTGTGGGTTGCCTCGTACTGCATTTGTCTGAAATATCAGTGTACGAATTCTCGAGGGCGATTTTAAAAGAGAACGACATTCACCCCTCCTCTGTCGCCATTTCGGTCCTACAGTCTAGGAGGTCCACGATGAGATGAAGAAGTGGCCTCTACCTCGTGAGTTGACGAAGTAGGAACAGAGCCACTAGCTCCAGAGGAAGCAGAAGGCATGGGCTGATCGCCTTGAGGTGCGGTGGAAGATGGTAATGGATCGCGAGTAGGCTACGAGAGCAGAAAACAAAATTTTTCTACCGCGCACACAAGAACATCATGCTTAAGGAGGATCATGGATCGTTACCACTAGACGCCAGCAGCAATGAAGAAGAGTTGGAGAAGCCGATCCAACCACGCCGTCAGTAGTAGTGGAAGTAGTCGATCGTCCGCACCGATCGCCTCCTCCACGCGATCAACCACACCACGAGCGGATCCAATCAGAGGTTGTTGATGCCGATCAACGCCGCAACGAGCGCCGCCTCCACCGTATCCACATGTCCGGTGGAACGCCGATCGCGAGTGTACCAAAGACTCATGAGCGGCTAGGGTTTGGCTCGAGGTGGCGGCTACGGATTAGCTCGGGATTATCGGTGCGTTCCTCACCCCGCCTCCATATATATATAGACCTCCTCACTTGGGCCTCGTGGACCGAGGCCCAATAGGAGTCTATCCGGATCTCTATCCGAATTGAGCCCATATCCCAATCACATTCAATTAGCGCCCAACCCGTTAAGTGTGCGACCAGAGGTTCACGATACTTGGTCGCGACCGTAAACACCTTCCGGTCACCACATTAATAGCGGCCTCTAGCAAGACATATTAACCCCAAAGTATACGTAAAGATCATATCTACCGAACTCGTAATGTTCTCATGTACTAATCCCTTTGCCTCACGATATAGATTAAGCTCAAGGCGAGACCTGTGTCATCCTCTTAATAGCTCAATCACTCTCTCGATTCCGTGATGGATTATAAACTCGTGATTGACTCCTCAATCACCTTGGCATGGCCATGCACTTTCATAATCCATTACATCGAGGGGCCGTAGATATCTCTCCCATAAGGAGGGCAAATTCTATCTTGATCATTCACATCCCACTACATGTTTCATGGCAAACCCAAAGACTACTTTTATGACTACCCGATTCACGGAGTAGTGTTTAGTAGTCCCAAAGTAAGCTACTACGCATGCCGGGAACCATGATGATCTCAAGTCTAAGGATTCCACATAAACACTACTTGAGACCAACCGATGACACTTGGAATCTCTGCGGTGTCTCATGGCGGGTCTATCCAACATATGTTCACTAACACATGTCCATATTATTGATTTGGTATCTCCATACCATGATCCATGAGACATGATCATCAATCAATACATATGTTGATCTTTGAATCATATTTGTTCCTCATATGAAATATAATCGGGGATCATTTAGAAATAGCAACATTTTGGCATTAAGAGTCTCATGAATAAGTCACATACTCATTGATCAATAATGATAATGTCTATTTCAAGGAACAAAGCAATGTATCATAAACATAGTATGTGATATATTCAACATCTCCATGTTGCCTCTAGGGCATATCACCAATCCCACTTGCACTAGAGTCAACCATGTAGGTATCTAATACCCATTGCCCTAGTGTGAGCCTCATGCTTTGGTGGGGAAGCGGCTTTGTCAACGGATCCGCAATGTTCAAATCCGTGTGTACTTTGCATATCTTAACATCGCCTCTCCACAATCTCGCGGATGAGATGAAATCGCCGTAGAATGTGCTTGGACTTACAGTGCGATCTAGGCTCCTTGGCTTATGCAATGGCTCCACCGTTGTCACAAGAGAGGTCCATTGGGCTGGAGGCACTAGCCATCACACCAAGCTCGAAACAAATTTCTTGATCCAAATTTCTTTAGCGACTTGAAGCCGCTATGTACTCTGGCTCGTTGTAGAATCAAGAATCGCCTCTCGCTTGGAACTCTTCCACCACCGCACCGCCATTCGTGCGAACACAAATCCCGATTGCGATCTAAAATCATCTTTGTCGGTTTGGAAGCTAGCATCGGTGTAACCATTTACAACGAGCTCTTCCTCACCCCCATAGACGAGGAACACATCTTTAGTTCTTCTCAAGTACTTCAAGATGTTCTTTACGGTAATCCATGACTTTCACCGATCTCGATCGGTATCTACCGTAGCACTTAAAGCATACGAGACATCGGACGTGTACAAAGCATGGCATACATAATGGATCCAATAGTCAAGCATATGGAATCGCATTCATTTTATCCCGCTCATCGGTGTACTAGGACACCGATTCTTGCTAAGATTTATACCATGTGACATAGGTAGGAAGCCTTTCTTGGAATCTGCATGTTGAACCTTTTCAACACCTTGTCAATGTACGTATCTTGGCTTAATCCAATCACCCTTTTGATCTATCTCTATAGATCTTGATGCCCAGAATATATGTCGCCTCTCTAAGTCTTTCATAGAGAAACTACTTTTCAATGAAGACTTAACAGATTCGAGCATAGGAATGTCATTTCCGATCAATAATATGTCATCCACATATAAGACCAGAAACACGAGTGCGCTCCCACTAGCCTTTTGTAAACACAAGGCTCTTCTTCGTTCTTGATGAAACCAAACCCTTTGATTACTTCATCAAAGCGAATGTTCCAACTCCGAGATGCTCGCTTTAATCCATAAATGGATCTTTGCACTTGCATATCTTTCTAGTCGATTGCGGATCGACAAAACCTGTGGGTGTGTCATGTACACATCCTCACTCGATTTCCATTAAGGAAAGCTGTTTTGACATCCATTTGCCATATTTCATAGTCGAAATAAGCGACAATTGCTAGAATGATCCGAATAGACTTTAGCATTGCGACGGTGAAAAAGTTTCATCATAATCAACACCTTGAATTTGTTTGAAACCTTTGGCCACCAATCGCGCTTTGTAGATGTGAACATTTCCATCTATGTCTATCTTTTCTTGAAAACCCATTTGCACTCAATGGTTTTAACACCATCGTGGATCAACCAAGTTCCAAACTTGATTCTTGTGCATGGATTCAATTTCGATCTCATGGCTTCAAGCCATTTCTCGTAGTCTGGTCCCACCATCGCTTCTTCATAGGTCTTAGGTTCATCGTTGTCTAACAACAATATATCCCGTTGTTGAGTAGTCAAGAACATGTACCTCTCGGTACACGACGTGACCTCTCGACCTACGTGGTGCCGTGTGTCCACAACAGGTTCTTCAACAGCTTGTTCATCCTGTTGTGGTTCAGAGGAGTCAAACGTTTTCGGTGTTTCTCGAATTTCTTCAAGTTGCACCATGCTCCCACTATCCCTTCTTGAGAGAAACTCTTTCTCTAAGAAGACACCATGCCAAGCGACAAACACTTTGCCTTCTTCTTGATTATAGAAGTAATATCCTTTTGTTTCCTTAGGATACCCGATAAAGAAGCATTTATCGATTTAGGACCGAGCTTATCGATTGTAAACGTTTACATAAGTCTCACATCCCTAAATCTTAAGAAAAGACAAGCTAGGACGTTGTCCCGTCCACATCTCATATGGTGTCTTTTCTCCGATTTTGATGGAACTCGCTTTAGTGTGAAAGCGGTCTGCTTCAAGAGCGCACCCCAAAAGACAACGGAAGATCACATGGCTCATCATGGGCGCACCATATCTAATAAGGTGCGATTTCTCGTTCAGATACCCCATTCCATTGAGGTGTTCCAAGTGAGTCAATTGTGGAACAATTCCACAATCCTTCGATGATTACCAAACTCATGGCTCAAATACTCGCCTCCACGATCGGATCGTAGAAACTTGATTGTCTTGCCTAAATGATTTTGCACTTCATTTTGGAATTCTTTGAACTTTTCAAAGGATTCGGACTTATGCTTCATCGTAGATATATCCATATCTACTAAAGTCATCGATAAAAGTTATGAAGTCTCGAAAACCACCTCGGTCGTTGAGCTCATTGGTCCACATACATCGAATGTACGAGTGCCAATAAGTCACTTGCCCGCTCACCTTGACCGGTGAAAGGTGCTTTTGTCATCTTGCCAAGTAAACAAGATTCGCATGTCTCAAATGATTCAAAATCAAATGAGTGCGAATACCATCTCTATGGAGCTTCTCCATGCGTTTCTCATTTATGTGACCTAAGCGGCAGTGCCAAATAAAAGTGGGATTCAAATCATTTGATCGTTGCCTCTTTGTATTAATGTTATAGACCGATGACTCTTCAAGAGTAAGAACATATAACCCATTCATCAATGGAGTATGACAATAGAACATATCTTTGAAATAAAGAGAACAACCATTGTTCACGGATCTAAAGTCATAACCTTCGCTTGTAAACATGAAGCGAAATAATGTTCTTGGAAAGAGATGGAACACAATAACAATTATTCAATTCCAAAACTAATCCTCGAAGGTAAAGACAATGGCATGGTGCCAACACCACCGCAGACAACTTTTGCTCCATTGCCAACGCGAAGATCCACTTCGCTCCTCCTCAAACTTCTACTTCTTCTTAGCCCCGCAACGATTTGCAAATGTGAGCAACCGATCCGGTATCAAATACCCAAGAATCGAGATGAAGTAGCAAGATTGATTTCTATAACATTTATACCGGAGCGGAAGTCGATTTCCTTCTTTTCTCAAGATCCTCCAAGTACTTTGGGCGCCCTTTTCCAATGTCCCGATTGCTTACGAGTAGCAATCGCATCGAGCAGGGCCCTTCTTGACTTGCTTGGCCTTAGAACCGCTCGCGATCTCATCGAGCTAACTTTCTTTGACCGCGCTTTCTTTACATAGGGCTTGCCTTGCCTTTCGCATCATCATCACATGATGGTGCTTTTCTTAATGCTTTCCTCGGTGATTTTAGCATCCCATGCAACTCACCCAAGGTCTTGTCCATGTTGTTCATGTGATAGTTCATAATGAATGGCTCAAAGCTCGAGGAGCGATCAAGAATCACATCAAGAGCCAACTCTTGGCTAAGGGAAAACCAAGCTTTTCCGGACTCTCAATGTAGCCAATCATCTTAATCACATGAGGGTCGACGGATTCCCTTCGCAAGCTCGCACGCAAACAAGGACTTTGAAGTGTTGAACCTCTCACCTTGCTTGGTTCTCAAACATACCACGCAACCCCACAATGATATTGTAGGCATCGTGTTCTCATATTGCTTCAAGCTCAGAGGACATTGTGGCAAGCATGAGACACTCACATCAAGGTAATCATTCGCTTGCTTCTCATAAGCTTTCCGTGCAGCCACGTAGCATTATCGTGCAAGTCATCGGGATAAGGAGACTCAAGGACATGCTCCTTGCGCCTTGCTTGAGAACAATTCTCGGTTGCGATACCAATCCAAAAGTTCGCTCCATTGAGTTTTTCTTTCTCTAGAATAGATCGCAAATTAAAAGAACTGGATGCGGCATTAGTTGACATGATCTACAACAAAGAATATGCAAAGTTTAGCACTATGTTCATGTTTGATCTTCCATTAAACAATTTAACAAAGATACTCCCACTATATGTTTTGTAATCGCCTTCCTCTAACGACATATAGTGGTCAAGATCCATGTTCATCTAAGTTCTAGTGAGCTTTGGCATCACCGCTAGAAACCTAGTGACGAGGTAAGCAACACTTGCTAATCACATCTTATGTGACTCTTGTTTGTTGGGTGGCATCCTATGCCCCGGCTCCCAACACCATGCCCCAAGGCCCAAATCTAATTTGATAGCCTTGTCAAGTAAACCAATACTATGCATGTGGATGTCCGACATCCACCCTATTAGATCAAGATAGTTGATGGTACTCGCTTTGGCACCTACCAAACAATGATCATGATTCTTATAGGCGCAGCAATTGGAAGGGCATCAAAACAAATTCTTAATTTTTTTTTCTTGAGAGAAGCTATTCTATCATGAAAAACTAACCCTTAGTTGGTATGGCATGAAAGAATAGTATGACAAGAAATAAACATCACATGCATATAATCACATTATACTGTGAATGGTATGGCATTTTGTATCGTAGTGGTCGCCATCTCCATGGTTCCACGGTGATATTCTTCGCCACACTTCTTGTCCTCTTTGTCATCATGCTTGAAGCCTCCATAGCAAAGAACTAAACTATTACAACTAATAGGTAGCAAATGAATTACATGAGGAGCTCAAGCATCACAAGTCGACACGCAGTCGTTATACAATTAAAGAACGACCTCAACCCTACTGTGATTAATACGACACACAGTAGCCAAAACACACATGCATCACATATGCATCTATGCCATACCATTCATATCATTCACTGCAAAAACAAGTTAAGCGTAGAACATATTCTACCGCCCTGACATGAATGTGTTTCTATAACAATCTATGCGTGTACGCAAACGGAATTACATAGATCGCATCTATGAAATCGCTATGAAAATCTCATCGGGCCGATCAAATCAACCCAAATCCGAGCCATTCAAAATGTCTCAATTTTCATTAGATCAATCACATCAATCATCGCGATCGGTATGCTTGAGGAGACCGCAACATAAGACCTCGATCCGCTGGCTCAATCTCTCGACCGTGGCGCAGCTAGCCCGATGGTGTTACCAAATGGTAGGGGCAAGTCGCAGACATCAAAGAAGGAGCACGAACTAATCTTTTGGCCACATGATGCTATCAACTCATACATATTCCAACCCCTTATGACCGATTGATCTAGTCCGTAATAGATCCAATCTATTACAACCGCATATCAACATATGCGCTGATCCAGATCGCAAACTAAGCAAGATGGCTCTGATACCACTAATGGATCGCGAGTAGGCTACGAGAGCAGAAAACAAAATTTTTCTACCGCGCACACAAGAACATCATGCTTAAGGAGGATCATGGATCGTTACCACTAGACGCCAGCAGCAGCAGAAGAAGAGTTGGAGAAGCCGATCCAACCACGCGTCGAAGTAGTAGTGGAAGTAGTCGATCGTCCGTCATCGATCGTCTCCTCCACGCGATCAACCACACCACGAGCGATCCAATCAGAGGTTGTTGATGCCGATCAACGCCGCAACGAGCGCCTCCCACCGGTATCCACACGTCCGGGTGGGCACGCCGATCGCGAGTGTACCAAAGACTCGCGAGCGGCTAGGGTTTGGCTCGAGGTGGCGGCTACGGATTAGCTCGGGATTATCGGTGCGTTCCTCGGCCCTCGCCTCCATATATATATAGACCTCCTCACTTGGGCCTCGTGGACCGAGGCCCAATAGGAGTCTATCCGGATCTCTATCCGATTGAGCCCATATCCGAATCACATTCGAATTAGCGTTCCAACCCGTTAAGTGTGCGACCAGAGGTTCACGATACTTGGTCGCGACCCGTAAACACCTTTCCGGTCACCCCGTTAATAGCGGCCTCTAGCAAGACATATTAACCCCAAAGTATACGTAAAGATCATATCTACCGAACTCGTAATGTTCTCATGTACTAATCCCTTTGCCTCACGATATAGATTAAGCTCAAGGCGAGACCGTGTCATCCTCTTAATAGCTCAATCACTCTCTCGATTCCGTGATGGATTATAAACTCGTGATTGACTCCTCAATCACCTTGGCATGGCCATGCACTTTCATAATCCATTACATCGAGGGGCCCGAGATATCTCTCCCATAAGGAGGGGCAAATTCTATCTTGATCATTCACATCCCACTACATGTTTCATGGCAAACCCAAAGACTACTTTTATGACTACCCGATTCACGGAGTAGTGTTTAGTAGTCCCAAAGTAGCTACTACGCATGCTGGGAACCATGATGATCTCAAGTCTAAGGATTCCACATAAACACTACTTGAGACCAACTGATGACACTTGGAATCTCTGCAGTGTCTCATGGCGGGTCTATCCAACATATGTTCACTAACACATGTCCATATTATTGATTTGGTATCTCCATACCATGATCCATGAGACATGATCATCAATCAATACATATGCTGATCTTTGAATCATATTTGTTCCTCATATGAAATATAATCAGGGATCATTTAGAAATAGCAACATTTTGGCATTAAGAGTCTCATGAATAAGTCACATACTCATTGATCAATAATGATAATGTCTATTTCAAGGAACAAAGCAATGTATCATAAACATAGTATGTGATATATTCAACATCTCCATGTTGCCTCTAGGGCATATCACCAACAGACGGCACCTCAAGGGTTGGATGAAGGACTGGATTGGGTAAACAATCCTCATCTCCATCCTCCTCATCATCCACGAAGATGGTCTCGGACTGCTCTAAAGAACCTGAGATATCGGGCCTAGTCCCCGAACTGGCCTCATCGAAGGTCACCTCACAGGTCTCTACCAACTTACTAGACTCGCAGTTCCAGACCCTATAAGCCCGCGAAGAAGTCGAGTAGCCTAGAAAGATACCATCACAAGAACGTGACTCGAACTTGTCTAGGTTTCCAGACTTCAAGATAAAACACTTGCAACCAAACACACAAAAATGAGAGACGCTAGGCTTTCGCCCATATCTCAGCTCATAAGAAGTGCCCTCAGAAAAAATCGATATGAGACATGGCACGTGGTAGCTATAGCCTCAGCCCAAAACTTCCGCGGTGTAGAGTATTCATCGAGCATCGTCCTGGCCATCTCGACCAAGGTACGGTTCTTCCTCTCCACTACGGCATTCTGCTGAGGGGCGTATGGAGAAGAGAATTGGTGCTCTACACCTGTCTCATCGCAGAACCTCTCAAAGTAAGAATTCTTGAACTATGTGCCATTAGCACTGTGGATCGCTCGCAAGGCACCCGGAAGCTCAACAGAAAGCCTACTAAAAAGACCTCGGAAATGTGTAAACGTCTCATCCTTCGAGGCTAAGAAAAACACCCAAGAATACCTCGAGAAGTCATCGACCATGACAAGAACATACCACTTCCCTCCTGCTGACTGCACTCGAGCTGGTCCAACCGTGTCCATATAGAGCAGCTGTCCCGGTGCATCGGTCATAGTAACTGTGACCGGAGGATGAGAAGCGGCAACCATCTTGCCGTGTCGGCATGGAGCACAAACCAGATCTTTGACCATCTTGAGTTTCGGCAGACCACGAATGAGATCGTGGCCGCTAACTCGGGTCAAATGGTCAAATCCAATATGACCAAGTCTCCTATGCCAGAAGGAAAGGTCACGGGACTCAGAAGCAACCAAACACCGGAGAGGATCACCAGAAGACTCAGAAAAATCAGCACAAAAGATCCTCCCAAAACGAAAATCCATAAACCGGACTACAGAAGAATCAAGAATTTTGCAATTGTTTTTCTTAAAGCTCACCTCAAAGTCATCATCGGTAAGCTGAGAAACGGAAAGC
This sequence comes from Bonia amplexicaulis, assembly GCA_036346245.1. NCBI lineage: Eukaryota > Viridiplantae > Streptophyta > Magnoliopsida > Poales > Poaceae > Bonia > Bonia amplexicaulis. Next base: position 18,328,338 of record CM070747.1, on the reverse strand, counting down.
AAATTATACTGCAGCTTACTAACCAAGGCAACATCTCTCAAAATAAATGAATCATTAATGCGCATTGTACCTTTGGCAATGACACGCCCAGATGAAGCATCTCCGAAGGTGATCGTCTCATCACCTGGAGCACGGGCAAGGGAAGAAAACCATCGAGAGTCTCTGGTCATGTGTCGTGAACACCCGGAGTCTACGAGCCAAATCTTTCCCTTCCCTGTCCGGCGAACCTGAGTCAAACAGAGAGTAAAGTCTCAGTACTGGGGTAAATCAAGAGTGATTTTGGCACCCAATCTTGAGTAACACGTCGGCGAGATGAAGTAGTCAAGCACGATGACCTCTATCTACCCTCGCCTCGTCACCCAAAGAAGTCGAAGGTGCGTGTGCGCACTGGAAGTCATTGGGTCCGATGCTATGGGAGAGCGAGTCGAGCACCGGCGAAGATCTTGATCACGCCATGTAGATATCTCGACGGGGGAAGCGAGATCTACCCTCAGGACGGCGGAAGTCACGACTAGGAGCAGCATGAGGACCAAAACCAGAAGACTCAGAAAAACCAAGTTAATCGCAACCCGGAGCAACAACTCCGAAACCCTCTGTGTTAATCGCACTATCCCAAGAAAGCTTAGTGCACACAGCAGAACAAAGACAAATATCATGCATAATGATAAATTTTATTTAACTAAATATGAGCCTGATGGCCAAAGTTTACAATAGCAGCGGAAGATAACAGCGGAAGAAAAACAAAAGCGCAGCCCATCCTGCCTTCCCACAAGGCGAATGACCGAAGACGTGGCCTAGTCGCAATCCTCACCAAGTCGTCAAGGCTTCCTCTGAAAGAGTTAGATATAGCCACATGAGTACAAACGTACTCCACAAGTTACACCAGCAGTTTTACTGGTGGATGCATGCATATGGATATCCAAGGAAGGCATATATGGTTAGTTTGCATAAAAGACAAGATTGAAGTAAATATCATAAAGTAAGTGCGAAGGCTGAATTTGATACAATAAGTAAAACAACATTGTAATCAATCATAAGTAACGTTAGTGCAGGCTCCAACCAAACACTAACCTATTCACGGGCATCCCACCCGGACCAATTTTTCTTAAAATCAAACTCGTACGGATTCCATCCATCCCTACGGTTTTCCAGAAATCTCTCATGGATTCCATCCATCCACAAGGTTTTCCAAAAGCTCTCATGGATTCCATCCATCCACAAGGTTTTATAAAGCGTTTTCAAAATCAAAGTCTAATCCGTGAAAAACTTTACTCGCCTTGCCCATGACCGTGGGCACGGCTATCCGTGATAGGTTATACACTCTGCGAGGTTGTACAGCTTTACCCACAAGATATGATAATCTCATATTGTCGGCCACTACACGCTTCCTTAGGCGTGCGATCGAAAAAATCATAACAAAGCCTTTACAATGATCCATTGCCAACATAATCACACCGCCACTAAGGTTTCACCACAGCATGAATCCACATGCTGGAGCCCCCTCTTGTGCCATGTGAGACTTCTCACGGACTACGCCTACCCACATTCACCTATAGCGAGATTAAGTTGGAACTTCACAAATTAGTTGGCTAGGTCCGTCCCATATCGGACTTGTGGTAGTACGAAAAGGGCTTTGCAATGGTAGCTCACAGACCGGTCCTTTATTGACTTAGGCACTAACCACAAACCCCTCGTGCCGGGCAATCAACATTTCGTCACCAAACGACAATGCATGCCAACAAGCACCCACTACTCTAACCATTTGCCTAAGTCTAAACCAAGTTTTTACTTTATTTGGAAATAAGTTTATAAACCTTTCTGATTTTCCAAAGTCAAGATATCCAGAAAAGAGTTTATCATTTTATGTGAAGAAAGTTCCCAAATCATAATATTCTCAGCATGGCTAAGCAAGTTTATGAAATTTCTAGTTAATACTAATGTACTAACTAGGTTTTAACTATGTTTGACAAGGTATAATTGCATGAAATATCAAATTTGGCTGTCCAAAGGGATTTGGGTATAACTATAGTTCAAACTGAATTTAAATTAGACATTGTTTAAAAGTAAGCATGCATATTAACTTAAAAACAATATAAATAATTTTAAATATTGGGATCAACATGATCAAAGGTGTAACTTGCCTGGATTGGAGATTGGGTTTAGACCGCAGAAGTCGTTCTCTCCGAAATCGCCGAAATCTAAACGCAAAGAACCAAACAAATAAAATTCAAATAAAATTCTAAAATTGAAAATAAGTACATATTTGAATAGTTTAGGATTTTGGAAGATTTTAGAAATTTGAACGGCTCAAATCGGAGTTAAAATGAACAAGATATGGCTTCCGGAAAATTTAAAAGAGAGAAAAAGAAAAAGAGGGAATTTCCTGATTTATTTTCGTATTGGAAATGCCGATTTATGATGTCATGACAGGAATTAAATAAATGAATTTAGAAAAAGTGATGACATGGCAGTAGAGCACACGTGGCGCCACATGGCTGCCACTAGGCTGCCACGTGTGCCCACGTGGCGGTGACATGGCCAGCTTTGGCCGTGTGGCATGCCACAGGGGCGGCGCGCTCGCCGGAGTGCGGCCGCTCATGCTGCGGCCGGCGAGGGGCTCGGCGGGTAGAGGAGGCGGCGGGGATCGCAGAGTACCGGCCAAGGGGCGAACGGCGGCCGAAGGTGGCGGCGGCGACGGAGAGAAGCGGCGGCGGCGAGTTGCTCGGCGGCCTCTCAAGCGGCGGGGAAAGGAGGGGAGGTGGGGAGAGGGGGAGGAGGAGTGGTGCGGTGTCGAGGGAGGTCTCGGGAGGCCCTTTTATAGGGGAGGAGGTGGATGGTGGTCGCCGGAGTCCACGGCATGGGGAGGCGAAGAAATCCGTGTGAAAGCAAACGGTTTTGCGCCATTAATGGCCTCGGGGATGCGGCGGAGAGGGAGGAAGCCGAGGCTACGTTCATTGGGCAGAGAAAATGACGCATGGAGCTCGGGGCACCATTAACTACTACGGCGGTATTGTGCGTGGGGAAGGCGAGGCGGCGGTTCCGAGGCGGCGGGGTGGCGGTGGGTGGGGTGGCCGGGCGTCGCTTGGGAGGCGGGGCGGCGGTGAAGGAGGCGGCGGCGGCGGGTTCGGCCAGGAGAGGAAGAGAGAGAAAGGCAAAGGAAGAAGAAGATGTTTGGGGAAGAATGATATGACAAGTAGGTCCCACATGTAAGAGAGAGAGTGAAAAAGATTGGATGGTTTAGATTGAGAGATGTGGCAAGATCTTGGCCATCCAATTTAAGTGATGATGAGGGGTTGAGATTGAATGAGTGAAGGGGTAAGATTTAATCCTGGTGCGACACTTGTCACCACGGGATTAATCCGGGATTTAAATTCGGATTTTATTTTCAGCAAATAGGAGGAGATTTCATAAATACTTAGAAAATAGTAAATAATAATTACAAATTCCAGAAAATTTATAGAAAATTCTTGGAGACATTTTATACTTAGGAAAAATATTTTTACTTCATTTTGGCCTTTTTGAAAATATATAAAAAATACCCTTTGACTTTTAAAATTGATTTTGAGATCTCAGAAAATCTCAGAAATTACTATAAAATTTTGGGAAGCTTGGAAAAGGTTAAATAAAATTTTTTTTTAGCTTTAAGAAAATATTTAAAATATATTTTCTTGTTTTTATGCTTTGAAACAAAATCCAGAAAATTACAGAAATTCCAAATAAAAGCCAAATGCTTTTAAATACTTAATTTGAAGTAGTTTCTTTTATGAAACTTACCAATACCTTTTTATTTGACAAAAGCTTTATGTTTTTAGTACAATTACTTTTAACGAAAACCTTTTTGAAAAGGCTAAAAACGGGCAAACACAATCTTTCAAATTTTAGGCAACTGAAGAACACCTATTTTTATTCTAAATTGAATTAAATTTTTTTTAATTATTATTTTTTTACTGAAATTTTGAAAATAACAGCTAGGCTGTTACAAACTACCCCCCTTAAAAGAATCTCGTCCCCGAGATTCGCATGCAGACTAACAAAGAAATAGGTGTGGATCTTACTCGATTGGCTTGAGCGGAGATCTGATTAAGATGTCCTTTTTGCGGCATTCTTCTTGCTGTTCGGAGGGTGTTGGCAGTCGAGGTTCCCGTTGTGCCATTCTTCACTGCCTGCTGCTTCTTAGGACAATTGTTGGCGTAGTGTCCTGTTTCATGGCAGTTGAAACAAGTTACTCCGGCTGCGGGGTTCTGGTCCTTTGGTGGAAAGCCGATCATCAGAGTTTTGTTGTCTTCATTGTTGGTGGGCGTTTCTTTGGTACTAGCTCTTACGCTCTCGGTAATGGTTGGAATCTGTTGGCTTGTGGCAGGGTTCTTCTAACTTTGAAAGAGCTTCCAGGGTGCATGTGCTGAGTAGACATTCTTCTCTTTCGATTTTCGATCTCCACATTCTTGCTTTCTTGGCGAATGGCCTTGCTGACTAGCTGATGAAAATCTGCATAGTCACTGGATATCAATTGTACGGAGATGTTGTCGTTCAAGCCTTCCAAAAATCTTTCTTGCTTGTCTTCATCATTGGCTCGTCTTCCGTGCATAGCGGGATAGTTGATTAAACTTTTGCGATATTCATTTCTTATCGGCTTCCTTGACGTAAAGCTCTGAATTCTTTCTTCTTTAAGATTTTGGTTCCCGTAGGGATGTGAGCTTCAAAAATCTCGCATCGAACTCATCCTGTAATAGCTTGAGGGTTGGCGTGAGAGTCGGTTAGGGTATCCCACCATTCTGATGCTGGTCCATTCAACTGATGAGTGGCAAACAGGACTCTTTCACGGTCGGTGCACTGCAGGATGTCCAGCTTCTTTTCGATTGCGTGAAGCCAATCATCTGCGTCCATTGGTTCTGAACTGCTTGAGAAGGTCGGAGGCCTTATCCTTTGAAATTCTGATAATCTGCTCTGGGGAGCTTGAGCTGGTGGCTGATGCAATTGTTGAGCTGGGTTGTTGATGGCCTGAGCTAGGAGCTGAATCAACTAAGTTTGATTTGCCATCAGCTGAGCCCAATCAGGTCCGACTTCTGGCGGAGGCGGAGGGATTGGAGCAGACTGACTTCCTTGTGCTTCGACGTTGGCATTGGGGTTGCTGACAATCGCATTCCTTCTTGTGTTCACCATATGCTTGGAATTTAGATGAGAGGAGTCTTAAGATAAGGGAGAGAAAAGGGGTTGTTTGCACAATCCAACAAAAATACCAATCTTCAGCAAAATCCTTTATTAATAATAATAGTTACGACTGTCGACAAAAGAGGAAACGGACACTCATAACCGTCTACTTTCTAGCTTAACAACTTATCCTAAAGGGGTAAGGGTTGTCTTGGAGTGATCCTTCGAGGCTGACGAAGTACGAAGCGCGTTCCTTCATGCGAAGATTGAAAAGGTGGCAGAGACGAAGAACTGTTTTTCGATCGGCTTCTTGCTTGGCTCTCTCGAAAGAGTATCCATTCCCCTTGAAGCGGAGGCGCAGACTTCCGTATCCCGTTCGCTTGGTGAGTAGCAAGGTGAAGCGATGTCCCAATATCTGATCACCATGTCGGTCTACTTGGTGTACGAAGATAATTCGTCGCTGGAAACCCAAACGGCGGAGTAATCGACGAAGGCCTACACTCCATCCATCATTTGGTGCAGGGTCCATCTACAATTATTTGATCAAGAGAAGAGTTAGAAATTTGGAATGACATAAGATGAGAAAGAATTGAGGCATAAGATGAGTAAAGACTGAGAGGTAAGAATAAGCACAACTTTTGAAATTACTCTTATTTAAAATAAATCCCTAAGGTCCAACCATTCTATTCTATCTTCGGTCACGTCCTAGAGTCATTAATGCTCTGATACCATCTCTGTCGGGACCCGGAGCAACAACACCGAAACCCTCTGTGTTAATCGCACTATCCCAAGAAAGCTTAGTGCACACAGCAGAACAAAGACAAATATCATGCATAATGATAAATTTTATTTAACTAAATATGAGCCTGATGGCCAAAGTTTACAATAGCAGCGGAAGATAACAGCGGAAGAAAAACAAAAGCAGCAGCCCATCCTGCCTTCCCACAAGGCGAATGACTGTAAGACGTGGCCTAGTCGCAATCCTCACCGAAGTCGTCGAAGGCTTCCTCTGAAAGAGTTAGATATAGCCACATGAGTACAAACGTACTCCACAAGTTACACCAGCAGTTTTACAGAGTGGATGCATGCATATGGATATCAAAGGAAGGCATATATGGTTAGTTTGCATAAAAGACAGCATTGAAGTAAATATCATAAAGTAAGTGCGAAAGCTGAATTTGATACAATAAGTAAAACAACATTGTAATCAATCATAAGTAACGTTAGTGCAGGCTCCAACCAAACACTAACCTATTCACGGGCATCCCACCCGGACCAATTTTTCTTAAAATCAAACTCGTACGGATTCCATCCATCCCTACGGTTTTCCAGAAATCTCTCATGGATTCCATCCATCCACAAGGTTTGCCAAAAGCTCTCATGGATTCCATCCATCCACAAGGTTTTATAAAGCGTTTTCAAAATCAAAGTCTAATCCGTGAAAAACTTTACTCAGCTTGCCCATGACCGTGGGCACGGCTATCCAGGATAGGTTATACACTCTGCAGAGGTTGTACAGCTTTACCCACAAGATATGATAATCTCATATTGTCGGCCACTACACGCTTCCTTAGGCGTGCGACTGAGAAAATCATAACAAAGCCTTTACAATGATCCATTGCCAACATAATCACGCCGCCACTAAGGTTTCACCACAGCATGAATCCACATGCTGGAGCCCCCTCTTGTGCCATGTGAGACTTCTCACGGACTACGCCGCGCCCACATTCAGCCTATAGCGAGATTAAGTTGGAACTTCACAAATTAGTTGGCTAGGTCCGTCCCATACCGGACTTGTGGTAGTACGAAAAGGGCTTTGCAATAGTAGCTCACAGACCGGTCCTTTATTGACTTAGGCACTAACCACAAACCCCTCGTGCCGGGCAATCAACATTTCGTTACCAAACGACAATGCATGCCAACAAGCACCCACTACTCTAACCATTTGCCTAAGTCTAAACCAAGTTTTTACTTTGTTTGGAAATAAGTTTATAAACCTTTCTGATTTTCCAAAGTCAAGATATCCAGAAAAGAGTTTATCATTTTATGTGAAGAAAGTTCCCAAATCATAATATTCTCAGCATGGCTAAGCAAGTTTATGAAATTTCTAGTTAATACTAATGTACTAACTAGGTTTTAACTATGTTTGACAAGGTATAATTGCATGAAATATCAAATTTGGCTGTCCAAAGGGATTTGGGTATAACTATAGTTCAAACTGAATTTAAATTAGACATTGTTTAAAAGTAAGCATGCATATTAACTTAAAAACAATATAAATAATTTTAAATATTGGGATCAACATGATCAAAGGTGTAACTTGCTGGATTGAGACTGGTTTAGACCATGAAGTCGTTCTCTCCAAATCGCCAAATCTAAACGCAAAGAACCAAACAAATAAAATTCAAATAAAATTCTAAAATTGAAAATAAGTACATATTTGAATAGTTTAGGATTTTGGAAGATTTTAGAAATTTGAACGGCTCAAATCGGAGTTAAAATGAACAAGATATGGCTTCCGGAAAATTTAAAAGAGAGAAAAAGAAAAAGAGGGAATTTCCTGATTTATTTTCGTATTGGAAATGCCGATTTATGATGTCATGACAGGAATTAAATAAATGAATTTAGAAAAAGTGATGACATGGCAGTAGAGCACACGTGGCGCCACGTGGTCGCCATCTGGTCGCCACGTGTGCCCACGTGGCGGTGACATGGCTGACTTTGGCCGCGTGGCATGCCACGGGCGCCCTTCGCCGGTCGGCCGCTCCGCGGCGGCCGGCGAGGGGCTCGGCGGGTAGAGGAGGCGGGGGATCGCAGTAGTACCGGGCGGGCGCGCGGCGGCGAAGGTGGCGGTGGCGGCGAGAAGCGGCGGCGGCGAGTTGCTCTGGCGGCGGCTCCCAAGCAAGGGAAAGGAGGGAGGTGGGGAGAGGGGAGGAGGAGGGTGCGGTGTCGAGGAGGTCTCGGGAGGCCCTTTTATAGGGAGGAGGTGGATGGTGGTCGCCGGAGTCCACGGCATGGGGAGGCGAAGAAATCCGTGTGCAAGCAAACGGTTTTGCGCCATTAATGGCCTCGGGGATGCGGCGGAGAGGGAGGAAGCCGAGGCGACGTTCATTGGGAGAGAAAATGACGACGGAGCTCGGGGCACCATTAACTGGCATGGCGGTTTTGTGCGTGGAAGGCGGGCGGCGGTTCCGAGGCGGCCAGGGGGCGGTGGGTGGGGTGGCCGGGCGTCGCTTGGGAGGCGGGCGGCCGGCAGCGGTGAAGGAGGCGGCGGCGGGTTCGGCCAGAGAGGAAGAGAGAGAAAGGCAAAGGAAGAAGAAGATGTTTGGGGAAGAAGGATATGACAAGTAGGTCCCACATGTAAGAGAGAGAAAGAAAGAGAGTGAAAAAGATTGGATGGTTTAGATTGAGAGATGTGGCAAGATCTCGGCCATCCAATTTAAGTGATGATGAGGGGTTGAGATTGAATGAGTGAAGGGGTAAGATTTAATCCTGGTGCGACACTTGTCACCACGGGATTAATCCGGGATTTAAATTCGGATTTTATTTTCAGCAAATAGGAGGCGATTTTATAAATACTTAGAAAATAGCAAATAATAATTAAAAATTCCAGAAAATTTATAGAAAATTCCTGGAGACATTTTATACTTAGGAAAAATATTTTTACTTCATTTTGGCCTTTTTGAAAATATATAAAAAATACCCTTTGACTTTTAAAATTGATTTTGAGATCTCAGAAAATCTCAGAAATTACTATAAAATTTTGGGAAGCTTGGAAAAGGTTAAATAAAATTTTTTTTAGCTTTAAGAAAATATTTAAAATATATTTTCTTGTTTTTAGGCTTTGAAACAAAATCCAAAAAATTACAGAAATTCCAAAAAAAAGCCAAATGCTTTTAAATACTTAATTTGAAGTAGTTTCTTTTATGAAACTTACCAATACCTTTTTATTTGACAAAAACTTTATGTTTTTAGTACAATTACTTTTAACGAAAACCTTTTTGAAAAGGCTAAAAACGGGCAAACACAATCTTTCAAATTTTAGGCAACTGAAGAACACTTATTTGTATTCTAAATTGAATTAATTTTTTTTAATTATTATTATTTTTTTTACTGAAATTTTGAAAATAACAATTGGTCACATTCTGATAACTACGTCGAGCGGATGAAGTAGTCAAGCACGACTGACCTCTATCTACCCTACGCTCTCTGTCACCCAAAGAAGCCGGGTGCGTATGCGGACTGAAGGCATTCTTTGGGTCCGACCGCTATGGGAGAGCGAGTGAGCACCCAAGACATGTCGATCACGCCGCGGTAGCTATCTCGACGGGAAGCGAGATCTACCCTCGGGACGGCGGAAGTCACGACCGGGGCAAGATGAGGACCAAAACCGAAGACTCAGAAAAACCAAGTCCTCGATGCTGTCCAAAACCATCAGAAGCAAATGAGGCAAACCTAGACCTCGTGTTGGTCTTAGGTGCACTCAAGGTCTGGGGCTGACCCTGAATACGCCTAAGAGCTGCAACACGGTCTCTACGCGCGATCTTGATGCGCCTGAAGCATCGATCGATCAAATGTCCATCCTTTTGACAGAAGGTACAATGATACTTCGCCTTCTGAGAGGCAGAAGTAGCATGATGAGGCTTCGCCTTCTGAGAGGCCGAAGCTGCAGGTGAAATCACCTTACTGTCAGAAATCCCTTGAACAAACCCCGCTGACTTGAATTTGACCTTCTCGGTCCTGGGCTTAGTCTCAATCACACCTGGTGCTATGGATCTGAGCACGGCAGGTGGATGCTTCCTTCTGTCCTCAAGAAAATCGTATCCTAGACCCTGATTAAATCTGCAGGTTTTAGATTGGTCTAGAATAAGATTGAGCTTCTTCTTGCCTCCTACAAATTTCTCGAGAGTGTTCATAAGATACTGACACTCCCGAAAGAGAGAGGTGCAAGAAGAGCAAGGGGAAGAAGGAACAGCAGAGGGTAAGAGAGCAGAAGAAGAACCAATAGTAGAGGAACGAATGGCTTGTGCACGCATAGCCGACTCAAAAGGGACAGTCCTACTGCTAGCCAATTGGTTCACGTCGCTAGGCGTCTCTACCAAACCCTCATGCTTCTTCCCAGCACACACATTACAAGCAGATGGTTGCTTCTCTAGTAGGTCCTTAGTTAGCTTCACATATTTTTCATCTAAAGCAATCAAGTCAGATTTTAGTTTGTTACAATGATTGCAAGGTGAACTAACAGGGTCCTTAGAAGCAAACTGAACCATTTTCTTATTGTAGTCAATCATTTCTTGAAATTGTTTTGAGACAGATTCAAGTTCAGCAGTAAGCTTAGGACAATTCACACATGAAGCAATAGGCTCAAGAAGAAAAGCTTGTAATTCTGCAATTTTATGATATGCCCGTTTTAGGTTCATCTTCAAATTGTTACAACTTTCACAAGTCTTGGGTAGATTGAGAAGCAATGTATAAAGACCTCTAAAAGCATTATCCTTATCCTCACATGAGGTGCAAGAAATAGTCTCAACAGTAGAAGATGAAACAGGAACTACCCTACTCATCTCAAGCTCAGCAATAAGACTAATGTTCTCCAGCTTAATCAAATCAAGCTCAGAAGACAGACTAGCATGAGAGGTCCTTAATTTCTCCATATCACCCAACGAGCACAAGATGTATCACAATCATCACTAGAAGGAGCAGATGTAAGAGCAATAATCTCTAGTGACAATCTATCTACTTCCTTCTCTAACTCAGTACACCTAGCCCTAGCTCTAGCATGAAATCCACCTAGCTTAAGAAAAGCATGATTGAGCTGGTCATATGTGGGCATACCGTCCGAGTCGAGATACTGACTCGTTGTCGCTTAGTTCGCCTCGAGGGCCATGAAGCACATGTTGGGAGAAGTCCTCGCCATCCTTGGGATCTTGCTCGTCCTTCCCATCATCGTCGCTCCACCCCTCCACCTCGCTGAGATCGAGATCGTCGAAGGCGGTGAGGACGCGATGGAATAGCTTCTTGGCCTTCCCAAAGTTGCGAAACTTTTTCTTCCCTTGTGCATGGACTGGAGGCTTCTTGCTGCGGTTCTTGTCGGTGTAGTCGTTCTTGCTCGAACCGCCGAAGTCAGCTTTGCCCTTCTCCAGTTTGGGGCAGTTTGCCCGAATGTAGTTGGGGCCACCACACTCGAAGCAGATGACAGGTCCGCCTCTCTTTCTATCCCTCCTCCTCTTGTAAGCATGGGAGAACTTCCGAGCTAGGAGGGCCAGCTGTTCATCCTCTAGCTGTTCTAACTGATCATCAGTTATGTCACAGAGAGCAGCTAGGTAGAACCCACAAAGTGAATCGGCAGAAAAACCAGAAGCCGAACTGGGATCGGTGACTAGAGCCATCGACTGTGACTTCGACTTACGAGAGACAATGTCGATCTCGTGCGTCTTGAGGCGCGAGTACAGCGCGTCAAGCGTCAAAGTCGAGAGGTCGGTGGTGTCCTTGATGGTAGTCACCTTCATCTCCCAGACACGAAGGTCGAGTGCAGCAAAGTATTTGACGAGCATTGTCCGAGTCGGAATATGTGAGACCGACGGCTCGGAGATTGCTCAAAATCTTGTGGAAACACGTAAAGCACTCATCAAGTGACTCACCGGCGAGCATTTCAAACTTGTTGTAATCTTGCTTGAAATGGTCCTGTCTCACTGTCTTAATCTGGGTGGTGCCCTCATGGTATGCATCTAGGGTCTCCCAGATATCGAAAGCGGACGAAAGATGAGAGATGCGGTCAAACTCACTACGACTCAGGCCCTAAATAATGATGTTCCTTGCCTTAGCATTCGCCTCAACATCAGCCATATTCCCGGTATTGATGTTCTCATCGGCAGGAACAACAAACCGGACCTTGACCTTGCGCCAGATGGCATACCCCTGGGCCTCGATGTATGTCTCCATTCGGCTCTTCCAAAAGGGGTAATCGATGCCATCGAAAACGGGCGGCTTGGTCGAGTACTTTTCCGTTGCCATGGCTCTTGAGACCGGTTAAGTTTTATGAGGAAGAGCTAACCGGCTCTGATACCAATTGTAGGAACGGAAATGGCAACAGAGGGGGGTGAATGGTGCCTTTTAAAAGTGCCCCCAAGTATTCGAACACAATCTTCTCCGATAGCTACAGGAGCTATGAAGAAGAAATTCACTTACAGGAAGCCGAAACAATTTTTCCGATTTACCGAAAAGACTCACAGAAGAACCAGCCGAAACCAAGAAGTAGATTACCAGATTTTTAGCTGAACCAAAAGAACTAGAGGCTGCTTAGGACAATTTTGACCGAAGGCTAATAACAACAGAAAGAAAAGAGAGCTCAAAAAGAAAAGAATCAAAACAGCAAAGCTGAATTGTGATAAGCTGGCCGTAAGTGACTACAAGCTGCAGTTTAAAAATAAGGTCAAAAACCAGGAAATCCGAACTGCATGGTACACAGTTAGAATCAGCTTAGAACAACAAGTAAGTAGTAAAAATTTCAGCCAAAACCGAGATCATCTGGACTACATGCAGCATGATCAAAAATAGCACAAAAGTGACAAGAATCTGGCCAAAACAACAGACTAGCAGTCTGTTCGCTGCTTCATTCCCAAACAGAGAAGGAAAGAATACTCATCAACTTTGGGCAACTTGTTGCTGTTTGCTGAACAGACAAAGCAGGGGGGTTATGCCGAACAGACAAAACAGAAGAGTTGAAAAACAACAGAAAAAAGGAACTAGCACAGAAGAAACAGTTTCTGGCCAAAACTGAAAAGCGATTAAAGAAAAGCAAAGTCTGCAGAAAAGCAAAACAGATCGGAAGGCAGACTAAATCAGTTGACAAACAAGATTTGAAATAGTAAATACTAATAACTGCCGAAGAACAAAGAGATTGAAGAAGGATTGCACGTTCTCCTCAGGTCAATTAATCCTGATTTCAACTCAAGTAGCAGATGATCCAATGTTTTCTCTGATGGCTAGAACTTTGTTTAAAACTGCAAGACTAAAAAGACAACTGAGCAAAGTAGAAACCATCAACTGAAAGGAGGTACAGGACATCACTGCTTCACCGCCGAAAGGATCCTGATCTGTCCGAACAGAAAGAAGAAATCGGCAAAGACTGTTCTGGCCGAAGGAATGAACGGCAAGATTTGAGAGAAAAGGATAATCTTTTGATTCAAGTCTTTGCTCTTTGAAATAAAATGACTAAGTGAGTTTTAGCCATATTTCTATAGAGAGCAGAGCAAGTACTGAGATCAAGAACTCAACTTAGAAACAAGATTATCACCAGCCAGTCAAAAGAGAACTCAAGCATACAAAAGGAATAGAAATCATCGCACAAAGGATAGACCACCATTTCATTTCTAGTAAAACAAAGACTAGAAAGGAGTCCCCATACGCATGGACATTAGAACAAGAGGAATGATTATAAGACTCTCAATCCATTCTCTCCCTCTCAATCCTCAAAAACACCAAGAGCCTCACATGCTTCTTGGGAGGAACACACACAAAATGGAGAGCAAATACACAAAAACCCTCAAAGGGGTATGCAGCCCCCAACACCTATTTATAGCCCTTGGCTAATGGGTCTCCAACCCGTTACGCCGGCTAAACCCTAACGAAGCCCGCTCCCGCTTGTGCAGCCTTGCGAAATCACCATTTCGCCCCTCCTGCACCTTCCGGGAAGCTTCCGCGCTCCTTGTCGTCCATGACTCGCAACCACATCGAATCTCCGCCGTCTTCGACACATCCGACCGTTCTGACCTCGACACCGCCTGTGTCTAGTCCGGTCACCTCGTGTCTCACCACGACTCGCCTTGACGCCCCGCACCAACACGCACAAGAAACACATCAAATAGCACCGCCGACACATGAAAGCATAAATAGTATCGGTGACACAATATTAAGCCCAAACTGTCAAATCATCAGAATAATCATCCTAATCCTATTGACCAGGTTTGACCAAGTCCGACCGAGCCCGTTGCACCCCGTAACGACATGGTCCGAACCAATCAACTCAAACTCGACTTTCCTAAACCGATGTCAATTACTCATCATACACACGGGATGACCACCACATGGTCTCTCAATCTCCCCCTTGATGAGTATATTGACAAACACCGAAAAAGCATGAAGTTGAGTTTGAAGAATCCAACATGGTCCAAAGAAAAAAATGAAGCTAATGACCATGTCGACAGAATGAGCAAAAGAAGGAACATGTTTTCCTCAAAGCTCCAAAAATGGCTTTTTCTACCACTATTCTCCCCCTTTTGGCAATAAACACATCAAGAATGCAAGAAGGAGAATAAGTCATGAAAAAAGGATAAAATGGCTGAAGTTTGATTATTCTAAGCATTTAGAGCCATGAGAATTATCCAAAATGACCATTAAGAATTACATAAGCCATAACTCAATAGAATGCTATCTAGATCATGACAAGATATGTATAAGCTTGCTAGCACAAATAGATGACGAACTGAAATGTAATGCATTTTGTGAGCATGTCAAGTCATCAATAAGTAAAGTCTAGCTAGAGACATCCAAGGATGATACAAGCCATGTCAATTAAGCTAAGCGGAACCAAGAAGCTAATATTGAGTCCAAATAGAGTGCTATACGCTCAAGAGTGAAACATTGGTTCAAGTACTTGGTTCTTTTAGTAGCTTAAGCAAATTGAGCATAAATGACATTTTGTTTTGAAACTTAGTTGTTTCCAACTAATATTTTTATCATGTGCTAGATCTCAAGCCTTATGCGATCATTCCATGACTCGCAACCACATCGAATCTCCGCCGTCTTCGACACATCCGACCATTCTGACCTCGACACCGCCTGTGTCTAGTTCGGTCACCTCGTGTCTCACCACGACTCCGCCTCGACGTCCTGCAGCCAACGCAGACAAGAAACACATCAAATAGCACCGCTCGACACATGAAAGCATAAATAGTATCAGTGACACAATATTAAGCCCAAACCTGTCAAATCATCTGAATAATCATCCTAATCCTATTGACCAGGTTTGACCAAGTCCGACCGAGCCCGTTGCACCCCGTAACGACATGGTCCGAACCAACAAACTCAAACTCGACTTCCCTAAACCGATGTCAATTACTCATCATATATACGGGATAACCACCACATGGTCTCTCAAGAACTGAAATACCAAGATTTCTCTGTTCAAAGAAGAACACAGATCAGAGGAAGGCAAAGAATAACACCCACTTCAACAAAGATCTAGATCGAACTCTCTGTTCTCGGGACATGACTGACCAAGATAGCTTGATGAATAAATCCCAGTTCAGAGCAAATAAATTGCAGCTTCTTAACAAAATCTCTATCCAGCATAGAAGCAGCAGAGAAAGACAAAACAGAAGATAGAACGAAGCAAAACACAAATTGACAAAGAGAAACTCAAGATCAGGAACAACTCAAACACAGGGTTTCTACACTCGAGTTAGAGACCTGAATGATTGAATAAGAAGGAGTTTACATCCAGTTCATACCAACTCTTACACATCAACACACACAAGGAAATGCAAAAGAATGTAGCACATCTACCACACCTCACATTAACCTAAACAGAGAAAGGAAAAACGTACACATACATGGAGAGCAAAAACCAAAACCCTCAAAGGCTACTAGAGAACACCCTCTCTGTTTATAGCCTCCACTACCAGTTCACCTTTTACTTTATCCATTAGCTCTACCAACTCCAATGCTTTACCCATTAACTCGAACCGAATCCGCTTCTGCTTTTGCAGTCTTGCGCATTTCCCAAAACGCCCCTGCTGCACCTTCCGGGAAGTTTCCTCATTTCTTGCCGTTCAAGCCTCGCAACCACTTCGAGTCCTCGCCGTCTTCGGCATTTCCCGACCGCTTTGACCTCAGCACCGCCTGTGCCTAGTCCGGCCATCCATGCCTCGCCATGACCTCGCCTCAAAGTCCTGCAGCCATCACAGACAAGAAAACACATTACATAGCACCGCTCGAGATAAGGGAATCGACATTTGCATTAGTCGATAAACTCACGCACGAACCACTAAAATCAAACTCAAACTTTCAAAATACGTGTCAATTACTTGTCACAAACATGAAAGCACCTTCACATGGTCTCTTAGCTTATCTTGATTAAGCGTCTGCAATGGGAAGAAGCCAACGTGGCCACTGAGTATATACTGAAGGTACAAGTGTCTTTGAGTGACAATGAGAGTAATTTTAGATTCAATGACGAAGTTATTATTTTGCATGTTACTTGTTGACTTGTAGATGTTAGTACTGAAGATATGCGCACACCATGGTAGTTGGTAGGGGACGAGATGCTAGGGGCATCTCTGGTGGACAGCGGAAGCATGTCACGATAGGTGAAAAGATAGAATTCCCACACCATGTCACTTCAAGAAGAATGGTCGTTACTGGACAATGGTGTAATTGATTAATATTTTTACTTGGTTATGTCCTGAGACCACTAATTAAGCATACCATCCATTTTTCGCTTTATTCTACAAGAAGCAAAATATCCATTCACAGTAATTACTGGTTTGACTGAGCCAAGTATTCAAATTAGAAATTGCATCAGTTGTCTGTTTGTTTAATTTCCCATGATTCCATCCGAATAAATATCAAACCATGAAGCTTTTTCCCAATTGAGTTACATTACTTAAACAAGTCAAGTCATAGTAGTATTCAAAAATTGGACTTTTGCTGTGACTAACTTGTGCTTAGAAAAGAGAAATAAAAAAACACAAATTTTTATTCATTCGGAAGACAGCAGATAAGTTCATTACAACTGTAGAGTTGAATCAATTTCACTGTTTTGTTTTGCACAAACGTCAGGTGCGGGCACTATTAGTTGAGGTAGTTTCCCAGTTGGATGTGGTGAATCTATTTATCCCATTCATTCTTTGTTTCTGAAGATTTGATCGAAATGGCCACTATAGATATCATCTAACTGCATAGATTTGCTACTTTTACTGCTCATAGATGTGAGATTTGTTGCTGTCTGGTGGCTATCTTGGAGAACCTTGGATTGGTGTGTGCTATCAAATTCTTGGGATGGTTTGGTGGGCGTGGTGGAAGGGGATGTCTTTCAGGAGCCTAATTCAGGATATGAGGGGCGAGTTTGGGAGCATCTTGCAGCACAGCCTGTGGTCCTGGTCTAACCGGGCCAGGCACGCACTGCAGGTGGCCGCCGTGGGTCCGATGGAGGTGTTGCAGTAGAGCTGCTGGGCGTAGCTTCCCTCTGTGCTCATGTGCGAGATGCTGGTGAGGATTGAGGAGTCGGAGGGTTGTGGCCGTCCTACAAGGATGTGGTGGCATGCGCGGATGTCTGTCGGAGCTAGAGGGGAACCATGAAGGAGATTATGCACGTCCCAGAGGCGTCGGGGAAGCTCACGGTCCCCATCTCGCTCAAGCAGGTTCGCGCTTTCAATCACTAATGGATGATGTTAATTGCGCTATTTTTTCATTGCAATCTTAATATTTAGGATCATTGTTCTAAGATTATTCATTAAGCCTTTCTGCTGGTCAGTAATTGCCGAATTAGTTTACTCGAGTGATGAAAGATGGTGATTGCACAAGTCATACATTCCGTTGTATTATTGCACAATTCTTGGGGTTCATGTGATTGCAACTTGAAACCGTGAACCATCCTTTCATGGAAGGTGTCAACCATGGTGTCTAGGTTTTAAAAGGGGTCTCATATTGACAAACTTCTAATGTTGGATTGCTGCTTGCTCATACTTATAGACTCTTTAATTTGGGACTAGAGAGGGTTGTTGAGAAAGGAAACTTTGTCATTGTCAAATTATGTATCGAGGAATAGTATTAAGTCAGATTTGCAAATGCTACTTGATAAACCCTTTTCCCTTTTAAGGCAGTGTTTGACAAGCTTAGCATGTAATTTGAGTGTCAAACACCATTTCAGTATGTAGGACCGAAATGACGACAGAGGGGGGTGAATGTCGTTCTCTTTAAAATCGCCCCTGAGAAATCGTACACAGATATTCCAGGACTAACAGCTGTCGAGTAAAACACACACTAGAGAGCAAACACGTACCCTGTCTACCCGAGGGTGGTCCAACCCTCGCTAGAACCTACAAGAAGTGAGTGAGCTCAACCTAGTGAGATAAGAAACAGCTATCCTGAAAGCATAAGATAAGAGCAAGAAGTCTAAGCAACTCAGCAAGAGACACACTCTAACCTATGCTAGAAGGACTAAACCCAATGCACCCGCAGATGCAATGCAACGATGAAGGAGACGAAGCATAATTAATATGATAAAGCAGTAAAGCCCAAAGCTCCCCCTCACAACAGTCCGTAAGGACAAACCACCCAAGCTCTCCCCGCAGAGCTGAAAACCTCATGCTATCCAAAGGCTTGGTGAAGATATCAGCCAACTGGTGGTCACTCTCCACAAACTGAAGCACGATGTCACCCTTCTCTACATGGTCTCGAAGAAAGTGATATCTGATATCAATGTGCTTGGTCCGATAGTGCTGCACTGGGTTCTTAGCAATGCTAGTCGCAGACGTGTTATCGCAAAAGAGCGAAACATGGTCGATAGCTAACCCAAAGTCCCGCAGAGTCGAGACCATCCAAAGGACCTGGCTACAGCAACTGGCTGCAGCAACATACTCGGCCTCTGCGGTGGACTGTGCAACACCGGACTACTTCCTCGAAGACCAGGAAACGAGAGAAATGCCAATGAACTGGCAGGTGCCCGAAGTTCTCTTCCTATCTATCCTACAGCCGACAAAGTCTGCATCCGAAAAGACTCTAAGGGATAGACAGGAGGAAGAAGAGTTCCAGATACCATAGTCAATGGTAGCTCGAAGGTACCGAAAGATGCGCTTCACCGCTTGGCGGTGAGACACGCGAGGAGAAGCCTGAAACCGAGCACATAGACACACGGAAAAATGTATGTCCGGTCTCGAGGCAGTAAGGTACAAGGGAGAGCCAATCATACTCCTGAACTCCTTTTGATCAACTGGCTCGCCGTCCTCATCTGAGTCAAGTGCGGCTGTAGAAGCTATCGGAGTTGATACTGACTTACCATCACTCATGTCAAAGTGTCTCAGGAGGTCTCGAGTGTACTTACCTTGATGCAAGAAGGTACCCTCCCGAGTCTGCTTGATCTGGAAGCCAAGAAAGAAGGTCAACTCACCCATCATGCTCATCTCAAACTCGGTGCTCATGACATCCGAGAACTGTGAAACTAGAGCATGAGAAGAGCCGCCAAAGATAATGTCATCGACATAAATTTGGACGAGCAGAAGGTCATTGCCGAGCCGACGAATGAACAAGGTCTTGTCTACTTTACCCATTTCAAAACCATGACTCAACAGATAGGACTTAAGCCTTTCATACCAAGCTCTGGGGGCCTGCTTAAGTCCATACAATGCTTTAGAAAGCCTGTAGACATGGTTTGGGTATTTGGGGTTTTCGAAACCAGGAGGCTGTTTCACATAGACTTCTTCCTCAATGAAGCCATTAAGAAAGGCACTCTTGACATCCATCTGGTAAAGCTTGAAACCCTTAGAAGCTGCAAAGGCAAGCAGAATTCTAA
Organism: Bonia amplexicaulis; assembly: GCA_036346245.1. NCBI lineage: Eukaryota > Viridiplantae > Streptophyta > Magnoliopsida > Poales > Poaceae > Bonia > Bonia amplexicaulis. The sequence continues at coordinate 18,308,618 of CM070747.1, read as the reverse complement.
TGGTCTCAAGTCTAGCTACTGAGGGCAAGGTCTCCTCAAGTCTAGACCCTCAACACAGGAGTACCCCTGAGCAACCAGTCTAGCCTTGTTTCGAATGACTACCCCATCCTCACTTTGCTTGTTCTTGAACACCCATTTGGTCCCAATGATATTGTGACCTCGAGGGGGCTCAACAAGCGTCCAAACCTTGTTTCTTTCGAAACTCTCTAGCTCCTCAATGCTGCCCAGAGCTACCAGCAGTAGCAAGCCTAGACTTCGTGTTGGCCTTAGGTGCACTCAAGGTCTGGTGCTGACCCTGAATACGCCTAAGAGACTCAACACGGTCTCTTCGCGCGATCTTGACGCGCTTGAAGCAGTGGTCAAACAGATGCCCATCCTTCTGACAGAAGGTGCAATGATACCGCCTAGGGGCGAGTATCATGAGATAACCGCCTTCCGAGAGGTCAAGCTGCAGGTGAAGTCACCTTGCTGTCAGAAATCATTTGGACAAAGCCCGCTGATTTAAATTGAACTTTCTTGTTCTTGTTCTTGAGCTTGACCTCAATCACACCTGCGGCTACGGGTCTGAGCACGACAGGTGGATGCTTCTTCACATCCTCATGGAAATCATATCCTAGACCCTGATTGAACTTGCAAATCTTTGATTGGTCTAGAATAAGATTAAGCTTCTTCTTGCCTCCTACAAATTTTTCGAGAGTGTTCATAAGGTACTGACACTCCCGAAAGAGAGAGGTGCAAGAAGAGTAAGGAGGAGAAGAGATAGCAGAAGGTAAGGGAGCAGAAGAAGAACCAACAGTAGAGGAAAGAATGGCTTGTGCACGCACAGCCGACTCTGATGGGACAGTCCTACTACTAGCAGTTTGGTTCGCACTCCTAAGCGTCTCAACCTTACCTTTGGTCCTCTACCCCACACCAGCAATCACATTGAGTTGATGGCTTCACTAGTTGATCCTTAGTTAGCTTCACACATTTTTCATTTAAAGCAACGAGTTCAAGTTTTAGTTTATTACAACTAATGCATGGTAAGCTAACAGGGTCCTTAGTCGCAAATTGAGCCATTTTCTTATTTGTGTCAATCATTTCTTGAAACTACTTTGAAACAGATTCAAGTTCAGCAGTTAACTTAGAACAGTTCAAACATGAATCAATTGGCTCAAGAAGTGAAGCTTGTAACTCAGCAATTTTATGGTCTGCCCGTTTTAAGTTCATCTTCAAATTATTGCAAGTTTCACACGATTCAGGCAGATCAAGAAGCATGGCATAAGGTCCTCTAGCAGCAATGTCCTTAGCCTCATATGAGGTGGGAGAAGTAGTCTCATCAGTAGTAAGAAGGGTAACAACCATCCTACTCAACTCTAATTCAGCTAGCAGACTGACATTCTCTACTTTAACAATATCAAGCTCGGAGGACACACTATCATGCGAGGTCCTTAGTTTCTCCATGTCACCCAAGATAGCATAGCAAGTATCACAATCATCATTAGTGGGAGCAGATGTAAGAGCAATAATCTCTAGAGACAATCTATCTACTTCCTTCTCCAACTCGCTACACCTAGTTTTAGCTCTAGCATGAAATCCTCATAGCCTAAGAAAAGCTTCATTCAGTTGGTCATAGGAGGGACATACCTCGTCAGAGTCGGAGTAGAGGTCGCTGTCGCTGATCTCGCCCTCAAGGGCCATGAAGCACATGCCGGAGAAGTTGCCGTCGTCTTTGGGTTCTTGATCACCCGTCCCATTGTCATCGCTCCATCCCTCCACCTCGCTGAGGTCGAGGTCGTCGAAGGCGGTGAGGACGCGGTGGAAGAGCTTCTTCGCCTTCCCAAAGTTGCGGAACTTCTTCTTGCCTTGGACAGGTGCTGAGGGCTTCGTGTTGCGGTTCTTGTCGGTGTAGTCGTTCTTGCCCGAACCGCCGTAGTCGCCTTTGCCCTTCCCCAGCTTAGGGCAGTTTGCTCGGATGTGGTTGGGGCCACCACACTCGAAGCAAATCACGGGTCCTCCTCTTTTTCCATCCCTCCTCCTCTTGTAAGCATGAGAGAATCTCCGCGCTAAGAGAGCTAACTGTTCATCCGCAAGCTGCTATAACTGATCATCAGTTATGTCACAGAGAGCAGCAAGGGAGAATCCGCACATCGGCTCAGCAGAAGAGGATCCAGAAGTGGGATCGGTTACTAACGCCATCGACTGCGACTTCGACCGACGAGAGACTATGTCAATCTCGTGAGTCTTGAGGCACGAGTAAAGCACGTCAAGAGTCAGGGTCGAGAGGTCCGTGGTGTCCTTGATGGTAGTCACCTTCATCTCCCAAACACGAAGATCGAGTGCAGAAAGCATCTGTCGAGCGTTATCCGAGTCGGGGTATGTGAGACCGACCGCTCGGAGGTTGCTCAAAATCTTGTGAAAGCGTGAAAAGCACTCGTCAAGGGACTCACCAGCAAGCATCTCGAATTTACTGTATTCACGCTTGAACTGGTCATGTCGAACCGTCTTGATCTGGGTGGTGCCCTCATGTTATGCATCGAGGGTCACCCAGATGTCGCAGGCGAACGACAGGTGAGAGATGCGATCGAATTCGCTTCTGCTCAACCCCTGAATGATGATGTTCCTTGCCTTTGCATTGGCCTCAACATCGGGCATGTTCGCCATATTGATGTTCTCATCGGTAGGAACAGCGAATCTGATCTTTACCTTCCGCCAGATGGCATACCCCTGAGCCTGGATGTATGTTTCCATTCGACTCTTCCAGAGGGGGTAATCCAGGCCATCGAAGACTGGACGTTTGGTCGAGTATATGTCTGTCGCCATGGCTCGCAGACCGGTTAAGATCTATAGACAAGAGCTAACCGGCTCTGATACCAATTGTAGGACCGAAATGGCGACAGAGGGGGGTGAATATCGTTCTCTTTAAAATCGCCCCCGAGAAATCGTACACTGATATTTCAGATAAATGCAGTACAAGGCAACTCACAGAAAATTAATTCTGCTGAAAACTGGAATGCATGTGATACTAAAAAATTCAGCATAAATCAAAGAGTAATCAGTAAAAATTTCGGCTGAAAATAATGCCGTTTGATCTGCATGCAAAAATATCAAAGATCAGCAAGAGAATGAGCAAACTGAACGCCGTTGAGAATTTTGTCTGAACGAGATCTTAGGACTATTTCAACTTCAGTTTTGCATTTTAGATTTCAGTGGACAGAGCATATAACTGAAACTGCAAGTAAATAGTCTATAGAAGCTGCAAACAAACTGAGACCATAAACACACTGATAAAATACAGCACCTACTTCATAACCGAGACAATAATGCAGACTGCTGCTCAAACTGACAAAACACTGAGAAATGCAGCTGTGCCCAAACAGGAAATCTGCACAGAGAGACAATACATGCACTGTCTGCACAAATCTGAACCGAAACAGTAATACTAGCAGCAGCCGAATCATCAAAACAGCAGCAGAAAACTGAGACAGACTGTAGGATCAATCTGAAGTTTGACGCACTGTATTCATCCGAAAACTGAACCAGAATCGGAATGACAAGATGGGAAAATATTGTACAGTAAATACCAGAGTATAACTGCAGTTTGGAATTGGGCCGAATGCAGAAACTGCTGCTGAACAGAAGTATCAGATTTTAGCTCAAACAAGATTTCTGCAGGCCAAGAGAAACAGCAAGCATTGAAACCAATAACAACTGCAGCTAAACCGAAAACAGACAAATGCTTGCACGGTAGTCTCTGAAGAGAATCCAAAAACAGTGAATTGATCAAGTTCTTCCTGCACTCCTTAACCCAAAAGATTAAGAACACGAACTAAATATCATTCAGATCTCAGGAAACAAGAAAATCCAAACCAAGGCCAAGAATTTCAGATTTGGGGTAAGAACTGGAAACAAACAGAGCAATCCCCAAAATTCAATTTCCATTCAGGTCTTTGATCCTTTGTTCATGAAACTTTGAGGATATCTTCTCAAGAGTCTAAGAACTCTAGATATCAAGTTTCATGCAATCTCACAAAAGGAAATCAAAAGAAAACCAAAACCCTAGAATTTGAGACAACACGAACAGAGAGACTAAAATCTGAATTTCTCCCATGTCTTTGATCTTTTGGACATGAAATTTTGAGGATATGTTAGCAATAGTCTCAGGACTCTACAACCCAAATTTCATGCCATTTCACAAAGAGAATCAATAACAAACTCAAACCCTAGAAATCAAAATACAGGAACAGAGGAAGAACAGAGAGCCTGACTTGAGAATAACTTCAACGATTTCATTTCTAGAGGCAAGAAGATCACAAAGAAGTTCCCATACGCCTGTACATTTGAACAAGAAAAGATTACATGAAGAATCAACCAACTCTCTCCCTCTCCATCTCAAGAACACCTCAAGAAGTCAAGAACAGGGGAGGAGAAGAACACCGAGAGTCACTCCTTTTGCTAACTCATTGCCTGGATACTTGGATGATCATCCAGAATGCCATCTCTATTCACTAAATAGAAGACCTCCCATCCTCTAATAGCAAATCAAGAAATGTCATACTACATCCACTCCCTCACCTCACACACCATATGTGGCAATAAGTCAACAACCAGATTTTGGAGGGAAATCCACCCACTCCACTCATTTGCTTGAGTCAATTTACCAAATTGCCCCTCAAGCACCTTCCCAGAAGCTTCCACAGCTGGTACCTTGACCGTCTGGACCTCGACTCCTCCCTGAGCCTAGTCCGGTCCGCTTCGTGCACACGACCGAGACCTCCGACTCCACCTGAGTCTAGTCCGGGTCTGTTCCGTCACGCACGACCGCAACCGACCTCCAAACCGTCTGGACCTCCGACTCCTCCTTGAGTCTAGTCCGGTCCTCTCGTCGTCGCTCGTCGTGTCCATCACCGGTAGCTCCAGCTCTGGTTCCTCGTCTCCTGACTCGCAACCACCTCAACAGCCTCGATCATCTTTGGCATCACCGACCGTCTGGACCTCAACACCTCCTGTGCCTAGTCCCGGTCCTCCTCGCCTCACCTTGACCTAGCTCTGAAGTCCTGCAGTCACACAGACAAGAAACACGTCAAATAGCACCGTTCGATACATGAAAGCGTAAATAGAGATCAAACCTGTCGAGTCATTAGAATATGCAACCTAAACCCATAGGACTAGATTCGACCAAGTCCGACCGAGCTCGTTACGCCATGCAACGTCTAGGTCCGAACCAACCGACTCAAACTCGACTTTTCCTAAACCGATGTCAATTACTCATCATGCACAACGTGATGACCTCTACATGGTCTCTCACAGTAAGAATCCATCCCACTTCAGTGAATGTGTAACCTTTTGTTGTCAAATTTATTTTAACGTTATCTTAATAGTAAATTTAATGTTATATCCATAAATGTGCTCTCCGGTCACCACTATCGCTACTTCCGCAAGCCGGGGCAGCCCAATACTTACCATCCAATTAGTCTGTTCGTTTCCACCTCATGGAAATTTCATATTTGTTTTTAGTTTCAACAACAAACTTCTAGGAGATCTTCCTCTGATCCTCTATGGGGACAAAAATTGGAAATTTTGTACATTATCTGTGTGCTCTACTAGATCTGATTGTTTATGCGCTAAGTTTTGTAATATGATGTCCGCTAGGTCAAAATAAATGCTGTGTTTTCGTGTTGGTTATAGGACACGACACTCCAGGGAGGAGTTGTCTTAACAAAAGTGGAGAGGTGTTTAAAATTTCATAGATGACTACATACATTAGAGTTGAATGAATAGGAGCGATCAGTACCCTCTTAATTGCATCCTGCAGCAACTTACTTGAGTTTGGACGCAATTGATATTCATAAGATAGTTCTCATGGTACAACTATATCAGCTTGCGAAACCTTCCATTCTAAATTATGTGGTTAGAAAGTGTTAATCACAGACATAAAATAATAGCAAATTATATGGGAGACAGACATAACAGGTAAACACCCCATTTAAGTGGAGTGGCAAACGAATAACCGGTAGTGCTCTGTAATCTACTAGGTGGTCTCCATGCTCAACTGTTGATGATGGCAATGGATACATGTAAAACTAATTAAGTTGTATGTGGCTGACGTAAAACAAATAGGCTTTAATTTTAATAAAAATGGAATGTGTACTGTGTTTCTTACTGTATTTGCTTGTTTTTAGATGGCATAGTTAATATTTCCTGAGGCTAGCAAAAAAAAAGAAAAAAATTAGGTATAGAATGAACTATCATAGATGATTTTGTGATATAAACCATCTGTGAAGGATTATCACAGACGGCTCAAACCAAAAACCGTCTGTGATACTAGCACATCATAGACGGTTCTATCTACCAACCGTTTGTGATGAAAAATATCACAGACACTTCTAGCTACCAACCGTCTGTGATACTCATTCATTACAGACGGTTGGTAGCTAGAACCGTCTGTGATGTGTGAGTATCACAGACGGCTTTTGATTCGAGCCGTCTATGATAGTGTTCTTTACAGACGGTTCTAGTTACAAACCGTCTGAGTTGTGATTATCATAGACGGCTCACAAACCATCTGTGATAGCCTCCGATTATCATTGACCCATAAATTCAGACGGTTCGGAAAACCGTCTGTGATGACGGTTCCGAACCATCTGTGATGACCCTTTTTGTAGTAGTGACCCATAGAGAACAACTTCAGGTACTTCTCGCGCATGCGAGACTCCAACTCCCATGTCGCTTCTCACTCAAACTGATGTGCCCATAGCACTTTAACATACTTTATCATTTTATGCCTCAACACCTTATCTGATTCCTCTAGAATCCGAACTAGACATGACTCAAAGGTGAGGTCTTACTTAATGGACACTGGCCCTAACACAATCTCATGCTCTGGATTCCTTAAGTACTTTCTCAACATAGAAACATGGAACACATTATACACTCCTCGCATGGACTCGGGGAGATCCAAGCGATATGCCAACTTTTCAATCCGTGCCAGAATTGGAAATGGCCCAATGTACTTTAGGCTAAGCTTCCCTTTGGTACCAAATCGCACTATGCCTTTAGTGGGAGATATTCTCAGGAGCACCTGATCCCCCACTTCGAACTCTAGTTCTCACCTCCTAACATCTGCGTAGCTCTTCTGCCTACTCTGGGCAGCTAACAATTCTGTCTAATTTTTGTCACTCGTTCCACTGTATACTAGACCCAATTTGGTCCCAGAACAGCCTTCTCACCCACAGCATCCCAACAAAGTGACGATCTGCACTTCCGCCCATACAGAACCTCAAATGGCACTGCCCAAAACTGAGTGGTAGCTATTGTTATAGGCAAACTCTACGAGTACCAAATGATCCTCCCAGCTACCCTTCCAAGACAGAACACATGACCTCAACATGTCCTCTAGTGTCTAAATGGTGCGGTCGGACTTTCCATCCATCTTCGGGTGGAAAGCAGCACTAAACTAGAGTTTCGTGCCCAAAGCAGCCTGCAGGCTCTCCCAAAACTTGGATACAAACTTGGTGTCTCTGTCCGAAACTATGGTCTTGGGCACACCATGCAACCTTACTATTTCTCGCACATAGGTGGGTGCCAACTCACTCGCCGAGTTCATTGTACGAATGAGGATGAAGTGCGTAGACTTATTGAATCGGTCCACCATTACCCAAATCGCATCCTTACCTCCCTGTGTACGTGGTAAGCCGACTACGAAATCCATGGTGACATCATCCCATGGCCACTGAGGAACCTCCAAGGCTGCATAGCCAGCGGGGCTCTTGTGCTCAGCCTTCACTTGCTGGCAAACCCCACAAGATGTCACATACTTGGTGATATCCACTTTCATCCTCTTCCACCAGAAGCTCTTTTTGATGTCTCGATACATCTTGGTCGCACCAGGATGCACTGTGTACGGAGTACGATGAACTTCTCTCGAAATATCATCCTTGACTTGAGCCTTTTGCGGCACATAAAGGCGGCCCTTAACAGCAATGCGCCTGACTCGTCAAGGCTGAAATTCCCCGTTTTTCCTTTATCAAGCCGCTTCCTCACCTGCTGAAGCAACCGATCATGCTTTTGTGTCTCCTTTACTTGCTCTGGAATAGCCGATTCCAACAACAGCTGCATCTCAGCCTATGTTGTATCTGTATAACAATAGGAAATTCTCATCCGTTCAAAGTCAGCAATGAGACAACCTAAAGGGGAGGGTGTCATCTTGCGACTAAGAGCATCAACAACCACATTTGCCTTGCCTGGATGGTACTGAAGAGTGAGATCATAGTTTTTGATAAGCTCCAACCACCGTCTTTGCCTCAAATTCAACTCCTTCTGAGTGAAAATGTATTTGAGGCTTTTGTGGTCAGTGAAAATATCACAAGAACCTTCATACAAGTATTGCATCCAAATTTTTAGAGCAAAAACAACTGCAACAAGCTTTAAATCGTGAGTAGGGTAGTTCTGCTCATGTTTCTTCAACTATTGCGAGGCATACATGATCACTTTGTTATCTTGCATGAGCACACAACCCATACCCACTTGAGAAGCATCAGAGTAGACCGTAAAATGCTTCTCTGGCTCCGGGAGTGTGAGAACAGGAGCAGTTACCAGCTTCTCTTTCAGAGTATTAAAACTACACTTAGATTCATCAGTCCACTAGAATTTCACACCCTTCCGCGTAAGTTGAGACAATGGCTTGGCAATGATGGAGAAGTCTTTCACGAAGCACTGGTAATAACCAGTTAGGCCAAGAAAACTTCTCACTTCTTTAACATTAGATGGCCTCTTCCAATCCACAACGGTGGAAATCTTTCTTGGGTGGCATTCCAGGAAGCTCTTCAGGAAACACATCGAGATACGCACAATAGGAATATCCTCAATGTGCAAAGGCGCACTTGGCTTCTCTGCAAGTGCTAGGAGTCACCCAAACTTCATTGTTCGTCGGCCAGGGAACAGGCTGGCCAGCACAAAGAGGGAACATGTGGGTGTATTCCCCAGAAAGATTGTCTCCTTCCCTGATGGAGCTTACGATGAGACTGTCCTGCAGAAGCAGGAAATCATAGGTTGGTAGTGACGCAACCAGTCCATGCCAAGGATAACATCAAAAGGCTCTAACTGGATAACTATGAGGTTGGCCACAAAATCCTTGCCATCTGTTGTAGCCACGCAGCCAAGGCACACTGTGGAGCTAGCAACGATACCTACCCCGAAGCAATGACTATAATCGATTGGGAAAATTTGCTGAAAACTCAGCTTAGCTTTTCTAGCAAACGCGCGGGACACAATAATAGGTAGCACCGGAGTCGAAAAGAACAAGGGATTCACATGAGTCCACTAACAAGGTACATGTCACCATGTCAAGTTGACCACGGACTCAGCAGCACGATGTCCATCACCGCACTTGAAACAGATCATGCCCTATCCTGGGATAGGACGAAAGGCTAGGATCGCTGGTGAAGAACGAGGCATGGAAGAAGATGGCCTCGAAGACTTGGACCTGGATGACTGCGGGGACGCTAACCCACTTGAACTTTTTATGAGTGGGCTGCGGAGATGACCCACCTCCCTCACTAAAACTCCTCTTATGGTCACCACCAAAAGCACTCGGACCACCAGAGGGTTGCAGCCCTTTAGGGAGTTGCATCTCCATCCCCATCCTTGTGGCCTGATCTACCACAGACCTAAAGAATTCTGGTGCGATAGCCTTCATATAGCATAACCAATCCGCAGCTTGGACTGGTGTACCCGTTCCATCAAAGGTATCTAATTGTAAGGCCAGCTACTCACGAAGGCCCATTTTTGCCTCCGGTACGACCGGAGCAGCAATAGGGACAACAATGGGTATAGTCACAGCAGCGGCTGCCGGCGCTTGTCAGCGAAGTGCACGGACCTCCTCTATAAACTCCTGCAGCAAGGCTGAAGACTTTACCGGATCTCTAGCTACAGACTGCTCAGCAGAAGCAATCTCTGCGTCAGGTGCCTCCTGCTGAACCTCAAGCAGTGGCTCCACTTAGGCACGGCCACAGCCCCGGCTGTGACCTCCATGGCCTCGACCACATCTGCACCCTCTACTTCTCGGCATCTCTATTCATGATAGAAAGCCATTCACACAACTAATCCACAAACATCCATCTCAATAGTAGAAATCAACAACAAAGCTAGCGAAAGCGAAAATACAATGCAAGACCTAAATCCCATCCTATTGTGCACCAGAGTGTGTCAAATTTTAATTTTATTATTAGGCCTAAGTCAAATTTTAGTTGAATAATTAAGCTAAGTTATCAAATTTCTTTTACCACGGACCTAACGCCCGCTCTGATACCAACCGTAACACCCCGCCCACCCTCTGGGCTTAGATTGCTACCATCATAGCATACTTTTACCCTTTTTTTCAGCTACTAATCATTTTAAACAAACTCTACTTTATTCATAATGCAGTGACCACTTTACAACATATCATTTTAAGTAACTATTCTAGCATACTAGTGAAGTTTAATCATACTACCAAAAGCTGATATGCGAAGTGCTGCTAGTACGTGAAGTTATTTATGTGTTACTCCCACTCGTGCATGATGTCCACATCGATCACCTAAAAAACAAACAAGGCAAGGGTGAGTCCAGAGACTCAGCAAGCACACGATGAAGCAATGGCGTTAACACACCACTTTAATAATTCCTATTTCTGTGAACTATACATCACTATCTCTGTAACTGTTTTACTATTATCACTTCCCATTTATGTGAATTGTACATCACTATTTCTGTAACTATTTCACTGTTATCACTTTTATGCAATGCAATGCATCTGTAACTGTATCACTGTTCTATTCTGTTTTCATGCATTTCGATACGATGCGTCTGTAACTATAACTTATACCGGTATAGCGGAGTGTTCACCCGTCAATGAACCACTCAATCCACGTCCTCTTTTATATGGAGATCCAAACTCCACTCTCATGGAGTACCTACCGAAGTAGGTCTTGTAGTCTGTGTATGAGTGCAATGTGTGATGGAACATGCTTTCAATGTTGGTATTTAATTATAAGCAGCACTCATCAAAATGTAATTAACATGTAATCCAAAGCACTGTAGAACATGGCACGAAAGTCATAAAATATCAATCATTCATCATAATCCACTATTCTATCATGCACTTGCCTGTTTAAATTCGGGGACAATGCGTGGACGGCTCCGACCCCGGACCTCCACCTATACAAAAGTCAACGCAACTCAACATATCATACCGAAATCAGTGCTTAAGCGAGCAACGACGACTCTACGCGCATAACCCGACTCTGGCATGAAATGTCCGGGGTTAAGGACTCGTCGCATAGGTACTGAACCCCCATTTTTCTTTTCTTTTTCTCCCCTTTTTCTCCCTTTTCTTTCCTTTTTTCTTCCTTTTTTCTCCCACCCGAGCTCTCTTTTCTCTCCCCTTCACATTTGGTCTGGCCAAATGGCCTGGCTCCTCCCAGACGATGCGGCGGCACATGCCCGGGCTCAGGCGTCGCTGGCCCAGAGCTCACCGCCGACGGCTCCTCTGTTGCCCCGCCTTCTCCTCACCCCTCCCCTCTCACTTCCTCTCTCTTACTCCCGGATCTAGCCAGTTATGGCCAGATCCAACGCTGTCCTGCCGCCGACCGCCACCCACTGCATCCTCTCTCGGCCTGTCGGTGCGACGCCGGTGCTTTGCGGCTTGCGACTCCGTCACTGCGGGCGCGGCTTCTACTCGGCGCCCTTCCAACTCCCTCCGCTCCTACGTCACTCCGGGTCGGTACGACCTTCGACCGTCGCCCTCGGCTCCAACCACGACCGTCTGCGCCTCCAACCTCGGCCTTTGGCAACGCCACCGCCCTCAAGGTTTGGTCGCCTACGCCACCGCCCGTCATTGTCAGCCGTCACCCTGGCTTCGGCCGCTCCCTATGGGTTTGAGCTTGCCGGCCACGGCTTGCAACCGACCGACCACCCCCTACTACCAGGACGGTTTTCCCCCATCCCCTCTCTCTATGTGCACTTCATCTACTTTTGCGTGCTATTGTGTTGTGCTATAGGGTTGTGGGGGGAAAGTGGGCATACTCAATGGTTGCCTTGGCGTGGGTTCGGCTGTCGTCGATGTCCCCTGTTGTCGTCGGCGCTATTCTTACGCCCCTGCCTTCTCAAGCTCCTTGGGGCCTCCTATCTTCTTCGCCTTCTCCCCCTTGCTCCCTTCCTCTTCTCTTCCTCTCGGCTAGCTTGCTCTCAGTTGAGGAAGGAATAGGGAAATGTTGCTTGTCTTGGTTCTGTTGGTAGCCGAGCAAGGCTCTGACTTGGCTCTCTTGGATTTGCTCTGTTGTTGGCCGAAGGGAAGTAAGAAGAGTGTAGAATGGCTTGACTTCTTGCCTTTGCCTTGGTTCGGTTGTGGCTAGCTCTCTGTGGAGAGGTGAAGTGGGACTGAGGCTTGTGCTGCTTTTGCTTAAGGGCATGGTTGGCTAGTTCTCTCTCCCCTGGCTTAGTGCATTACCCATACTGCCCTTGCCTCATCCCTCCTCTTGTGGCTTATTGCTTTAAGGGTATTTTGGTCCAAGGGTGGGTTCTGCTCTGATTAAAGGCTTTTCTACTACGCGAGGTAAGTCGGTAAAAGGTAAGAATGGAATTTCTCGCCGGATGATGAGAACCCAAACGCGAGACGGTGCCGACCGTCCCTGGATGGTCTAGGAACCTCAGTAAGCGCTAGTTTTATTTGGCGCTCTAAAAGCCGATGGGTCCGACGGCAAAACTCTACTTAATTTCCTTTATTCTCCCTTTTGCATTTTTAGTGGTAGTACATGTGTATCCATATATTTCTTGTAGCTGCAGTCCGTACCATTGCGGTACCGCAATGGCAATGGTAAAAGTTTGTATTTCTTGTTGGTACGGAGCATATCTGTACCATTCTGCAATGCAAATGGTCTTTTCTTTAGAAGAAACTATTTGGATTGTAATTATTTAGTCCACAAGGTGCTATATATGTCAGTATGCCTTTTTTCGCTGCGAGATATGTCAGTATGTCTGTAGGAAGAATGGAAGAAACAAATTATGGAAAGTAGATCAGTATTTGGTGAATTGTATCTGAATACAGCGTTATGCTGTTATGCCTCATTGCATCTTACTTCCATTAGATGCTAAATCAGGAATTTCAAACTGCGAAATTGAAATTTTCGTATGCTAATATCCATGCCCAACTCATGTAGATGGCCATGGCGGTGTGAAGAAGCAGAACAGTGAGTGTATTCGTATGTGCTGAATTCTCACTGGTGACAGCACATACAGCAGCATAACATCCCCAGGTGTGCATGGACATAAAATCTACTAATAGATCTCAAATGTTAAGTGCACGAGCACGCATAATTTTACATTTTATTTTCGTACTAAGAACATCAAGATAAGCATGCCATGTACTGATCTACATGCTTAATTGCTTATGGTGAACTTGCAGGAAGAAGGAAGCTCTCACAGCCTCACACCGTTACAGCTACTTCGGGCAGCTCGTCATCGTTCTTACCACCCGGGACACCCTTCCTCCCTGGAGCTGCGTGCTTCTTTCTCCCGTTCTTTGAGTGGTCGTCGTCGTTGTCAGAGTCCGAGTCCGAGTCAGAATCGGAGTCCGAGTCTGACTCAAGGTCGGAGTCCGAGTCTGAATCAGAATCGTGGTCGGAATCTGAGTCGGAGTCGGAGTCGTCCAACTTCTTTTTCTTGCCCCAGGCAGACTCGAGCTTCTGGCCTTCCTCCTCCGGCGACGCCAAGCTCGCCAGATCGTCGGCAGCGTCAGCGCCTTGACGCGCGCCGGCCTGGGCCGCCTTGTCCACCTCTTCCTCCTCGCCCTTGCCGCGTTGAAGCGGCAGGTTGCTCGTTTCCTCGGTGTTGGCGTGGTCTGGTTGCACGGCCGTCAGTGGGTCCGAGGCGGCGGAGACAGAGATGGAGACAGCAACGGCGAGGAGGAGGACGGCGAAGCAGACGGCGGCGCGCGCCATTTGCACGGTGAGGGCGAGCTCACAACGGCAGCCAGTGGTTGGTGAAGCGTGCGGGCAGTGTGAGTCGTGACAGCAACGCAGGGAGGGGTGTTGGGCAGGCATATATGGTTGAGGGCGTTCTGTGATTGTGCTCCACCAGAAAGCTCAGCTAATTCGGCGTGTGGTTTTTACTGGAAGGTGTCACATTATCTCCTCCTCCTTTATGTCGAGCTAGGAGCTAGTGCTTCAGTGCGGCAAGATATTTTCCAGAATTTGCTTCTTCCATTTGTGCAGCGACGAATATATGTTTGCTCTTGACAATTTGCTGCAGAGGTATAACCTAAAATATTTTCAATAAGAGTTGCAACATCTGTGCGTGGACCATTTAATTCATTTAAATCCAGCACTAGGGAACGGATTGGTCTATGATATTTTAGTACTTGTTTAGTAGTAACAAGGAATGTCATTCTCTCCCCTCTCTGTTTTTTAGGTAACGCCATTCTCTTGGAGGGACCTATAAAAGTGAGAACCACCAATTTTTTTTGCAGAAATTTGATAACACCATTTTGGTTCAAGCACCAAATCAACATAAAAATTCCAAAAGAATATTGAAGTTAGTAAAATACACATTTGACTACGTTTTGGACATCGACACGGTCTCTAATATACACATTTGACTACTATTATTTTAATATATCTTAGTAAAATTAATAAAATTATAGTGATACGAAAGTAGTTTTGATGATAAATCTAATAATATCATTTACATACGACGAATCTAAATAGTTTTATGTATATTAATTTTCAAAGATTTAAAATTTGACTACACGCAAATTTGGGGTTTACAGTTTAAGCAGAAAGTTTATTTTACCTCTTGCAGATCAATTGTTCCTAAGGGACTAAGGGAGGCAAGTACCAAGTACCTAGAAAAGCTAGAGGCTTAATTAGTTCCATTCATGTCAATCTAGCAAGAATTATGTCCGGCAAACTTGCTGGATTATCGGGAATATATGATAGTTGCTTGGTGCACCTCATGTTTGATTAATTAGGCACAAAAGATAGGGTATACTGATGGAAGTTTCCACTTGCGAATTATCGGATGATTAAAATGTAGTGGAGTGCTCGCTGGTGGACGGTTGAGCTGGTGTTCACAGACATAGGGGGGGTGGGGTGCTTCAAACTAGAGATTTAATATCACAAAGCCACCCGAGTGTCATGGTGCTTACCACTTTTGAAATTGGGTCCATAGGTTGATCACGTCAGATTTTTGTTGGACTTGGGACTTACTTGGACAGGAGGGGTTAGACCTAATCCATTCAGATTAGTATAGAAAGTATAGTAAAAATAGTACCTCCTTAACCAAGCATAGATGCGGTAATTTGCATCAAAAGTGGAAGTAAACAACCAAGGGGGGAGCCTATGCCCAAGCTGACCCAGGCCTTGCATGCGTCCCTGCCGGTGGATCTTTTATTACCCACGAGTCAAATTTTGAACCGTCAAATCCAGATTCAACCTGCATCATCACCCTCTCACCGTCATATAACAGCGTGGATCCAACAATGAGCCAAATTTTCGTCTCCCCCGAAAATTAACCGCCTCTATCGTCCGCAAAGCACAGATAGCAGCGTGGATCCAACAATGAGAAAATGTAATCTGTTTTAAAGAAACTTACAGACTTAATTACTATATAAGAAGTTACAAAATACTCTTGGTGCATGTATGAGCAGCTTACAAGAAATATACATAGCATTGGGAATAAGTATCCTAGACGAGGAAAGGAACATAGTCCTAGTTGTCAACAAAGTA
Source organism: Bonia amplexicaulis (assembly GCA_036346245.1). Taxonomy (NCBI): domain Eukaryota; kingdom Viridiplantae; phylum Streptophyta; class Magnoliopsida; order Poales; family Poaceae; genus Bonia; species Bonia amplexicaulis. The sequence continues at coordinate 18,292,878 of CM070747.1, read as the reverse complement.
GAGACCTACTCGAAAACTGAAACAGTAACCTTCTCAACGATGGAAACAATATCCTGCTCGGAGTCTCAGAAGATAACGGTGTAGAGTTGTAGTCGGAAGTGCCTTGAATAGCCATGTCTGACTTTAGTCGATGCACACACTTAGAGCAATACGTCTGATGTAGGTCAGTACATAGTCCATTACGAACATGAAGATAATCCCAACCATAACCTCTCACCAGTTTGCATTGATAAGTGAAACCTGATCAGACTCTGTAAGCGGTCGGAAAGCCCAGAGTGGTCGGACTCGACCAGATTCGGATTACAAAATATAACAATCTCCACCTTTAGCCGAACTTCTCTTGTAGCGAAAAAGAATTGAACATCTTCTTGATGAAATTATAGAATGCCTCTTATGAATCAAACATCTTAAAGGACTAATGAGTAATACCGACCAAGTCTAAGCAGAGTTCAAACTTAGCGGTAGGAACTAGCTTTGTCATCATATCAGTTGAATTCTCATATGTACTAATCTTGTAAACTTTGATATCACCTTGTGTAACAACTCCTCAGATAAACTGATATATGACTTCAGTATGCACTAGTACAGAAAAGGTCATCGCAGACGGTTCCTGAACCGTCTGTGTTTATGTGTCAGTGATAATAGGTAGTTATCATAAAAGAGAAAAAGGTCATACAACAGGACCATGCAAATATAGGGCAATGATAGTGTGTAGAATTTTCTTAAAAAAAACGCCCAAGAAATATTGACTTCAGAATTTTTTTTTGTTTGCCAGGAATGAACCCGGGCCAAAATAGAAAACATGGTTTAATTATGAAATGTGGCCCAGCTATTGAATTAAAGACACAAGTACTCACATGCTATTGATTGAGATGATGGAAAGCTGAAGAACACAACATGGATTTAAACTACAACCAGAACTGACATTTGACATATTTCTAAGTTCGACATTGATGTACCAATTACTTCCTAGTTCCTCCTTGCTTTATACTGGGTGGTTATCCCAATTAAATATAACTTAATGCTCACGGAGGTTCTCTTCATGGTTTGCTTTCAAAAGAATAGTAATGAAATGGAGGAACTGGCGACTTCTCTCCGTCAACAACTCAACATTAACATCAAGACTTCAATGATGTTAGAATTCTGTCCTACCAAGTGTACTCCAAGGATGAAGAAGTGGTCTTGGGTCAGTATCATTAGATAAAGGTAGTATTTCAAAATATCAGCACACTTGAGAAACAACAGCTGAACTGCTTATATTGACCGCTTATTATAAGGTAATGCAGAAAAGTGCTGTTGTCCAGTCAGCAAAAGCAATAAATTCACCTAGCTGTGCCTATTCTAAACTGAGTTGGATGAAGAGCTACAACATAGCTTTTGTCAACATCATTGATTTGTTGTATACATGTTAAAGCAGTAAGACTCTAGATCAAATTTTAGACAAGTATATTTTTTTGAGTTATTGGAAATTGTAACAATATAAGTGTAATGCACATAATGTTTGTCAGGAACATCATATACTAAGGATCAAGCATAAGTCTCCTATAAGCCCCATGCTCAACCCCCTAAAATAAAGGAAGCATCACCAATGAACAACATGTAGTATGTTTCTGAGTCTGTTATACCTTTGTAACACAATAGTATGCGCCTCCCAGTTTCCATATCCGACGAGCAATTATGTACTCCTGGTCACTACAGAAGGGGAACTGCGAGAGCAAGAGAGCAAAACATAAGCATGAATCAAAACCAGACAGAACTTGCAACGAACTCAACATCCCCAGACGCTTGTCTACCTTGCGGACCCAATGCACTTTCATTATCCCGGTTGTCTGACGCTCTTCCAATGTCTTATGGTAGATAAGCATATCATCCCACTTGTTGGACATCTAGAACTCATTGTCCCCAAAGAAGTCCCTCACTTCATCCGGAGTTGCATTCTCAAAGATAGTAGTACTCTGGCATTGTGGAGGTCCAGTCTAATTGTGTCGAAATATAATTCAAGAATTAGTGAGAAAATTAGCATTCACCACTTCAAATCAACAAGCAGGAAAGAATCCAATACACTGAAACGTGCCATTCACCTGGGGGTCCCTCCACCATGCCTGATGGTGGGCAGCACCTTCTCCATCATCTTGATCCACGCCTGGCTGACGTCCCTGCCCTCTACCAGCCTCCAAAGGTTCACTAGGTCATCCTTCCCCACCGGCAGCTCCTCGTTCGCCATCTCTGACGACCTGCCAAGCCAAGCACCACCAGGGTCAGGTGGCCCGTCGTCAAAGACCACTCCAATTTCACACACACCAAATCCACTAAAGAACACGGCTTTGACCACAATCCCCACCAACAGAACATGACAGTGGATCCCATCAGCAGTGAGATCGATATCGTTGCCCAAACTATGCGTCCACGACGACGCCGGAGACCAGATCGGAGGAGGGGGAGATGGGGAATAGATCGGAGGAGAAGGGGGCAGGCATAGCACCTTGTGGTAGAGCGCCTTCCACGCGCCATCGTCGTTGGCGGCGCGGCGCATGGCGGAGTTGGTCATGGAGAGGCGGCAGAGGCTGGTGTAGTCAAGGTAGCTGAGTGTGTAGGTGGTGATATCGGGCACGAGCTGCTCCATCATGGACGGGCGCCGGCGCCTTCTTCTTCTCCCCACCGATGGCCATCTCGCCGTTGGCGCTGGCGGCGGTCTTGGTGCGGCAGCCGCAGGAGGCGCAGCCGTAGCAGCGCGGGGGAGGGGGTTGCTGCTTCTTGGACATGGAGGAGGAGGAGGAGCGGAAGGCCCAGATGGCGCAGACGAGGCGGCAGACGGCAGGTCTTGGCGCGGTAGCCGCAGCAGCGCGGGGAGGGGATTGGTACTTCTTGGAGACGGAGGGGGAGCGGAAGGCCCAGATGGCGCAGGCGAGGCAGCAGACGGCGATGGCCTCGGCGGTGATCAGGGCCCGGAAGCCGTCCATGCGGACATCCAGGTCTCGACGGCGAGGTCAGGGGCTCGGGGTAGGGTTTGGATGGCATCCCAACACCAGAGGGAGAGAGGAAAGGGAAGAAGGCGGTGGACTTGGCGGCTTGCTTGCGACGTGTTCGGCGGATGGGGAGGCGGCGCTACTAGCAGTTGAGGAGAGGGCGGAGGGTTTGGCGGCGACGCTATCGGGAACAGTAGAGTCGAGCGAGGTGGGGCGGAACCGCGGAAGAAACAAAATCGGGGTCTGCCCTCGTGTCAGCGCGAATTTTTTTGTGAGAAAGGAAAGGAAGGGAAGAACGTATTAATCACCGGCTTATTTTTTTTAAGTAGTAAAGATTATTACGAACCCATTACAAAACACAACTTTTAACTTGTTCGCATCTACGAAATTTCTTCAGGAGCAAGGATTTCAGAAAAGACAATTGAAGTGTTCGTCTAGATTGCTGGGATATAGATAGGCTACACTAGTACATATTAAAATTTTTACCGTATAAACTAGGAAGTTATGCGAATAAAAGATCATAGATCGTTATTACTAGATGCGCAGTGCGGTGAAAATAGAGTTGAAGCAGTTGGTTCAATATAGCGCATGTCGGTGTAGTGGAAGTAGTCGATCGTCCTCTAGTCAACGTCTCCTTCTCACGATCGTCCCGATCAGCGCTGCAGTGACAGTAGCACCTCTACCGCGGTCCACACATCCATAGATGAAATGCCGTGCGTCGGTGTACTAGCACTAGCGCGCATGACAGGGGTTTTGAGAGGTTGTGGCTAGGATTCTGATGGGTGTGTCTCGGGATACACCTTTAGCCCATGCCTCTCTTAATATATAGATTCTAATCGGATCCTTATCCGATACGATTAGATATCGTATCCAACATGGAAAGTCTGACTGCATCTTTGTCCAATACGAATAGCGATCGTATTCCACTCGGAGGCATCCGACTGGATCCAATACGAGTAGAAATCGTACCTCACTTAGAGTCTTATCATCCGGACCCTTATCGTTTCAATCTGTTAAGTGTGTGACCCTATAGGTTTATGTATATCCGATCAAGGGCCGAAAACTCCTTTCCGGTTTATAAGTCAGTAGCGGTCCCTAGTAAGATATAACAACTCCCAAATATAAATAAAGATCCTATCGGACAAATCTAAAGTGCTTATGTACCCATTGCCTCACGAAATCAAATCAAACTCAAAGCAAGAAGTATGTTATCGTATGATAGTTCAATCCTTTACACGAATCTATAGTGGATTACTTAGTTTGTAAATGACTCCTCAACCACATTCAGTATGGCTATGCATTTTCTTAATCCAACTATATCGAGGGATCTAAAGATACCTCTTCCGTTACATAGAGGGGCAAATTCCATCTTGATCGCTCATATTCCTCCGCATATTTTATAGTAAACTCGAAAGCTACCTTTATGATCATTGTGCATCTTCATTTTAGATTTGTACAGAGAAAAAAATATTCCTACATATAATTAAATAAAATAGTAGTAGCTTTGTATCTCCAAGTATAAAAATTAATGACCGAATTAAATTAGAGTTCACTTAGCAATATTTAATGTGGCTCAATAAATATTTCCAATCAAATGATATATTTAATTGAAAAACACTAAGTATGTCTGTATCCGCATCATCCTCCACTTCTTCAAGAAAAACCATCATCGACTTTTGATAACCTGAAAATGTGCTAAACAAAGAAAACAACGTATATGTATAGTAGATATATTTATCACAAGTTATTTTGTTATTCCCCATGTTACGCACAATTTGTTTAATTAAATAGCCACAGAAGGTATATAGTGTGTATGTTGACCCATCCCTTATATATCTCAATCTATCCACATCATTCCCTCTCACATCAGGAAAAATTGTCCTTGACTTTTGTAAGCCTGCATACAAATTAGCAGTGGACAACATCATATTAAATTGTTCTAATATAAGTGAGAAAAATTTTAGTGTCTTCTATGCTTCAACTATGCTACTCTGTGTACTTAAACATGACTCAAAATATGGCATGTCCAAAATATGTAAATTCAATTCAACAAGCTTGTCACAGGTAATGCATATTTGATAAACATGGAACTTCTTATCTACACCATAATATCTAATTAAATTGAATTTATATGTGTAGTAGTAGGTACTACCTAGTGATTTTTGACATGCAATTTCAGAAACCTTTTCAATCACGTTAGATAGTTTTATAGGTTCATCGAACATGATATACATAAAGAATCACCAGACGATGTTCTACTAAGAACTTATTTATGAGTAATCAATTTCACATTATGTAAATTATGCACATTAAATTCAGAATATAGGATTTCCAATTGGGCACAAGGGTTCTCATTTTTACTCACCTTTTCTGGATGAACTTCCAATATATCACCATTATTGTTACCTTGAACGTTCTCTTCAGTTGACGTAGATGATATAGGTAGTGTACCTTCAACTTCAAGCAATGCAGTTTGTTTCGCATTTAGCTCCTCTTCTTCATTAACCTGTACAATGAGATAAACAATATTAGAAGTAGATAGTAAGTCGTTAGTATAAAGAATACTCTCACTTTTTCTATCATCTACTTCTATCTTTTCTTTTTGTATATTTTTCTCACTCTCAATTTTGATGCTATCAGTCTCACATATGGTGGTATTATAAAACTCATTGTTTTTATCACTCTCACTCATTTGGCTATGTGACTCTTATCCTCACATAGGTTTTGAAGCATCTCATCTTCGATGGATCATATACTAGTAATAGCACAATTACCATCAACCATGATCTCCTCATGTAGCAACAAGACAGTACTACATGAGCATTGACCGAAGAAAAAGTCTCATGCTCGGTCATCTTCTCATGTGACGCATTGGTGAAAGCATACAAACTGAAATGTGGACTCATGTTGAACCGTAGTGTAGGCCTCTCCATAATTCTCTTCTCTTTCTCTATAGCATAATTCATAAGATGTTGCATACTACCATCATATTTCAAATAAATAGTAGCAGCGATCTCGAAATTCAAACCTCTTTTGAAGTAAGTCCTCATTACATATGCCTCTGTGATGTTGGTATGATACATAGTATAATCTAGCTTATTTTAATAAGATCGGACATATCAACATTCTTGACAAATGCTCATATGGCACAGACTTCTTTCTCATGACATCCTTTAATTATTTCTAAGTAGTGACATATTGCTTCTCAAGATATCGCTTCCACCAAGTGCAGGTATATTTTTCAAATTTCATAGTGGTTTGTCTCACTTTCTAGGCTTCAAACAGCTTCTGAAACTTGAGGTCACATTCGAGTTGTTCCACCCATTCGAGATACTCCTCCGGATATGTACTTCTATAGAATAGGAAATACAAGTATCGAGAGTCACACCATAAGAAATGAAATGTCGAATATTCTGCTATTGTTAGTATTGTAAAAAATAGCAAAGAATATGTAAAATTATGTGAAATCACTTATCCTCACCCTCTCTTCACTAACCAAAGTTCTTATACCTTCTTGGATTGCGAAGACACACGTACCTTAGTGACGGTAGACAATAAAAATGGTAGATTAAGCGAATTCAAAGTTCAAGTACTGTATTAAATAATAGCTAATATGTGAAGCTTGGAGGGATATATGTAGCAAGGAGTAATAGATATGTAATTCAGTTAATGCAAGATCAAATAATAACCCAAAATTTAAGAATGCTCTAAGTTGCTGTCATGAGATATAAGATATAGCAAGCTAAAATAGGATTTGTAACAGAGTGGATATAAATACAGTGCAAAAACTGAGTGTATGCTCAGGAATTTTTTGTATGGATAATCCATTTTTTATTCGAAATTACAGAAATATACCCACGAATTTTTTTTTACAAAAATAGGCTCCAGTCGCCTAATGGTTGGGCGACTGGAGCCTGTCGCCGAACCCAGCGGCGACACCTAGTGAATCTACCAACCGTTGGGCGATTAATTGTAGTCGCCCCACCGTTGGGTGACTGGAATGCAGTCGCCGCACCATTGGGCGACTGGAATCCAGTCGCCCAACCGTGTGGCGACTGGGGGTGGGTTAAAAGCGCGACGTGCTCGGCCGCTGCATTCGCAGGCAGAGAGCAATTGAAGGCAGAGAGCAATCGACCGAGCGCGAGAGAGGAAGGAGAGGAGAAGAAGCGCGAGAGAGCGGGAGAGGAGAAGAACAGAGGAAGAAGGGAAATAGAAAGGATTTAGTAGGTAATTTTTTTGTATGTTATTTTTGTTAGTGTTAGTAAAAACTATAAATGTAGAAAATTTAGTGTAGAAATTTTGTATTGTATTTTTGGTATAGAAAATTTGTAGTATACATTTTTAGTATATAAAATTTGTAGTATACAATTTTTAGTATAGAAAATTTGGTTAGCGTAATTTTGTATGAAATGTTAGTGGTAGTAAAAATTGTAGATATAGAAAATTTAGTATGGATATTTGAGTACAATTTTTAGTACAGAAATTTTAGTATTTGTAGTATACATTTTTTAGTATGGAACACTTGTAGTATAGAAAATTGTCGAAGTAGAAAATTTAGTATGGAAATTTTAGTATTTTTGATATATTAGTGTAGAAAATTTAGTGTAGAAATTTAGATGTAGAAAATTTAGTGTCAAAATTTTGAATAGTATTTTTGATGTATTATTGTAGAAAATTTAGTGTAGAAATTTAGATGTAGAAAATTTAGTGCCAAAATTTTGTATAGTATTTTTGATGTATTATTGTAGAAAATTTAGTGTAGAAATTTAGATGTAGAAAATTTAGTGTCAAATTTTTTTTCAGTATTTTAGATGCATTATTATAGAAAATTTAGTTTACAAATTTAGATGTAGAAAATTTAGTGTCGAAATTTATACGTATTAGAAAAATCAGTAAATATTGAGGGTACAAATTAATCGTGCATGTTCATTGCAATGGGTTACGACGCGTTTATGTTGTAGGTAACTTGAACTCTTTTTGCAGGTATGGCTCATGAAGGTCGTGATTCCGACTGGCGGTACTCGCTATTGGACGAGCACGTGGACCGCGTGCACCGCGCTTCCCATCGTGTGCCGGCACCGGGGAGCATGGACGAGCCGACTGAGTTGGGAGTGGTTCGGACACGCACACCTCGCGTGGCCTGGGACTCGACCCCCGTTGGACTGCCAGATTTGCACTACACCAGCGTTTTAGTGTGGCCTTAAGAACGTTCCGTGCTGACCTTCACTTTGTTTGTAGGCTACGGGATGCCGGGCTACTCCCTCTTGCCCGGATGGTGCAGGCCACGGAGGAGGATGGAGCCGCCTTGGCCGCGAGCGGGGACGAGGCGGGCGTGGAGCGACCACGACGCTTCCCGTTCGATCGTTCCCTGCTGACGGCTTTGGTGGACCGTTGGCGGCCTGAGACGCACACTTTCCACCTCCCATTCGGGGAGATGACGCCGACCCTGTAGGATGTGTCCCTGCTTCTTGGCCTTCCGATCGAGGGAGGCGTTGCCTTCCTACCGGAGGCCCCGGCCGAGTGGCGCGCGGACATGCTCGGCAGATTCGAGGGGGTTCTTCCACCGGTCGATGACCACCACATCTTCGATGTGCGTCAGACCCACGGGCCATCGCTAAGGTGGCTCGCACAGTACTGGGTATGTGGTCTTTTACAATCGATTGTGTATTCGAAGCTCTTATTTGCACTATTACACACTAATAACAACTTGTTTGTATTCAGGTGGAGCGCATGGATCCACAGGCAGACGATTACCAGGTTTCGCGCCACTTGGAGGCGTACGTGCTGTGGCTATTTTGTTGGGTGCTTTTCACCACCAGCCACGGCAACTCCCGTGGATGCGCGCCTTATCGCTCATGCGAGGGCGATTGCGGACGGCGAGGCCCCCTAGGTCAGCTAGGGATCAGCTGCACATGCCGCGACGTACCGCGGCCTGTGCGATGCGTGCATGAGGATTAAGGCGAACTCGATCCTCGTGGGCTGTCCCCTACTGCTACAGTTGTGGTCGTTCGAGCGCTTCAGCCTCGGATGACCTGTGCTAGACGACCCCGAGATGTATCCGGGGGAGACATCGACCGGCTGACGATGGGCTCTCTTTGGTGTTGCCGATGAGTAAGTATTATCATAGTCAACTATTTCCTTCTTATTAACTATGGTCGTACTTAACAATTTGTCTGTCTTGAAGGTACAGTTCACGCACGTGCAGGTCACGCGGGCGTACCTACCTTTTGTTGAGCAGTTCGACCGCCTCACAGTCGACGACGTGCGCTGGGAGCCTTACGCAGATACGACACTGCAGGCCCGTGCTCCTTATGGGATGTCTGCTTTCGTGACCGAGCTTTCTGGCTCACGCATCGGAAGCTCGTGTACGATATCAACGTGGAGGACTACACACCCCAGCGAGTCATGAGGCAGTTTGGACTACGGCAGCGCTTCTGCATGCGGTCGGACCACCGCTTCGCGGCACGTGCCTTGTCGGGACCCGGTTTCGAATCCGGACCCTCCAGATATTACAAAGACTAGTCCCGGATCAAAGCTAGTGCACACAACAAACAATGATGAATACATAACCAACAACGCTTTATTACAATAATAGAGAGTACAGACCAAAATGCCTCTTTATTACAACTGAGGTTTCAAGACCTCGCAAACTAACAAAACACAGCGGAAGCAAAAGATAAATCCAGCGGAGACCCATCAATACGCCACAGGCAATTGACTGGGGAGCGCAACCTAGTACTCCGGAAAGCCTTCGTCGAATCCATACGCTCCGTAGTCGATAGTTCCATCTTGAGCTTCATATCCCTCTGGTTATTATTTTTGAGTGTAGCATGTGAGTACAAAAGTACTCATAAGTCTTGGGAAAATGCAATAGATGCAAGGCTTAACAAAGGAGGGTCATATGGTTCTTTTGCACAAAGCCACATTTTATTTCAAATACCATTAATTATTTTTAAAGGCATCACTTTAGCAAAGTGATTGTTTTCTGAAATCTATCAATAATTTTATAGTGAAGGTTCCAACCACCAACACTTGAATACTGGCTCAACCCGCCAAAGCTCAAAACCACGGGTTAAACCACCCACACTAAACCACTGGCTAACCGCCAAAGTTCAAGAAAACGGGTTACACCACCCACACCGCTACATCCGCCAGACACAAATCCGAGAGTTCCAACCTCCGGTTTCAAAACTTTCATTTTAAAACCAAAAACCAAAGATCTACCATGTGAATGCATTCCTTGCCCGCCCTTGACCGTGGGCACGGCTATTCGAATAGTTTTACACTCTGCAGAGGTTGTACACTTTACCCACAAGAGACAAGTTATCTTAATAGCCAACATGCTTCCGTAGGCATGAGACCCAGATAAAATATCACAAAGCTTTTACCTTACTCTAGTCTAGCCAGACACCACCCGATGAGGTTTCACCGCTGAAGGGTTAAACCACCCAGTCAGAAGCCCCCTCTTGCGCCGTATGAGTACAAGAAACCCGTCCTCACTGTGAATAACCAAGACACCCCAGCACCCACTTTCCATCGGTGGTACCTAAACTAGTCTATCATAAGTTAGTCGGCTAGGTCGTACCCATATAGACATGTGGTTGTACGGTAGTGCTCAGTCTGGACAAACACAAGCGTCGGTCCTTAATTGATTAGGGCGGAACATACACATTACAAGTTCTCGTGCTAACCGCACCAAACCAATCTTACCATCCGCCCCAGTCTAAACCAACTCTCACATTTTATTTTAGTTTTTAAAGAACAGTGGCAACTCCAATCACCACTAAATTCTAAACAAAATCCAGTTCCACAAAATATAATTTCCCATTTCAAAAGGTACCAAAGGAGTATATAGCATGACTAAGCATTTTACTACCGATACAATATTTACCAAAGTGTTATAATAATCTCATTATTGAGACAAAGGAAATCCTAGGGTGTCAAAGGTACATGGTTGTCAACGTCAAATGAGGGTATAACAATTGTCGGTTTAACTACTATCTCTAAAACTTGAATTATAATTTTATGTAACATAGCAATGCAATAATTTAAAATAATCAAACATTTCTCAAACATGGGTTCAAGATGTTCAAAGGAGACTTGCCTTCGTGTGCGATATCTTGACTTTCTTGCCGCGGGTCGGAAAATTCTTCGGTGACGTCGGGTTCTACGCGCGGAACGATAAATACAAAAGAACAAATAAATACAAATAAAATCACAAAAATATAAAATATATACTGGAAGAAAGGTTAAGATTTTAGATGAATTTAGGAGAAAGAATCAACGGATTCGGAGTTCAAATGAAGGAGAACGGATATCTGGAAGTTTTAAAGATCACATGAAATGATAACAAAATCCGAGAATTTCTTTTTGAATAGAACGGTGTCGATAGGTTGCGAGGTGGCGGCGAATGGACAAAATAGAACCCCGGTGACAAGGCGAAGGTGATGACATGGGTACGGCGTCGAGGAACGGCGGCAATCACTGACGGTGAGGGAAAAACGACAGTGACAGCGTGGTAGCGACATCGACAGGTTGGAAAGAGATAGTACCCAAGTATAGAACATGGAGATGTAGGGTGAGCACAGGGTAGAACACGACATGGTGAAGCTAGGAAAATTATTGGCTAAGCTGAAACTTCATCGGAGACGATACAATCGACGTTTGAACGACGACGGTAGAGAAAAAGGAAAAACTTGATATCTTTGTGCTCGGTGAAGCGAATCTAAAATCATTTGAAAGGTAGCTACTCAGAATAGTTTGGCATGATATGACGCGAACGGATTGGGGAAAAACACTTCCGGATGAATGGGGACACTAGATGCCATTGGCGGCCATGGCGAGGTGTCGGAGGTGAAAATTTGTGGAGGCTTTTTGGGGAAAGGGAAGTGAGCACGGCGTAGAACGCGGCGAGACAAGTCTAAAAAAAATTACGGCACAGGCTAAAACTCAACAGAGACGCAGATAATCGGCGTCGGAGTCAAAAACGCCATTTTCGCGAAAGTTCAATTCGACAATTGGCTCCACGAAAAATTAAATAAAAATGATAGATAAATTGTTTGGAGGCTAGGACATGATATGACTCGAACAAAAATCAAAGCGCTTACCGAAAAAGTGGTGTACGCGCGAAGGCACGATTTCAGCGTCTGGCTCGACCAGGTCGACGAGGACTCGGTGAGTCTTCGAGTGATGGCGATAGGAGCATAGTGTAGAACGCGTCGAGGCGAACTTAACGATACAGACGGCTCGGCCAACGGACATCGGATGGTGGCGGAACATGGCGGACAAGACATTCGGTGTCCGGCGGGTTGGCATCGGCATTCCGGGCAAACGGAGAGGAGTTAGAGGGTGAGGTTGGTGGCGAAACGAAGAGGAGAACGTCGGGAACACAATGCTCACCTCGGTTTTAATGGAACACGCACGGTCGGCGCGCAGCGAGGAGAGAAACGACGGCGCGGTTTGGCCACGGTGGTCCGGTGATGCTCCGGCAAAAGCGAGAGGAGCACCGCGTAGAACGCGAGGAGCCGAAGCCAACGGTGTGGTCAAAAGTGACCGGACTCCACTGTAGGCGGCGCAATCGACCGAAGAACGCCGATTGGTACACAAAAGAAAAATGATGATTGTGGAGAGAAGAAAAGGAGAGAGGACTTGAGATTTTCGGTGGTGAATGAGGATGAGGAGAGGCACCTAGTGCTCCCTTTTATAGGGGTAGAGGTGGACCGGAGAGGGAGATCAACGGTGCATGTCATTTAGGACACGGTTTAAATTTCGTGTAAATGCTCATGAATGAGAGGGGAAACGGTGGGCAATTGAAAGCACTTGATGAGAGGATTTAAATGCAATTTATTTCGTCAAAAACGGTGGAGAAAATCAATGGGAAATCAAATTTGAAGAACGCTGGCCATGGCGGTGCGTCTGCGCGTTCGCGAGCGCTGGCTCTGGAAGATGAACAGTGCTTCGGCACTGTTCATTCTCTCTCCTCTTTCTTTTTTTTTTGTATTTTTGTTTGAGATTTTGAAATTGAGCTCAAACAAACTCCGAAAATTCTAAAAAAAATTTCGAAACTTCCTTGAGGCTCAAAGAACTCAAATAAAATATTTTTAGCAAATATTAATATTTCATTTTATTTTATTAAATAAAAATTCTAATTAAGATTTAGTTTAAACCAAATAAATTCAAAAATTTCAAAAATTTGAAAATAGGGTATTAATGGATAGATTATGATTTTAGATGAATTTAGAAATTTTAATGGGCTCAATCGGAGTTAAAACGAAAAAGAACGGGCTCTCGGAAGTTTGAAAAGAGAGAAAAGAATAAACCGATTTTCTGGAAATATTTTTGAACTGAAAAATCAAATTATGACGTCATCAAGGGAAATGATTTTGAAATGAATTATTTTTCTGTGGAAAATAAATTTATGACGTCAGCAAGGATTTGATTTTCTGGCCAAATTATTTTTGTAAAGAAAAATAATTTTATTCATTGACAGGTGGGACCGGTTTATCAACGAGAGAGAAGAGAGAGAGGAAAGAGCGGACGGTCGGATGAGCGATGTGGCGCAAGGAGGAAATCGGGACCATCGGATGGAGAGCGAAGGGATTAAGTGAATATGGACGCACGAGATTAGATCGGGCGGCGGAGAATTAAATTTGATTTAGTTTCTCTGAAAACACCAGAAAATTCAATAAAGCTCAGAAAAATATGAAATTACATCCAAAAATTCCAGGAAAATTCAAACAACTTCCTGGAGACATTTTGGACTTAATAAAAATATTTCCAACTACTGTTGGTATTTTAATTTTCATACTTAAAATACTTTTATTTTCAAAATAGATTTTAAAACCGGAAAAACTCGTAAAACCAAATATAAGCCGAATAATTCCAAATAATTAATTTGACATAGTATTTTTACAGAAAATCAAAATATCATTTTATTCAATAATATTTTTAAGTCTTTACTATAAATTACTTTTCAAATCCAGCTTTCTAAAAGCAGAAAATCAGGGCAAACAAAATTCAAATTTCACACAAACAAAACTCTCATTTTTATTTTAAACTAAATTAATTTAATTTAATAATTTAAATTTTTTTCCTCCAAAAATTTGAAATAAACAGCTGGGCTGTTACATGCACGTGTGAGTGATCTCTTCTCATAAATATGTACGTACTTACTACTGTGTTCACAAGTATTTACATTACGTACTGGTCCTATATATGCAGGTACTCCAGAAAGGGAGTTAACGAGGCACGAACTGGATGGCGAAGATGCAGCCCTGGATTGCACAGTGGGAGGGTGCGCTTGTTGACCACGTGGAGGAGGACCGCCCATATGACAGCAGGGACTACACGGAGTACATGCGCTGGTACCAGGTGCGGACACGTACTAGGCTCGTACATGTCGTAGACCCCCCCGCCACACACGTTGTCGCTCCGACAGATACGTACCCCGCGCACTTTGCGCGCGACGCTCACATCGTGGTACGTTACATGTAATTTCAAAGATTCCCAAATGGTAATGTCGTTTCGATGATGGATCATTTTATTTTATGTCTTTTTGTCCAAGTTGACGTCGGTTCTGCGCTGTGGACCGAGTCCGTCACAATACTGGAGAGGGTCGCCACAGGTGCGGAGTTGACCCACGAGGAGCACGTCAGCTTTCTGCGTCGGGTGGAAGCCGAGTGTAGACGTATCGTTAACCTGCTGTCCTGCAGGAGGCTACCGGCGGTCTCCACACCCACGCCCAGCGCACAGACGACTCGGCCACCGGTGCCGCCCCGACCGGCGTGGCACAACTCTGGAGGCTCCACATGGGCATGTCCTGCACCACCTAACCCGGACGAGGCTGGAGGATCTGTCTGAGGATAGCCTCGTACACCGCCAGGCCAGATATTCTCGCGTCCTCCGTACATCCCTGGTTTACCCACACAGGGGGTGTACGAAACATATGCCCCTTTTCCAGGCGTGATGACCTTCACTGAGGGTACGTATGGTACGATCTCCGTTTTATCGTAATATTTTATATCTAAAACTAATGATTTTACTTTCGCAGGTCATTTCGACTCCGAGTCCCGACACGGCCCCACCGCGAGCCCAGAGTCAGGCGACCGTCTGGGTCTGCACCTCCTGAGACAGCACTAGAGGTTCATTCCAGCAGTGCCCTCCCCGGTGCACCGGAGGGCACACAACCAGAGGTGCAGTTGACTCCACCAGCTGAGAGGCGGGTGCGACATGCTCCTGATTGTTTTACGTTTTCGGAGCGTCGTCACCCGTTGCACTGGAGGACGGCCAAGCGGGGCCGACATGGGCGTGGGGACGAGGCAGGCCAGGGTGGCGCCTGATTGTACACCATTGTTTCATGTACTGCTTACGTTCTTTATTTACCATGTGAACTTTTTAGTACTGTGTCATACTTATTTTTACTTATTACCTACGACATCTGAATAGTGCGCATCAAAATATCACTTACCGTCGTATGTATCAATTGTTTTACGGTCAATCGTTCGTAAAAAAATTTTTGAAAAATTATTTACGCATCTACAACATACAATGAACATAGACTTTTATTACAACTTCAGCAAAATTTTTACCAGTTTAAAACTACAAAATTGATAAAATCTAAAACATTCACGGGGGACGTATCTAGTCGCCGCTCCATTGGGCGACTTCATTAAAATCACCCAACGGTAGGTCGACTAGATGCAGTTGCTCCATGGTAGGGCGAAAGGCTCCAGTCGCCCAACCATTAGGCGACTGGAGCCTATTTTTGTAAAAAAAAATTTCGTCGGTATATTTCTATAATTTTGAATAAAAAATGGATTATCCGTATAAAAAATTACTGACGTGGATGTAAAAATATCGTCAGCAGAATGCACCGAATTAAACGAATATTTGTCTTTTAAATATCAAGCCGAGAGCACTTTTTCCCACTTTTTGTTTTGACCAGTTCCCTCTCTTTTTTTTTGAACCGATTCTTTCCTTTTTTTTCTGCCTTTTCTCTCTCTCTGATTTTTTTAAATACTGCTCTCAGTTTCTATCAACACCAGGAGAGCACAAAAAAACGGCCTCGTAACTTGGCGGATCGATCTCTTATGCACTCAGGTGTGCCTGCCGGAGAGACTAGACAAATAAACAATTGGCGGCAGCTTCTCTCTCTTCCCAATTAGCATCGGAATGAAAATGAAACATACAAATTTTAAAAATGAATATAGGTACAAATACAAATTCTTATTTTAAAATAAATATAAATACGAATTTGAACATTCTTGAATACGAATATGAATACGAATCGAATATCGTAACGAGTACGAATTAGAATAAAATATGTACTTAATTCGGTCGAATATGAATATCCTAAAACTTTTGTAACAAATCTTGGTAGAACAAATTTATATAACGTGACTACATGTCTACACGAGATAGTAGTGTAATGCATAGAGTTAAAAATTATGTAAAGTAATTTTCACTTTTTACTTATGAATCTTGGTTCATCAGAAAAATTGCTTCCTAGAATCATTCCAGGGAGGTCGCCATGGATAGAAACAGATCAAATATGAATTGAATAGTCTCAAATACGAATACTAACATTCTCAAATATGAATACGAATATTCTTAAATATGGCTACGAACATTCTCAAATCGAATTTTGCTTACCACATTCGTATTTTTCGAATATAAATATCAGATAAAACAGATTATTCTTTACCATTTCCTATCCTAATTAGCACACACTACAAAAGAAATTGGCACATGTTGTAGGGTTTTGTTGAAGGCTGGCCTTCGGCGACGTAGGTCGCGGCCCTAGGAGTGCTGCGCTTTTGTCAGGGGGACCAGCGCACCACGCAAATGTGCCTGACTTGATGCATGCTACACTAGACTTTTTACATATTTGGCACTATTTCCCATTGTATTTACAAAAATAATTGTATGTCTAGCGTATTAACAAAAATAATATTTTTATTGTCCGGTGGCCGGGCGGCAATGCCCGTGGGATGATGCATAGCTAGGGGTGCAAACGGATCGGATTCGGACGGATATTGTTGTTACTATATCCTAACCCATATTTTTTCTTCGGATTCGGTACCAATCGGATTCGGTGCCGGATCGGTCGAGATTAACCCGAGCCGTTTGCACCCCTACTTGTTTGTAAGGAATGCATGCAGTACAACAAATGGAGTAGGAGGACGATCACAAGAACTTGATGTTACTACTTAATAGCTGATATGGAAAATTTTATTTTACCATTGCAAAAGAAAATGAAACGTCAAATAGTAGCACTAACCTGAAATCAAACTTGAAGACGTATCGGATTCGGACGGATATTTCTGTTACCATATCCTAACCCATATTTTTTCTCCGGATTCGGTACCAATCGGATTCGGTGCCGGATCGGTCGGGATTAACCCGACCCGTTTGCACCCCTATGCATAGCCACTGTCATAACGTGGTTGGACGGCAGGCGGCCTGACATCCCGTGGCAAATCGGCAGGTGATTAAGTCAGCTTAATTACCTGCACTAATTTACTTTTTTTGCTTGTTGTTTGTTTGAATTTTTAAATATAGCAAATTAGCTTAAACAATCACAAAATTTTATGTGCAGTCTTATAACACAACATACTTAGTTGTGTAATTTTTTGGTAATTTTATCCATTGTGAATATTTCTCAAACATTCGTACGATTTCGATAGTTGTAGGAGTTGTTACATATAGCAAATGAGCTTCAAAAATTACAAAGTTTTGTGGGAGCCTCCTGACATAGTCATAGTAATTGTGTAATTTTTTTGGAAATTTTATGTGCCCCAAATTTACCACGTTAATTTATATTAATTTAATCATGAAATTAACGATGCGTGTGCATCTTTTGCAGTGCTTGATCTCTATTCTTCGCATATATGTCGGCCCGTTACTGTTATCTTTTCTTTTTCACTATGTCCTTCGTACAATTGTCACTCTATCCATATCGTCCCCCTCGCGCACTTCCTCGTCCTCACTAATGTCGTTATGTCCGTGCCGCACCCTAGCCCACTCCCTTGTCTGTACATTTGTCAGTATTACCATGCCGTCACTCCTCGCTCGAAGTACTGCTTGTCGATAAGGAGTCCTTAATTTGCGGGGTGAGCACACCGGGTTCTCTTTTTGCTCGGCTAAAAATACAAACGTCTCGTAGTTTGTCATCGCTCATCTCAGTCGCCCATCGCAGAATCTCAATCTCATGGTTGTCGCTCAAAATTAAGAGTGTGTAGCTCATTATTTTGATAAGCTAGTACATAGCTCATTGAGGATACTGCAGGAGGATGCACCAGTGCTGATTGCTTATCCTGAAATACATATAATTTTTTTATCGCATGCTTTCCACGTTATTTTCGTAGTCCTATTTAATTAGTGTTATTTAGTTAGTTGTAAGTAATGTAGTTTGTGTTATGAAGTAAGTTGGTCGTAGTAATATAGACATAGTTTGCATTTTTTTGTGTACATACGGTACCCATAATTTGTTATTGTATGGTAGTGTGTAATTAAGTAGTCGTAATTACTGTAGTGGCAATTAGTTAGGGTTAAGTAATGAGTTAGTGCTAAGTAATTAAGTGCTAAGGACGACGGTAATGAATCACTTGTAATTTTTTCAGACAGGTAATCAAATTGTTGGTAATTACTGAATTATTCGTATATAATTACAAGCATGTAATCACTAACTTGTATTATTTTACTGTCACTATCAATCTTCGCATTAAAATTTGATCTATCCCATTTGTTGGAAGGTAAGGCGTTACCAGAGCTTCTCGAACAGTTCTACGATGAGAACCACTAGGGCCACTCATGGATGATGGGTGACACGGTTGGCCCTCCACCCTTAAAGATACGGGGAGGGAGGGATCCTTGGGATTGGACGAGCAGTACGTCCCAATCCTGCGGGCCATGGGCTTGTTGCCCTTTGTGAGGCTGGTCTCCATTGGACGCCAATTCACCATCGACAGCAGCCTGCTCGCGGCACTGGTGGACAGGTGGAGGCTTGAGATGCACACATTCCACTTTGGATGAGGTGAGTTGACGATCACTCTATAGGATATCTCATTCTTGACCAGTCTCCCTCTCCGGAGTGATGCAATTGTTCCAGCCCCTACACCGGTGGATTGGAAGGAAAGGCTGGCGGACCGGTTCGGCCTGCCTATCCCGAAGGGTGCTCGTGGCGTTCCCCATGCTTGGCTGAAGAATTTCATTGTGTGCCCACATGATGCACCACTCAAGGTCGTTAGGACGCACCTCGTCGCGTACCTTCTTCATCTCTTTGGTTAGAGCTTGTTTCCAGGCACACACAACGATATTTGCAATGTCGAGTTCATTCGCATCGTCGAGTCTTTGGTTGACGCGGAGTTTGAGGCGATGCCTCAGTACAGCTAGGGATCAGCCATCCTATGCGTCACATATCGAGGGTTGTGTGACGCTTGCCAGCAAGGCACTGCTGATAACCCCAACCTGTGCGTGTGCTACGTGCTCCTGCAGCTGTGGAGTTGGGAGCACTTCCTGGTCGGGCGTCCGACCATTGTGACGCTAGTGCACCCATTCGACGAGTTCACCGACCTAATAGACGGGCTAACTATGGGCTTCTGGTGGACTGGTGCTTGTCTGAGCTGGGCCAAGGGCAAACCGTCGAGTTGCTACTTGCTGTGGACTGGTGCTTGTCTGAGCTGGGCCAAGGGCACAGCGATGTCATTTGGGGTCCATGGACTATAGACTTCGTGGAGCATGTATCACCATACGGGCTGTCCCTGTAGTGCCTGAAGGATGTGGCGCTATGGGCGACGACACGCCATCTGGTATTCTCGTACGTGGTGGAGGCTTACACGCCGCAGTAGATAATGCGACAGTTCGGTTTCAACCAGTCGTGCCCCCTCCAGATAGGAGGTTCCTACCACGAGTTGTACACCAGTGAGTCAAACTCCATCCGAGTAATGTTTACAGTTTGTATGTCTTACTTAGTAACGTCGATGATTCTGGAAATATAGGCAATCGAGGGCTGGTCGACATGTTACAGACTAGCGGCCAATGTAGCATGAGTGGACAATGGCATAGACGGACAAGGCGTACCTGGATGTCATCATGGAGCAGCGTCGGTATGACGTCCTGACGTACGATGAGTACTTGGAGTGGTACGTACCCCGGTCACACAGTAGACTCACCATTCATCCACCAGATCGCCCTGAGCAGATCACGCACGACGACAGTCTACAATGCTTGATCGTTCGCCACAACACTTCGCGGTGGCATGATAGCGTAAGATAGTTGCAATTTCTAAGAGATTCATTTACGGAATTCATACTGGTCGTTACTGAACCTGTTTCGTATAACACTTCAGTTGGAGTATGTGCAACGCATCGCAAGCTCATCCAAGACCGCCCTTACCAGCTCAGACACACCGCCGGCCGTGCAGAATACTTTGAAGTACATCCTAAGCAAGCCAAAACAAGAGTGCACAAGCTGAGCTGTGGCCGTGCAACGAATTATGCCATGCACATTGGGCACCTAGAGGGGGCACCATGCTCACCTGCCAGGTCATCGCGACTTAGCGAGTGCGGCTGGCCATCGCAATCTACCCAGTCTGCCTAACGTCGTAGTACTAGCCATTGATCATCCGCGGGTCGTATCAACGAGAAGGTAACTTACATCAAATCTATGTTTTGTTTTTCTATTAGGCCTTACGTTCCACTAACATCATGGCGTTCTCCCACCGTAGGTCTGCCGTCGAGATGCATCCCTTTTGACGTCTGCACCACCTACATAGACTATCGTTCCCCGTCGTTCATCTTCGCTGCACATCTGGGAGGTATGAGATTCAAATTGTACATCTGAATTATTTATTGTGAATAACATTGTTTCATCTTGCAGCCTCCAATTCAACATGGGGGTGACGTCGAGTCCATTTATGACAATATGGGCCTCCAGGATTCTTCCAGAGAGCGGTACACAGCGCTAGGGTTTGCAACGTATACAGGGCAGAGCTTAGCGTTCACACCATACACAGGGTTTGGAAACTTCAGTGGGCAGAACTCATCTAGCTTTGCTGCCACGTCATACGGTCAAGGCGAGAGCTCATTTGCACCACAAGGGTGATTTTTAGAGTCCTTCGTTCACGGCATTATTGCTGGCGGCTCGCAGTTCGATATGTCTCAGCTGGAGGACATTGACCCTTATTGGACCCAGCCTCTATACCTGAGCCTACTGGACCACCACCGGCCACTGAGCAAACAGAATGATTTCCATACCTCCCTCGAATAGAGACGCAACCTCCGGACTGGCTGACGTACCCACGGGACATGCTCATGCTCAACGAAAGACAAAGCCACGCATGGGGAGGCAGATGTGGCGAGGAGATAGCAGTGGCTCAGATGGGTGAGCCATATCACATCTCGTGTGATGTGCATTTCGTACTATTACGTGTACTTCTACAAATATTTATAATGTATGAACTGCAAAAGATGCCCGAGCATTGTTAATTTTATGATTAAATTAATATGAATTAACGTGGCAAATTCGGAGCACATAAAATTCCCAAAAAGTTACATAATTACTATGACTATGTTGGGAGGCTTCCTACAAAATTTTGTAATTTTTAGGGCTCGTTTGCTATATGTAACAACTCTTACAAATATCAAAATCATACAATTTTTTGAGCAACATACACAGCTAAGTACGTTGTGTCAGGAGGCTACACATAAAATTTTGTATTTTTTTCATGGGTATAGCAGATTGCAATCACAAGATGATTACCAGTTACGACGGGAACAAGAAATTTGACAACAACTAATGATAATCTAACATATAGATTAAAACTTGATAATACAAAACTAAGAACAAATATAAGCACACTGATCTAGATATATGATGGTATTTCTGTGAGGCAATTATCTATTTTATAGGACTAAAAATAAATATGATACTACCTACGGGTAAATAATCCTACCGTATCAACCCGGTGCTCTGATACCAAGATGATACATGGGCTTCGATCTACATGACGTAGGATCAAGGATAACTTTGGATCCGTGCAACTTGCCACTGTCTCAATGCAGCAACCTACGATAAAAGAATTCGTCCAATCACACGCTTCGATTCTCGTCTACTCGACCATGCCAAAATAGACATGACATTCTTCCCGTAAAATACAAAGAATCACAAGAACAACGAAGGTATTCTCAAAAAATCGCATAATTCCGAAATGGCAGCGTGGAGCATAAACCAAAGAATAAATAATACTAGCCGAGTGCCCATGTTTTGCAACGGAAACCCAAATTACATAAGCAAATCAACCAATTTGAGTTTTATGTGTACAAAAATATCATTACCGAGATAACAAAAGCATGTGTAGGATGTTTTTTAGAATTGATCTAAGGATAATTTTGATTTTCGATTTCAATGTACAATGTATGTGAATATATGCGTTGCTACTGATGAAACAATATATTACCTAGCACGTCAAGCCTTTATCAATGGGCTTTCCTCGGCTCCGCAGCAACGTTTAGCCGAGCTCGTCCCCTGTCCACATCATGCCTTCGCTAATGAGCTCGGCTTATACCCTTGCTTCGGCTCTGCCACCATGGCTCATGTCATGTCTTCATTGCACACCAGGCCTATTGGACCATGTTGGATAAAAAATATTGTTAAATATACTACCTAGATTTTAGGCACAAAACTGCGCCTTTCCTTTGTTACAAAGTCCAATATTATTAGTAGAGATATATGTCAACAGAGTAACCATGCAATTGCTACAAATGAGTCAAGTAGCCTCTGTCATATCCATGCAGGAATCTAGATGCAGTGCTTCCCAATATGTTCTTCCAAAGAACAAATTACTAAATAGCGCATAACCAGGCAACATCAAGTCGAGGGAACAAACAATATTCAAGACGCTTCCACATCAGAGCTAAGAAACATAATATGACTGCTCAATTTAAATGGGAACATCAGGAAAGAATTCTATAGACAATACTTTCATTACATCCTTGCATCATTACTACAAAACAAGCTATACTAGACACCTCATCACAAACGGTTCATCGGGAATCGTCTGTGTTGTAATTATCACAGATGGTTTTCCAAGCATGACCTTATACCGTCTATGATACGCAACTATCACCGACAGTTCTTGTCAATAACTGTTTATGATAGTTCACAGACGGTTATTAATACGAATCATTTGTAATAATTGTAGAGATCATAGACATTTCTTAATTAGAATCGTATGCAATAATTCACAGGCAGTTATTAACACGGACTGTTTGTGATAGTTGTGTATGACAGACGACTTGTGGCTGGAACCATCTATGATATGTATTTATATGTATGAATGATGCTTCGTCTCCCCGATGCGCGTCTCTTCAATCATTTTGGCTCACCGATGCGTCTCTTCGTCTCACGTGCCAGATGTATTCCTTATTGTATAAAAATGATTGTCTGCCACCAGAGATTAATCCCCACATTACTGATCTTATACGAGCACCTCGCCGGCCACCTACCTATATTTCTTGTCTTTCAAGAATAAATAAATGGCTCCCTACTCTTCTTTGTCGCCAGTAATGATGACCAACCTAGCAATATTATACAAGCACCTCGCCGACTGTACGCTGGAGGATGCTATGGAAGGACATTGTGCCAACAATGTCCTCCCTTCTATGTCCGAGGATTTGCCAAAGCAGTTGAAGGCCACCTTCCGCTGTCTTGGCATCCTCCTCCACCGCGTCTACTGGTTGGTCTCCCGCTTTCAGCGAGTTAACCTCGTCATCGACGTGGTCCTCCACAACAATGTTGCATGTCTCCGGAGGCTTGCCATCACTTAGAGTGCTTAGTCGATGTGACGGTCGACTGGGTCAACTTAGTCAAGACCCCTCAAGAAAGGGAAGAAAGCCTATGGGCTTAATTCGACTTGATTGTTCAGTCGAAGGATGTTCAGGAGACCCTGGAATGAGCGTGTCAGCTGGTGGACACATTTCGGGCTTCGTTCACTAATGATCCTGAACCATCCAATGCCGATCACTTCGCCTACGAAGTTTGAAGATGGAGATATCATGCTACCTCCATCGCTAGAAAACCTTTTAAGCAGTTAGGTTTGTATTTTTTTATCTTTTGTAAGAAATGACTAGCTATTTTGTATCAAATGCTTAGGCCTGCTTAGACATAATTTTTGTTTTGGTATAACCTTTTCCACATAAAATGATAGGCTTTTGAAATGTATTCTTGACTTTGGTGAGTCAGGAAGGATTATGAAATGTTTCCAAATGAAATTATAAAAACTTGGTTTAGACTTAGACAAATGGTTAGGTGGTGGGTGCTTGCTGGCATGCATTGTTGTTTGGTGACACAATGTTGATTGCTTGGCACAAGGGGTATATGGTTGGTGCCTAACTCAGTTAAGGACCCGTCTGTGAGCTACCGTTGCAAAGCCCTTTTCGTACTACCACAAGGTTGGTATGAGACAGTCCTAACTGACTAATTTGTAGGTCCCAACCTAAGTCTCGCTGGAGGTTGAAAGTGAGCGTGGCGTAGGCCATGAGAAGTCTCACTCGTCTCAAGAGGGGGTCCTAGTCTGGTGGATTCCTTACTAGGGTGAAACCTTAGTGTTGGCTTGGCCAGGTTGAAGGCTTTACATTGTAAAGTCATTGTTGTGATTTTCTCAGTCACACGCCTACGGAAGCATGTAATGGCCGACATTATAAGATTATCATATCTTGTAGGTAAAGTTGTACAACCTCTGTAGAGTGTGTAATCTATCCTGGATAGCCGTGTCCACGGTCATAGGCAAGCTGAGTAAAGTTTTTCACAGATTAGACTTTATTTTTCAAAATGGTTTATGAAAACATTATGGATGGATGGAATCCATGAGAGATTAAAAAGCGTATAGATGGATGGAATCCATATGAGATCTTTTTGGAAAAGATGGTCCACGTGGGATGCCCGTGGTTAGGTTAGTGCTTGGTTGAAGCCTGCACTAACAATATTATTTTGTTAAAATCTTGTTTCTATTTATTGTATCAAATTTAGCGTTTGAACCTACTTACAATATTTACTTCAATTCTGCTTTTCGCTCAATTAACCTTATTATGCCTTCCTTTGTCAATCTTTATGCATGCATTAACTCTGTTAAACCTCCTGGTGTAACTTGTGGAGTACATTACGTGCTCATGTTGCTCAATTCATCATTTCTCAGAGGACAACTTCGACTTCAGTGAGGATCAGAATGAATAGGCCGCATCTTATTGTCGTTTGCCCGTGGGCAGGCTCAGTGGGCTTCTTTCGCTTTGGTTTTTCTTTCGCTGCTTATAGTTAATTTTGGTTTATGGACAACTGATATAAACTTTGACCATCAGGTTCATATTCAGTTAAGTAAAGTTTGTCATTGTGCTTGATATGTATCCCTGTTATCTCTGTGTGCACTAGCTGATCTTGGACTAGTGCGATTAACACAGAGGGTTTCGGAGTTGTTACTATGGGATCTGACACCCACTTTTTACCTCATGTGTGTTACATCCATCCAGATCTGTTAGTGTCTTTTTTATGTGGAACCCAAAAAGGAATGGGGGAAATGGATGTGGGAGGGAAGATGGGCCTACTTGTGTCAGGCTGAAAGTGGTAAGGTTGTTGAGGGTGATCTTGGTGTGGTCCTCACATAGATGAAGGAGTGGATGGTGGTCCCTTATCATTGCTGAAAATGTCGCCTTCGTGTGGTCCTCACAATCGGCCTTCTGGGTCACCGGTGGTCCACGCTATGCTTCGACTTCCACTACGTTCTTGTCTCCCTTCCTTCGACTCTTCTCTCCCTACTTCTATGGGTGGGCTACTGGTTCAAGTAAAAAAATAGACTTCTATGGGTGGGCTACTGGTTCAAGTAAAAAAATAGCATAAAACACTGTTAGTTGGAGTAGTAGTTGTACAAGAGGAATATTACAGCACTATACACTTGAGCTTGAAAAGGCATGAAGAAAATTAATTTGCTTCATGCCTTTTCAAGCCCAATGTACAGTGCTTTAATGTTTATCTTGTAATTGTTGAGAAATACGTGTCCTCTCCTCCGACTCTCCTCTCCTTACTTCTATTGGTGGGCTACTAGTTTTGGGATGAAACTCTCTGGCCTTCGGCCGAGAGATGAAATAGCTTGAGAATGAATTTAGAGATAACTTGTTGGATGTTCTTATTTCTTGTAGTAATAATATACATCACCAGACGTTTTTATTTCTTATAAGATCAACCATGTGCTAATGTTTCCGCTCACAGCTCACTGTAATTAGATTTTTCTTGTAAGAGAGATGATGTCATCATCGTTGCCATCAACGTCGCCGACTAGGTCTAACACTCCGAAGACCGGGGTAACTAAGCATGGAAGAGGAGTATCGAAAATGCAAGAGGGCCAAATGACCATCACAGAGGTCTCTCTGGATGGGCTCCCTCTGCAACCAAAGAAAGCAGCAACATTTTGGACTACCTATGGGATACTTGGAAGGCAACGAGTTCTCATCATCGTAGCAAATTGGAAAGTTTTGACAAAAGACGATAAAAATCAGTTGTGGGTGGAAACTTCAAACTCGTTCGAGTTCCCAGAAGAAGTCCAAGGACTCATGCGATGGCAGGCACTCCTCACGATGGGAAAAGCATGGACCACTTTCAAGACCATGCTTGTCACGCAGTACATGACCAAGGATCACATGTACTTCATGAGGTATCCTTTCTTATCGCCGAAAATATGGGAGGCATTTGTGCGAACAAAGATGATGACCAAATTTCAACAGGAAAGGGCGGCACACAAGGCTCTCGAGGCACAAAACACTCACCCCACAGACTCGACACCATTGGGTATGCGGATAAAATCTTGCAATGGAGAATGTAGGATGAGGTTGCAATCTGATCAAAGGCCTCCCCGCCATTTGCTGGGATCACAAACGAGCACGCCCAAAACTAGTTAAAAGTAAGGCCATCAAACACATCTTCGGGCGTCTCCTCTTTTAAAACACTACAGACGAGGAAGTCTCCCAACGCGTGGTAAGATATGTTAAACTACCTAGTTGTTAATAGGTCCATAACTTTATTGGGTCTAAAATAACATGATTTAACTTCATAGGGTCTAAAATAACATGATTGCCTTTAGTAGCAAGCATTGACTACTAAATCTTCTAAAGGCTCGTTTAAAGTAGTCAGGGAGAATGATATACTATCCACGGTCCAAAGAAACAAGGAGCACCTAGGTTGCACGTGAAGCCTGGGGGTTTACATACCTTGGAAGCACGGATTCCCAAATGACTCCGAGGCATATAGGAGTAGAAAGAGATCTAAGGCCGAGCGTAAGGAATAAATGAAATAGGAGCTTCGTGCACAACTTGAGGAACGACTATTTGCCTCACTTCGAGAGAAGATAGCTACCTCACTTTGAGGAGTGATAGATTCATTGAGGGAAGAACTGAGAGAAGTCCACAATCGCTCGCAAGCCACCCCGTTATTGTGGAACTCTGTCCCCCTCAACGTCAGAGTAGCTACACGTCCACACCACTTTCTGAACATAGCAACACCCACTTATCTATCGATAACATCTGTGTAATGTAGCTCTCTAGAATGCTGCATAGATAGACTTAGTGGACGCCTTAGCTCATCGTGTATCATTATGTAGGAGCCCACGCTGTGCATCCTCAAAGTCAGGGTTGGCTCCATTCCGGTTGATTCTGGGCGAGGGATGGTGTTTCCATGCCTGCTAGGGATGTAGGTGCACGGTGCCCAGTTAAGGTCCTAAAAACATCATTAATCAAGTCCACCTAGACTGGTTTCACGAAGGTCCAGGTGAACTTGATTAATGATATTTTTAGGACAATCCCACTGGAGAAGCCCCCAAACGAAGAGATCATGATACTAAGAGATGCCGTCCACACATTCGTCTAGTGGCCCAAGAGAGACATCTCTTGGACCCTTTCGTGCCTTGATCTCCACACGACTATGTGTGTCAAACAGAACTCTCTATGACTCCACCTCATGCTCCGCTTTAGATGGCCATCACATCGGCTCCCGTGGAGACGATGCCAA
Source organism: Bonia amplexicaulis (assembly GCA_036346245.1). Lineage (NCBI taxonomy): Eukaryota > Viridiplantae > Streptophyta > Magnoliopsida > Poales > Poaceae > Bonia > Bonia amplexicaulis. The sequence goes on along the minus strand of CM070747.1, from coordinate 18,264,865 downwards.
AGATGTATCACAAGTGAGACGTTAAGGTCCAACTGAAGAAGATTAAGGTGCCTCTCAGGCCGCGGAAGTACAAGCTCAAAGTATCATTGGTTCCTGAGTCATAATTACCTAGCCTTGGACTAGTTTGTAGAACTTTGCATGCCTGGTACATGTAGAGGTCCAACAGAAAGCCAAATCGGCAAAGTAGATTCACCGTGCGATACACGGAAGTGCATTTCCTCCACATCTTAGGCTAATTCGTCATGACCTTCGAAGACTTATTCTTACTATTCAACCTCGACAAACTCGACGCCTCACTTCTACAATATTGGACACTATAAATGTAATGTACAATCAAGTTCTACATTCACGTAATACCAATAAATGTTATAACTCATTACTTATGTATAGATCCATAATCCAACAAGTCCAGCGACAGTGAAAACCGGTTGGTTTCCTCGACTAACACTTAGTCTCTGAGTAACCCATCAAGGAAAATGCATCCTTCGTCGAAGATTACATAACAGCATGATTGCTTGCTCAGAGTGACAAGGACTATATCTTGGTACCCTTCAACCAGGGGTAAGTGCTTCACTAGTTGCACTCCCTTACTATTATTGTGGCTCACACTAGAATGTTTCTCACTCTCTCGCTTATTCTGATCCTTTCTCTTTTGCTCATCCACGAATACCTCTTCCGGTGTCATGGGTAGCCATGTAAACTTCTCTCCTTTATGGACAAAAACGAGACGGTTTGCATGATCGCTGATTTGCACATCACTATCGAATAACCAAGGACGTCCCAACAGCAGGTGACATGCATGCATGGGCACCACATCGCACTCCACCACATCATGATATGTGCCAACTGAAATATGGATTCTTACCATGCATGTCACTCTCATTGATCCGCAATCGTTCAGCCACTGCATATGATAAGGATGTGGATGACGCTTTGTTTGCAATCCTAACTTCTCAACCATCTCTGTACTAGCAATATTATTGCAGCTGCCACTATCAACAATAACTCGACATACCTTCGCATTCACCAAACAGCGTGTATGAAACAAGTTATGCCGCTGCCCCTTATCTTCCTCAACAACCTGGGCACTCAAACAATGGCATACGACCAAGGCTTCTCCTCCCACATGGTTATGGCTCAACAAAGTGCTAGCCACATCATCCTCATGATCATCTTCAGCTACAAGATCATGGTTAGCATTAATATCACCCTCAGGGTCACTCTCAGACTCCCACCCACCCTCTTCATTTACTAGCAGCACCCTCCGGTTAGGACACTCCAAAGATTTGTGTCCTCTTCCTTTGCACTTAAAACATTGAATATCACGACTGCTGACATGCGTCATTTTTATATATATTTACATATCATTTTACCCTCTTATTTTTCATATTTTGGAACCATTTATTATCATTTACACGTTTTTCTATAATTAATTGCTCGAAATGGACTATTTTATATTTTTCGTATTTTTCTCAGGTAGTAGCGATCTAGGCGCATAAACCACAATTTGGCATTCCGGCTGCTCAGACAAATGTGCGATCGTCACGGGCGATAGGATCTTTTCGCAAGAAATCGAGTTTTCGAGGCCAAAAGAAGAAGTGAAATGGGAGAAGGACCAATATGTAAACCCTAGATACTGGGAGGACTAGATCGAAAATTGCCGAAACCCACCAAACCCTTTAGCCGCCGCCGCCGCCTGCAGAGGGAGCCCGAGCCCGGTTCTTCCTTGCTTCTCCCCTTCCATCTCCTGCTCTCCGCCGCCTCTCTTCCTTCTCCATCTTCGGCCGCCGGCGAGGGCTGCGCCACCACTCTTCGGCCACTCGCGCTACCTCTTCCGCCTACTCCCGTGCGCCCCCACTACTTCTCCATCTTCGCCGCCTCTTCCTCACCGCTCTTCGGCCACCCGAGCCCGGCGCTTCTTTCTTCCTTCGCCCCCATCCGCTCTCCTCCCCCATTCTCTTCTCCGCGCCCGCGAGGTCGGGCCATCTCGCCGGCGGCCGCTCCTAACCGCAGACCCCCGCCGCTCTTCTGCCGCTACCCACCGCTTCCGCCGCCACCGACTCTCCGCCTTCCTCTCTGCGCCACCCTTCTCCTCCTCCTTCTCCACATCCGACTGCCGCCGCCATCCACCTCACCGGTACCTCAACCGCCGACTTCCATCAGCGCCGCCGCCGGCACCTCTTCACCGACGCATGCGAGCTCTGGGTCTCCATCACCTCTCCACCGACGGCAACTACTTCGGCCGCCTCAACTCCTCGGCTTCATCTTCACCCGCGACCGCGACCGCCGACCCCTGCTCTGCTACCTCCACTTCACCGACGGCTGCACCATCCTCTGCTCTGCTTCCTCCTCTGCTACGTCTCCTTCTTCGGTTCAACTCTAAATCCTCTCCCTTTATCTCTTTACTGCTCATTTTTATCTGTTGAATTGTTGGTTTATGCACTGTGTTTGTGAGATGTGAACTCAGATTATGCACTGTGTTGATGAATTGTGGATGTTGATATATTGCACTGTGAATGTCAATCTGCTATTATGAGATGTGGTCATGCTGGAATATTTGTGAAACAGTGCAATCTTTGTGTTAGTCATCAGTGTTATTACTTATCAGTTGTGATTTTGTTTAGATATGTTCAGTGGTTATATATGTTAGATTGATTAGCATTAATGTGATGTTAGGTTAGTGATGTGTGTTTATTTGTGATCGGTCTTTGTGTAGGGTCTATCCTGTTGTCCGTTAGTATATGTGTATGTTTGTGCGCGGATTAGCTAGCGGCGACCGTTCCCTTCCTCTTGCTGTCTCGACTCCCTCCTTGCTTCTAGACTCCCTCTTTTCTTCTTTCCATGGTCACTCGATAGTTAGGTCGTGCATTCGTAGTTCGTGTTTAGTGTCGCCTTGTGACGTCGTCATATAAGTTAGTCGTCGACCACTTTCTCCTTGTTCTCTCTCGACTCCCTCGTGCTTCTAGACTCCCCGAGTGCTTCTCGACTTTCTCCTGCTGTCTCACGGTCGGTAGTTAGATATATCGTCGATCGGTAGTCGTTGTAGTTCATGTTTCGTTTGTGTCGTAGTCGTGTAGTTCGTTCGGTCGTATGACATTCATTCGTACGGTCGTTCGTTCCGTCGTTCTTCGATCGTTTAGTTCGTTCGTCGTTTTGATCGTGTGAGTTACAGTTCATTCGTTCGGCTGCTTCGGCAGTCGTTTTAGGTTTAGTTTTCTCCCCTGTTTCATTTGGCCTAGCTTTAGCTGAGCATCGGTAGCCTTAGTCTAGTCCCTGTGGAGAACACGACACTCGCCGCTATTTCAGTGGCAACCCGTTCACTTGCGGGTGTGCTAGTTTAGCACGATCAAGAAATTGGCGCCGTTGCCGGGGTATAGCTTTGAGCGACAGTGTTAGGCTATAGACTACGTCGTTTGTTTTCTTTTGCTTGTTTTGTGTTTGCGCTTACTTGTCTTTCATATCGTCATTGTCTATATTTGTGATGTATTGCTACCCTCCTAACCCATTCCCTAGTCATTTCTTTCTCTAGTGTCTTTTAGTATCCATTCTCGTAGGTTGATCGATATAGGTACTTATTGAGGCTATGGCTTGCTATTATGATTCTCATGGTTTTATGAGCACTCCTACTTATGATACTCTTCAAGAACAGGTAAATCTATTGTCTCGTCAGTTAGAGTGCTATGTTTTAGAGCGGGGAGTTGAGTTAGAGAGCGGGCATGATCAGTACGGTTCTTTATCAGGCGCTCGCTCTCCAGTTGTTCCTATATGCCAGACTTGTGGTTTTCAGGGCCATTCACCCGCTGAGTGCCAGCGTGGTTATTTGTCCACTCCAGAGTGTTACGGGATGAGCTTTGCTCAGCCGAGTGGGCTATACCATGACACTTATCACCCCGGATGGCCTGAGCACTCGAGTCTGTCATATGGAAACAACCCTGATATCTCATCTTTTTCTTCTAGTATACCATTGCAGGGTTTTAGATATGGAGATCATGATATTTCTCATTGGTCACATCAGCACTATCCTGTACCTCAGCATCAGTCTCCTACTCCTGAGCTTGATCAGATGTCTAGATTTGAGGAGAGGATATCTAGGATGATAGGAGATTTCGAGAGTAGGATGAGTAGTGACTTAGCATTGATCCGACACCTCCGCCTGCAGCTCACCTGCTCCTTCACCGAGCCGCTTTACGCTTCCTATGTCTGAGTCTTTAGAGCAGTCTCATGAGCCACCTCCTTCACATGAAGATCAGGCTGCCCGACTTGATGCATTATGCAAGGAATTCATGACTGTGCCTCCTGGTGGTGATCGTGCGATGGCGATTCGTGACGAGATTGAGGCTATTATGAGCACCGCCTATTTGTGTGGATAGTTTTACCGTTTCACAGCCTACCATTAGCACCACAGAGATAGTTCTGGATAGAGATGAGTGTCAGCCTACCAGTCTTACACCCGATCTTGCTAGTGAGGGCCTGTTGATGGAGACACTTCAGATACACTTAGAGGCACCTCAGTCAGATTCTTCGCCTATTGACTCTGATGATCCTTATGTTGACATTGAGCCAGATGATGAGGACATAGCTCTTGATGATGATTGTTTCACTATGGATATGCTTTTGAGTTCTGAGGTTCCACATCTTGATAAGGGGGCTGCTTTCGATGTTGAGGAGGAGTACATTTCTATTGATCCACCACCTGCTACTTCCTTCGTTGACATCGCCCCTCTGGAGGTTTCTACTACCGTACATTCTACTTCACCTACACTTCAGGTAGTTTGGAAACTTTTCCCCGACCAGCTCAGGTTTGATTTCCTTCGCTCGGACGAGACATACTCTATTACTGATTGTGCTCATCTCACTTATAGTCTTCATGATGTGCTTTATCGATATACCTACATGATTGGATATTCTATTGATGACTTAGAGGGTGTCAACCCTATCACACATACTTGCCATATCTTTGGGGTTGTTTGCAGGGTTATGCTTGTGTACCATCGACTACGAGCGGACTTGGTTCGAGTCGATATTCCTTGGGATCCAGGTGGATTTCGAGGCATGCTGTTTCATGAGGAGGGCGGACATGTGCCTTTTCCATGTCCCGTCCTTGGCCCTCCTCTCGCTACATCCAAATGAGCACATCTCTTTATCTTTTTATCTCCATACATTTTGTTAGTTTTTGTTGGTTTATCCTCTTTTCTTTCTTTTTATTCCAGGTCCTGTGCTAGGTCTTCATCCTTGTACATGCGAGAAGTCATGGGATGATTTGCCTACTTCCACTACGTCATATATGCCCGGTGAGCTGTTTCTTACCCCTTTAAGCACATTCTAACTCATTGCTCAATTTAAGCTTGGGGGAAGACTTGTATGTGTATGGATGATGTTCTAGCATGTTTGTATTATATTTGTGAGCATTTGAGCTTATTGTCGTGTAATTGATGATATATGGTCATTCTTCTGCTTATGTTGATGATTTAGGGCCTTTGCTATTGCTCTCATGTTATTCTTGATTATATATCTTTGCCATGTGAGCCCACGCCATGATTAATCAAGAAAGGTCATGTCGAAATTTTCTTCATTGAGCTATATTGTCACTAGTTCCTTGTATGTTTTAAGTCACTTGGCATCATTTTATAGAGCTTGAGTTTTGTTTATTATCCTTGATGTGCTTAGAAACCTTGTGATCCTATAGCATTTGATTCATTGCGAGTTACGCATGTGTTTTAACCATTTGCGGATTGAATTGGTTCTAGTCATCGCCTCTTGAATTATTATATCTTAGATTCATGCTTTGGTATATGTTATTTTAGATATTGATACTTTGCTTGAATGTAAAATTTGTGAAAGGGGTAGTCCTATCTTGAGCCAATAACATGGTTGATTTATCTAGGTATCCATGCCTTAGGACATGTGTTACTTAGCATTAATGAAAACCGGTTAAAGATGCTTAATCAAAACTAAAAAAAATAAAAAGTAAAAAAAAATTTGTTATGCAATATGTGTGAAATAAGTGACTATGTCACATTGGTTCGCAAACATTTGAATAAGTGGCAAAGTTTTGCCCAAGGGTTGGAATAAGTGGCACAAGTGCCCAATGTGTATTCTAAATTTGCTAAAAATCAACAAAAATTAGGTATCATGGCTCAAGTGTGGGCTTTTTCATAAATATCATGCAAGTATTAGTCTCTTTGTCTCAAATAGCAAATGCCTTAACATGACTCTTTGATATGCTCATTCTTGATGTTATACCTAGTTCCGATGCCTTACAATTTTGGTTAGATTCATGTGATCACTTAGTGCATTTCGACACTTGTGTATGTAACTTGATTTGGTCAAATGTTGTAGTTATCACTAGAGATCTTTGCTTGAATATTCATTCTCATCTTGGATGATTCTCAAAACTCAAGTTAGATAATCATATTTTACATTGTTGTATGCCTTTTGATTTATTACATGCATGAAACTAGTCTTTTATAATAATGACTTGTTGTCCGGATTCGATAATATCATGCCATTTACTTGAGGACAAGTAAAAGTTTTAAGCTTGGGGGTATGACATGCGTCATTTTTATATATATTTACATATCATTTTACCCTCTTATTTTTCATATTTTGGAACCATTTATTATCATTTACACGTTTTTCTATAATTAATTGCTCGAAATGGACTATTTTATATTTTTCTGTATTTTTCTGCAGGCCGGCGCGATCTAGGCGCATAAACGACGAATTTGGCATTCCGGGCTGCTCTGTACAAATGTGCGCATCGTCACGGGCGCATAGGATCTTTTCGCGAAGAAATCAGAGTTTCCGAGGGCCAAAACAGAAGAAGTGAAATGGGAGAAGGACCAATATGTAAACCCTAGATACTGGGAGGACTAGATCGAAAATTGCCGAAACCCACCAAACCCTTTAGCCGCCGCCGCCTGCAAAGGGAGCCCGAGCCCGGTTCTTCCTTGCTTCTCCCCTTCCATCTCTTGCTCTCCGCCGCCTCTCTTCCTTCTCCATCTTCGGCCGCCTCTTCCTCACCGCTCTTCGGCCACCCGAGCCCGGCGCTTCTTTCTTCCTTCGCCCCCATCTGCTCTCCTCCCCCATTCTCTTCTCCGGCGCCGGCGAGGCCGGGCCATCTCGCCGGCGGCCGCTCCTAACCGCAGCACCCCCCCGCCGCTCTTCTGCCGCTACCCACTGCTTTTCCGCCGCCACCGACTCTCCGCCTTCCTCTACCGCGCCACCCTTCTCCTCCCTCCTTCTCCACATTCGACTCGCCGCCGCGCCATCCACCTCACCGGGTACCTCAACCGCCGACTTCCATCAGCGCCGCCGCCGGCACCTCTTCACCGACGCATGCGAGCTCTGGGTCTCCATCACCTCTCCACCGACGGCAACTACTTCGGCCGCCTCAACTCCTCGGCTTCATCTTCACCCGCGACCGCGACCGCCGACCCCTGCTCTGCTACCTCCACTTCACCGACGGCTGCACCATCCTCTGCTCTGCTTCCCCTCCTCTGCTACGTCTCCTTCTTCGGTTCAACTCTAAATCCTCTCCCTTTATCTCTTTACTGCTCATTTTTATCTGTTGAATTGTTGGTTTATGCACTGTGTTTGTGAGATGTGAACTCAGATTATGCACTGTGTTGATGAATTGTGGATGTTGATATATTGCACTGTGAATGTCAATCTGCTATTATGAGATGTGGTCATGCTGGAATATTTGTGAAACAGTGCAATCTTTGTGTTAGTCATCAGTGTTATTACTTATCAGTTGTGATTTTGTTTAGATATGTTCAGTGGTTATATATGTTAGATTGATTAGCATTAATGTGATGTTAGGTTAGTGACTGTGTGTTTATTTGTGATTAGTGCTGTGTAGGGTCTATCCTGTTGTCCGTTAGTATATGTGTATGTTTGTGCGCGGATTAGCTAGCGGCGACCGTTCCCTTCCTCTTGCTGTCTCGACTCCCTCCTTGCTTCTAGACTCCCTCTTTTCTTCTTTCCATGGTCAGTCGATAGTTAGGTCGTGCATTCGTAGTTCTGTGTTTAGTGTCGTCTTGTGACGTCGTCATATAAGTTAGCTGTCGACCACTTTCTCCCTTGTTCTCTCTCGACTCCCTCTGTGCTTCTAGACTCCCCCAGTGCTTCTCGACTTTCTCCTGCTGTCTCACGGTCGGTAGTTAGATATATCGTCGATCGGTAGTCGTTGTAGTTCATGTTTCGTTTGTGTCGTAGTCGTGTAGTTCGTTCGGTCGTACGACATTCATTCGTACGGTCGTTCGTTCCGTCGTTCTTCGATCGTTTAGTTCGTTCGTCGTTTTGATCGTGTGAGTTACAGTTCGTTCGTTCGGCTGCTTCGGCAGTCGTTTTAGGTTTAGTTTTCTCCCCCGTTTCGTTTGGCCTAGCTTTAGCTGAGCATCGGTAGCCTTAGTCTAGTCCCTGTGGAGAACACGACACTCGCCGCTATTTCAGTGGCAACCCGTTCACTTGCGGGTGTGCTAGTTTAGCACGATCAACTGCGCAAAGAATATGATGATGCCGGTGCAGAAGAAATCCCCGCCGATGCAGCGGGATGCCTATCACTGGGCGAGATGTTGGCGAAGATGTTGATGATGCCGTGGGTCGACCATTTGTGGTGGTCGGAAGCAGCCCAGAAGTCACACCTCCTCCTGCAGCCCCCTGTGAGCGGCCCTTGGACTGTTGCTGTCCATGGCTCCAACTCGGTATAGCTGGATGGCCCGAAAAAGAACAGAATTGTCCGTGGCGCTGATTTCGCTTCTCCACTCGCATGGCTTGGTATACTAGTTCCTGCATTGTGTTATAGGGATACAACTCTACATCATTAGCAATATCTTCATTCAAACCACGCAAAAACCTTGCCATCTTAGCTTCATCACTTTCTTGAATTCTTGCACGAATCAACAATACTTCCATCTCTTTGTAATAATTATCAACGGTGCGGGAACCTTGACTAAGGCGCTGCAATATGTTATGGAGATCTCTTTGGTAATGTTGAGGAATAAATCAACATTGCATAGCACGTTTCATCCCTTCCCATGTGCTGATATGGTCATTGCCCGCTGCATATAGTACCTCCTGTAACTGATTCCACCATGTCAGTGCGTAACCAGAAAATTCTACAGAAGCTAATTTTACCCTCCTTGCATCAGAAAAATCATGGATACGGAAAATCTGATCGCACTTCTCCCAATCAACATATGCATCCGGATTCTCCTGTCCGGTAAAAGAAGGCACATTTATCTTAATTTTTGCCATGCTGTCCGGATCATCTCGGTAATGATAGTGTCCACCACGTCGAGGGAATGGTGGCTGCTCCAATGGATCAAGAGCGTCACGCGCTTCATCACCATCATCGTAGTAATCTCCAATGTCATGCCCATGGGGACCAAGGCCACGACCGCGTGCACCACGGCCTCGGAAAGGCCGTCCATGTTCACCTAGGGCGCCCCTACCCCGTGCAACACCGGGTAGAGCGCCGCCCTCTGTATCGTCGGCCAGTGGGGCAGCGGGGTTTTGTTGATGATTCCCGTTACCAACTGTAGGAAAACGCTCATCGAGCATCCTCGCAAAAGTGCCCTCCAACCGCTGTTCAAGCGCCATGATCTCGCGATTGAGCCTCCCTTCAAAGTGTTGTGTTTGACGGTCAAATTCTTGATGAGTCACTAAGACTTGAGCATCCTCACCATGAGGATGGTGCACACTCTCCGACGTTCCTGTCATGTTAGCTGTGATTGATAACAAATATATATATATGTGGACAACTCACAACTCACCTCTTGCTTACCCAAGCTCTTATGCTCCTCGCCGAATCATGGTGTTTGTACTGGTGGTAACAACTCAGATGTGGACACACGATTGTAAAGGAAGCTCTAATGGTGTTTTGGTGGAGCTAGGTAAGTGATAATCACAAGGAGTACAGTGCTGAAATTTAGTAGTAGCAAAATCAAATAATAATCCAACTAGAAATCAATGCCTAGATTGCCAGTCTTTGCACCAACCCTACAGAAAGACCTTCTGAAAATGCAAAGTGTAGATTCTTGCAGCACAACCTTTTTTTTCTCCTCTGTTGGTGCGCAAATAGCAGAACCAACGCATGTTCTTAACTTGTGAAATGGTAATAGAGAACACATTTTTTTCTCTCAATGCATACTTTTGTTTCGTTTTTTTTGCTTCTTTTTTTTCTTTTTGCTGATCTGAACTGATATGTCACTAATGAAACAAACTATACTAAATGAAACAAACTAGTATGGTAATGCACTCAATGACTAGCAATACTAGACATCGCCTCTAAGGATTAGAACTTGGTAATGCACTCTAAAAAATCAGAATTAAAAAGAAATGGCTGGGTTTTTTTTTCGGTTCTGGACGCTAGGATCAAAGACAAACTACTAATTAGGTAGTTCTCAATTTTTGTCAGTTCTGGACGCTAGGATCAAAGACAAGCTACTAATTAGGTAATGAACAAGAACTAATCTACTACTGAAATTAGAGATAAATTAATCCTACTGTGGGAACGTCGGCTCTGATACGAGATGATGCACACTAGCCTGGGAGAGCCAATGCACCGATTTGCCCGATCTCACGGCGTAGGATCAAGAACGGTACTTTGGGGAAACTTGTAACCCAACGACGAGGAAGAAAACCGTAACCTACTATCCGAGACAATTGTTAGTCCACAAACCTGAATACTAACTCAAACAGCTACACTCGATGGCGTAGAAGCACAAGCTAGATGCAATTCGCGGGTAATCACAAGAACTCGGTAAACAAGAACACTCTCATTGTTCTTAATAAAATCAATCTCCAAAAGAAAAGGCCTCCCTACGGATAGGAGTAGAGGGGTATATATACTAGGAACAACCCTCCTAGCTGGGTATGAACATAAGTCACCATGTTGGAAGGTGGAAGACCAACTGGTTGAAGTATTCAAGGAGTCTTCTCAAATTCTCGTGCGTCTGCTCAACTTTTGCGCAGTCTTTAGTAAAACACCAATAACTCTCTCCTCGGAAGTCCAAAAGACGAACCGTTTGTTGGAGGTGAAAATAGACTTGATTATTTTTCCATCCATATATGATATGCACAGTAAAACATGACAGGTTGGTGCGCAAGCCTTCAAAGAGTCTTCAGTTTTCGCACAACATTTATCAGCATGTGCAACTGTTACTAAAATGACCATAACTTTCTTTACACAACTCCAAATGATGCACGATTTGAAACATAGGAAAATAGACTGGACAAGCCATCCATTGGTCTGGTGTATGCTGGTTGAAAATATTATAATTCATGCAGATAATGATTGCAAAACTCGTTGGTTTTCTAGACCTCCCTGTTCCTCTCCAATACACCCGAGTTCAATCAAAGAAGAAGAGGTGGGAGCACGACCAAGTCACAAGAATCTAAAATGTAGTTTAGGTTAGCATTCACCTGATCATGTATTTGCTTAGCACGTCTTCTTGTGATTGGTCCTTGATATTGTTGGTCCTTGAGATGATTATCTTCAGTGTGGTTATTGAAGGTTAGGATATCCTCATCACGCTGGTCTGCAGTCTGCAGAGCTGCCGCTGTCCGCCTAGCCCTAGTGGAGGAGCAACTCTAGAACGGCAGGACTTGGGGACCAGGTTGGGGATTTATGGTTAAATGAAAGGATGACTGGTGACTGAACGAGAATCGAGTATATTAGCAGGCTCCATGGCTTCCTCCTGGGCTTGAGGAAATGAGGCCTTCTGGCCTTGAGTGTTTGAGCCGTTGAGTGGACTGGCCGGCTGGCCTGCCCTGCCTGCCTTAAGTGAATAAATGGCCGAATAGAGACCTGCATGGTAAATGGCCAAATAGAGACCTGCATGGTTCAGATTATGACTTGTCCTGGCAAAGCTGACTATCTGAGACCTGGATGACAACAGCACTGAAGCTGCGCATTTCAAAATTTTAGATATGCTCAAGCATACCAAGCACCCCGGTCAGTTCCGTTCACGCTTTACAATAGCCTAAGGACCTAGCCTTGTATCGGCACTAAAGGATACGGTCAACATTCACACGCACGACACAAGACCAACAAAACTCACGTACGGCATAAGGGCATCAAATCCTTCACGCATAAGATTCGGACTCAATCAAAACAACTAATGTGATCTGATTACTAGATAAGGCACGCCGGCCGTTTGTCTCTCACGCATCTTTGACAGCTGGTCCTTTCTCTTTCTTTTCCTGAACTAAAGCATCGTATGCTCCAGCCCATACTGCTCTCCATACGTATGCAGCCTTTTGACGGAATCAATTAAATGACAGCAGCATGCCCATACAGCTAAACAGCTGGATGCTTTCTTCCCATCTTTCCTCCTCTCGGGCGCGTGCATTTCCTTCCTTGCTTGCTTCAGCCATGCATGCAATTACCAAGTGCAGCACACGACTGCAAATCATCAAAGAAACATGGTGGAACCCACATGACATCATGGTGGCCGAGCAGATTTCCTTGCTTTGGGTGGTTGATTTCGGTACAACCACCTCGCAATATTGGCAGCAACATCTGTGGCAGAGAAGTCCATTCATTGCTCAACATGGTCGTCCTCTCAAAAACAGCACCATCACGAATATCAAGGAAAGGAACCACATCCAGGGTTCTAAAGATATCTCTTCTATTACATAGGAGGGACAAATTATATCTTGATTGATCATATTCTGTCGAAATCCGAATATGCAAATCCAGACTCGCTGTGTATTCTGCACTAGTCTAGGACACGTTAGTGCACATAGTGAAAAGATAGATAAAATATCAACCATGATCATGATTAACTAAGAAAGGCTCAAATATTATTAAATATTAGAGTTGCGACCTTATGGCCAAGGTTACAAATAATAGCCTGAAGGGCTTAGTAATATCTAGCAGTGAAAAACAATGATAAGCAGAGTATCTATTCAACATGTCTATAGGCAATCTACTGGGAAGCAAAGTCATAATCTGTGAAGTCGTCAAAAAAGCCTCCTTCAAGTACCTCTGTCTAATATAGTTCTTCAGCAACTGAGCAACAATGGATATAGCCGTGGGTAAATAGAGTACTCAGCAAGTCGTTTGTAACAAAATACATTATAATTATGCAACGCTTATCAAAAAATGGCTGAGTGGTTAATTTGCAGAAACACTAATTTAGATTAAATACAATAAATAGATTGAAACCATATTTGTAAGAATGATGTAAATAAATTGATGTAAATAAATAAGTAATAAATAAGCCACAAGTGAACTGACCATTCACTTTCCAATCAACTTACTTTCTAACCAATCCATGTTTTTAGGAAAAACCTAACCCTCATGTGAAATCACCGAGCATTGTCCATAACTAGGGACACGGCTATTCGAATAGTTTTATGCTCTGTAGAGATTGCACAACTTTACCCACATGATATGACTATCTTGTAGTGTAACCGGTATAATACGCTTCCTTAGGCATGCTGACCAAGAGGATCACAACAAGACTTTTACAATGCTCAATCTCAAGCTGATCATGCCCGCTAAGGTTCCGCTGCCGAGTAGGCTAACTGATGAGGACATCACTTCTTCGGATATACACAACACTCCTCCACTTGATATTCAAGGACCAATCACTAGAGCTCGCGCCCGACAATTGAATTTACAGGTGAACTCGTTCCTAAGTACTTCTTTTTGTTCATTTGAGAATCGATTACTACCTAATGATTTAATTATGATTAGGAACCATGGAGAGGATCAGGAAGTACATGGAGAAGGGGTACGAGGCGCACAAGTCCAGCAAGGGTGGTCAAATCATGTTGGATGTCCAACTCAAGCCACTTCGAATCCAATTCGGAGTCCAGGACCAGGCTGCACTAAAACGGACGCCCAGATCGCATCCGGACTCCGTTTTGGACGTTCCACATATGTATGGAAAGCTGAGAAGATAACCTTTCCAATGGCTCTGGTCTCATGTCAAAATTCCTTCTGTGTCAACGGGAATCGTCGAAACAAGTGGACGTTCAGAATCTGTCAGGGTGGCCGACTTCGAATCCAACTCGGAGTCCAGAACCAGGCTGCACTAAAACGGACGCCCAGATCGCATCCGGACTCCGTTTTGGACGTTCCACATATGTATGGAAAGCTGAGAAGATATCCTTTCCAATGGATCTGATCCCATGTCAAAATTCTATCTGAGTCGACGGGAATCGTCGAAACAAGTGGACGTTCAGAATCTATCAGGGTGCTGCGACACCGTCTTTTAGGCCGCTCGGCTTTGTATCGTGTTGGAGTCCATTAAGGACGCGTCCAGGGTTTTACACGCCTTACTCCTTTATATACAGCCGCCACCCCCACCATTAGGGTTGGGTTTTGCTTAGATTAATTCTGTCTTTGAACAGTTTCGCCGTCATCGGTTTGTGAAACCCCAATTATCGAGTGCTTCATCAATATATCTGCAATTTGGTTGTGTTCTTCCTTGTTCTTGCTTGTGTTCTTCGATTCGCAGGCGAGGATTAGCCTTCTTGGCAAGGTCAACCGAGCAGCGCACGGTTGATAACCTGAGGAGACGTGGTGCTGCGATTGCGGGGTTCGGAACGTGCTGTTCGGAAGCCGGATCGATTTGTGTCGCGCCTCCACCAAATCGAACATATCCAGAACCTGTTGGAAGATCGGGACCCCGTTCCCATCAAGTGGTAATCAGAGCTTCAGGTGTTCCTCCAGGTTCGAGTTTACCCATCTTGTTGTTTTCGATTTCATCCTAGAGTCCAAGAAAAAGCCTTAAAAAAAATTGTAGTCATAGGTTGTTTCCTGTCCTAGATCGTGTTTAGCCTTTTGCATAATTTGATTCCAGAGTCCGTAGTGTTGAGTTTGTATCCTTAGTTGAGTTGTGTTGCTGGTTTAGATCGTGTTTTGTTTCGGGTTGTTTTGCTTCCGCTACCTTTCATACAAACCCTAGCCGTCAATTTTTGTTTTCCCACCCATATCTCACCCTCTTTTTGAGTCACCCATCACATCTCGTGATCTCCCAGAACCATCACCCACCTTTCCCTGAGCTTCCGCCCCCAATTCCACCAATTTACTCCGCCCGATTTTCGTTTCGGCCTCCACACAAACCATAACACGAAGACCGTACTTCAAACGGCCATAACTTTCTCATACGGACTCGAAATCAGTTGATTTTTTTTTTGAAATTGGGTGAAATTAAATTTTAGATCCGAAACTCCCCAACTTTGTTGGGTTCGGCGAATTTATTTTCCCGAAATTCGGCCTGGAAAGTGTAGTACTCGCGCTCCGAAATTGAATCACCGAATTTACAGCACATTCATTAATTTCTGTAGGCCACTCCTTTCATCCGATTGAGTTGCAACTTTTTGTGGTTCCTATTTCTGTGCTCTGCTCTGTGAAAAAAATATAAAAAAAATACAAAAAAAAGAAAAAATTCGGCTATAGTAGAGAGGAGAGAGAGTGCTATCCGTGGCCAAAAAAAAAAAAAAAAAACCTGACAGAGCACAGTTTTAGGTGCCAACAATTTATTTGTTTTGTGCTTATGCTGAATTGAGCTTCTCAGTGCCTGGCCATCTTTGTTGCTGTCGTTGCTTTCATATTCTGTTCTTGACTCCTTGTTCATCATCTCATACTTGATATAGGACACATTTAAGCCAGCAACTAGGACCATACTTTGGACATTTATTCAGCATTACTATCTGTTATTGATTTGTGTTCCACTGACATATTTGGCCTTCCAAACTCCATATATCTACTTCCGGATAGCACAGTTTGACCTTGCAATCGTACCCACGCCGACAAGGTATCACGAACCGACCCACCGGTTGTACCACCCGCCGCTTTGGTAAGCACACTTGTAAGAGCTTGGTAAGCCACTTCCTTTGGGTTCCCACTTCCTTCCTTTGTAGTTGATAGGGATCATCCTTTTGTTTTCCCCGTATTTCCACTAACCATGGCGAGAAACGAAGAGGACGGGACACCGGTCGATTTCAACGAGTGTGTTCGTCGCGCCGCCTACAAGCTGCGCCGACAAACAAAATGCTTCACTCACCGATCTCGGCGAGATTGGATACCATCGTCGCCGCCATTACCCAGTTGAACACCACGGAAGGCATTGAGCGGGTGGAGCGGCGGATGGTCGACATCACCGGTCGGATGGACACATTGGAGGCACGTCTACCACCGTCAATGATGGCCATCATCATGATGACGCCACGTAGTATGATGCGATGGCAACATTGATCGGCGGGCGACACAAGATGCACGACTACGTCGTCGTCTTCAAAAAACCGACATGGTATGGGAGGTAATAACCGAACCGTCATGGTAACGACGACCCTTTGCTAAAGTCAAGTTTACCATTCCATCTTTTCTGGTCTTTATGATGCTGAAATATATCTTGATTGGGAGATGACGGTGAGCGTAAGTTTAACTCTCACTTAGTTCCCGAGCAACATAGAGTTAGACAAGCTACTAGTGAGTTTAAGGACTTTGCTATTATCTGGTGGAATGACCTAAGTACTATGCGCTACAACCCGATACATGGGAGCGCTTAAAAGAAGCTATGCGTGTCGTTTTGTTCCTCCCTCATATAAACTTGAATTAAGAAAAAATTGCAGCGCTTAGAACAAGGTGATAGTTCTGCTCAAGACTATTATGCCGAGCTTCAAAAGGGTATGGTGCGTTGTGGGGTTGTTGAGGACACGGAGGATAAGATTTGTCGTTTCTACGGGGTTACTGCGTGAAATTCAGGACATTGTTGATTATAAAGAATTTACTCATCACAACCGCTTGTTCCACCTTGCTATGCTTGCAGAAAAAGAATTGCAGGGACGCACAAATTCAACTAAGGCACGCACCGGACGACCCTTCTACACCCCGCGAACGACTACATCAACGGGACTGCCCAATTCTTCTTCGAGTTTTCGTTCTCCTCCACCACCTGTGAACAAGATGGCAGCAGCGCCACCGAAGCCACCTTCCACGACACGCCTTGCAGATTCTTCAAAAAATTCTTTGCAGGGTCCAGCCAAGAGTTCTTCTTCCGTGGCTTCAACGGGCGCTCCTCCCAAGATTCGATGCCACCGCCGCCATGGGCTTGGTCATGTGCGTAAGAATTGCCCTAGCCAACGGGCATACATCGCCACGTAAGATGGAGGCTACATCGACTTCCGGATGTCGAGGAGGATGATGATGTTGCTGCTGCCTCGAACGACAATGGCGGTGGTGATGACGACCTCATCCTTGGTGGGGCGTCCACAGCGACGCTACGGAGCATCATTGTGCAGCGAGTCCTCAGCACGCAGGTACAACAACCCGATAAACTTCAACGTCATAATTTGTTTCAGACCTTCTTTGCGATCAAGAACCGGCGTGCACGTGTCATCATTGATGGAGGAAGTTGCAACAACTTGGTGAGTTCTGACTTGGTCAAGAAGCTTGGCTTGACCACACGACCGCATCCACATCCATACCATATTCAATGGTTAAATGACTCTGGAAAAGCTAAGGTAACGCAAACATGCCGAGTCTATTTTTTCGTTGGTGCTTATGTTGATCATGTTGATTGTGATGTGGTTCCCATGCAAGCATGCTCTCTTTTATTGGGTCGACCTTGGGAATTTGATAGTGATGCTTTACACCATGGTAGTAGTAACACATACACTTTTATGCATAAGGAAAGAAAGTTACTTTCGCCTTTGACCCCACTGAGATTATAGAGGCCGATAGGGCGAGAGCTGCTACTAATGATCCAAAGGAACATGATAAATCTGAAAAACAGCAAGTACTCCATTTGAAAAATTCTGTTATGCTTGCCACAAAATCAGACCTTGCTGCAGTTGATGAAGTTAATAATACATGCTATGCTTTTGTGTGCAAAGATGCTTTATTTTCTCTTGATAGCATTTTTGTTATTGTGGATCGTTTTTCTAAGATGACTCACTTTATACCATGTCATAAAACCGATGATGCCGTTCATATTGTCGACCTCTTTTTAAAGAGATAGTTCGTTTGCATGGTATGCCTTCTACTATTGTTTCGATCGTGATGTCAAGTTCTTGAGTCACTTTTGGCGTACTCTATGGAACAAGTTGGGTACAAAGTTGTTGTTCTCTACCACATGTCACCCACAAACCGATGGCCAAACCGAGGTGGTGAACCGCACATTGTCTACCATGTTGAGAGCTATTTTGAAGAACAATTTGAAGTGTGGGAGGAGTGTTTGCCGCATGTTGAGTTCGCATATAATCGAGCGGAACACTCCACCACCAAGGTAAGTCCTTTTCGGTAGTGTATGGATTCAATCCCGTGGCCCTATTGATATTTTACCTTTGCACGCTAGTGACGGGGTTCATAATGATGCTAAGGAGCGTGCTGATTTTATTATCAAAATGCAAGAGACTACTAAGGCAAACATTGAAAAGATGAATGAAAATATAGGATTACCGGTAGTAAAGGTAGAAAGGAAGTTAAACTTGAACCGGTGATTTTGTTTGGTTGCACTTGCGAAAGGATAGATTTCCTGAGTTAAGAAAGTCAAAATTGATGCCTAGAGCTGCTGGTCCTTTTAAGATAGTTGAGAAGCTAAATGATAATGCATATAAACTTGAGTTTCCTCCCGAGTTTGGGGTTAGTCCCACCTTTAACATTTCAGATTTGAAGCCATACTTGGGAGAAGAAAATGAGGCTGAGTTGAGGACAACTCCGCTTCAAGAGGGGGAGGATGATGAGGACATCACTTCTTCGGATATACACAACACTCCTCCACTTGATATTCAAGGACCAATCACTAGAGCTCGCGCCGACAATTGAATTTACAGTGAACTCGTTCCTAAGTACTTCTTTTGTTCATTTGAGAATCGATTACTACCTAATGATTTAATTATGATTAGGAACCATGGAGAGGATCAGGAAGTACATGGAGAAGGGGTACGAGGCGCACAAGTCCAGCAAGGGTGGTCAAATCATGTTGGATGTCCAACTCAAGCCACTTCGAATCCAATTCGGAGTCCAGGACCAGGCTGCACTAAAACGGACGCCCAGATCGCATCCGGACTCCGTTTTGGACGTTCCACATATGTATGGAAAGCTGAGAAGATAACCTTCCAATGGCTCTGGTCTCATGTCAAAATTCCTTCTGTGTCAACGGGAATCGTCGAAACAAGTGGACGTTCAGAATCTGTCAGGGTGGCCGACTTCGAATCCAACTCGGAGTCCAGAACCAGGTTGCACTAAAACGGACGCCCAGATCGCATCCGGACTCCGTTTTGGACGTTCCACATATGTATGGAAAGCTGAGAAGATATCCTTTCCAATGGATCTGATCCCATGTCAAAATTCTATCTGAGTCGACGGGAATCGTCGAAACAAGTGGACGTTCAGAATCTATCAGGGTGCTGCGACACCGTCTTTTAGGCCGTTCGGCTTTGTATCGTGTTGGAGTCCATTAAGGACGCGTCCAGGGGTTTTACACGCCCCTTACTCCTTTATATACAGCCGCCACCCCCACCATTAGGGTTGGGTTTTGCTTAGATTAATTCTGTCTTTGAACAGTTTCGCCGTCATCGGTTTGTGAAACCCCAATTATCGAGTGCTTCATCAATATATCTGCAATTTGGTTGTGTTCTTCCTTGTTCTTGCTTGTGTTCTTCGATTCGCAGGCGAGGATTAGCCTTCTTGGCAAGGTCAACCGAGCAGCGCACGGTTGATAACCTGAGGAGACGTGGTGCTGCGATTGCGGGGTTCGGAACGTGCTGTTCGGAAGCCGGATCGATTTGTGTCGCGCCTCCACCAAATCGAACATATCCAGAACCTGTTGGAAGATCGGGACCCCGTTCCCATCACTAACCACCTAGTGATAAAAGACCCCTCTTGCACCAACAGAATATCTCAATGGAAATCAAGGTTGAAACATTACAAATTAATCAGCTAGGTCCGTCCCATACTAGACATATGATTGCACGGTAAGGCTTAGATCAATTATGCACAAAGTTAAGTCCTTAAACGTTATCCAAGTAGGGCATCTATATCCCAAAAGTGCTAACCACACTCCCCCTTTACTGCACGATTACTCACCCAAGTGAAAATCATTTTGTATAACCAACACCAATGACACTACCCATGCCATGGTACTCTATTTTTATAACTATGGCTTACCACCATTATTTAATATTTCATTAAGTTAAAATTAATTAATTAATCAACATGTGATGATGAGCCCAACTTACTATATGCATGGCTAAGCATACTAAATATATAACCCAAGTGGACACTAGTATTGTATCACTAGATAATCACCCATCCTATGGTGACAATAGAATCATGGCATCATAACTATCAATTGAGGAATTAATCAAATTGGTCAATAACTACTAGTTACAACGTTTTGTATTAAATTAGCAATGCATGATGATTTAAAATAAAATAATAATAAATAGATTTAAAATAATAGGTTCAATATGATCAAAGATCATGTGTCATGACTTTCCTTGCCTTTACTCAGTTGCCACTTCTTGAACTTCTGGTCTTGCTCTGTTCCTTCGAAGACGTTATCTAATGAGAGAGAAAGTGAACAAAGCATAAATAATTCCAAATAAAATCCAAAACTAACCAAACTAGAACCAAAAGGTAGAGCTCAATTTTAGATGAATTTAGAAGAAGAATTAGATCAATCGGAGTTCAGACAGAGAAGGATGGGCTCTTGGAAGGTTTAGATCTAAGATAAAGGAAAAAGGGCATTATTTGGCTTTTCTAGAATTATTTTCCTAAAGAAAATTTAGATTTATGATGTCAGCATGGATTTTAATTTTAGCTAAAATATTTTTTTAAAGGAAATTGTGCTCGGAGACTGACAAGTGGGCCCATAGTCTATAGACCCTGTCCATGGTTTGGTTTATGTCTATGGTGGATTCGGTGTAGTGGAGTTATGCTAGGGCTAACGTGGCAGAGGTGACACAAGATTTGATGAGGTGGCATGATATGGCAGATGATTGGATGACACATGGAATGTGACATGGCATTGCCTTACGGTGTTATGAGGAGGCAGACCGAGCGTAGGTGGTGCTGGCGTGGTGGTTGTGTGGCGGCCACGTGGGTGACACGCAAGACTGAGTGCTGATGTGGTAGAGCCACATTGGTACGATGGTGATGCGCACAGGAACCGAGGGTTGCTCGTGTTCTAGTGGACGGTAGAGCTTGTGGAGATACGCATTGCAAAGAGGACACATCGGTGAACCTATTTTACCTCAGCGCGGAGCTTGGGGACGATCGGAGTGGCCGACAGTGAGAGGAGAGCGGTAGTGAGCTTCGGGTCTTCAGCGAACTCATAGCTTCAATGGTCCCCGTGGGTAGGCAAGGTATGGAGGAGCTCGGTAGAGGCATGATGAAGCTTGGCATAGGTTGACTCGTCAATAATTCCTCGTCGAAGTTGGCAAAGGTGGTGGCGATGCAAAGCTCAACTCCAGGCATGAAGACGACTAACGTGGTGATGCGAGGGCAAGGTCGAGGGTGGTCAATGCTACTTAAAGGCGAGGAGTAGGTACTGTGTGCGGCATGGACTCTAAGTCCAGTGCAGTTACGGCGGCAGCAGTTGAGTGAAGTAGAGAAGAGAGTTTGGAAGGAAGATGACACTGACACCCAGGACCCACATGGCAGTGACAACGTAGAGGGGAAGGCAGTGAACGGCGAGGATACGTGCGTGAGTGAGCCGATGACTGACGCATGGCTTGGGCGGACATGCAGGTTGCGTGGAGAGAGCGGGACAGAGAGAGTTGGGTCGAGCGCGAAGCAGACCGAGGAGAGGCAAGCAGCATGAAGGAATGAGCCGAGCTGGAAAGGAAATGGGCCGCGAAGAGGAAGATTTGGCCCAAAGAGGTTTTCAGATTTTCTGAAAAGGAAATAAATTCAATTGAGCTCAAACAAACAACAAATAAACTCTAAAAAACCCAAGAAAATAAAGGAAAATTTCTTGCAATAATGAACTCAAATAAAACTAGTTTTAATTTAATTGAAGTTTATTTTATTCAAATTAAATCTTTTTAATCCACGAAAATTTATATTAAGCTTTAATTAGTTCAAGAAAAATCTAAATGGCTATTTTTGTTTTAAAAACTCCAGAAAGGCACTAAAAACCAGTATGTTACACATTGCTTCGCATGTTTCATAGTGAAGCCGAAAGCTACCTTTATGACCACCCAGTTATAAAGCTACCTTTAGATTACTCTTCCTTGGCTAGTGATATTTTTTTTACTCTTCTGGTATTGTCCAAGGGGATTTCGAAGACAAGGGTGCTTCTTCCTCACATGGTACAATATCTCTCAAAGATAAGTACCATTAAAATTTTTGTAGGAAGGATGGACACATTGTCAGATTCATCGTTGAGCTTTTAGTAACACACATCACCCATCTTATGGCATGAGTGGACCTAGTGGCAACATGGGGTCTTAATGTTTGTTCCAAGGGACTTTTCCTTTAAGCAAGAATGGTGCTTTATCCCCCCGGACCATGCCTCCGAGTAGAATTTTGCACTATTGCTCATTTTGTGGGAAGAATGGGTGTCATATAGACTTTTGCTTTTGGTGTGCCAAAGGCATATGTCTAGCTCATGTTTCTATGTCTTTGAGTGTACATAGTCTTTCTCATTGTGCGAACACCTATAAGCTTAATATGAAGGCTTGCTTTGTTGATGGCTTCTTTGACACCTTTTCTAGTGGTATTCGATAGCGTCATTGACTTGGTTCGTATTGTTTTGGTTTTAGTCCACGTTCTGTCCCAATGAAAGATTTTTATCATATCTCAAGTGGTGGACCTTGTTTTCCCCATCGAGGTGTGCAGCCATGATGAGGATTTGTGAGTTCTTTTGGTGCTTTGATTAGTTCTCATCATTGTGCTTTCAAGCAAGGTTCTCACAGTTTTTCTAGAAATGGTGTTCATTTTTCTTATCGAGTTATCTATATGCGGTGTGCCTCTAAGGATGTTGTTGGATCATGCTACCTCACATAAGTATTCAATTGCTTCTAGTGGTAGTGTGTCTAAGTTTTGGGTTGCCCTGTACTTACTTACTAACCCTTTAGAATCCAATACTCAGGCACCTTATTCTTCTCATGTGTAGGTATCGGGGATGCGGAATGGAGAACATGGAATTGATGAGTTCTGATCTTTTGCTTTAGCGTGATTGGTATATTTGATGGTTCTCTATTCTCTTTGATGGCCTCCAAGAGGCATGTGCTTTCATGTGTGGTGTTTTCAACTTCTTGTGATCTATCATATACCCTCTTGCCTTTATGTTTATGTTTGATCACTCATGGTATGCTGTGCTTATTTATATTTTCACTTGTACTATATTGGCATGTTTTACTCTAGCTACACTCTTGTGATGCCTTAGTGTGTATGTTGTTTATATATCTATGCGCTAGCTAATTATTCATTATTTGTAGATATATGAGTTTTATTATCTTGAGCATGTATTATTTTTGAGACATCATGTATCATGCTCATGCTATTGCTCTATGTATTCATGTGCTTGCCTAATGTCATTTGTACCATGTATGTGCATGATTTGTACCATGTCATGTTTTCTATATACTTAGTATTGTGATATATCAATTGTGGATACATGAGCTTTGTCTTGTTGCCATTAGCATGTGTTATTCTCGATTCATCATTTGCTAGCTTATATGTGCATAGGCTAGGATTCTGATTATGATTTTCATGTATGTATGAGCTTGGCTTTGTCATTATGAGCATGTGTCATCTTGATGTATCACTATCATGCTTTTGTGATATCTTGCTCTATGTATCCATATGTCCACTAGATATCCATACTTAGCATACTTTATTCTTGATCCATTTTAGCATATTTTATGCATGCTTTGTTCTATGACATGTTTTATGTATACATAGTATTGGTTGTTCAAGTGGTATTGCTAACTATGGATACATGAGCTTTGCCATAGCTTCACTTGCATGCTTTGTTCTTTACTTTATTCATGCTTTGCTATGTACTTATTTGCTTATGTGGTTTGATGTTCATCATAGTTATATAGAGCGTGTTCTATCTTCCTAGCCTGTAGTGTTCATGATATGCTCATTGCCATGCTTTATCCATTCATTTTCTTGCTTTGAATTGTTTTGTTATACTTATGTGAGTATTAAATTTTTATTTCTTACCTTCATTTTGAACCATGTGCTATTATTCTTGCTTGTCATGTGTCATGGGATCAGATTTGCATGTCATTTCTCACTAACCCTAGTTCCGAGGCACATACATCTCATGTCCTATTGATATAGGCTTTACATGAAAGGAGGAAGATCATGTGTGTGATATCTCAGCCGGGTACTAGGGGAGCAGTTAGACCGCCCATCACCTAGCAGTTAGATTGGCCTCACAATAACGTCTGACCAGTAGGGTGATGTCTCCTTAGTTCTGGAGATTTTGGGTCTTCGTCTTCCTTATTCCAGTATCTGGTGATAGCTATCACACTACTAGATTCCGACCCTTTAGCCACGAAACGCATCGCAACGACACTAAATTAGTTGCAATAGGTATGTACTATTGCAACATTTTGCCAAAATCGTGGCGATATGTGCACAGTATTGCCTCTAAAATATTGCGTTGCGATAGTCATTGAATTTGTTGTAATAAGGTGGCTTTATCGTCACCATTTAGAAAATGGTTGCAAGTAGTATGACTTTATTGCCACGGTTGTCTTGCGTTGTGATAATATTGATTTTTGTTGCAATAGTTAGGAGGTATTGCCACCTTATAGAATTTCGTTGCGAGTGGGTGACAATATTGCCACAATTTTATTGTGTTGTCATAGTCATCAATTGCGTTGCAAAAGGTTCCTATACAATGCGTATAAAATGAGTTTGTATTGCCACGAAATAAATTTGTTGCTATATATGATGATTGTTCGTGGCAATAATCATTATTGCAACGCTTTGTTTTCGTGGGCCTAATCGCTCAACGCAATGGCCGAATTGGTGTGGAGGAATTATATTATCTATAGGTATTAATTGTTTGGAGGAGATAAAAAATTGAAAAGTGACAACTAAAACGCAGCTTGAGGAGGTCTCACTTGACAAAACAGAGAGGATAAAAATAAGAATAGAAAAATAAAACAAAAACCATGGGGTGTGGAGGAATCGAACCAACAACCTCCTAGCTCGGAGGCCAAGGCGTTTACCACCGCACTATTGTACCCCAACGTCAATTATAATTGTAAATTTCTATTTATCTAAGCATGGCAAGCACCTGTTAAATATATATTATGATATAATTTTAAAATCCGTAGCAACACACGAGCATTCAGCTATTTTTTATTATTTTTGACTTTGATTTCTCTGAAATCCGAAAGTTTCTTCAAGCGGCTTCTTCAAACGACTTCCCAAGTCACAAGAGTTTACACTGATATTTCTGCCGTTCATCATCATTTAAAAATACAAATAAAAAGTATTGACCATGGTCAAAAGCTACATGTAGAGGAAAAAACAGGGCATAGTAAAGTATCCACTGATGACTCGGCACCAAAATGCTCCGAACTTTCACGTTGGTCTCGCTGCCGTACAATCGATTTCCCAGCCACACCTCGTTCAAGCCGTACTTGGACCGACTCCTCTCGTTGGCATGGTGCGTTCAAAGAACGTTCCTGTTGGATTGCCCCCCTTTTGAGTTAGCCATCCTTTCTTATTCCTTTCGATAACTCAAGATGCATGCTAAGTTGGTTGCTATCGTTTTCGTGTATTTCCCTCGTCTTGATACTCTTCCTTTAGACGGATCGTCTTGCTAATCAGTTATACAGTTATATGGCCTGATAATACACCTGATAACGACAACACAATCACAAATTCTCCAAAAGTACAAAAGAATACAAATTATGGCAAGAACAACATCAAAGTTCACACCAGAGCAATACATTATTCCATGCATTGATTGATCAAAAGAAAAAAAACCCAACACATGGATTTTTCATTACACACAGTAACGAGAAACGGATAGAAATCCAGCGTACAAATAGTTCCCAGCAATTGCAAATAGCTATGTCAAAAGCAAAAGTAGTTGCTTCGAAGAATGGAAGCAAATATAACTACAACCGATCTCTATCATAATCGTCTTCTTGACATTCTTCGATATAACGACCAAGCAGAAACAAATAATGTCAAATATCCAATGATCATGAAAGATGACCATCGCTCAGAGCCGCAGACAAGCAGATCGCTAAGCTGCTAGTGTCTCAGCACCTTGGTCCGCCTTGTTGTTAATCTTGATTGCCTTGTCCTACAAAGCAACATTAAGTCCATCAGAACACATACTCCTTCTAGTTACGTACACATACTCCTTCTAGTTGGTTTCTTACCCTTACACCTTCTGGAACCTTGAATGCACTATTAAGTGGCTTTATTTGCGCTTGGAAAACAAGAAAAAAAGCTGTGTGAAGAGGATAATATTTATTCCTCCCAAGATGTAGTAGTGGGTGGAAGTGAGTCTTGAACCTGGGTATGTGGGTTTACAATGTTGTGTGTCCACCATTGCACTCCAGAAGAGTCCTCCGGACAAGAAATATGCACTTATCTAGGGTCATGCAATGTACATACATGCATACATACATACATACTAGTCCTGCTATGTACTCGATACATACTATATATATCATCATTGTTAGCGTTATGCAGAAACATTTGTTCCTCAACTATTATTTCTTCCGATATGCTGCATGACTTTCTAATCGAGTCATAGTGGTTATTTACAAATTTTGTAGGAGGTCTAGACTAAAAGTAATCAACAAGAGAAATATGGCTTTACCTCAGAAAGATATATGCGGGTGCCGATCCTGTTTCTTCTAGATATTTTTTGTTTTCTTCCTAGTCTTTCCCAGTAAGATATTAATTATTTACCAAAGTATACAGCCTAAATCATCTGGAATGTTGCTTGGCCAGAAAGGAGTATGTTGCTACTAATTTTCACCGGGATTATGATTCTACTAGTTTACTTCATAAAAAGTATGACACTGCTACTATTCTTAAAAAAAACGAGTACAATACTACTAATTTCTCCTTACTAAAGGAGTACAGAATACTAGTATTCCCATTAAATGCAGTATGATACTACTTTTATGATTAACACACTAGTACAGATTGGTCAAAACATCTTTTAACAACCCAACTTTGATGCAGATATTCATTCCTGTACACCATCCACACCACTATGCACTATGTATCAGTAATATCATTGGAATACAGACCCAACTTTGGGAATCTTTCTCGTACAACCTCCTCAAGAACAAGCTGGTCAACCTGTGATCAATCTTGGTTTTCTTTCTTTACTTGTGCGTTATGACATGAAAGTTCATACAATAATCTAGAAAAAAGAATTGCTGCTGCACCCAAATTACTTCCAGAAAATCACAAAATTTAACAGACTGCATGAACTCTAGCTTTTTAATTTTTCATCAGCCTCAATGAAAGAGCAATGTGGAGAAACAAGAGTGTACAACTCACAATTGGGCAGCGAGTTGGTGTGCTCAGAAGTTGAACCGTGCTTAGAGTAACAAATTTGGAAGTTTGCATGTTTCGATCCATAAGGTAAACATTCATTCAAGAATAGAAAACAAGAATGGATAGTAAATACTTAATCACTACTTTTCTTATATTTCAAGCCTTGTTATTGTCTAGCTTCAGTGCTTCCAAGTTCCAATGAAGTGCGATACCTTACAAAGGTCAGAGAGATCACGAGGAAAAGATCCTAAGCAAAGACAAATTTCCAAGAAACGGAGAACCGTGGAGGAGGGTGGCGGACCTTGCCACCAAGGAGATGCGCAAGACGTTGACCGAAATGATGGAGCCATCGAGTCCCCATCCTCACCGTTTCCGAGTTGGGGTTGGGATTGCAGTCCAGATCGGACTCTCCCCTGTAAATCACCTCATATATATATAGCTTGTAGGTCCAATGTTGGGAATCAAGAAGTAATAAAGAATCTATTGTCTCACCTTTGCTTCCTTGCCGCTCTCTTGCTTGGCGACTCGTCAAGCCGACGGTCCGTGCCAACGCCAGAGCGGGGCGATCATGAAGCTTCCACCAAGACGCCTGCGATCCGGGGACCGACAAGTAAACCCCAAGGAGAGAGGTAAGGATCCTAGGGCTCTGCGGCTGCTAACACGGGAGGGAGGGAGGCGCGGGGAGGATGGGGAGGCGGGCTGGAGGCACGGGAGGTGGAGGAGTGGAGGCCGAGGAGGAGATGGGGAGGCGGGCCGCGGAGGAGTGGAGATCGGGAGGATGGGGGAGGAGGAGGCGGCAGTGGCGCGGTGGGGAGGAGGAGGCGAGGCGGAGGCGGAGGAGGAGGAGGAGGGGGAGGCGGGCGGAGGAGGAGGGAGGAGGAGCGACGGAGAAATGAGGTGAGGCGGAGTGGCGGAGGAGGCGCACGGGTTCGGTGGGGAGGCCGGCGGTGGCGGAGGAGGAGGAGGAGGCGGAGGAGGGGTGGGGAGGAGGAGGCGACGGGAGGAGGCGGTGGAGGAGGGGTGGGGAGGAGGAGGCGGCGGGGAGGAGGGAGGAGGCGCACGGGTTCGGTGCGGGGAGGCAAAGGCGGCGAAATCAGAGGGGAGGAGAGCCGGGTTCGGGAGAGGTGGTGGTGGTGGGTGGTTTGGGGGGGGTTTGGGAGGGGAACGCGGCTTCCTGTCCCCTGCGCCCCTGTTTCCTCCGTGTCCACTCAATCTTGACGCTCGCCAGATGATCCAACGGCCCACATCATATTTTCACAATTACTCATTTTACCCATTTTCACCCGAAATTTAAAAATAAAAATAGGTTAATCCATCATAAATAATTTAAAAAATACAGGAAAAAATAAATTTTTATTGAACCTAGTTTTCTAATCTATTATATATTAATTTGTTTTGTTAGAATTAGTGTGTTTTGTTATGTTGTGTGGTTGATAAGCGTTTTCTGTTTCATTAATAAGCTTTTTAAATTGTGTATGTTGTGGTCTTGCAGGTAGTGTTAATTTGGTCAGATTGGTTTTAATTTGCTATAATTTGATTGATAATCATTGGAAGCATGTCACATGATGGGAGTAGTTGGATGCGGATGGATAAGTCAACATTTGAGTGGCAAAAAGGATTCAAGAAATTCATTGAAACTACTTTTGGAGGCACATCTAAAGGTTTAACTGCACCATGTCCTTGTTCAAGGTGTCGTTGCTTGTCCTATAGATTACAATATGAGGTTGAAAGACATTTGCTAGTTAGAGGGTTTGATGAAAGTTTCATCCAAGAGCAAGGTAATGGTGAAGCTTTGGCTGACGATGACAACAAAGATGAAGGAGATTGCAATGAAGGTGCAACAGGTGATGGGGCTTCTGTCAATGATCTAGTTTCTTCAATAATCAGTGGCGCTATTCGTGGCGACATCATCGGTTCTAATATTGAAGAGCCAAATGAACAAGCAAAGAAATTCTTTAAATTATTAAATGAGGCACAGAAGGAATTGTATCCAGGTTGCAAGGAGGCAACTAAGGTTTCTTTCATTGTCAGACTATTTCAGATTAAATGCATGTATGGTCTCAGTAACAGTTCCTTGGAGTCCATACTTCATCTGTTCTCGCTTGTGCTCCCTGAAGGACATTGTATCCCAAACACCTTGGAAAAAGTGCAAAAGGTTGTTCGAGATCTTGGGCTAGACTACCAGAAGATACATGCATGTGAGAATGATTGTGTGTTATTCCGAGGTGATTATGCTAAGATGGATACGTGTCCAATATGTGGTGAGTCTAGGTGGAAAACGGCCGATTCCGTTGGAAATGATGAGGCTAGTGGCACTGATGGAGCAAAAAAGCGTTCTCCACGTAAAATCCTAAGATATTTTCCACTTATTCCTCGGCTTCAAAGATTGTATATGAATGAGACCACATCATCATATATGCGATGGCATAAGGAAGGATTGGTCCGTGATGGGAAAATGCGTCACCCTGCAGACTCATTGGCATGGAAGCATGTGGATGACAAGTATAAGGATTTTGCATTGGATCCTCACAATGTGAGGTTGGGCCTTGCATCTGATGGCTTCAATCCATTTGGGATGTTGAATGTTACATACACTACATGGCCTGTGATCATAATCCCTTATAACTTGCCTCCTTGGTTGTGTTTGAAGCAACCATATTGGATGATGTCGATGTTGATACCAGGGCTGAAATCTCCAGGAATGAACATTGATGTATATTTGCAGCCCCTTATCGATGAGCTAAAGGATCTTTGGGAAAAGGGTGTTGAAACATGGGATGCAAAGCTGAAGAAAAATTTTACTCTGCGTGCACTTCTACTTTGGACAATTAACGACTTTCCTGCATATGCAATGCTATCTGGATGGAGCACTAAAGGAAAGTTTGCATGTCCATACTGCCACAAGGATACTGACTACTTGTGGCTGAAATTGGTCCAAGCATTGCTACATGGGACATCGCCGTTTTTGCCTTGAACCACGGTGGCGCAGAACAAGATCAGCTTCAACAACAAGGTGGAAAATAGGGAGGCTCCAGTGCCACTTACTGGTCAGCAAGTGATGCAACAATATGAGAGTTTCGAGCAAGTGACCTTTGGGAAGGCAACAAGAAAGAGGCGCGTGAAGAAGAAACTAGATGGCACAATTGGAGGAAGAAGAGTATTTTTTGAACGCCTTCTTGGAGCTCATTGCTTATAAGGCATAATTTGGATGTGATGCACATTGAGAAAACATATGTGAGAGCATATTGGGGACTTTGCTCGATATAAAATATAAATCTAAGGAAAGTGAGAAGGCTCGGCTAGACATGCAACATCTAGGGATAAGGAAGGATCAACATCCTTTGCTCGAGAATGATAAGTATACTTTGCCACCAGCTCTGTACTCTCTAGGTAATGATGAAAAGATGATATTATGCAAATTTCTAGAAGGGGTGAAAATGCCTGATGGTTACGTCTCCAATATCAAGAAATCTGTGAATGTCACTGGGTGTAAGCTGTCTTCTCTCAAAACTCATGACTACCATGTTATCTTTCAGAAACTTTTACCCTTAGTAGTACGCAACATATTGCCACAAGATGTTGTTATCCCATTGATTGAGCTCAGTAGGTTTTTCAATGCAATATGTTCAAAGGAGCTGGATGAAAAAGAGGTTGAAAACTTGAGCACTTGATTGGAGAGACTCTTTGTCGACTTGAGATGGTATTCCCACCACTTTTTGATATCATGATGCATTTGCCGTTCATTTAGCCGAGGAGGCTAGACTTGGAGGGCCCGTGTGTTACAGATGGATGTATCCTATTGAGAGGTATCTACGTACGCTTAAAGGCTATGTGAGGAACAAAGCGTACCCTGAGGGTTCAATAGCCGAGGGATATATCTCGGAGGAGTGCATGACATTTTGCTCTCGCTTCTTGGAAGACGTCGACACCAAGCTTAATCGTCCAGAGCGGCATGAAAGCACTGCTGTGAACGAACCACCATCTGGGCTAAGCATATTTGGGAGCATTGACTATAGTAAGAAAGGATGTACTATTGAGTCACTTTCGTGTTGGAGTTGCATCGGATGAGGCACTACATAATTACAAACTGTGATGAGGCCATTCCATGGATTAAGTAAGTTGTACTTTAGATGTACTAAATTTCAAGTATATATTATTTTCATGTTTTCAACTAATGGATGCCCTCTTTTTTGTTTTAATTTAGTAAGCACAAGGATGAGCTTAGAAATATGAGTGCACAGAATGTTGAAACCCGTCACAAGGAGCAATTTGTAGGCTGGTTTGAGCGTAAAGTGAGTTACTATTTTTTTATTTATTGGTTCAATATGTTGTCACGTATTTGCCTAATAATTTTTCTTTGAACTAATTACAGATCTCCAAACTATATGAAGAAGGAAAAACAAGTGATCTAATGTATGCCCTTTCCCGGGGACCAGACCATCGGGCTCGATTTTTCAACAGATGCTACATAAATGGATATCTGTTTCGGACGGCTGCCATAGAGAAGAACCTAACTACACAAAACAGTGGTGTTGCTGTGAAGGGCGATGACAGCACCGGCAACATGGACTGGTATGGCGTGATTACAAAAATTATCACGCTAGATTTTGCCAACCAAAAAGAAGTTGTACTTTTTCAGTGTGACTGGTACGATGTACCTGCTGCTACTACGAAGAAAGGAAGAGGGTTCAGCAGGGATCAATACGGGATCATCGATGTTGATAAGACTCGTTTTCGATATTTCAACGAGCCTTACATTTTAGGGACACAAGCTGAGCAGGTTTTTTATGTGCCTTGTGCGACAAAACCGAATTGGTGCACAGTGCTTCGCATGAAATCTAGGAATTTGTTTTCCATGCCTGATGCAGTAGGTGCAGAAAAGGAGGGAAACCCGATGTTGAGTCGCTGGTCGTCGGACTGGAAGACATGAATGTATCCCGCCTACATGAAGACTTGACAAATTGGAAAAGGAATGACATGGAAGGGGTAAGTGTTGATGCTTCTGTCATAGATAAGGCGGTTCCTGTACCTGAACCCAATGATGAGGACTTAGACGTGAGAGATCATGTGGAAATGATCCCATCTTTGTGATGAGTATTTGACTGTTGTTTGAAGGAAAATTGAGTTTGTTTTGGGCTTTTATTGCAAAGTATTAACTCTGGACGAAATGAAGTCGTGTACGACTTGTCCTCGTGCCGCATCGATCATTTTGCGTGTGGTCGGAGGTCGACAGGAGGTTTACGACCACGCAGCGGCCTGCATCGACCATGTTTGAGCGTAGTCGGAAATTTACCGAGCTCATTTGACCACATTTGGTCATGGTCGAAACCCGCTCGCGCGTCGACCACGTTGAGTGCCTTCGGTTGCGGCCGGGTGGTGTACGACCATGTTTGAACGTGATCGAAGTCTATCGGGTAGCGTGCGACCACGCTGTCGAGTATCGGGTTGCGGTCGAGCGGCGTACGAGTGATCGGAAGCTTATACGACCACGTTGCGAAGCCCTCGGAAGATTTGACAGTGGTCGGCGATCGGCGCTAGGGTTTACGACCACGCCAGGGATCGGAGCCTTGACCACGTTGGGCGGTCGGGCGGTCGACCACGTTGTACCGGTCGGAGTATCGACCACGTTGGGTGCTAGGGTCTTCGACCATGTTGTGTGATCAGTGCATCGACCACGTTAGCGCGGGTTTAAATGTGGTGGCGATCGTGACTTGGGTCTCGACCACGTTGTATCGCTGGCGTTCGACCACTTTGGCGATTGGGTGTGCTACGACCACGCCAGACGATCGGATTCGACCACGTTGTCGGTAGATTGACCGTGGTCGATGGAGCTCATTCAAACCGGTCGTGTGGGCACATATGGTGTCCGATTATGGTGGGAATCGGTCGGTTGGGTTTCTGGTGATGTTGTGGACCTTGTGGATTTGTTGGTTCATCTTCTTGACAGGGTTTGTCAATGTCTATTTTCTGTGGAAAAGTCTTGAGCTCTGTTGAGCTGAGCAGAGTCTGTTTCGTCGGTTGGTGCGGTGCTATGTGACGGTTTGCTTGTCTGTGTGGCTGCAGGACTTCGGAGCTATTTCATGGTGAGGCGTGGGAGGACCGGGACTAGGCACGGGAGGTGTTGAGGTCCGAGACGGTCGGAGACGCCAAGATGATCGAGGTTGGTGAGGTGGTTGCGGCCGGAGACGAGGAACCGGAGCTGAACTGCCAGAGCCGAGCACGACGGGCAACAACGAGGAGGACCGGACTAGGCTCAGGGAGGAGCTGAGGTCCAGACGGTCAGGAGGTTGGGTGCGGTCGTGTGCGGCGGAATAGACCGAGACTAGACTCTGGAGGAGTCGGAGGTCTGATCGGTCGGTTGCAGGTACTGGGAGACATGTCTTGGTGAGGCTTAGGAGGTCGGGACTAGACAAGGGAGTTGTTGAGGTCCAGAACGACGTGGAAAAGCCGAAGAGGACGTGTCGTGCCGTGGGTGACAACATGGACAACAAAGCGGTGGAGGAAGCTTCTGGAAGGCGTGGAGGGCATTTTGGAGAAATGTCAAAGCTGCGGGAAGCTGTCCCTCCGTAAAGCACCCGAGAAAAGAAGTGGATTCATTGGCGGCGACGGCAAAGTGCGGGTCTGTTGGGATAGCAGGCAAAGCATTTGAGTTAGCGGGCAAAGTGAGTGTTAAAACCCGGTGTTAGATGGGGTTTTCGGGTTATCCCCAGTATGGACTAATGGATGGATCCATTAGGGTTAGTCTCAGGTGTGAGGCTATAAAAGGGAGAGGGGAGGCAAGTGTTATGTGAGAGTTGGACGGCTGGGCCTTGGAGGCAGCCGCCTCTCCCTCCCTTGGGAGTTTATCTGTGTGTAGCTCTAGGGTAGAGCTTGTCCTCCCGAGAGGAGTGGATGTTGAAACTTTCATGAATGCAATCATTCATCTCACTGCCTCTATCTGAGTTGTGTTCTCCGTCTATTGCTTGGATGTTTTAATTGCGATTTCTCTATTTGATCTTCTCTCTTGTTCTTGGCTTGATTTCGTTGATTGTTTTGAATCGCAGTGACATGTGGGATTGTGCTACAAGATAAGTTGGCTAGCTTTGACCCACGAGCAGTTCTAATCAACGACATAGGTTTATGAACTCTTTCTTGTGCGTTCTCGATCAAATCGCAAAGGTTTCAATCTGTTGTTAAGATTTCATTTCAAGATTGGAATAGCTTCTTGAGGTCTTGAGCAATATGCACAAAGTTTCATGGCCGACGATTTCTTAATCGAAAGTTATTTGCGATCTGGTTCTTGCGATGATCGCCTCATTGCTTCCTCATTTCGAGTTCGATCGTAACGTTCTTTCTATTCATAGCAAAGACTTCTGAGTTTCTTGGTAAATTCACTTTTAGAGTTCATGCTCTTGCTAGAATTCAAGTTTCTTGAGCTTAGGGTCTTTGTGGCAAAGTTCTTTGAAATCTCGTTTTGGTGGTCGTGCGTGCGCGATCCTCTGTTTCGTTTACGACCTCGACGAGTTCCACGGTCGTACGGCTGCTCTTCTTCTCGTGTTCGGTCTTACGACCACAGACGCTGGTCGTCGCGGTTTTCGGTTTGGTCTCGTGTGCGACGGACACGGTCGTCTTGCCGCCATCGCTAGCGCTTTGACCACGGCACTTTTGGTTGCCGACCGCTGTATACGACCACGGTGTTTCGTTCTTTTTCGTCTTAGCGGCCCGTCGTAACGACCACGCCCGTGTCGTCGCTCGACCACGCTCTCGAAGATACGACCGTAGTCTTCATTTTCGATCACTGCTTTTCTTGTGGGTTGATTCGACCACGACCATCGCTTTTCTTGAGTGATCTCTGCTTTTCACCGGGTCGCCGACCACTGCGAATATCGTCTCGGCAGCCGATTCGACCGCGGTTCTGCTTTTCTCTGATTTTACGACCACGGTTTGATTTTCCAATAATGCTCGCTTCTCTCACGGATTTCGACCACGCCTTTTGACTCTTTTCCTCTCGCTTTAAAATCAAGATTTCTCTGTTCTCTCTGAGTTTTTCCGTGAACAACCAATCTTCCTCTTCATAGCTCTTTAGCTATTGGAGAAAAGATAGGATTGAATTTTTGGGAGAATTTTTAAGGCACCATTCACCCCCCCTCTGTTGCCTCATCCGGTCCTACAATTGGTATCAGAGCGAGGTTGGCTCTGAATTGGATCTTAACCGATCTTGAGCATGCAACTAGTAGGGAATCTTGTGAACTTTTCTTTGAATCTTATTGGGGTGGTTTTGCCAATAATGTCCTTTGAGACAAGAGGCTTGATTTCGGCTAGAGGATGATTTTATTTGCAAGAGACCACAAGTGTGAGCTTTGTGGTTCATTCTTGTCCTTTGGTTGATCAAGTGCCCTAAGGAGAAAGCCTTGGAGAACACACGGATAATAATGATAAGCGTCGACTTATCATGAGCAAGGTAAAAACTCATTATGACCTTGGCCTTGTCCAAATGATTATACTTGCTCTTCGGGATATTGTGAGGTGCCTAGATTATAAATTGCTAGATTGTTCTTGCTAGGTTGAAATCTCATTTCTCATGTGTAGGTTGTGAGTCTTTCTTTGTGAGCGGTGAAAATTTAATTTCTACTTGAATGTTAAAATCTGCAAATGAGAAATTAAAACTTTGACTCACTGCACATGTGTAGAGGAGTGTGAGCTTGCTAGAGTGTAGTAAAGCTGAGTTCCTCTGCTGTGTCGTCGTTGTAGTCGTAATGCCTTACGACCACAACTTGACTTCTCGACATAGTCGTAGCTGCATACGACCATGTCTGTGGCGGACACTTCCGCTTGTTACCGTGGTCGAAAGTCCCTACGAGCACGACTGCTGGGTCTGAGCGCGCTGCTGCTCGATTGTCGTGGTCATAACTGACTTACGACCACACCTGCGATTCCCAGCCGTGGTTGTAACGACCAACCACCACATCTCTCGGCTATAGTCATTCAAGACTACGCCTCGTGCTATGACCACGCTCATTTCTTCTCAACCGTAGTCGTAGCACGAACGACCACTCCTTTTCTGCTGAGTGGCCGTGTGTCAAGTCTTGGAAGCCCAAGCATTTGCTTACTAACCCTTCGGGATCCAAGACTTGGGCACTTTGTTCTTGTCTTTGTAGGTGTCCGGGCGTTGGATGGAGAACATGAGATCGAATGGATTTTAGTCTTACGCTTCATCACGTGACTAGAACATTTGTTGGTTCTCCACTTCATGGCCTCCAAGAGGTATGTACCTTCACGTTTGGCGTCTCCACCTACTTTGTGAGCTACTCTATACCCTCGTGCCCTTATACTCATGTTTGACCATAATTGGCATGTTGTGCTTGTTCATGCGCTCACTTGTTCCATACTGGCATGTTTTTCTCTCAATGCTTTCATGTCATGCCTTTATGTGTATGTTGCTTAAGTATCCATGCACCTTGTTGTATTTGTTAGATGCTTAAGCTTTGACTTGACTTCATGAGCTAAGTAGAATGTGTGTATTAGAAGTCAAGTATCATCATGACCTTGTGCTCGTAGTATCTATCATGGTTCACATCTTGCTCCTTATGTTCATTCATCATTATTTATACATGTTAGCATACTTTTCATGATTTTGATTTGTCATGTTGTATGTCTACATGATGTATGCATATGTATGGACAAGATGAGCTTGGGTATATCTTGGATAGTTTCTCTGTGTCATGATGCTGCGTTTATTCATGCCTTTGTATATTTTCTATTATACATGCTTTTATCCATGCTAGCATATGCTTCGTGACTATTCATGTCACCTGCTATGTGTATGGTTGTGATTCATTGTGATACATGTATATCTTGATCTTATTCATTTAAGTTTTGGCATGAAATAAACTCATACAACATCTTTGTAGCATTAGTCCGTGCTTATGCTTAGATATCATGAGATTTGTGGTTAGGTCACAAGCTTCTTCTAGTATTTGGTGGCTCTAGGCTTGTCGCTCTAGATGCTTTTGTTGAGGGCTAGATTGAGCTTGTGGCGGTGCGTGTTCTCATGTGTTCTATGTCTTTAATACTAGTGATGCTACTGTTGTTATCATTTGTCTCGATCGGTTCCATGTTGTATATCATTTACCCCAAGATAGGACACCGATTGTTCCCCATGTTTAATCCGCAGGTTATGAATGAGGGAGAGTGGTACAATTGTTCTGACCGCTCCTCGGTCTTTATGACCACGTCGTAGTTTCTACGACCACAGTATGGACTCTCGGCTGAACCCATACACGACCATGAGCCGGATTCGACCACGACTACGATCCGGACTCAACTTCGGCCACGACTCAGACTCAACTACAATCGATCCTCAGCCGCGAGTTCGACCACACCGAACACGACTCCGACCATTCTCAGACTCGTCTACGACCACGGTCTAGACCCAAGATCAATCGCGACCCCAGAATCATCTCGACTATGGTCTGGACTCAATTTGGATTCATCTGCGACCATGGTGAACTCGGACTCGACAACGTCCAGTACATGACTTCGACTGCTTGACAGAGGTCTGAACACATGTACGACCATGTCCAGGACTCATCTACGACCTCGTCCTGGACACATATTCGACCTCGACCACTACAACAACCTCCCGAGCAACTGTAACCGAGGTTTGCTCCCTGTGATCTTTAGTGTTACGCTTCCGCCTCTCGGCTTTGCATAGTATATGTCCTCTAGTGGTAGGAAGGGTCGGTTTGGTCAGTAGGAGCTAACTCTAGGTGATGTTGTCTCAATCACACTTCTCATCCAAATGGTTCTCTAGGATTATTTACTACCTAGTTTGGGCTTTGGTTCTCTAGGATTCTCTTCTACCTAGATTGAACTTTTTCTTGGCCACTAGAGTCTTTTGCATTGACATAGTGTGCCTTTGCTCCGTGGTATGAGGTTATAGGCTAGAGACCATGAGGATAGAGTGTGTTTGAGGATCACCTTCTTGAGTTAGAACCTTCCCCTTTTGGATTTTGTGCCAAATTTTCGGTTCTTCTCAATTTGTCTTCTCTAGGGGAGTTGGAGTCTTTACGTCTGCTTAGGCTATGTTTCGTGGAGAGCTTAGGGTGGTTTGTCCTTATGGACTATTGTGAGAAGGAGTTTCGTGTTTCTTGTTTTATTCATTTATCTTGCTCTGTTCTCATTTTTGTTGCACCGCATCGGGGTGCATTTGGGTTAGTCCTCCTAGCATAGATTAGGCGTTTCTCTCGTCTAGTTAGACTTCTTACTCTTATCTATGCTTTAAGGACTGCTGCTTTCTCTTCTCTTTACCGACTTCTTGTTTATTGCTTTGGTTGGGGGGAGTTCATTTGGGAACTTCTGGAGCTTAATTTTGACTTAACTCAACTTGAACTAAAAGTCGCATCACATGTTAAGGGGAGTGGATTTTCCGCATTGCATTCTCGCATTGTAATATAACCACATTGAGCCTTGATTATTATCCGGTTATGACATGCTTTCAATGCTTTACACCTTGCCATGATTTGTGCTCCATTGCTAGTCGATCATGACTTTATATGTGTAGTCAAGTCTTTGCCATGATAGGTTAATTAAAATGCCAAATTTGACCTAATTCATGTCATGTTCATATTTGAGACTAGTCGACCTTGTGTTATCCTTTTATGATTCTCGCCATGTCAAATAGGCTGAGTTGAGTCTTGAATCTTAGTTGAGCAATAGATTGAGCTATACAGTTTCTTGATGACACATAAGTTAGTACAATCTATTAAAAGCAAAAAGATCTCTTTTGTGCGAAAAAACTGATCTCACCAATTCTTTCTCATGAGACGGCTTGCCATTGCACAAGGTATGAACTCGGGGAGTTTTGATGACCAAGATCATTTCCTTAAGCTTCTCGCTTGGAATGATCGCATAAGGCTTGAGGTCTAGCACATGGTGAATAAAAGATGGTTGAAAACAACCATGTGATCTCTAAAGAAAAATATCAAATGTGCTCAATTGCTAAAAATGTTCAATGTACTTCAACAATTGTATCATTCTTGAACAAATAGCACTCTAGTTTGCTCAACACCAGCTTCTTGCTTCCATTTAGCTTATTGACATGGCTTGCATCATTTGTGGATATCATTAGCTAGACTAAAATCTTGTTTGACTTGACTTGCTAAGCACTTCAATTAAAATTCAGAATATACCTTATTTTGCTTAGCTTCACTTTACATACATAGTCATGATCTTTGTAGCATACTTGTATGTTATGGCTTGGTGTAATACATTTTGGTCATTTTGGATAATTCTCATGGCTCTGCATACTTTGAATAATCAAATCAGCCATTTCATCCATCATCATGACTTATTCTCTCTCTTGCATACTTGATGTGTTTATTGCCAAAAGGGGGAGAATAGATTGGAGAAAAAGAAAAAAAAAGAAATTTTTCTCGAATTCTGGGAACCTGCTAGAGTTTTGAAGATCAATTTGCTCTTTATTTATTGCTCTAGTGTTCCTTCTGGCGACATGGTCATTATTTCATTTTCTATCTTTGGACCATGTCGTCTTCTACAAACTCAACTTCATATTTTACGGTGTTTGTCAATATACTCATCAAGGGGGAGATTGAGAGATCATGTGGAAATGATCCCATCTTTGTGATGAGTATTTGACTGTTGTTTGAAGGAAAATTGAGTTTGTTTTGGGCTTTTATTGCAAAGTATTAACTCTGGACGAAATGAAGTCGTATACGACTTGTCCCCGTGTCGCATCGATCATTTTGCGTGTGGTCGGAGGTCGACAGGGAGGTTTACGACCACGCAGTGGCCCGTACGACCATGTTTGAGCGTAGTCGGAAATTTACCGAGCTCATTTGACCACATTTGGTCATGGTCGAAACCCGTTCTGGTGCGTACGACCACGTTGAGTGCCTTCTGGTTGCAGCCGGGTGGTGTACGACCATGTTTGAACGTGATCGGAAGTCTATCGGGTAGCGTACGACCACATTGTCGAGTATCGGGTTGCGGTCGGCGGCGTCAGTGATCGGAAGCTTATACGACCACGCTGCGAAGCCCTCAAGATTTGACGGTGGTCGGCAATCGGCGCTAGGGTTTACGACCACGTTGTGGGATCGGAGCCTTGACCACGCTTGGGCGGTGGGCGGTCGACCACGTTGTACCGGTCGGAGTATCGACCACGTTGGGTGCTAGGGTCTTCGACCATGTTGTGTGATCAGTGCATCGACCACGTTAGCGCGGGTTTAAATGTGGTCGGCGATCGTGACTTGGGTCTCGACCACGTTGTATCGCTGGCGTTCGACCACTTTGGCGATTGGGTGTGCTACGACCACGCCAGACGATCGGATTCGACCACGTTGTCGGTGATTGACCGTGGTCGATGGAGCTCATTCAAACCGGTCGTGTGGGCACATATGGTGTCCGATTATGGTGGGAATCGGTCGGTTGGGTTTCGGTGATGTTGTCGACCTTGTGGATTTGTTGGTTCATCTTCTTGATGTGGTTTGTCAATGTCTATTTTCGTGGAAAGTCTTGAGCTCTGTTGAGCCGAGGTAGTCTGTTCGTCGGTTGGTGCGGTGCTATGTGACGGTTTGCTTGTCTGTGTGGCTGCAGGACTTCGGAGCTATTTCATGGTGAGGCGGGGAGGACCGGGACTAGGCACGGGAGGTGTTGAGGTCCGACGGTCGGAGACGCCAAGATGATCGAGGTGGTGAGGTGGTTGCGGCCGGGAGACGAGGAACCGGAGCTGAACTGCCAGAGCCGAGCACGACGGGCAACAACGAGGAGGACCGGACTAGGCTCGTGGAGGAGCCGAGGTCCGAGCAGTCGAGGTTGGGTGCGGTCGTGTGGGCGGAATAGACCGAGACTAGACTCGGAGGAGTCGGAGGTCCGATCGGTCGGTTGCAGTCTTGGGAGACATGTCTTGGTGAGGCTTAGGAGGTCGGGACTAGACAAGGGAGTTGTTGAGGTCCGAACGACGTGGAAAAGCCAAGAGGACGTGTCGTGCTGTGGTGGACAAAGATGGACAAGAAGCGGTGGAGGAAGCTTCACGGAAGGCGCGGAGGGGCATTTTGGAGAAATGTCAAAGTCATGGGAAGCTGTCCCTCCGTAAAGCACCGAGAAAAGAAGTGGATTCTTGGCGCCGACGGCAAAGTGCGGGTCTGTTGGGATAGCGTGCAAAGCATTTGAGTTAGCGGGCAAAGTGAGTGTTAAAACCCGTGTTAGATGGGGTTTTCGGGTTATCCCAGATGGACTAATGGATGGATCCATTAGGGTTAGTCTCAGGTGTGAGGCTATAAAAGGGAGAGGGGAGGCAAGTGTTATGTGAGAGTTGGACGGCTGGGCCTTGGAGGCAGCCGCCTCTCCCTCCCTTGGGAGTTTATCTGTGTGTAGCTCTAGGGTAGAGCTTGTCCTCCCGAGAGGAGTGGATGTTGAAACTTTCATGAATGCAATCATTCATCTCACCGCCTCTCTCGAGTTGTGTTCTCCGTCTATTGCTTGGATGTTTTAATTGCGATTTCTCTATTTGATCTTCTCTCTTGTTCTTGGCTTGATTTCGTTGATTGTTTTGAATCGCAGTGACATGTGGGATTGTGCTACAAGATAAGTTGGCTAGCTTTGACCCACGAGCAGTTCTAATCAACGACATAGGTTTATGAACTCTTTCTTGTGCGTTCTCGATCAAATCGCAAAAGGTTTCAATCTGGTTGTTAAGATTTCATTTCAAGATTGGAATAGCTTCTTGAGGTCTTGAGCAATATGCGCACAAAGTTTCATGGCCAGACGATTTCTTAATCGAAAGTTATTTGCGATCGGTTCTTGCAATCGATCGCCTCGCTGCTTCCTCAGTTCTGAGTTCGATCGTAACGTTCTTTCTATTCATAGCAAAGACTTCTGAGTTTCTTGGTAAATTCACTTTTAGAGTTCATGCTCTTGCTAGAATTCAAGTTTCTTGAGCTTAGGGTCTTTGTGGCAAAAGTTCTTTGAAATCTCGTTTTGGTGGTCGTGCGTGCGCCGATCCTCTGTTTTCGTCTTTACGACCTCGACGAGTTCCACGGTCGTACGGCTGCTCTTCTTCTCGTGTTCGGTCTTACGACCACAGACGCTGGTCGTCGCGGTTTTCGGTTTGGTCTCGCTGTGCAGACGGACACGGTCGTGCGCTGCCACTGCTAGATGTTTTGACCACGGCACTTTTGGTTGCCGACCGCGTTGTATACGACCACACCGCTTACGTTCTTTTCGTCTTAGCAACCCCTGTCGTAACGACCACGCCCGTGTCGCTACGACCACAGCTCTCAGCATACGACCGTAGTCTTCATTTTCGATCACCTGTTTTACTGTGGGTTGATTCGACCACGCCATCGCTTTTTCTTGAGTGATCTCTGCTGCCACCGGGTCGCTCGACCATCGCGAATATCGTCTCGGCAGCCGATTCGACCGCGGTTATGCTTTTCTCTGATTTTACGACCACGGTTTGATTTTCCAATACTGCTCGCTTTCTCTCACGGATTTCACCACGCCTTTTGACTCTTTTCCTCTCGCTTTAAAATCAAGATTTCTCTGTTCTCTCGAGTTTTTCCGTGAACAACCAATCTTCCTCTTCATAGCTCTTTAGCTATTGGAGAAAAGATAGGATTGAATTTTTGGGAGAATTTTTAAGGCACCATTCACCCCCCCTCTGTTGCCTCATCCGGTCCTACAAGACGATGATGATGAAGATGATGACACATACATAGATGATGGAATTGCCTTTGTGAATTACATAGGACATGGAGATGATGATTTTTTGTTTAAATTGGGAACCTTGTGGTTGTGTAATATTGTGTTTTGTCTCTAATTATTGTTCTGTCAAACACTCTAATTATTATTGTAATAAACGTTTACTCTGAATCACTAGGTCGCAACACCGTTTATTTATAATAGTAAATAAATATTTATTTATTTATTTATTTTATTTTATTATATTTGTAAAAACATAAAATTTTCCTCCCTAATAACTTCCCCACAATACGCACATCCCGCCCAAATTCCTCACAAATTTTCCATCGCGGGATATACACCCTAAATCCCGCCTCATCCCCACCTCCCCGCCGCCTCGTCCCCCACCTCCCGGCCTCCCGCCTCCCGTCTCCCTCCGCCTCCTCTGCCTCCCCACTCCGCCCGCGCCCGCTCCCACGGACCCTCCCACGCCGCCCG
Source organism: Bonia amplexicaulis (assembly GCA_036346245.1). Taxonomy (NCBI): domain Eukaryota; kingdom Viridiplantae; phylum Streptophyta; class Magnoliopsida; order Poales; family Poaceae; genus Bonia; species Bonia amplexicaulis. The sequence goes on along the minus strand of CM070747.1, from coordinate 18,221,217 downwards.
CCGCCTCATCCCCATCTCCCCGCCTCCCGCCTCCCGTCTCCCTCCGCCTCCCTCCGCCTCCCGGCTCGCCTCCCGGCCTCCCCACTCCGACCGGCGCCCTTCGCCTCCGTTCGGTTCGGAGAAGACCTAGGTCGACAAGACCATGGCGATGACTCCATCGACGCCGCCGATCACTGGTTCGCCCTCCGCCAACGCCACCGACGGGGATTTTGCCATCACGAGGGCCGACCGACGGTTCCACCTCGAACTTCGGCGTCAAGAAGACGGCACGGATGATGCTTCCTCCCGGGTAACAAACCATGTTCATTGGTTTCGATCGGTTAGTTTTTGCAACTAGTCGTGCGAAACTCTCAAGAGCCCAAATTGGATACAAGTTGCGGTAATTGCCGTAATTGAAGTAGAAGGAGCAGTTAAAGCATCCAAGACATTGTCAACCTGTGAACGGGACTGCAATATCATTTAAATGTTCACAGGGAAACAGAACATGTATGAAGAATTGAAGAGTACTGAGTACCAGAGTACTGCAAGATAAATGACACATCACGGAGAGGGAGTTGCAGACTACTGCAAGTTGATAAAAAAATGTCGTTAGCAAATTAAGAGGATGTAACTATGGATGTCCTGGAGAAACTGAGGCTATTCCAGCCATATGATGTGATAAGATATATTGAAATAAATCTCTAGGACTTCAGTATATGTTAATGGATGTACTAGTAATGCCACATTATGTGTAGAACTGCATGACCTTGCATTGCAAGGGCAGACTAGTTATGCAAATAACTCTCAAGTTCTAAATATCAAGTAGTGTGGTCACAGTTGCTGATAACTTGCTGTCATGGTATTTATTTGTTTCATCTACATTTATTTATCGTGTTCCTTAAAGATATTTAACATTTCTGCTGTGATGTGTACTCCAAAAGTAATACTACTGTACTCTGTTCCTGTGTTTGTAATATATGTTTTTGTATGAACTAAATGTTCTTAATCTTTAGTTTGATGTGTCATAACCAATGTTAGAATAAGTTTGGTTTCATAACCATTGTTCCAATAAATTTTTCTAAGTAGTTTGGTTTCATTACAAATTTATTGTTTCCTTCTGATCATCTACTATTTTCCTCTCAGATTTTGCATACCGACAACCCATTTTGACTATTTAACCTTTCTATGTAAACATACGAACGAAACAAGGGTCGGGTCAGCAGTGGACTTTAGTTATTCAATGCAAGGGAGCACCACCAGAAAAAGAATTCTTCGAGTGCGATCTTGATAGGACTAATGTCTCATTTATGACATTGTTAAGTTTAAAAGAACAGCTTGGATACTCAGTTAGGGACTTCTTATACTATAAGAAGCGATGTGGCAGGGCGGTAGCAACTCTCGAGCCGATCGATTATAGTCGTGATGCAGATAGAATGATAGAAAGCAATCAAGATGAAAGGGAAGTCCGATTAGTAGTGTCAAGGGAGCGAGTAAAAGACAATCGGTGACCATAACACCCATGAAGCGAAGAGGAGCCAACAAAATAGTGATGATCCAATTACAAATGAACAACTTGATGCATACAAGGTTTGGCTAGCGAATCATGCAGCGGGGAAGAACACACGGTAAGTTATATATGTTGCTACACTAATCGCTGATTTTAACAATCTTGAATTGGAAACCGCACTAACATATATTCATGGCTCACAGAATTTATAGATGACTACAGGGATGAAACAATCAAAACATATAAGGAATGGTTAAGGAGGAAAGGCCATCTTGATGATATCTGTAATTTTCAAATCTTTCAATGAACTATACAAGCATATTATTAGTTTTACAAACTCACAAATATTTCTCGATGAGTATTATAATGTGTGCGATCCCGTTTTGAAAGAGGACCATACCAACAATCCATGGCCTTCAAGATGAAGAAAGTCAAGACAATGCCTAACACCACCGAGAGGCCATCTCATGCTCGGAAAACAAGCAACAACAAAATGGTATACTATCCTTCATCAATTCTATTTTCTAGGTTCAATTGGTTTTCTTTGAATGTGTACATTAAATGACATTTAAATTGCTCATAAGGAGGTGGCTCCCAACAGTGCAAGAAAGGTGTACGTGGATGCCTTAAAGGTTTAGCAGCAGCTAACAAGAGAGTCAAGAGTTCCAAGCAGGAGACAGCTGCTGATTCTACAACAGAAGCCGAGTACATAGCGGCTTCTGAAGCTGCTAAAGAGGCTGTTTGGATCAAGAAATTTGTTTCGAGCTTGGTGTGATGGCTAGTGCCTCCACCCAATGGACCTCTCTTGTGACAACAAGTGGAGCCATTCGCAAGCCAAGGAGCCTAGATCGCACTGTAAGTCCAAGCACATTCTACGGCGATTTCATCTCATCCGCGAGATTGTGGAGAGAGATGTTAAGATATGCAAAGTACACACGTTTGAACATTGCGGATCCGTTGACAAAGCCGCTTCCCACCAAAGCATGAGGCTCACACTAGGGCAATGGGTATTAGATACCTACATGGTTGACTCTAGTGCAAGTGGGAGACTGTTGGTGATATGCCCTAGAGGCAACATGGAGATGTTGAATATATCACATACTATGTTTATGATACATTGCTTTGTTCCTTGAAATAGACATTATCATTATTGATCAATGAGTATGTGACTTATTCATGAGACTCTTAATGCCAAAATGTTGCTATTTCTAAATGATCCCGATTATATTTCATATGAGGAACAAATATGATTCAAAGATCGAGATATGTATTGATTGATGATCATGTCTCATGGATCATGGTATGGAGATACCAAATCAAGAATATGGACATGTGTTAGTGAACATATGTTGGATAGACCCGCCATGAGACACTGCAGAGATTCCAAGTGTATCGCTTGGTCTCAAGTAGTGTTTATGTGGAATCCTTAGACTTGAGATCATCATGGTTCCCGGCATGCGTAGTAGCTACTTTGGGACTACTAAACACTACTCCGTGGCGGGTAGTCATAAAAGTAGTCTTTGGGTTTGCCATGAAACATGTAGTGGGATGTGAATGATCAAGATAGAATTTGCCCCTCCTTATGGGAGAGATATCTCGGGCCCCTCGATGTAATGGATTATGAAAGTGCATGGCCATGCCAAGGTGATTGAGGAGTCAATCACGAGTTTATAATCCATCACGGAATCGAGAGAGTGATTGAGCTATTAAGAGGATGACACGGTCTCGCCTTGAGCTTAATCTATATCGTGAGGCAAAGGGATTAGTACATGAGAACATTACAGTGTTCGGTAGATATGATCTTTACGTATACTTTGGGGTTAATATGTCTTGCTAGAGGCCGCTATTAACGGGGTGACCGGAAAGGTGTTTCGGGTCGCGACCAAGTATCGTGAACCTGTGGTCGCACACTTAACGGGTTGGAACACTAATTCGAATGTGATTCGGATATGGGCTCAATTCGGATAGAGATCCGGATAGACTCCTATTGGGCCTCGGTCCACGAGGCCCAAGTGAGGAGGTCTATATATGGAGGCGAGGGCCGAGGAACGCACCGATAATCCCGAGCTAATCCGTAGCCGCCACCTCGAGCCAAACCCTAGCCGCTCATGAGTCGGTACACTCGCGATCGGCGTTCCCACCCCGACGTGTGGATACCGTGGAGGCGCCGCTGCTGCGGCGTTGATCGGCATCAACAACCTCTGATTGGATCCGCTCGTGGTGTGGTTGATCGCGTGGAGAGCGATCGGTTCGGGACGATCGACTACTTCCACTACTACTTGACGCGTGGTTGGATTGGCTTCTCCAACTCTTCTTCATTGCTTGCGCGCGTCTAGTGGTAACGATCCATGATCCCTCCTTAAGCATGATGTTCTTGTGTGCGCGGTAGAAAAATTTTGTTTTCTGCTCTCGTAGCCTACTCACGATCCATTAGTGGTATCAGAGCCATCTTGCTTAGTTTGCGATCTGGATCAGCGCATATGTTGATATGCGGTTGTAATAGATTGGATCTATTACGGACTAGATCAATCGGTCATAAGGGGTTGGAATATGTATGAGTTGATAGCATCATGTGGCCAAAAGATTAGTTCGTGCTCCTTCTTTGATGTACGCCGACTTGCCCCTACCTACCGGTAACACCATCGGGCTAATCACGCGCCGCAATCGATGAGATTGAGCCAACGGATCGAGGTCTTGTGTTGCGGTCTCCTCAAGCATACCGATCGCGATGATTGATGTGATTGATCTAATGAAAATTGAGACATTTTGAATGGCTCGGATTTGGGTTGATTTGATCGGCCCGATGAGATTTTCATAGGGATTTCATAGATGCGATCTATGTACACGCATAGATTGTTATAGAAACACATTCATGTCAGGGCGGTAGAATATATTCTACGCTTAACTTGTTTTTGCAGGGAATGATGTGAATGGTATGGCATAGATGCATATGTGATGCATGTGTGTTTTGGCTGCTGTGTGTCGTATTAATCACAAATAGGGTTGAGGTCGTTCTTTAATTGTATAACGACTGCGTGTCGACTTGTGATGCTTGAGCTCCTCATGTAATTCATTTGCTACCTATTAGTTGTAATAGTTTAGTTCTTTGCTATGGAGGCTTCAAGCATGATGACAAAGAGGACAAGAAGTGTGGCGAAGAATATCACCGTGGAACCATGGCGATGGCGACCACTACGATACAAAATGCCATACCATTCACAAGATAATGTGATTATATGCATGTGATGTTTATTTCTTGTCATACTATTCTTTCATGCCATACCAACTAAGGGTTAGTTTTTCATGATAGAATAGCTTCTCTCAAGAAAAAATTAAGAATTTGTTTTGATGCCCTTCCAATTGTCGCGCTATAAGAATCATGATCATTGTTTGGTAGGTCTCGCCAAAGCGAGTACCATCAACTATCTTGATCTAATAGGGTGGATGTCGGACATCCACATGCATAGTATTGGTTTACTTGACAAGGCTATCAAATTAGATTTGGGCCTTGGAGCATGGTGTTGGGAGCCGGGGCATTGGATGCCACCCAACAAACAAGAGTCACATAAGATGTGATTAGCAAGTGTTGCTTACCTCGTCACTAGGTTTCTAGCAAGTGATGCCAAAGCTCACTAGAACTTAGATGAACATGGATCTTGACCACTATATGTCGTTAGAGGGAAGACGATTACAAAACATATAGTGGGAGTATCTTTTGTTAAATTGTTTAATGGAAGATCAAACATGAACATAGTGCTAAACTTTGCATATTCTTTGTTGTAGATCATGTCAACTAATGCCGCATCCAGTTCTTTTAATTTGCGATCTATTCTTGAGAAAGAAAACTCAATGGAACGAACTTTTGGATTGGTATCGCAACCGAGAATTGTTCTCAAGCAAGAGCGCAAAGAGCATGTCCTTGAGTCTCCTTATCCCGATGACTTGCACGATAATGCTACCGTGGCTGCACGGAAAGCTTATGAGAAGCAAACGAATGATTACCTTGATGTGAGTGTCTCATGCTTGCCACAATGTCCTCTGAGCTTCAGAAGCAATATGAGAACACAGATGCCTACA